>OX451735.1:1354494257-1355115533 GCA_948472305.1 Vicia faba
TTCTAGGCACTCTAGTGTTCAATCATCTTCCACCTTCAGATCAAGAAAGGAAGACTAGCCAATCTACATCCTCAGGTTTAAGAAGATTGAACAGGGGAAGTTGTTGTACCCCAAAATTTTCCCTCCCATTTTCACTTAAGACATGCTTCTATAGGTCTTCAATTTCTCAAGGATGATTAAGAATTGACAAGACAAATTCTCCTCCTAAGGCAATAAACCTCAACTATGGTTTCAATTTTAAGAAAGAGGTGTGAGTAAAAAGGATCCCAAATGTTCTCCATTGTCCTAATATGTCCTCCATATTACCCATGCCAAGCTTCATGCCTTGAACAAAAAGCTTGCTCAGTCAACTGCTCAAATGCCTGGAAATCAACTGTACTAGGTCAAAAGTCAATTGTGGCCCAAATACAGTCAAACTTCAAGATTTTTGGTCAACATCAACATTTTGAAGTAATATCCATAATTTGATAAAGGGTTGATCATGATTCCTCAAGAAATGCTCCTAACTCATCAAAAGTCAAAAATGGCAAATTAGGGTTTCTATAGGAAATGTCAACCAAACTTTGACCAGGCATAACTTTCTCATACTTTATCAGAAATTTTTCCACAAAGGATCATTTCGAAGAGAATCCAATTACCTACAACTTCTCTTCAGCCCTCAAGTTCAAGAAATCCCTCAATCAAAAGATACAAGCTCAGACATTATAGGTCCTTTCAAAAAGTCAACAAAAGCACCTTTTGGATCAAAGCTCCTTACATGAACATGGAAGATCCAATTGAGATGAAACCAAAAGGTTTGTTTAAAGGACATCCTAAGCTCTCTAAAAAGTCCAAGAACACCCTCTTAGGGTTAAAATTGAGAAAGATATGCATTGCTAAAGTTGGCCAATTTTATGAAAATGCACAAAATTCAATGTGAGCAACTTGGATTATTTTGAACTAATCGGCGTGGGTTTTGGATCTCAAACATATCCATGGACTTATGCAAGACATTTAAATCTATTATTTTATTTTTATGGGATTTGTTTTTATTTATTTGAATTTTTATTCATTTAAATCTTAATAAATCAAATAAAATAGTAAAATGATTAATTAAATCCCAAGATTTGTTTTGTGATCAGATCATGAGCCTATCATTAGAAGAGTGAATCCAAATCTCGTGTAAAGGCTGATTGGAGTCATTTGAGCAAGTTTTGTCCAAAATTGGAAACAAAAAATTTTAAATGCAAATCAAATCTTTTCTACATAAATCTTCAAGATTTAATCCAGTTTGGTTAACCTAATACATCCAGATATATATGCATAACATTGCCAAACCAAAAGAACAAGGATTGGCCGCATGAAACTGATATTCAAGAACTCTAAATTTTCAAGAAAAGTGTAAGTCGTATTTTGAAATAGAGAAGGAGTCAAGGAATTCTGAAGCTTGCAATCAACTCATAGAGGCCTTCTAAATCTAGATGCATCATCCCCAAGTTCCAAAGCTCCCAGAATCGTGCTAACACAGTCACACTATGTTGTTCTTTTTTTGAAAACGATTATGATCATATGCGCATTATAAATGAATTTGTGTGATGCATTCTAGCTTGTATGAATGATTAGAACATGTTTGAATCATTAATTTCTTGTTTTGATGCACGTATGACAATATGCCATTGTTAGGGTTTTTACCTTGTATTTAGGGTTTTCAGATACAGGTACAATTAAGCCATAAGAGGAGTACCATCATGCTCATAGGATTAAACCCAGTTGATCCATGACCTTGAATTAAAGTTATATTGCTTGTGTGAGATTTTTGAAATTTGCACGTGATTTAGTGAGGACGCTGTCCATGGGTAAAAGTCCATAAGCTAAGACGACGGAGGGGTGAGGAAGAACAAGGTGTGGCAAAGCCTGGTTGGCCCATTTGAAGTAGTGCGCATTTTTTATAAAAAGAATTTCTGACCATTTATTTGGATTATATTGTTTTGTGTTTGTTTCATATAACGAATGGACAGATTAGCGTGATGGTAGAGGGAGCGCTTGGCAAAGGGAGAGACCTGGGTTCGATTCCCAGGTCTGGAATGTTATATTTTTCTCACCAATTTCTTGTAGATCTAGTACATTACACCCCCAAGCGCACAGCATATACCCTCAGATCCAACCATCAAATCTGCATGGTTCTAGATCTAGCGCCTCTAGCATGCAGGCACACCATGGATTTCCCTTACACAACAACACAAGATCACACGCTAGCAGTGGGCCACCAGTTTCTGGGCTTTGCAAAAATTCAACAACACACTCCAGTCTGGGTTCCACACCCCCAGGCCCATTTTTAATTCCTTTATGTTTTTTTTTATTATTTAGTTTATTTATTTTTATTTATTCTTTTTTTTTAAATCATTAAAAAAATCAGAAAATCATAAAAATTAGGATTTAAAGTTTTTTTAATAAAATTAATTTTTGAAAATTAATTAATTTAATTTAATTTTAACCTTTTTCCTTAATTTAAAATTAGTTAGAGAATTAGGGTAAAATTCAAATATTTTTTCATAAAACACAAAAAATATTTTTTAATGAGCAATTAGATTTTGTAGGGTTTAGAAATTTTTCCCGTCTTAATTTTGCGCACTATTATTTTTTCCATATGATTATTTTTTGCCATTTATGTAATTGCGCCCGGTTTGTAATAGTAAATTAGGTTTTTATTTTCGCATTTTACTTTTCAGTCCATTTTTTATGTATCTACACCAAAGCTCTGTAATAGCGTAGGAACTTTTATTTCTCGCTCTTTATATTCTTATATGCTTGTATATAATTATTAGTAACTTTGGCGTGCATGACAAGATTAATCAAACAATCATTAGATCACTAACATAAGACAAAATATCTGAAAAAACACACTGTTACACACGTGCACCCTTAGGGTATAACTCACTTGGTTGCCTCGGAAAATAATGGTCATGTCCCTCGAACGTAGAGATATCTTAGAAAGCACCCTTAATCTAAAAGTCATCATAAAAGATCATGGTCCCTTATTGTCCCTCGAGTTGCCTACAAGAAATGATCTTATCCCTCGATGTTGCCTATATGATGACAGTCCCTTCGAACACTAAGATATCCTTACATGTTGCCTTCAATGACCATAACGTCCCTTTTGATAGTCCCTCAATATCCGACGATAGGGCTACCTACTCACTAATAGTAGGATAGCATTATCTAAAGGGTAGGAGGAAAAGAACATCCTTCTTCGAGTAGGTAGATAACTGTTAGGTACTTTCTCAAAACCAATTTCTTTTCACACTTACACACTTTCAAAAACTACTTTCAAAAATGCTTTACCACACTCTTGAGGACTGATACAAGAGTTACCATAAAGCAAACAAACATCTTTCAAAACACACAAACACAAACAGTTTTCAAAATCAGCAAGTACCTAAGAGCCCGTGGAAAACCACGGATGCAAAGGGTGTTAACACCTTCCCTTTCCATAATCTACCCCCCCTTACTCAAAATCTCGAAAAAGGTCATTTTCTGTTCTTTTCACCCTTTCCTTATTGGATAAAAGAAAAGTCGGTGGCGACTCTTACTTACCGCGACATTTGCGAACAAAAAACGCAAACCAGTATAAACTGTTGGTTATGCCACCGTATCACACCTTGTATCTTATTTTCTCCAGCAAAATCATGCATCATCGCATTTCATCCTTAAAGTGTATTGTTTCCATTTCTTTGTAGAACATTACTCCACAAAAATAATAATTCAAACATTCATTGAAATATAAGCCATTATTGTTTCTATTTTCCCCAGCGGATTTGCTAAACTTCAGATTATATCCCCAGCAAGGTCGTTTTATTTTTAGTATTCTGGTTTTTACCCCATGCAGATATCCTTTTGATGTTACCATTTAGGTGGTTGAGTGTCCACTCACTATTTTTTATATTGATCCAGTTTTACCCGGGCATAGTTTTCTCGAGTTTAGTATTTATTTTCCTTGTTGGTTCATTTTAATTTCTATTGATATACCTTCTAAATACCAATCTCACCCTGATATTCATTTTCAGCCTAGTTATATCTAGTTGCTTTTAGGTCATGTTTTATCTTGTTACCTGTGCGTGCAATCCAGTTTTGTCCTGGTACTTATCTTAATCTTCTTGAGTCGAGTTCGCTACTCGTTTTTAAGTCTCATCTTTGGAACGGTTTTATCTAGTCTTCTTGAGCCGAGTATTTACTTGTTATTTTTCTCTTTTATTACTTGGGTTCGTTCAGTATCGTCTACTATCTACCCTCGTTTGAGACCAACAGGTTTCTTATGAAATACACGCACTTTTTATCACCTTGTTATAGGACCTAATTTCTATTGTTGTCCTATTGAGTGCTTTTTTAGAGTCTAGTTTTATCTAGTTCCTCTTAGGTCGAGTTTTGTCTCGTTACCTTGTTTGCACACCAGTTTCTACCTGGCGCATTCTTTACAGTACTCTTGGAGGCCAAGTTTTATCTTGATAACTTCTACTCAATTCCACCAGCGTTCAGCTAGCGTGCTAATGGTATAAGTTTAGTTTTATTTGTATTTTGTTGATCGAGACCATTTTATTTCTGGTATACCCGTTTGGATCTGATATTTATTCGTACCTTTCGAGTCTAGTATTATCTAGTCTTCTTAGGTTGAATTTTATCTCATTATTGCAATCTTTGTTCCAGTTTGTCCTGGCACATTCTTTTAAACCTGGTATTATCTAGTCTTTTTGGATGGAGTTTTATCTCATTATTGCAATCTATGTTCCAGTTTTGTCCTGGAACATTCTTTTAAAGTATGGTATTATCTAGTAACTTTGGGTTGAGTTCTATCTCATTTCTATGATCTGCGTTCCAGTTTTGTCCTGCCACATTCTTTTAAAGTCTGGTATTATCTAGTCTTCTTGGGTTGGGTGTTGTCTCATTTTTGTGGCATGCCGTCCAGTTTTACCTGACACATCCTTTTAGAGACTAGTATCCATTAGTCCTCTTGGTGTAGGTCCAATCTTTACTTGGCTTACTTTTCGAGTCCAGTCTCTTTTGCTCATATTTCAAATCCAATTTTTTACTTGGTATATCTCTTGCATCCAGTTTTATCTGACACTCTTTGGAAATATTTAGTATTCATTAGTCTTCCCTTTGTTCACATTGTTTTCTTGGTGTCATCCTTGCAAAATACAGTTACCAGTGTTTCTGTGCTTCTGTTTTGATCAGAGCACAAATTTTTGGGTTCTTTTAGTATTCAATCCTCTTCCATCTTGAACGCTCGGAAGTTGTCGCTCTTTCTCACTTATCAAGTTTAAGATGATTGAATAGGGGCAGTTGTTGCCCCCCAAAATTTTCTCTTTGCATTTTACTCTATTTGGCTTATATTTCATTATCATGTGCATGCATATCATTGGTTCTATGGTTAGGGGATCCAGGTGTTTCTTTCAAGCCTTGTTGGGTTATAGAAGACGTTTATTTCGTTGATTGACGTGCTCTAAACACTCTCTGGGATATTTACCATTGAGTAGTCCAATTACCTTCATGCTAAGTTCTCGTGTTCTCCAGCATGCATTGAATGGCTGAGAAAATTGAGTGTTTCAATGAATTCGGGACAGTGTGAACCAGAAACAGCGTTTTTGCTGGTTTAAGCTCGGAAACTTGCATATTGTAATCTGAATATTGTTTAAAGTTAATTCCTCAGGCATTGGAACCATCTCCGTATTCCCCTCATTTTGTATGTTCAAGCCAGAGACCAATTATGTGTAGAAAGTCTCCAAATAATTCGATTTCACTGAAGCGGTACTTGAATTTAATGAGTGGTTATTAGTTTCCAGAGCGTTTGGAAAGTCGTAACTTTCACCCGATTCAATATTTTCAACTTCAAGCATTGAGACCTTCATGATGGTGTTCGGATCGAAGTTTAATTTTGTGAGGAAAACCTCTGGGAATTTTAGTTCTTTGAAGACAGTGTACTGAATTTATTTGATGGTCCGTCCTACGAGAGCATTCAAAAATTCATAACTTCTGATTGGAGTATTGTTTTGGAGTGATTCTTGAGGGGTTGGAACTGTCTTGTTATCTGTGTAAACTTTCATGTTCGGCGCAAAAGCCAATTCTTTGAGGAATATTTCCAAACGTGCGGATACTTTGAAGAGAAACAGTAGAAAAATAGTGAAAATATTGTGTTGAACTGTAATTTCACGAGCATTCAAAAATTCATAACTTCTGATTGGAATACTGTATTCGGGTGGTTCTTGGGGCCAAAATTCCATCTTAATGCCATCTTCATTTCGTATGTTTGGGTCGAGCATCAATTTATTAAGGAAAACCCCTGGAATTATGGATTACTAGAGAAATAATTGTGATGAACCAGATTTATGTTACACTGTTTTTTGATATTGTAAAATCCGTATCTTCTTTGATTTTCATCGTATCACAATAGTTCTTTCAGCATAATTTCACAAATTTTGTTAGCTTCAAATTTTCTTCAGACCCCGAGTTCGGATTTGGATCAGAGGATTTTTGTTCGCGACATTCTTTCAGAAATGAATGGTAAAAATTATGGAAAATGAAATAAGTTTGTTTGAGACAGTGTCAGTGCACCTTCAAAAATTTATGACTTTCTCGTCATTTATCTGATTGAGCCTATTCTTTCGACATTGCGTTACAAATTTCATAATCTTCAATTTTCGTGTTGAGCTCGAGCCAAGATTTCCCACCTATGATTACGTGGCATTTTGTGATCGCATTATGCTTACATTGTCAAAATGAGACTCAATCCAATTATACATCCAAGGCCCGTTATCTTACATTATATATTTTCAAATATGATTTTTCTCTCATAATTACACACTCACCAAAAACACTTCTCACTTTTCTCTCACTCTTCTCTCAAATCAAATATACTTTTTCTCAAGAACAACAACAACTTCATCACATCTTCATCAAACTTCAAGTGCAAAATCATAAAAAACTTCAAGGATTCATCTCTCTCTCTCTCTCTCTCTCTCTCTCTCTCTCTCTCTCTCTCTCTCTCTCTCTCTCTCTCTCTCTCTCACCTCCTCTTCAATTTTTGCTAAGCTCTCTCGCTTAATTGTTTTTTACATAATCACTTTTTGTGAATAAGTGCTTTTGTATGAGTTCTTGAATTGAATTTTAATTTGAGAAATTTATTTAAAAAGTGAATTCAATTGTTGATTATAAATTGAATTGACATAATGTTGTTGAAATCCGGAATTAGATAGTTGGAATAAGCACTTATTTGGTTAAGTAATTTTCATGAAAAGTACTTATATAAGTTTTAAAGTGTTAATGTTATTGTAGCTTAATTGTTGATTCTTGATATCACATACACTTGACATAATCTCTATTCTTTAATTATTGAAATCATGTGTCAAATTTTATGAAGGTTATGTGTTTGTGAAAATTCCAAAGAGAATGAAATATTGAATAATGTTGTGCTAGGCTTGTAACTTTCATGTGTTGATTGAATATTCTTGACTTGTCAATTATGAAAAGAGTTGGAGTTGGTTGAATTCATGAGGTTATGTTGAATTTTGGAAATTCATGTTGTTTTAGAAGTGTTGTTCACAAATTTTATGAGTTGATTTTTCACTATAAATTGAATTGAAGAATAAGTAAAAAAAAATGTTTGAGTTTAATTGTATGAAAATGCTTATTTCTTTAATTCAATTATTGTAGTTTTTGTTGAGGTTTTGATGTTGTTATATTCTTCAAACTCAACCAATGTCAATGTCAATACTTTTGATAATTAAAGAGAAGTTTATGTGTTGATGTCAAGTCTTGTTATGCATCAAAAGTGTGAAATTAACATATGAGCTTTTGGTTTTTTCCAAGTTTGCAAGTGGCACTTTTATGTCCATTTCGCGGATACATTTTCCTTTATCAATTCCAACTTAATTGTTTGTATTAATATCTACCTTGAGAATATTAAAACCATGTTTTACAAGTCACTTTTGGTGGATATTAACATAACTAAGGTGCAGCCCGGTTTTGCTAATTTGCACATGAAGTACCATTTCCTTTTTGCATCTTGATCAATGCATTAAGGTGTGACATTTATACGGTGTTTAGGCCAAATTTTCCTTTTTTCAGACCAAAACTCCATCCGGTTTAGGAGATACAATGTTGTTGTCCGGTGCATAAAAACACATCAAAAGTATCACTTCCACTTAGAATTAATTTATGAGACCTATTTTTTTAAATTCGTTGGCATGTTTAGATGTAATAGTGCGATTTTTGTTCAATTCTGCGACGGTGATTTTCGCGCTTAATTTTTGAAAATAATGCTTTTTAGCCATAAATCATTCGAATTTTGAGTTTTTCCATTCATTTGATGCATGCCTATGCTTTACTATTTGTTTATGAATAATTGTGATCAAGTTTGCTCGTTTATGTTGCATTTTTCGGTTCGATTCTTATTTTAACCATGTGGCTGCCCGGTTTTCTTTCTTGCACTTCCAATGTGCTTTTGTTTATCATTTTCTCATGATTTAACTTTGTTTTGAATTATGATAAATGTTGTTTTCTTCTGATAGCATTTCCTTGTTATTTCTAACACTTTTGTTCACTTGTGCAAGGTACGTTGAGATAGTTTTCGATCATGTAATTACCGCTCTGTTATATGATTGAAAAACATGCTTATGCCGCTAATTTGTGGTGCACACTTGCATTTGATAAGCATGATGCATCCTCATTTCTTTAAGATTGTATTTCATATTACTTGCATAAATTTCGTTTTGTGCAGGTACTCTATTTTGTTATACGGATGTGTTTGATACACATTCCGCATTGTTGCGATATTGCTTGCATAAATTGTGTTAAGTGAAGGTACTCTATTTTGTTATACGGATGTGATTGATACATATTCTGCATTATTGCGATATTTCTTGCATGAATTGTGTTTTGTGCAGGTACTCTGTTATTATACTTATGTGTTTGATACATATTATGTGTTACATTGTATTTCGTACCGTTTGTCTGGATTGTTATCTAGTGCAGGTGTATTGGTTGGTACTTAAATGTGTATGACACACATTCCAATTTGTATTTTATTATCGCGTTGATACTTTGATACATATTCCACACGCGAGATCACTTATTATTTTGCTATTGATGCTAGCCGCTCGCGAAGTATTCCTGGTTTCTTTTGCTACTTCTTAGCATATACGAATTGATATTTGTTTGGTATTTTCCCGTTCGTTTTATCTTTCATTCCTTACTGCTTTTTTAGATATCAAGAGAAATAGGAAATAAAGAGCGTGCGTATGAAGTCGTTGTTTAAAGTTCTATAGCAGGCATCCTGCACTTATTTTCTATTTGTGTTTGTGCTTGTGTTTGCTTTATTTTGTTGATCGATGTGTCACTCAATCATAATTGAGAGTAACGACTTCGATCCTTTGCATGCTCCATTAGGACTTTATCGCTTTCCTTTATTTTGTTGATCGATATGTTACTCAATTAGAATTGAGAGTAGTGACTTCGATCATTTGCATGCTCCCTTAGGACTTTATCGCTTTCCTTTATTTTGTTGATTGATGTGTCACTCAATTAGAATTGAGAGTAACAACTTCGATCCTTTGCATTATGTCTTCGAATTTTATCATTTTCTTTTGTTTTCGATCGATGATGTCACTCAATTAGAATTAAGATAACAACTTCGATCCCTTTGCATGTTCCAGTAGGATTCACTTGTTTCTTTCCCGATGCAAGTTTTGTCTTGTCACTTGTTTGAGTTTCATCTCTTTTCATCATGTGATCTTGTCTTGATTAGGTGATGTTGGTTAACATGTAATTCTTTAATGATAGTTTATGGTGTCCTAAACCATGTTTAAACTTGGGTTTCAGCCTATTGATGTCTACTTATTTGCATATTTTGTCATGTGTTGAAGTTTTGTCTTCAAAATGCACACTTGCACTTCTACTTGCCAATTAGGTAATAGTTCATTCTTCTTAACCTTTTTGTCATGTTTAAGATAGTATAAGGTGTTTAACATGTTCGGGTCAGAACTTAGATGATATCTTGATATGCTTTTATGCCATGCCTCTTGATCTTTTGTCTTTGCTTTCACGCTTCTTCTTCACTTCTTTAAGTTTGTTTGTGAAATCTCCATCTCTTTTGTATTTTATCATCATGTCTTGTGTGATTGTTGATGTTTTATAATCTCATTTATTTATTTATGTTTTATCATCTCATTTCTTACTTGATGTTTTATCATCCATATTTGATGTTTTATCATCTCTCCATGATGTTTTGTCATCTCTTACATGATATTGTTGAAGAAGTGAAAAACACAAGAGGGGGGGGGGGGGGGGGGGGGGGGTTGAATTGAAAACTTGAATCTAAAAAGCTTAATGACACAATATTTTTATTCTGGTTCGTTTGATATCAAACTACTCCAGTCCACCCGTCAAGGTGATTTCGCCTCTCTCCAACGAGGTCTTAATCCACTAATCTCAACAAGATTACAAAAGCTACTTTAACAACTGTTAAAGTCTTCTTGAGTACAACCACAATCCGGTTAATCTCAAGGAACTCTTTTTCAATATACTTATACAATATGTGTTGTTGTTTTCTAACAAAAACTGTTTATCACAACTGTGATAAATTACACAGGTTTATAGCTTAGAAATATAGAATGAAATTGCATGCAGCTTGAATATGCACGAGTGGTGATCTAGCAAAATCGTTGTATATGTATGTTGTCACATCATTTTGAAAGCTGACTTGTTTATATAGGTAGTGTAATGATGTTGATCATAAAGCATGTTTAATGTCATTAAAACACTTTCCTTTTGGAGAAGATCATGTATGAAGGAAGCCGTTGGAATTTAAGCTGTCTTGAATGTTCAGTAACGCTTCAAAATCTTTTCTCCTTACTGCTGATGATGCTTCAGAATATTGATGACTTGGTTTGATATGTTCTTGTTCAGAGTCAGAGTTTACTTTGATTAAGCGCGGGTTCTGGTCATCAATCTTCAGCGTATGTTCTGACTGCTTCAGCGTGTAGCACTTATGGCTTATCTTCTGATGCTGATTTGATCAGAACTTCGTGTAGCTCTTCCATGATCCATTCTGCTTCAGTCTTATCCACACAACGCAGTAAGGTCGAATCATGGTTTCGCTTATACAGGATGCCGTTGCTAAGGAAGAACTTCGCTGCGAACCTTCTCAGAAACTTCTTGTCGTTGACAGATGCACCTTCAGGGTATTCCTGAGCTTCCAAATATCTCTTCACCTCATGGTACCAAGGCTTCTCAGTTACCAACTCAGTCTCAAGATCACAACAGTATGCCGGTTCGTCCAGTTTCTAGATGATGATCCGGGGAGCCTCATTATCCCATTTGACTTTGAACATGGAAGACATCGTAGCTAACGCGTCCGCCAGCTGATTCTCCTCTCTCGGGAAATGTTCAAATGTTATCTCTGTGAAGTGGGGAATCAAAGTCAACACACATTCTCGGTAAGGAATAAGATTCGGATGTTTCGTATCCCACTCTCCTTTGATCTGATTGATCACGAGAGCGGAATCTCCGAAGACACTCAGAAACTTGATTCTTAGGTCGATCGCAGCTTGAAGACCCATGATGCATGCCTCATACTCCGCCATGTTGTTGGTGCAGTTGAAACATAGCCGGGCAGTGAGTGGAGTATGAGTGCCTTGAGGGGATATGATTATAGCGCCAATACCGTTACCCAAAGCGTTGGAGGCTCCGTTAAAGTGCATAGACCATCGGGATCCTTCCTCAGGTCCTTCATCCGGTCCAGGTACTTCACAATCAGTCACAATCATGATGCTCTCGTCTGGAAACTCGAAGTTCATTGACTGATAGTCGTCTACTGCCTGATGTGCCAAGTGGTCTGCCAATACACTTCCCTTGATGGCTTTCTGAGTTGTGTACTGGATGTCGTATTCTGTCAAGATCATTTGCCATCTCGCTATTCTCCCAGACAGAGCAGGCTTTTCAAATATGTACTTTATAGGATCCATCTTTGAGATCAACAAGGTGGTATGAGTCAGCATATACTGTCTCAGCCGGCGAGCCGCCCATACCAAAGTGCAGCAAGTTTTCTCAAGCAGTGAGTATCGGGTCTCACAGTCGGTAAACTTTTTGCTAAGGTAATAAATGGCATGCTCTTTTCGGCCAGACTCGTCATGCTGCCCCAGCACACACCCCATTGAGTTGTCAAGTACTGTCAGGTATAATATCAGAGGTCTCCCCTTAACCGGTGGCATAAGGATAGGTGGTTCTTGGAGATACTCCTTGATTTTGTCAAAAGCAGCCTGACATTCATCATTCCAACGTACTACTTGATCTTTCTTCAGCAGCTTGAAGATTGGTTCACAAGTAGCAGTTAGATGCGAGATGAATCGGGCGATGTAATTCAGGCGTCCTAAAAAGCCTCTGACCTCTTTCTCTGTCTTAGGAATTGGCATCTCTTGAATAGCTTTAACCTTGGCAGGGTCCACTTAAATACCCTTATCACCTACAACGAAGCCTAGCAACTTTCCAGATCTTACCCCGAAGGTGCACTTGTTCGGGTTCAACCTCAGCTTGTACAATTTCAAACGGTCAAACAGTTTTTGCAGATGATCAAGGTGTTCTTACTCAGTTTGGGACCTTGCGATCATGTCGTCAACATACACTTCTATCTCATAATGGATCATGTCATGAAACAAAACAACCATGGCACGTTGGTAGGTTGCCCCAGCATTTTTCAGTCCAAAAGGCATGACCTTGTAGCAGAAGGTGCCTCACTGAGTAACAAAGGTAGTTTTTTCCATGTCTTCAGGTGCCATCTTGATCTGATTGTAACCTGAAAAACCATCCATGAAAGAGAACACTTTATGCTGAGCAGTATTGTCAACAAGGACATCAATGTGAGGTAGGGGGAAGTCATCTTTGGGGCTGGCCCTGTTCAGATCCCTGTAGTCGACACACATTTTGACCTTTCCATCCTTCTTTGGTACCGGCACCACATTAGCAACCCACTGAGGGTAAGAAGTCACTGCAAGGAACCCGGCATCAAACTGTTTCATAACCTCGGCTTTGATCTTCTCAGACATCTCTGGACGCATACGGCAGACCTTTTGCTTAACCGGAGGGCAGTCTTCCTTAGTAGGCAAGTGATGGACCACAATATCGGTATCCAACCCGAGCATGTCTTCGTAGGACCAGGCAAAGATCTCCATATAATCATGTAGCATCTGAGTCAACCATTGCTTCACGCTGAGCTCTAGGTTGGCACCAATCTTTACCTCCTTTCTGTCTGTATCAGTACCCAGGTTTATTGTTTCCACTAGCTCTTCATGTGGTTGAATAGCCCTCTCTTCCTGGAGTAACAGTCTCACAAGCTCGCCAGGCACTTCGCAATCATCTTCACCTTCGTCTTCGGCTAAGTTGATCGGATTTTCGAAGTCATAACTGGCAGTAGCAGAGTCGTTACCAGTGAGATCCAGAGTGGATTGAAACCTGTATGAGTGAGTGTGTGTAAATACAGCTGTTTTTGAAATATATAAAGGAAGGAAATAAAGAAAAGGAGCATAAGATTTGAAATGCGAGAAAACGTCCAAGATCTTTATTCATGATATATGAAATGACAATTTATATGCCCTCACAAATGAAGCCACGGTGCCCCGGGTAAGACATCGGGCCATAGAGTTTTAATTGTTTATTACAGATACCAAAACAGGAGAATTCATTACTCAGTAACAAGAGAAACAAGTAGGTTGTCCTTTGCAATCCAATTGCTAGGTTCACTGTCGGTTGCCGGGTAAATCCAGTTGTCGAACTCAGCTTCATCCACTTCATCCTCATCCCCGATGGCATTCACTCCATGAGCAGGCAGGGGAGCTGTCACTACATTAGGCTTCTCAGATGCCTCAAACTACCTCCTTCGCATCAATAAGGTCCTGCAGCTTGTTCCTTAAGGCCCAACAGTCATCAGTGGAATGCCCCGGGCTATCGGAGTGGTAAGTACAGCGGGCATTTGGATTGTACTTTGGAGAGGCAGTGTTTACAACCTTCGGGGCCTCTCTGACAGTCACTAAGTTGGTGGACAGCAACTGCGGCAAGATTTGCGATAAAGTCATGCTCAAACGGGTAAACTCTCTCCTGGGTCTTTCAGCCCTTTGAGGATTGGTTGGCCGAGGAGCGGCAGCAGGTTTAGCAATCATCACCGCGTTGACAGATTGGCGGCGCTCAGGTTTCTCTTGTCTTCTAGACCCGTATACAGCACTGGCCTCCTTTTTGAAGGGGTTCTTCTTAGAACTTGAAGATGCCCCTTTCTGAATTTTGCCAGACTTCATCCCAGCCTCTATTCTCTCTCCAGTCAGAATAAGATCAGTGAACCCTGCAGACGAATTCCCGATAAGATGGTTGAAAAATGGCCCAGATAGGGTCCCCAAGAACATGTCTACCAACTCTCGGTCAGTTAACGGAGGCTGCACCCTGCCAGCCAGATCCCTCCACTTCTGTGCGTACTCTTTAAAACCTTCGCTTGACCCTAGTGACATACCCTGGAGTTGGGTACGCGTAGGAGCAAGGTCGGCATTATATTGATACTGCTTGTAAAAAGCAGTAGCCAACTCCTCCCAGTTACGAACCTTGGTTCCATCCAGCTGATAGAACCATTCGAGATGAGTCCCTGAAAGGCTCTCCTGGAAGAAGTGGATCCACAAGTTCTTGTCCACTGAGTACGGTTGAATCTTCCGCACATAAGACCTGAGGTGTAGCTTGGGACAAGACGCCCCGTCATACTTGGTGAAAGATGGTGCTTTGAACTTATGAGGAATAATCACACCAGTAGACAAACCCAAATCTCCAAAATCCAGCCCAGGCACTTGTTGGATCTCCATAGCATTCAGTCTGTCCTCCAACTGCTTATACCGGTCTTCAGCAGGAGGATACTGTTCCTCATCAAAGTCAGTCTCGTTGTCAGAGTCTACTGGACTAGGACCTTTTCCCCCTTGGGGACTGCTCTTTCCTATAGAAGAACCAACCTCTTCATTTTGCAGAGTGTTACCAAACCTTCGGCCCGAGTTGAAAAGAACAGTTCTCTTCTTCTTCTCCTTTTTCAGGAGCAGAGCCTTCAACTCTTCTTGGCCCTGAGCCAAACCCATGATTAGTTCCTGAAATTGCGCATTCTACGCCTGAAGAGCCTTGATGGACATCTCGGTTGATGATGAGTCAGGATTCATGATGCTGAAATAAACAGCGAAGAACGGTAAGCAACCTGAAAAGAAGAAAACCTGCTATGCACATGATGAATGATATGTGTTTATGCAATGCATTCAAGGGTTCGAAAGTTCAACTTTGTTGTAGACAAAAAGGAACACACGTTATCATTAAGGAAATAATTGTTCAGTACATCAAAGCCTCATGGGCACATATTACAAAGCAAACCAATCCCAAAAGACACTACGCATCCTCTTTGGAGCTATGTAGGTGTTGAGATTCCTCTCCTCGTGCAATAGGCGGGTGAGCTCCAAGACCTTCTTTTCACTAACATGTAGACTGGTCTCAAGAGAATTCCATTCTTCCTTAAGTTGGATCCAGCTCTTCTGCATCTCTTCCCAGGATGTGGGCATATCAGGATGCTGAATGGTGTAGGACACTTCTCCTACCAAGACTGGCTCTTTGATCACCGGGAGCATATGAGGATAAGGCATCACTAACTTCTGGGAGCGGGCTCGTACCCACTTGAGATAAGGTTCCAACGGGATGGAGTTCCTATGCCCCAGTGTCTTACTGTCTATCCTACTTGGCATCCTCCAAGCTCTGATAAATCTTTGGCGAAGTCCTTGTGCATCATTGTCGAAGTCAAAAACTATGTCAGGAATTAACAGGTCATGAGGGCCATCCCTCCGAGCATAACCAAACTGTCTCCAAGCCAGGCATGGGTTGTAAGTAATACCTCCTCTGATTCCAAGTAAGGGAACATTAGGGTACTCCCCGCAACGATCAATGATAGTGACATCCTCTCTGGACCGAGGGCACCAATGTATATCTGCATGTGTAAGAGTCATCAACCGTTGTGACCATCTCAAACCCCGCTCGTTCTTCAAAACTGATTGTGGAAGGTGCGAAATAAACCACCTTCCCAAGAGAGGAGTGCAGCATATAAGGACACCTCTTTTTCTCATGGTTTGAGTGTAACATGAGTGAAGGATGTCCCCTAGCAACGTAGGTATAGGATTCCTGGACATGAAGATCTGGACAGCACTGATATCTATAAGCTGATCTGGGTTAGGGAACAACACCAAACCATAGACAAGGAGGGCCACAACTTCTTCAAAAGCTTGTAAATCAAGGGAGTTCCAACATTCATGGGCCTTTTCAAACAGAAACCTGGCTAAGAACCCTTTAATACCACTTCTAACTTCCCAATGTCCCTTGAGGTCAGATGACTGTAGGTGTAAGGCTTTAGCAATCTCTTCAAGCTTGGGTTCCTTTTCTGTACCGTTGTAGGGTAGTTGATCAAGGATAGGGATCTTCAGGAGCCGGGAGAACTCTTCCAGTGTAGGTACCAGCTGATAGTCCAAGAAGGTGAAACAGTGATGTAGAGGGTCAAAGAACTGGAACAGGACCTTTATCATATCTTCCTCAATGTTGGTATTGACCAAGCTGATGAGTCTTCCATGTCTCTCACTGAATGAAGAGCTCTCGGGAATCCTGGATATAAGCTCCTTAAGATGAGGAGGGATCCTTACAAGGCTGATTTGAATTGTCTTTCTGCGAACAGTTTCCATGTCCTACAAAACAAAAACAAAGATGAAGATTCGAACCCCTGAAATGGTTAGTCAATGCATATTGTTGTACCCCAAAATTTGCCCTCCCATATTCTTCAAAGATTTGCCAAGTCAAAGCTTCAAAATCTCTCCAAGGGTTGCACAGTCAAAGATCTCCTATACAGTCAAGATTAGGGTTTTTGTTCTGATCAAGAAAATGAAGTGTCCAAAGGTCCAATCAAGTCTCACATGCCTACAAATATGGTCAAGTATCCTCATATCAAGTTTCAAGACATTCAGCTCAAAATTGCACAGTCAAAACCCTAATTGCACTACAGTCAACTGTAGGGGCAAAATGGTCATTTGACAGTCAAAAGTTCAAATTTTTGGTCAACATATCATTTTGAAGCCACAAACATCATTTGATCAATGCTTGATCATGATTCTCAAAATTTGGCTCAAGAATCATCAAAATGCAAAAGTTTCCTTATTTGGACAGTTGAAAAAGTCAACTGTAAATTGACCAGGGCATAACTTTCACATGGATTATCATAAAAATTCCATCCAAAGCTCATTTTGAAGAGAAAGACATTTCCTACAACTCATCTTCATACTTCAAGTCCAAGAAATGCTCTCACAAAAAGTTATCAATTTCAACATTATAGGTCATTTTTAAAAGTCAACAAAAAGGGACTTTAAGTCAAAGGCCATAACTTGAGATTGGTAAATCAAAATGACATGGTACCAAAGGAATGGGTTAGAGGACTCAAAGACCTTTCCAAAATGTCCAAGAACATGAGAAAAGCTTAAAAATTGAGCAAGTTATGCCTTGTGGAAGTTGGGAAATTTTTGGATATTTTGAAAAGTCAACATTACTTCAAATGACCTAAAATTGCTAATGGGCCCATTTTTCTTCCACAATTCATCATTCCAGGCATGTGCACGACCACTTGGCCCAAAGGGAAGTATTTCTTCATTTTTATTTATTTATTTGAATTTTTATTTATATTAATTCATTTAAATCAAATTAAATGCATGGAAAATATTTAACTTAACCTAACAAATCTTTTTGCACATGTAATCTATTCAATAATTCGTGCACATTCAAATATGGGAAGATTTAGGTTGATTGGATCATAATTGGTACAAATTTGTATGGAAAAGATTGAAAAAAACAAAGCTTGAAAATCAAATCTTCAAAACCATCAATGAAAGAGATTTTGATCAATTTTGTTAACCTAATTTGTTCACTACATAAGCTAGAATGAAACCCTAATGATGATACACACTGAGCTGCGCCCAAAAGCCATTATCAAATTTAGAAAATTTTGTCTAAAACTCAAATCTGAAAACTACTTTCTAGGACGATTCAAGGCACAATTCTCATTCCAATAGCTTCCTCAAGCATCACTTGACATATTCCAATCACTAACATCCATCAAGACTCAAGGAATTGGTAACACGAGTGCAAACTGTATCAAGAAAAATTCATAATCGTGCATCATGATTCACGCATCCTTTGTAACTTTTATTCATTGATTCATGTTCATTATGAGATTCTGAAACTAACCATACAAATTAATTGCGTTTTTGTGCTATGTACATGATTTTACCATTGATGCAGGCTAGGGTTTCTTGGACTCCCAATTAGGGGTTTCCTAATACTGTAAAATTCGACCACCACAATGCCATGGATGGATTCAGGGAGTTTGGACGAAAACAATGGCCTCATCGCGCTCAATTTATGGGTGCCTGAGAGCTAATCGCTATTTTCTGGAAAGTTGCCTAGGAGAACGCTTGAAAACCGTGGCCAATGTGTTCTTGTTTCAGAAAAAAATAAAACACGCGAGGAAGATGACCTCGTGGCAAGACGTGATAGGCTAGTTTAAATTTCCGCGCGCAGACCCACTAACATTCTTGTTTTTATTTATTATATTTGTTTGTTTATTATATATCAAATGCGTGAACTGGCACAGATGGCAAGCGAATCTATTGGCAAAGCACATGACCTGGGTTCGAACCCCAGGTCTTCACACTTTCAATATCATTTTCCAATTCATGTTCATGTACAGCGCCAATATTGAATACCATGGTACACCTTCTCCACTAAGCCATCCACGCGTCCATCAGAATCAGATCAAAGGCTATGAATTGAGAGACACGGTGAGTCCCAGTCAACACGCCAGCACGCTAGTGGAAAAAGTCTTACAGGCCAATTGCTAATGGGCTCAAATTGCTGAAGAAAAGCCTCACAATTGGGGACAACACCCCCTGAGGTTTGCAATGTTTTTTTCCTTTTTTGATTTTATTATTTTGTTTACTTTCAATTATTATTTATTTTAATTAATTCTATTTAATTTAATTATTTTTTCATAAAAAAATCAGAAAAGATAAAAATACAATAAATAGTTTTAGTATTTTTTTTAAATAAATTTGCATGTAATTGAATTTAGTTTTAAATTAGGTTTGCAATTTTAGTTCTTTTAATAAAAAGTATAAAAAACATAGAATTAGGTTTAATTAATGTTTTTATTCCTTTTTAATTTTTCTTTCTTATAATAATATTTATTTATTTTATTTATTTTTATAATTAAATTTGTATATAAAAATTAGGTTTAATTTAGGTTAAATTCTAATGTTTTCTTAATAAATTAAAATAAAATAGAATTAGGGTTAGCGTTTAATTGCAATTAATTTTTTTCTATTAAATCTTAAAATACATAAAAATACCAAAAAAACAAAAACAATTTCTCTTCTTAAATTAATTAATTCATGTAATTTTAATATTTTGCAAAAAGGGTCCAACACCCTCATTTCGACTTAATTGTTTATTCGCACATTTATTTTATCTCGCTTAAATATTTATGTACCTCTCCCGAAGCCTTGTAAATTATTTCTCGCACTTTACTTCTTTATTTTCTGTCAAATCGGGTCCTGGTTTAATTTTGGCGATGTGGACCCGCGCCTTTTGTAATAGCTTAGAATTTTTTACTTTCCCGCAATATTTTTAATTGTTAACAAATGGCATGAAAGAATGTATGGACAAAATAAAAACAAACGCTAGATCACCAATGATATGACAAAAGACAAAAATAAATGAAAACGACACACGAATCGCACACACCACCCTTAGGGTACGCCTCACCGTTGCCTTGCCTCGAAAGGTGATCGTCGAGTAGAGGATGTCTTAGTAAGTCCTCATGATCCGGGAACCTGGCATGAGGGTAGCTTCTAAGGTGTCTTCCCATTGCTCTGGTGATCACCATGTCCCGAACCTCGAATTGACCCGAACACCTCCAACGGTGGTGCTACCTACCTCTCAATGGTGGGATGGCACTACTTTAAAGGACATTTACACAGACGAATTCCTTAGGGTAGGTAGGTTCTCGTAGATACTTGCTCTAAATTTAAAAACAAATTCAAAAATACTTTTCACACCAACACATTTTCAAAAAGCTTTCGAAAACAATTTTTCAAACACTCTTGAGGACCGATACAAAAGTCGAACTGGAATTTTCAAAGAAACTTTTTTTAAAACCCACAATTGAAAAGCAAACAAACCATTTTTGAAAACACAAATGAGCAAATATCTAAGAGCCCATGGATAACCATGGATAGAAAGGGTGCTAACACCTTCCCTTTCTATAACCTACCTCCCGAACCGAGAGCAATCTCTTTAAGGAATTTTTCTGTGCTTTTGTCCTTTCCATTTGGAGAAAATAAAAGACGGTGGCGACTCTTGCTTCCGCGACATTTCGCGAACCAGCGTTAAACAGTCAGTTCCCGATCCACCGATCACACATATGATGCTGGATGATGTCATGATGCTATGATTAAACACACCACAGATATTTACAAAGGCAAACATGTAAGGCACACAAGTCACACAAGACAAGCCCTTAGAGTTTAAGGCCAGCATGGGGTCTGGGTATTACCCTCTTGAAGTTGGTGGGCTCAACCTGTCCTATTAGAAGTAACCGGGTTCTAAGGGTCCCAATATCACAGGATTTCTTTCATTGTTCATCGTTTCGATTTAGCCACTGAACTGGCGACCGAAATATTCCAGGAAAGCAACCCTCAATTGAGTGTAACATCGAGTATCAACCAACCTCGGACTGCACCAAAGTCAGTTATCTCACTACCCTAAAGAGGCCAAGATAGTTCAATTAAGGTTCCTAAGGTCTGTTGATGCTTCACGACACCACGCGGAGGCCCCGTACTCTCCTTGACTGAACTCAAGGGTTACCGGTACACACCAAAGTGCCACATCAACGTAGCAGACTGCTTCAACCATGTCGGTATACCCCGCACAGTTCCCTCACAGTCTTGTTGCTACTTTCTAAGAAGGTATCCCCCAGATCCGGGTTAGGATCTATAGAACTCCAAAACAGGCCCACAATATTAAAGCAAACAAAATAGGCAATTGAAAACATAAGAGTGGTCTAATCCTAAGGTACACCTCACTTTTATAAGTATCCCCAGCAGAGTCGCCAGTTCTGTGATCGGTGGATCTGGAACTGACTGTTTAACGCTGGTTCGCGAAATGTCGCGGAAGCAAGAGTCGCCACCGTCTTTTATTTTCTCCAAATGGAAAGGACAAAAGCACAGAAAAATTCCTTATAGAGATTGCTCTCGGTTCGGGAGGTAGATTATAGAAAGGGAAGGTGTTAGCACCCTTTCTATCCATGGTTATCCATGGGCTCTTAGATACTTGCTCAATGTGTTTTCAAAATGGTTTGTTTGCTTTTCAACTGTGGGTTTTTAAAAGTTTCTTTGAAAATTTCAGTTCGACTCTTGTATCGGTCCTCAAGAGTGTTTGAAAAATTGCTTTCGAAAGCTTTTTGAAAAGGTGTCGGTGTGAAAAGTATTTTTGAATTTGTTTTTGAAATTAGAGCAAGTATCTAGAGTCGTCTACCTACCCTAAGGAATTCGTCTGTGTAAATGTCCTTAAAGTAGTGCCATCCCACCATTGAGAGGTAGGTAGCACCACCATTGGAGGTATTCGGGTCAATTCGAAGGTTCGGGACATGGTGATCACCAGAGCAATAGGAAGATACCTTAGAAGCTACCCTCATGCCAGGTTCCCGGATCATGAGGACTTACTAAAACATCCTCTACTCGAAGATCACCTTTCGAGGGGCAAGGCAACAGTGAGGCGTACCCTAGGGGTGGTGCGTGACTTGTGTGTCGTTTTCAGATATTTTGTCTTGTCATGTCATGGGTGATCTACGCTCTTGTTTTTATTTTTGACATTCATTCTTGCATACAAATTTATTAACAGTTAAAAAGTGCGGAATTTAAAAGTTCTACGCTATTACAAAGGCGCGGGTCCACATCGCCAAATTAAATCCAGGACCCGATTTGAAATAAAATAAAGAATGCGGAAAAGATAAACGTCTGATTTACACGGCTTTGGGAGAATTACATTAATATTTAAAAGAAGGAATAAGAATAAAATGCGCGAAACGAACTGATAATCGAAAGCGAGGGCGTTGGACCCTTTTTAATGAAATTACTATTAACAAATTAATTAAATTAAAAATAAAAAGAAAAGATTTTTTGGAGTTTTTGTATTTTATGAATTTTTAATGAGAAAATTAAATGAAATTAAAACCTAATTCTAGCTATTTTTATTTATTAAGAAAAATATGTTAAAATTGAATCTAAAATTAACCTAATTAATTAATGCAATTTTATTTACAAAAATAATAACTAATAATTAATATGGTAAAAAAAACAAAAGGATAAAAATAATCAAAACCCTAATTCTACAATTTTTAAGTTTATGAAAAAATGTCAAAATTAATCCTAGAATTGAAAACTAAATTAATTAATGAGATTTATTTACGAAAATAATATTTAAATAAAATATATTTTTGTTTTTTTGTCTTTTCTGGTTTTTATATTATTTTTATATTTTATGAAAATAAATTAATTTAAAGAATTGAATTAAAACTAATTAAAACAAATAAAATAGAAAAATATGAAAAAGAATGAAAAAGCAAACCAATGGGGGGTTCTGTCCCCAAACTGGAGGTTAGGTTGTAGCAATCAGGCCCAATGATTTGAGGCCTTTGGTTGACTTTTCAGCGCACATGTGGCACCTCTGACTCATGCCCATGGTACTCTTCCAATCAGGGCCCTTGGATTGAGGTTATAGGCCATGTGGTAAGCTGAGATTATGGAGCGTATGGTGGTCTTTTGGACTGAAACTGCATAGGATGATATTAGAAAAAATAATATTGAAGGGGTAGGGGGACCTGGGATTCGAACCCAGGTCCCATTGCTTACCAAACCATGTGCCTTGCCACTGAGCCATTCACGCGCTTTGGATATAGTATGGAAAACAAATAACATAATGCAAAATAAGGGTTAGTGGATAATTTCCGTGCGAAATTCAAACACACCATTCATTGGCCTACACATCATCATCTTCTCCAATTATTTGTTGTGCCTGAAACAAAAACAAACTGAATAGCGGGGGTTTTAAACCCCCTTTAAATAGCAAGCATAAAAATAGCGATTAGCACCCTGTTAATCATAAATTAATCGCGAGCTATGGAAACGATTCACATGAAGCTTCTGAATTCAACAGTCCTGGTCTTAGGGTCTAATTTTTCTGGACAAGGAAACCCCCAATTTTTCAGTTTCGTAACCCTAGTAAGCTTCTATGGTGATTTCGCGTATGATGCACAAAAACTTAATTAAGACACATGGTTAGCTTCAGAATGGTCAGATTAGTCCAAATCAACAGAAAGAATGCAATGAAAATGCTTATAAATCGAAACACGAATAGGTATAAAATTTGAAATAGGACCACTTGATTCTACCGTTTCTTGATGTTAGAGTTGATTATTTTGATTCAGACACGTTCCTTGAAGCCTCAGGAATGCAATGGGATAGTTTTCTTGCCTTGAAATGCTTTGGAATCACGTTTTCAGTTTTGGAATTTTTCACAAAAAGTGCAATGTTCTTCTTCAGCTTTGGGCGCAGCTTGGAGGTCTTTTGGCATTAGGTTTTTATCACACTTATATGAGGATGGATTAGGGTTGAGTTTTTGATCCAAAGAATCCTTGCATTGATGGAATGAATATTTGATTTTCATGCATAATTTTTTCAAATCTTTTTCACATGTTTTTGGTGTCAATCATAGCCAATCTTCCTTGATTCTTTCCATATCAGATAATGCACGAAATCTTGAAGGTATTCCATGCATAAAAAGATTTGAAAAGCTTGCTTTGGTATTTTTCACATATTTTATTTTATTAAATGAATTAATAGCAATTAAAAATTCAAATAAATAAATAAAAATGATGAATAAATTCCCTTTGGGCCAAATGGTCGTGCACATGCTTTGGATGATGAATCTTGGAAGAAAATGTGGCCCATTAGCAATTTTAAGGCATTTGAAGCAAAGTTGACTTTTCAAAATACCCAAAAACTTCCCAACTTCCACAAGGCATATCTTGCTCAATTTTTAATCTTTGATCATGTTCTTTGACATTTTGGAAAGGTCTTGAAGTCCTCTAACCAATGCCTTTGGTCCCATGTCATTTTGATTTACCAATCTCAAGTTATGGCCTTTGACTTAAAGTCCCTTTTTGTTGACTTTTGAAAATGACCTATAATGTTGAAATTGATAACTTTTTGTGAGAGCATTTCTTGGACTTGAAGTGTGAAGAAGGGTTGTAGGAAATGTCTTTCTCTTCAAAATGAGCTTTTGATGGAATTTTTCTGATAAACCATGTGGAAGTTATGCCTTGGTCAAGTTACAGTTGACTTTTTCAACTGTCCATATATGGAAGCTTTTGCATCTTGAGACTTTTTGAGCCATACCTTGAAAATCATGATCAAGAATTGATCAAATGATGTTTGTGGCCTCAAAATAAGATGTTGACCAAAAATTTGAACTTTTGACTGTCAAATGACCATTTTGCCCCTACAGTTGACTGTTGAGCAATTAGGGTTTTTGACTGTGCAATTTTGTGCTGTAAGTCTTGAAACTTGACATGAGGATACTTGACCATGTTTATAGGCATGTGGTACTTGATTGGACCCTTGGAAACTTCATTTTCTTTGTCAGAACCAAAACCCTAGTTTTTGACTGTTATGAGGCCCTTGAACTGTGCAACCCTTGGGGGGATTTTGAAGCATGTTCTTTGCAAATCTTGAAGAATATGGGAGGGCAAATTTTGGGGTACAACAGTTGCCCCTGTTCAATCTTCTTAGACCTGAGGATGCAGATTGGCTGACGTGCCTTTCGTAATCCGAAGGTGGAAGATGATTGAACATTAGAGTGCCCAGAAATTTGCGCTCACATAGTAGTGTGATGGTGGGGAATGGGCTTACAGATGCCATTTGGAGATTGATGAATAGGATGATGGGCTTATAGATGCCATGCTAAGAGATGATGGAAGGTGGATGGGCTTATAGACGCCATCTGGGTGTCAATCGCGTAAGAGATTCCTTAGCGAGAACTTGCGTACCTGCAAAAGAAAAGGATTACCTGACCCGTTACAGGAGCTGGTCTTCAGATTCTTTGTATAGATGTGTCCTGACTGGTTACAGGAGCTGGATCTGGATCTTCAAAAGGTGATGAATGAACCAGGGATGGTTACTACCTTAACAGGAACACTGAGAGAACCTTGGACGATTACTACCTCAACAGGAACGCTGAGAGAATCTGGGGACGATTACTACCTCAACAGGAACGCTGAGAGAACCTTGGACGATTACTACCTCAACAGGAACGCTGAGAGAACCTCGGATGATTACTACCTCAACAGGAACGCTGAGAGAACCTTGGACGATTACTACCTCAACATGAACGCTGAGAGAACCTCGGACGATTACTACCTCAACAGGAACGCTGAGAGAATCTTGGGCGACTTCAACCTCAACAGTAACGCTGAGAGAATCTTGGATGTCTTCTACTGAGTCTTCATCAGGAAAATCTTTTAGGGGTCGATTTAACTGGACTAGAGAAGGCCTTTGACTGGATAAGAAACAGGAAAATCTTAGGGTCGATTTAACTGAACCGGTCTAGGTCTTGAAATCTTCAACTGGATAAGAAACAGGGAGATCTTAGGGTCGATCTGACTGAACCAGAGAAGGCCTTTGACTGGATAAGAAACAGAAAAATCTTAGGGTCGATTTAACTGAACCGGTCTAGGTCTTGAAATCTTCAACTGGATAAGAAACAGGGAGATCTTAGGGTCGATCTGACTGAACCAGAGAAGGCCTTTGACTGGATAAAAAACAGAAAAATCTTAGGGTCGATTTAACTGAACCGGTCTAGGTCTTGAAATGTAGCTGAGAACTTAACTGGATCTTTCCTGAAAAGTAAAGGTCAGTCATATGCAATGCATGATATGGATCAAGCAAATGATGTTCTCAACATAAATGAGATTTGTAAGATATGATGCGTATATGCATGCTATAATGTATGGAGATGTGATGTTTATGAATGTATCTTTGTCGTCTAGGAAAGTAAATCCTTGACGGGTGCTGGGAAGTCATATCCTGGGCTGATGTTGAAGAATAGATTTTTGCTTCCGCTGGGGATGATAGTTGCAAGAATACCGGTAGGAGAAGATAACTCCGTTGGGGAATAAACTTGGCGAATAGATTACTCTGCGGGGAGAAAAGCACTCTAACGATCTTGCTGGGGAGCAATACTCTGTGGGGAGAGATGTACTTTGCTGGAATATTGGTGGTAACTTCACTAGGGGTACCATTGTTGTGTTGGAAGTGTTAATAGACTTCGCTGGGGATAAGAAGACTTCGTCGAGAACGATCTTTCCGTGGCTTTTGGCTGAGGATAACCCAGTTATATCCTGGTAGGGAAATAACTCTTTGAATAAAACCGGGAGACGCGTTCGTGCTCTGTGAGGATAAGCTTCCAGAATCTACTGGGGATAAGCTTACTGCTTGGGGAGATGGATTCCAACTTTCCTTGGGAACTAGATTGGACTCTCCTGGGGAAGTCTTGAGCTGTATCGGGGAAGTGACTCTATTGAATGTTTGATATACCACCGGGGAACAATCTTTAGACCAAGATTGTCGGGGATGCTTGTTAGGAATATTTGTATATCGTGCTGGGGAATGTTGAGATCTGCTGGAGGATACCCAACTTCCTTGAGGTTGATAATAGCTTTCCTTGGGAAGAGTGTATTGACTTGCCGATGCACTCTCTGGGGAATTAAGATGTACGGTTATGTTCTTCAACAGAACCTACCTTGATACCTTGGAGGACAGAACAATTAGATTTCTTAGACAACTCTTTATTGCCCCTGTTTCTAATGTTACCTGTAATTAATCCTTTGTTTCGTATGCAAATATTCATGAGTTAGCAAATTATTGTCAATGCATATATCACAAATTGAACCTTGGACGTTCTTCGCAAAACAAAATAGAAAAGGAAAAACAATTGGCAATTTTAACTGAAAAGTATATTTGTATTGATTTTTGAATTTGCCTGTAAAATAGGCGTTTTATGTACAAGAGGCTGACGTCCTAGTAGAAGAACGCCGCCGAATAAAAGAGTTTATACAATTTGTACAAAAGGAAATAAAACAGCTGTGTGAAATGAATGATCCCACTGGGTTTCAACTCTGCTATTGCCTTTATATCTCCGAGCGTCTCATCACTTGATGACCTTAGTTGAAGATGAAGCTGACTGATCGATGTCGTCTGAACTTGATGTAGATACCGGATTCTGGATGCAAAGTGATCCAATGAGACATAGTATTACGCTTTATCCCTAACTTTTGCCTGGACCGCCCTTTCGGGTTTTCAGTCCACCGGGATACCCATTTTTGCCCAAGCCGCCTTTTCAGGTTTTCGACTTGCCGGGTGTACAGATTTTTCATTTCATCCCTTCATTTTGCCCGAACCCTTTTGGTTCGCCGGGAAGCCCTAATTTTTGCCTAGGCATGTCAGCCTAGCGGGTCTTTTTCATGCGTAGTATCTTTTTACTATGTCTGCATTGGCGGGGTGAGGAAGGTCGTCACCATCCATGTTGGTTAGAATCATGGCTCCTCCTGAGAACACATGTTTAACCACAAATGGCCCCTCGTACGTAGGGGTCCATTTTCCCCTTGGATCACTCTGAGGAAGGATGATTCGCTTGATTACCAGATCCCCAACTTGATACTCTTGTGGTCTGACCTTTTTGTTAAATGCCCGGATCATCCGTTTCTGATACGTCTGACCATGACAGATAGCAGCAAGTCTCTTTTCATCAATAACGTTTAATTGATCAAGTCGTGTCTGGATCCAATCATCTTCGTTCAGATTTGCATCCTTCATTATCCGGAGAGAGGGTATTTGCACTTCGATCGGTAAGACTGCCTCCATACCGTAGACCAAGGAGAAAGGAGTTACCCCGGTTGACGTCCTGGCTGAGGTACGGTACCCATGTAGAGCGAACGGTAACATCTCGTGCCAATCTTTATAAGTCACTGTCATCTTCTGCACGATTTTCTTGATATTTTTATTTGCTGCTTCTACAGCCCCATTCATCTTCGGTCTGTAAGGAGAAGAGTTGTGGTGCTGTATCTTAAACTGCTCGCAGAGCTCAGTGATCATCTTGTTATTGAGATTGGTACCGTTGTCTGTAATAATTCTTTCTGGGACGCCGTATCGACAGATCAGATTATGCCGAATGAACCGTGCCACAATAGTCTTGGTTACCGTAGCGTAGGAAGCTGCTTCGACCCACTTCGTGAAGTAGTCAATCGCTACCAGGATGAAGCGATGCCCGTTGGATGCTGTAGGTTTAATCTCACCGATCATATCTATGCCCCCACATTGCAAACGGCCAAGGCGCGGTCAGAACATTTAGAGGAACTGGAGGAACATGCACTTTGTCTGCATATATCTGACACTTATGGCATGTCCGAGAATGTTGGTAACAGTCAGCTTCCATTGTGGACCAGAAGTACCCTGCCCGAAGGATTTTCTTTGCCATAGTGTGTCCACTGGAATGTGTTCCGAAGGTCCCTTCGTGTAGCTCTTCCATGATCCTTTCTGCTTCAGTCTTATCCACACAACGCAGTAAGGTCGAATCATGGTTTCGCTTATACAGGATGCCGTTGCTAAGGAAGAACTTCGCTGCGAACCTTCTCAGAAACTTCTTGTCGTTGACAGATGCACCTTCAGGGTATTCCTGAGCTTCCAAATATCTCTTCACCTCATGGTACCAAGGCTTCTCAGTTACCAACTCAGTCTCAAGATCACAACAGTATGCCGGTTCTTCCAGTTTCCAGATGATGATCCGGGGAGCCTCATTATCCCATTTGAATTTGAACATGGAAGACATCGTAGCTAACGCGTCCGCCAGCTGATTCTCCTCTCTCGGGAAATGTTCAAATGTTATCTCTGTGAAGTGGGGAATCAAAGTCAACACACATTCTCGGTAAGGAATAAGATTCGGATGTTTCGTATCCCACTCTCCTTTGATCTGATTGATCACGAGAGCGGAATCTCCGAAGACACTCAGAAACTTGATTCTTAGGTCGATCGCAGCTTGAAGACCCATGATGCATGCCTCATACTCCGCCATGTTGTTGGTGCAGTTGAAACATAGCCGGGCAGTGAGTGGAGTATGAGTGCCTTGAGGGGATATGATTATAGCGCCAATACCGTTACCCAAAGCGTTGGAGGCTCCGTCAAAGTGCATAGACCATCGGGATCCTTCCTCAGGTCCTTCATCCGGTCCAGCTACTTCACAATCAGTCACAATCATGATGCTCTCGTCTGGAAACTCGAAGTTCATTGACTGATAGTCGTCTACTGCCTGATGTGCCAAGTGGTCTGCCAATACACTTCCCTTGATGGCTTTCTGAGTTGTGTACTGGATGTCGTATTCTGTCAAGATCATTTGCCATCTCGCTATTCTCCCAGACAGAGCAGGCTTTTCAAATATGTACTTTATAGGATCCATCTTTGAGATCAACAAGGTGGTATGAGTCAGCATATACTGTCTCAGCCGGCGAGCCGCCCATACCAAAGCGCAGCAAGTTTTCTCAAGCAGTGAGTATCGGGTCTCACAGTCGGTAAACTTTTTGCTAAGGTAATAAATGGCATGCTCTTTTCGGCCAGACTCGTCATGCTGCCCCAGCACACACCCCATTGAGTTGTCAAGTACTGTCAGGTATAATATCAGAGGTCTCCCCTCAACCAGTGGCATAAGGATAGGTGGTTCTTGGAGATACTCCTTGATTTTGTCAAAAGCAGCCTGACATTCATCATTCCAACGTACTACTTGATCTTTCTTCAGCAGCTTGAAGATTGGTTCACAAGTAGCAGTTAGATGCGAGATGAATCGGGCGATGTAATTCAGGCGTCCTAAAAAGCCTCTGACCCCTTTCTCTGTCTTAGGAATTGGCATCTCTTGAATAGCTTTAACCTTGGCAGGGTCCACTTGAATACCCTTATCACCTACAACGAAGCCTAGCAACTTTCCAGATCTTACCCCGAAGGTGCACTTGTTCGGGTTCAACCTCAGCTTGTACAATTTCAAACGGTCAAACAGTTTTTGCAGATGATCAAGGTGTTCTTCCTCAGTTTGGGACCTTGCGATCATGTCGTCAACATACACTTATATCTCATGATGGATCATGTCATGAAACAAAGCAACCATGGCACGTTGGTAGGTTGCCCCAACATTTTTCAGTCCAAAAGGCATGACCTTGTAGCAGAAGGTGCCCCACTGAGTAACAAAGGTATTTTTTTCCATGTCTTCAGGTGCCATCTTGATCTGATTGTAACCTGAAAAACCATCCATGAAAGAGAACACTTTATGCTGAGCAGTATTGTCAACAAGGACATCAATGTGAGGTAGGGGGAAGTCATCTTTGGGGCTGGCCCTGTTCAGATCCCTGTAGTCGACACACATTCTGACCTTTCCATCATTCTTTGGTACCGGCACCACATTAGCAACCCACTGAGGGTAAGAAGTCACTGCAAGGAACCCGGCATCAAACTGTTTCATAACCTCGGCTTTGATCTTCTCAGACATCTCTGGACGCATACGGCGAACCTTTTGCTTAACCGGAGGGCAGTCTTCCTTAGTAGGCAAGTGATGGACCACAATATCGGTATCCAACCCGGGCATGTCTTCGTAGGACCAGGCAAAGATCTCCATATAATCATGTAGCATCTGAGTCAACCGTTGCTTCACGCTGAGCTCTAGGTTGGCACCAATCTTTACCTCCTTTCTGTCTGTATCAGTACCCAGGTTTATTGTTTCCACTGGCTCTTCGTGTGGTTGAATAGCCCTCTCTTCCTGGAGTAACAGTCTCGCAAGCTCGCCAGGCACTTCGCAATCATCTTCACCTTCGTCTTCGGCTAAGTTGATCGGATTTTCGAAGTCATAACTGGCAGTAGCAGAGTCGTTACCAGTGAGATCCAGAGTGGATTGAAACCTGTATGAGTGAGTGTGTGTAAATACAGCTGTTTTTGAAATATATAAAGGAAGGAAAGAAAGAAAAGGAGCATAAGATTTGAAATGCGAGAAAACGTCCAAGATCTTTATTCATGATATGTGAAATGACAATTTATATGCCCTCACAAATGAAGCCACGGTGCCCCGGGTAAGACACCGGGCCATAGAGTTTTAATTGTTTATTACAGATACCAAAACAGGAGAATTCATTACTCAGTAACAAGAGAAACAAGTAGGTTATCCTTTGCAATCAAATTGCTAGGTTCACTGTCGGTTGCCGGGTAAATCCAGCTGTCGAACTCAGCTTCATCCACTTTATCCTCATCCCCGATGGCATTCACTCCATGAGCAGGCAGGGGAGCTGTCACTACATTAGGCTTCTCATATGCCTCAAACTGTACCTCCTTCACATCAATAAGGTCCTGCAGCTTGTTCCTTAAGGCCCAACAGTCATCAGTGGAATGCCCCAGGCTATCGGAGTGGTAAGTACAGCGGCCATTTGGATTGTACTTTGGAGAGGCAGTGTTTACAACCTTCGGGGCCTCTCTGACAGTCACTAAGTTGGTGGACAGCAACTGCGGCAAGATTTGTGATAAAGTCATGCTCAAACGGGTAAACTCTCTCGTGGGTCTTTCAGCCCTTTGAGGATTGGTTGGCCGAGGAGCGGCAGCAGGTTTAGCAATCATCACCGTGTTGACAGATTGGCGGCGCTCAGGTTTCTCTTGTCTTCTAGACCCGTATACAGCAGTGGCCTCCTTTTTGAAGGGTTTCTTCTCAGAACTTGAAGATGCCCCTTTCTGAATTTTGCCAGACTTCATCCCAGCCTCTATTCTCTCTCCAGTCAGAAAAAGATCAGTGAACCCTGCAGACGAATTCCCGATAAGATGGTTGAAAAATGGCCCAGATAGGGTCCCCAAGAACATGTCTACCAACTCCCGGTCAGTTAACGGAGGCTGCACCCTGCCAGCCAGATCCCTCCACTTCTGTGCGTACTCTTTAAAACCTTCGCTTGACCCTAGCGACATACCCTGGAGTTGGGTACGCGTAGGAGCAAGGTCGGCATTATATTGATACTGCTTGTAAAAAGCAGTAGCCAACTCCTCCCAGTTACGAACCTTGGTTCCATCCAGCTGATAGAACCATTCGAGATGAGTCCCTGAAAGACTCTCCTGGAAGAAGTGGATCCACAAGTTCTTGTCCACTGAGTACGGTTGAATCTTCCGCACATAAGACCTGAGGTGTAGCTTGGGACAAGACGCCCCGTCATACTTGGTGAAAGATGGTGCTTTGAACTTATGAGGAATAATCACACCAGTAGACAAACCCAAATCTCCAAAATCCAGCCCAGGCACTTGTTGGATCTCCATAGCATTCAGTCTGTCCTCCAACTGCTTATACCGGTCTTCAGCAGGAGGATACTGTTCCTCATCAAAGTCAGTCTCGTTGTCAGAGACTACTGGACTAGGACCTTTTCCCCCTTGGGGACAGCTCTTGCCTATAGAAGAACCAGCCTCTTCATTTTGCAGAGTGTTGCCAAACCTTCGGCCCGAGTTGAAAAGAACAGTTATCTTCTTCTTCTTCTTCTCCTTCTTCAGGAGCAGAGCCTTCAGCTCTTCTTGGCCCTGAGCCAAACCCATGATTAGTTCCTGAAATTGCGCATTCTGCACTTGAAGAGCCTTAATGGACATCTCGGTTGATGATGAGTCAGGATTCATGATGCTGAAATAAACAGCGAAGAACGGTAAGCAACCTGAAAAGAAGAAAACCTGCTATGCACATGATGAATGATATGTGTTTATGCAATGCATTCAAGGGTTCGAAAGTTCAACTTTGTTGTAGACAAAAAGGAACACACGTTATCATTAAGGAAATAATTGTTCAGTACATCAAAGCCTCATGGGCACATATTACAAAGCAAATCAATCCCAAAAGACACTACGCATCCTCTTTGGAGCTATGTAGGTGTTGAGATTCCTCTCCTCGTGCAATAGGCGGGTGAGCTCCAAGACCTTCTTTTCACTAACATGTAGACTGGTCTCAAGAGAATTCCGTTCTTTCTTAAGTTGGATCCAGCTCTTCTGCATCTCTTCCCAGGATGTGGGCATATCAGGATGCTGAATGGTGTAGGACACTTCTCCTTCCAAGACTGGCTCTTTGATCACCGGGAGCATATGAGGATAAGGCATCACTAACTTCTGGGAGCGGGCTCGTACCCACTTGAGATAAGGTTCCAACGGGATGGAGTTCCTATGCCCCAGTGTCTTACTGTCTATCCTACTTGGCATCCTCCAAGCTCTGATAAATCTCTGGCGAAGTCCTTGTGCATCATTGTCGAAGTCAAAAACTATGTCAGGAATTAACAGGTCATGAGGGCCATCCCTCCGAGCATAACCAAACTGTCTCCAAGCCAGGCATGGGTTGTAAGTAATACCTCCTCTGATTCCAAGTAAGGGAACATTAGGGTACTCCCCGCAACGATCAATGATAGTGACATCCTCTCTGGACCGAGGGCACCAATGTATATCTGCATGTGGAAGAGTCATCAACCGTTGTGACCATCTCAAACCCCGCTCGTTCTTCAAAACTGATTGTGGAAGGTGCGAAATAAACCACCTTCCCAAGAGAGGAGTGCAGCACATAAGGACACCTCTTTTTCTCATGGTTTGAGTGTAACATGAGTGAAGGATGTCCCCTAGCAACGTAGGTATAGGATTCCTGGACATGAAGATCTGGACAGCACTGATATCTATAAGCTGATCTAGGTTAGGGAACAACACCAAACCATAGACAAGGAGGGCCACAACTTCTTCAAAAGCTTGTAAATCAAGGGAGTTCCAACATTCATGGGCCTTTTCAAACAGAAACCTGGCTAAGAACCCTTTAATACCACTTCTAACTTCCCAATGTCCCTTGAGGTCAGATGACTGTAGGTGTAAGGCTTTAGCAATCTCTTTAAGCTTGGGTTCCTTTTCTGTACCGTTGTAGGGTAGTTGATCAAGGATAGGGATCTTCAGGAGCCGGGAGAACTCCTCCAGTGTAGGTACCAGCTGATAGTCCAAGAAGGTGAAACAGTGATGTAGAGGGTCAAAGAACTGGAACAGGACCTTTATCATATCTTCCTCAATGTTGGTATTGACCAAGCTGATGAGTCTTCCATGTCTCTCACTGAATGAAGAGCTCTCGGGAATCCTGGATATAAGCTCCTTAAGCTGAGGAGGGATCCTTACAAGGCTGATTTGAATTGTCTTTCTGCGAACAGTTTCCATGTCCTACAAAACAAAAACAAAGATGAAGATTCGAACCCCTGAAATGGTTAGTCAATGCATATGATGCTGGATGATGTCATGATGCTATGATTAAACACACCACAGATATTTACAAAGGCAAACATGTAAGGCACACAAGTCACACAAGACAAGCCCTTAGAGTTTAAGGCCAGCATGGGGTCTGGGTATTACCCTCTTGAAGTTGGTGGGCTCAACCTGTCCTATTAGAAGTAACCGGGTTCTAAGGGTCCCAATATCATGGGATTTCTTTCATTGTTCATCGTTTCGATTTAGCCACTGAACTGGCGACCGAAATATTCCAGGAAAGCAACCCTCAATTGAGTGTAGCATCGAGTATCAACCAACCTCGGACTGCACCAAAGTCAGTTATCTCACTACCCTAAAGAGGCCAAGATAGTTCAATTAAGGTTCCTAAGGTCTGTTGATGCTTCACGACACCACGCGGAGGCCCCGTACTCTCCTTGACTGAACTCAAGGGTTACCGGTACACACCAAAGTGCCACATCAACGTAGCAGACTGCTTCAACCATGTCGGTATACCCCGCACAGTTCCCTCACAGTCTTGTTGCTACTTTCTAAGAAGGTATCCCCCAGATCCGGGTTAGGATCTATAGAACTCCAAAACAGGCCCACAATATTAAAGCAAACAAAATAGGCAATTGAAAACATAAGAGTGGTCTAATCCTAAGGTACACCTCACTTTTATAAGTATCCCCAGCAGAGTCGCCAGTTCTGTGATCGGTGGATCTGGAACTGACTGTTTAACGCTGGTTCGCGAAATGTCGCGGAAGCAAGAGTCGCCACCGTCTTTTATTTTCTCCAAATGGAAAGGACAAAAGCACAGAAAAATTCCTTATAGAGATTGCTCTCGGTTCGGGAGGTAGATTATAGAAAGGGAAGGTGTTAGCACCCTTTCTATCCATGGTTATCCATGGGCTCTTAGATACTTGCTCAATGTGTTTTCAAAATGGTTTGTTTGCTTTTCAACTGTGGGTTTTTAAAAGTTTCTTTGAAAATTTCAGTTCGACTCTTATATCGGTCCTCAAGAGTGTTTGAAAAATTGCTTTCGAAAGCTTTTTGAAAAGGTGTCGGTGTGAAAAGTATTTTTGAATTTGTTTTTGAAATTAGAGCAAGTATCTAGAGTCGTCTACCTACCCTAAGGAATTCGTCTGTGTAAATGTCCTTAAAGTAGTGCCATCCCACCATCGAGAGGTAGGTAGCACCACCATTGGAGGTATTCGGTTCAATTCGAAGGTTCGGGACATGGTGATCACCAGAGCAATAGGAAGATACCTTAGAAGCTACCCTCATGCCAGGTTCCCGGATCATGAGGACTTACTAAAACATCCTCTACTCGACGATCACCTTTCGAGGGGCAAGGCAACAGTGAGGCGTACCCTAGGGGTGATGCGTGACTTGTGTGTCGTTTTCAGATATTTTGTCTTGTCATGTCATGGGTGATCTACGCTCTTGTTTTTATTTTTGACATTCATTCTTGCATACAAATTTATTAACAGTTAAAAAGTGCGGAATTTAAAAGTTCTACGCTATTACAAAGGCGCGGGTCCACATCGCCAAATTAAATCCAGGACCCTATTTGAAATAAAATAAAGAATGCGGAAAAGATAAACGTCTGATTTACACGGCTTTGGGAGAATTACATTAATATTTAAAAGAAGGAATAAGAATAAAATGCGTGAAACGAACTGATAATCGAAAGCGAGGGCGTTGGACCCTTTTTAATGAAATTACTATTAACAAATTAATTAAATTAAAAATAAAAAGAAAAGATTTTTTGGAGTTTTTGTATTTTATGAATTTTTAATGAGAAAATTAAATGAAATTAAAACCTAATTCTAGCTATTTTTATTTATTAAGAAAAATATGTTAAAATTGAATCTAAAATTAACCTAATTAATTAATGCAATTTTATTTACAAAAATAATAACTAATAATTAATATGGTAAAAAAAACAAAAGGATAAAAATAATCAAAACCCTAATTCTACAATTTTTAAGTTTATGAAAAAATGTCAAAATTAATCCAAGAATTGAAAACTAAACTAATTAATGAGATTTATTTACGAAAATAATATTTAAATAAAATATATTTTTGTTTTTTTGTCTTTTCTGGTTTTTATATTATTTTTATATTTTATGAAAATAAATTAATTTAAAGAATTGAATTAAAACTAATTAAAACAAATAAAATAGAAATATATGAAAAAGAATGAAAAAGCAAACCAATGGGGGGTTCTGTCCCCAAACTGGAGGTTAGGTTGTAGCAATCAGGCCCAATGATTTGAGGCCTTTGGTTGACTTTTTAGCACGCATGTGGCACCTCTGACTCATGCCCATGGTACTCTTCCAATCAGGGCCCTTGGATTGAGGTTATAGGCCATGTGGTAAGTTGAGATTATGGAGCGTATGGTGGTCTTCTGGACTGAAACTGCATAGGATGATATTAGAAAAAATAATATTGAAGGGGTAGGGGGACCTGGGATTCGAACCCAGGTCCCATTGCTTACCAAACCATGTGCCTTTCCACTGAGCCATTCACGCGCTTTGGATATAGTATGGAAAACAAATAACATAATGCAAAATAAGGGTTAGTGGACAATTTCCGCGCGAAATTCAAACACACCATTCGTTGGCCTACACATCATCATCTTCTCCAATTATTTGTTGTGCCTGAAACAAAAACAAACTGAATAGCGGGGGTTTTAAACCCCCATTAAATAGCAAGCATAAAAATAGCGATTAGCACCCTGTTAATCATAAATTAATCGCGAGCTATGGAAACGATTCACATGAAGCTTCTGAATTCAACAGTCCTGGTCTTAGGGTCTAATTTTTCTGGACAAGGAAACCCCCAATTTTTCAGTTTCGTAACCCTAGTAAGCTTCCATGGTGATTTCGCGTATGATGCACAAAAACTTAATTAAGACACATGGTTAGCTTCAGAATGGTCAGATTAGTCCAAATCAACAGAAAGAATGCAATGAAAATGCTTATAAATCGAAACACGAATAGGTATAAAATTTGAAACAGGACCACTTGATTCTACCGTTTCTTGATGTTAGAGTTGATGATTTTGATTCAGACACGTTCCTTGAAGCCTCAGGAATGCAATGGGATAGTTTTCTTGCCTTGAAATGCTTTGGAATCACGTTTTCAGTTTTGGAATTTTTCACAAAAAGTGCAATGTTCTTCTTCAGCTTTGGGCGCAGCTTGGAGGTCTTTTGGCATTAGGTTTTGATCACACTTATATGAGGATGGATTAGGGTTGAGTTTTTGATCCAAAGAATCCTTGCATTGATGGAATGAATATTTGATTTTCATGCATAATTTTTTCAAATCTTTTTCACATGTTTTTGGTGTCAATCATAGCCAATCTTCCTTGATTCTTTCCATATTAGATAATGCACGAAATCTTGAAGGTATTCCATGCATAAAAAGATTTGAAAAGCTTGCTTTGGTATTTTTCACATATTTTATTTTATTAAATGAATTAATAGCAATTAAAAATTCAAATAAATAAATAAAAATGATGAATAAATTCCCTTTGGGCCAAATGGTCGTGCACATGCTTTGGATGATGAATCTTGGAAGAAAATGTGGCCCATTAGCAATTTTAAGGCATTTGAAGCAAAGTTGACTTTTCAAAATACCCAAAAATTTCCCAACTTCCACAAGGCATATCTTGCTCAATATTTAAGCTTTGATCATGTTCTTGGACATTTTGGAAAGGTCTTGAAGTCCTCTAACCAATTCCGTTGGTCCCATGTCATTTTGATTTACCAATCTCAAGTTATGGCCTTTGACTTAAAGTCCCTTTTTGTTGACTTTTGAAAATGACCTATAATGTTGAAATTGATAACTTTTTGTGAGAGCATTTCTTGGACTTGAAGTGTGAAGAGGGGTTGTATGAAATGTCTTTATCTTCAAAATTAGCTTTGGATGGAATTTTTCTGATAAACCATGTGGAAGTTATGCCTTGGTCAAGTTACAGTTGACTTTTTCAACTGTCCAAATATGGAAGCTTTTGCATCTTGAGACTTTTTGAGCCATACCTTGAAAATCATGATCAAGAATTGATAAAATGATGTTTGTGGCCTCAAAATAAGATGTTGACCAAAAATTTGAACTTTTGACTGTCAAATGACCATTTTGCCCCTACAGTTGACTGTTGAGCAATTAGGGTTTTTGACTGTGCAATTTTGTGCTGTAAGTCTTGAAACTTGACATGAGGATACTTGACCATGTTTATAGGCATGTGGGACTTGATTGGACCCTTGGAAACTTCATTTTCTTTGTCAGAACTAAAACCCTAGTTTTTGACTGTTAGGAGGCCCTTGAACTGTGCAACCCTTGGGGGGATTTTGAAGCATGTTCTTTGCAAATCTTGAAGAATATGGGGGGCAAATTTTGGGGTACAACACTTCCCTTAAGTTCCTTGATCATCAGAGTTTAACTTAAGTTCCTTGAGCATCAGATTTTGTACCTGTTCAAGTTTTCAGAAGATAGAGGTTAAGTAGTCCAGAATGTTTGAGACTTCTGTCTCAGTAAACCGTTATTGAAAATATCTTACTTTCTACCCCTTTTTGTCAGTTATCAAAAAGGAAATATAATCAGAGCCAAAATAGTTGATTTATATTAAAAACAAGAAGCAATGATAAGAAGTCCAGAACGGAAGTGGTAAAACAAATGTTACAGATAAACAGATTTAAAACATAAAAGAATCTAAGAGGGAGGAGGAAGGCGTGTGAACAAAGCTTCCAGCAAGCCCTTGATTTGGGTATTAGATTCTTCTTGTTTGACCAAGATGCTCTTGATTTCTTTGTTTGTGTCCTCCTGCTTATCCAACCTTGAGCATTGACGTCTTCATACAGATTGAAGCCATTTTCTTATAGGCTTTCAAAGTCAACAATCAGTTCTAAAAGAACTTCCAGATTGTCAATGGGAGTGAGTAGCGTTCTGTATGGTTCTTCGTATTGTTCCATAGATGTAGTTTCCTGAGTACTGATGTTTTGGACACTTGAAGAAGCCATGTTCACACAAGAATTTTGAGAAAGATGAAATGGTTTTGAGAGTACGAACTGGAAACAATAGAAAGTATTGAGAGAGTAAAAGTGAAAGAATGTAAAGAGAGAAATTTGAGTTTAAATAGATTTTCTTGAAAGCATAAACAGTAAGAGAGAGAAACAATTAGTCATGATTATAAGCATTAATGACATCTGATTTTAGGGGATTCAGAAAGATACTGGAACTGTTACCCATGACGTGTGTCTCAATGCACCCAATCAGCGTTTTGACCTTTCAGAAAAGCGAATGCATGTTCAGCCTCAGAAGGTAGCTGATGAATGGATGACAATTGTTTGCTTACGTGAACAACACACTTTTATCCTTGAAATGAAATGTTCAGATCTTCATGGATAGATTCTGATGCAATTTATACTTCTAAAACTCTGAAGGCAGGTTGATCAGTAGTTCACATAAAATAACTAAGTTCTGAAGGTTAAGATATGTAAATCAAACAATTTATTCTGGGCAAAGCTTCATGCTGAGATGTTTCAGAATGAAGTTAAACCTATCTTCAGAAAGAGGTTTTGTAAAGACATCAGCCCATTGATGGTCTGTGTCAATGAATTTTAAGTTAAGAATCCCTTTCTGAATATAGTCCCTAATAAAATGAAGTTTTATTTCTATATGCTTAGTCCTAGAATGCAAAATAGAATTTTTACTGAGACAAATAGCAGAAGTATTATCACAGAGGATAGGAATATTACTCTCAAATATATTTAAGTCTTCAAGTTAACTTTTCATCTAGAGCATTTGCGTACTACATCCAGCAGTTGCTATGTGTTCAGCTTCTGCTGTTGATAGTGCTATTGTGGATTGTCTTTTGCTGGACCATGAGATCAGATTTTCTCCCAGAAACTGGCAGCTTCCAGAAGTGCTTTTATGTTCTACTATGTCTCCAGCAAAGTCAGGATCACAATATCCTACTAAGCTGTAATCATTTGATTTTCTATAAAACAAACCCAGATTAGCAGTACCTTTCAGATACTTGAAAATTCGCTTAACTGCTGTTAAGTGAGATTCTCTAGGATCTGATTGGAATCTATCACAAATGCAAACACTGAATAGAATGTCAGGCCTTGAAGCCGTCAGATAGAGAAGAGAACCAATCATACCTCTGTAGACCTTTTGTTCTACCTTTTTACTTACCTCTTCCTTTTCCAGAATGCACGTGGGATGCATTGGAATCTTTGAGGGCTTACATTCTGAGAGATCAAATTTCTTCAGAAGTTCTCTGACATATTTGCTCTGATGAATGTAAGTTCCTTCTGGAGTTTGATTTATCTGAATGCCCAGAAAGAATTTGAGTTCTCCCATTAGGCTCATTTCAAACTCTGCCTGCATACATTTAGCAAACTCTCTTCCCAGAGAGGGTTTAGTAGATCCAAATATGATGTCATCAACATAAATCTGACATACTAACATGTCATTCTTAACTGTCTTACAGAACAAGGTTGTGTCCACCTTCCCTCTGGTGAATTCCTTTTCTAACATGAAGTTACTTAGTTTTTCATACCAAGCTCTGGGAGCTTGTTTCAGACCATAGAGTGACTTCTTTAGTTTGAAAACATATTCTGGATTTTTGGAACTCTCAAAACCAGGAGGTTGGTGCACATATACCTCTTCATCTATATAGCCATTTAAGAATGCACTTTTGACATCCATCTGATACAGAGTGATGCCTTTATTAACAACAAATGATATTAAAAGTCTGATAGATTCTAACGTGGCGACTGGAGCAAAGGTTTCTATATAGTCTATCCCCTCTTGCTGACTATAACCTTGTGCTACCAGTCGTGCTTTGTTTCTGATGACTTCACCTTGCTCGTTCAGTTTGTTTCTGAACACCCATTTTGTACCAATGACGTTGAATCCTTTTGGTTTGGGGACCAGATCCCATATGTCATTTCTGGTAAATTGATTTAGTTCCTCTTGCATTTCCATAATCCAGTCATTGTCCAGAAGTGCTTCATCAATTGTTGTTGGTTTAACCAGAGAGACCAGTCCCATGAGGGATTCTTCAGAGTTTCTGAATGTTGAACTTGTTCTGATTGGATCTTCCTTCTTTCCCAGTATTGTATCTTCTGGGTGATCAATGCTGCTTTTGGATAGTCTTTTCTGGAGTTGATCAACAAAAGGTGTTGGATTGCTTGCAGTGACTCTTTCTGCTGTTGAGGGAGTGTCTCTGTTGAGAACCTTTGATGAGTTGTCTTCAGTACCTGTGAGTTCAACTTCCATACCTGCAAGGAGTTCATTCTGCTTTGACTTTTGAGAGTCAAGCTTATCATCAAACCTAACACTGATTGACTCTTCAACAATCTGTGTTTCTGTATTGTATACTCTGTACCCTCTCGAGCGTTCAGAGTATCCTAACATAATACACTTTTGTGCTTTAGAGTCAAACTTGTTCAAATAATTTTTTGTATTCAGAATAAAACATGTGCATCCAAATGGGTGAAAATAAGAAATGTTGGGCTTTCTGTTCTTCCACAATTCATATGGAGTCTTTTCCAGAATAGGTCTTATGGAGATTCTATTCTGAATGTAACACGCTGTGTTAATTGCCTCTGCCCAGAAGATCTTAGTAACGTTAGTCTCGTTGATCATGGTTCTGGCCATTTCTTGCAATGTTCTATTCTTTCGTTCTATAACTCCATTTTGCTGGGGAGTTCTAGGACAAGAGAAGTCATGCAAAATTCCTCTTTCCTTAAAGAATGATTCAAAATATTTATTTTCAAATTCTCCACCATGATCACTTCTGACTTTGACAATTCTAAGATCCTTCTCATTCTGAACTTGGTTACAAAAGGTAACAAACACAGAGTGTGACTCGTCCTTGTGTCTTAAGAACTTTACCCATGTCCATCTGCTATAGTCATCTACGATTACTAACCCATACTTCTTGCCGCTGACTGAAGCAGTTTTTACTGGTCCAAATAAGTCAATGTGCAGAAGTTCTAATGGCTTAGAGGTGGAAACAACATTTTTGGATTTGAAAGCAGGTTTTGCAAATTTGCCTTTCTGACATGCTTCACACAGAGCATCTGAATTGAACTTCAAGTTAGGAAGTCCTCTGACCAGATTGAGTTTGTTAATCTGAGATATTCTTCTCATACTAACATGTCTCAATCTTCTGTGTCAGATCCATTGCTCGTTGTTAACAGACAGTAGACATTTTACATTCTGACTCTTTAGTTCAGAAAGTTTTATTTTATAAATGTTGTTTTTCCTCTTTCCATTAAATAGGATAGTCCCATCTTTCTGACTAACAGCTTTGCATGAATTTTGATTGAAGATTATATCAAAACCATTATCACTTAATTGACTTATGGATAACAGGTTATGCATTAATCCATCAACTAATAAAACATTACTTATAGAGGGAAGATTTCCATTACCTACTGTTCCAGAGCCAATGATCTTTCCTCTATGATTGCCTCCAAAGCCCACGTGGCCTCCAGGCTTAAGTTCCAGGCTTTGGAACATATGCCTTCTTCCCGTCATGTTCCGTGAGCAGCCAGAGTCTAGGTACCATGATTGGTGTCTTAGCCTTGCTGCTAAAGATATCTTGATATCCTATCCCTTTTCTGCAATTTTTTCTAACTCCATAGATCATTGAAGCCATCTTGCTTCTGTCTATGTTTTTAGATAGAAACTTCTGAAAGTTGTGATCATACTCTTTGATGATCTCATCAGCATTGCTGGGAGTTTCAGAGATTGTTTCCTTCTGAGATTTTTCTAAATCATTTTCTAATTTTGAAATTTTTTCTCTTAACTCAGAATTCTCCAATCTAAGTCTCTCAGTCTTTTCAGAGTCAGAGGCAAGATTCCTTTTCAGGTTCCTGAATTTGACTCTGATTTGCTGATACCTTTCCAGAATTTCATTTAGAATTTCAGCAAGTTCAGCCTTAGTAAAGTTTATGGTAAAGTCAGGGAATACCTCTTCAGTGTCTGATTCTGAGTCTGAACCAGAAGCTTCACTGTCTTCTGATATGTTTGCCATGAGAGCTATGTTTTCTCTTTCATCATCTGATTCTGAGTCAGCTTCAGATGTGTCAGAATCATCCCATGTAGCCATGAGGCTTTTCTTCTTTTCCTTGAGAAACTTCTTTTTGGTCTTTTCCTTCTGAAGCTTTGGGCAGTCACTTTTGTAGTGCCCTTGCTCGTTACATTCATAGCAGATGATGTCCTTGTTGTTTGGCTTTCTGTATTCTGAAGAACCTTCAGATCTTCTGTGTCTAGAGGAGGACTCAGACTTTCTGTATCTGGAGGAGGATTCATTCTGATTTTCTGATCTTCTGGGATTTCTGAACTTCCTTTGCCTCTGCTTCCATAGTTGGTTCACCCTTCTGGAGAGGAGAGACAGTTCATCTTCTTCTAAGGAGGATCCATCAAAAGTTTCTTCCATAGCCTGCAAAACCTTGGAGTCAGATTTTCTGTTAGATTTTAAAGCTAATGGCTTACCTTGCTTTTGAGGTTCATCTTCTTCTATCTCTATCTCGTGACTTCTGAGGGAGCTAATGGCTTACCTCCAGAGAAATTTTGTTGAGATCTTTGGATAGCTTAAGTGATGTGACCATTGGCCTTCATTGTTTGGGCAAGCTTCTGATGATCTTCTTAACGTGATCAGTAGTAGAATACCCTTTGTCAAGAACTTTTAGTCCAGCAACAAGAATTTTAAATCTTGAAAACATAGTTTCTATTGATTCACTATCTTACATCTTGAATGCCTCATACTTCTGAATGAGCGCAAGGGCCTTGGTTTCTTTGACTTGAATGTTGCCTTCATGCGTCATTCTCAGATATTCAAACATATTCTTGGCAGTTTCTCTGTTTGATATTTTCTCATATTCTGAATATGAGATGGCGCTGAGGAGAATTGTTCTAGACATGTGATGGTTTCTGAATTCACACTTTTGTTGATCAGACATCATTTTCTTGTCTATCTTCTGACCACGTCCATCCACAGGATATGTGTATCCATCAGTCACCATGTCCCACAGATCAGCATCATGGGCCAGAAAGAAACTCTCAATTTTGTCTTTCCAGTTGTCAAAGTTTTCTCCATCAAAGACTGGAGGTTTACCACTGAATCTGTCCTTGTCTTCATTGTTGTCATTGTTGATGTTTTGGCTTGGTCCCACCATAGTGTTTTTCTGATGCTTGGATCTTGTACTGACACGGTTAAGTGTTTAAGCTCAGAACCAGGCGCTCTAATGCCAATTGAAGAAGTGAAAAACACAAGGGGGGTTGAATTGAAAACTTGAATCTAAAAAGCTTAATGACATAGTATTTTTATCCTGGTTCGTTTGATCTCAAACTACTCCAGTCCACCCGTCAAGGTGATTTCGCCTATCTCCAACGAGGTCTTAATCCACAAATCTCAACAAGATTACAAAAGCTACTTTAACAACTGTTAAAGTCTTCTTGAGTACAACCACAATCCGGTTAATCTCAAGGAACTCTTTTTCAATATACTTATACAATATGTGTTGTTGTTTTCTAACAAAAATTGTTTATCACAACTGTGACAAATTACACAAGTTTATAGCTTAGAAAAGTATAATGAAATTTCTTGCAGCTTGAATATGCGTGAGTGGTGATCTAGCAAAATCATTGTATATGTACGTTGTCACATCATTTTGAAATCTGACTTGTTTATATAGGTAGTGTAATGATGTTGATCATAAAGCATGTTTAATGTCATTAACACACTTTCCTTTTGGAGAAGATCTTGTCTGAAGGAAGCCGTTGGAATTTATGCTATCTTGAATGTTCGGTAACGCTTCAGAATCTTTTCTCCTTACTGCTGATGATGCTTCAGAATATTGATGACTTGGTTTGATATGTTCTTGTTCAGAGTCAGAGTTTACTTTGATTAAGCGCAGGTTCTGGTCATCAATCTTCAGCATATGTTTTGATTGCTTCAGCGTGTAGCACTTATGGCTTATCTTCTGATGTTGATTTGATCAGAACTTCTGCATACATAAAACATATTTTTAAGGTGCATATTTGTTCTTTGTATTTATTTATTCTTTGTATTTGTTATCATCAAAACTCTAACCAAGGGTTGTAAACTCAAACTATGTTCTAACAGTTATGTTATCCATACTTGATGTTTTGCCATCTATTATTTGATGTTTTGTCATATCTTACATGATGTTTTGTCATCCATGCTTGATGTTTTACCATCCAATTTCTTGATGTTTTGTCATCCATACTTGATGTTTTATCATCCCATTTCTTGAAGTTTTGTCATCCCATTTCTTGATGTTTTATTCATCCTATTTATTGATGTTTTATCATCTATGATTGATGTTTTGTCATCTCCCTCTTTATGTGATGTTTTTACCCTCTCACTTCATACTTGATATTTTGTCATATTAATGCATGTATGCTTGATGTTTTACCATATTTATGTGATGTTTTACCATCTCTTCTCTTATGTGTTTTATCACATTTTTCATGTGTTGATGTCGTATAATCTCTTACTTGATGTATTACCATATTTGTCCTACTTGATGTATTGTCATCTTTGTGTGATGTTTTATCATCTTCCCTCTTGCTTGATGTATCGTCATCTTTGTGATGTATTATAATTCATGTGATATATTTCCATCTATGTGATGTATTGCCATCTTTATGATGTATTGTCATCTTTGAGATGTATTGTCATCTTTGTGATATGTTGCCATTTCTTCTTTATATCTTAATGTTTTATCATATTTGTGTGATGTTTTTTCATCTCTCTTCTATCTTTGCTTGCTTCTCCTTTTGTATGCTCCCCATAGGATCTTCAATTCACTCTTTTCCAAGTTTGAGTTGAATAGACCTTAGGATCTTTACCTAAGCATGACGATATTAGATAGATGCTTCCCTCCTATCCCAACTATAGGATCAATATTGCATGATAACTTTGGGACTATTTTTCTAGTCTCCATTAGACTTTTCTTTCCCCTTTTGCATCTCATTAAGACTAAACTTCTTTTTCATTTCAAACTCTCAAAACACTTAATAACAATTCATTAGAATTACACTCTTTAATAAGTATGGGAAATGATAAGTGGGTTTCTTCTCGATCTTATCATTCTTTCGTTCTTAGTCTTTGGTGTGATTCAAATCTAAAACCTTTTTCAAGGTAAAAAAATACAAACCAATGCAAATCTTTTTGTCTTTGGACTTTTTCTTTTGAAACCTTTTCAAAAAGGACATGTTTTACTAGCATTGTTCATAAAAAACATTGCAACCAATGGAAACTTTTGAGCAGAACTAAGGCACTCTAATTCCTTAAAAGGGATACGTAGGCATCTGATCATAGGGCTCAGTCGAGAGAAACTTTGTAAATATTTTTTTCTTTTCCCCGTGTTTTCTTTTGCATGCATTCCCTCTTTGTTATTTCCCTTTTAGAATTAAGCTTTGGACATAGATTAGACACACCCTTATATTATAGCAAAATTAAGTGGATCATGTGGAGTACCACATACGTGTGGGGTGTTATACCTTCTCCTTGCATAACCGACTTCCTTACCCTTTTTCTCTTGGTCGTGAGACAATGCTCCTTTTCGTCCCTCAGGAATACTCAGTTTTTCCTTTCCCTCTCTTGGGATAAATAACATTGATGGTGAATCTTTTTTTCCTTTTCACCTTTGTGTCGCGCTTCGATGAAAATCTCATACGCGACATACACGCCACCTTGTCTCTCACTATTGTTCCCTTTGTACGACTTCCGTGTTTGTCTAGCAGCTGTTGGTGTTTTGGCGCAATTCCGTTTGGGCTTGATGTTATTCATAAGCACAAACCCATGATCCAAGGCAAGATACCAACCCTAACACTTGGCCTATATAAAGAGAAGCTTGCTGAACAGAAAGAGTTCTGATGTTCTAAAAATATATTCACAAAGAGTTTGTGTGCTTGAATAGTGAAGTGTGAGAGAGTTTTCTTTCCTCATACATTCTGGTGCTAGCTGAAGAGCATGACGTGACTGAAGTTTCCTCCTGAAGACTATCCATCTCAAGGAGACCTTCAAGTCCTCTCTCAGGTTTATATCTTTTGTCATTTCATTTGTCTTAAGATGTTTGTTGTAAGAGTTTTGCTTGTTGATTTTCCTCGACTCACTATGAGCTAAACCTTCTGTAGTTGAACAATAAAAGTTAATATTAAATTGTGTTTATATTATATGATGTATGGTTAGTGCTTTCTTTACCATGTGTTGTTGTTGTAAAATTTGTTTCTTTGATTGATCAACTTAGAAGTAGGTAACAGCTTGGCATTGAGAAAGATTCAACAACAAGCGTACTTCATGAGTAAAAATGGTTTAAAAAGTAGGATAGGTATATTTACTTGACCTATCTTACTTAGATATAAGAAGCTACAACCATTAAGGAAATTATATTAATTAAAAGACGTATACTTGGGTTATAAGTGAGACTTATAGATTTGTTCCCTTGCCCTTGCATGCAAGTTTTGAATGTTGTAGAAATACACCAAATGATCATTATGACCTTGCCTATCACGACTCCACACAACATTGACACATAAATGAATAAATGATATTAATGGATCTATGCTCAACTCAATCACTCTTATTATATTTCACTCATTTTCACACTCTTTGTAGTCCTGTTACTAGTAACACTGAACTCATCACCATCAACATTATTATTTCTCACTCATACTTAATTTGAAATAATAGAATTTTACAAGGTCAAATATAAGTAGCATTTACTCCATGTGGGTACGATACTCTTATACTTATTACTTGCTGCAATCACACCATGTATACTTGTATATAACAATTTATAATTGTGATTTCGATCAACAAACATCCTAGGACCATTTGTCGTGGGGTCAATCCAAAACAAGTATCTAATAGTAGACGTGACTACCTCACAAAATGGATAGAGGCAAAGGCCTTGGCCAAGATAATGGCAAAAAACATACTTTGTTTCTACAAACAGAACATACTTGCTCGTTTTGGCATACCTCAAGCCATTGTCACCGACAACGGGACACAATTTACGGACAGAAATTTTCAAGAGTTCGTCACCAAGCTGGGCACCATCCAGCACTTCGCTTCTGTCGAGCATCCTCAAACAAATGAGAAGGTCGAAGCTGCAAACAGGGTGATCCTATGAGGCCTCGAGCGAAGGCTTGACGAAACAAAGAAAAAATGAGTCAAGGAGTTGCACAGTGTGCTATGGGCCTACCAAACAACCCCTCACTCATCTATCAGGGAGACCCTGTTTCGACTAGCATATGTAACTGAGGTCGTGATCCCGGTCGAAATCAGAGAGCCAACTAGACAAACAGAAGCATCTCTTGATGAGGAAATGAATGACGAGGCACTAAGAGAAGAGGTTGATCTTGTCGAGGAAGTTCATTCGGAGGCAACCCTCTGAGAAGCCCCTTTAAAGCAAAGAATTACCCTCCGTCATGACCCGAAGGCCATACGACGAGAATTCAAAGTCGAAAACCTAGTCCCGAGAGGAATCACAAAGATTCTCGAGAAGGAAAGCTTTCCGCAAATTGGGAAGGCCCATATCACGTCCAAGCAAAAATGGGAAACATGGCCTACTACCTCGAAAACTTACAAGGGGGAGAACTTGCTCGACCATGGAACGCTGAAAAACTAAAATAATATTACAGTTAAGAAATAGAAATAGTCGACGTGCTTTGTTGAAACAATGAGCGTAATAGCCTTGGCCACATGTGCGTGCTCAGGTAGAAGCATAGCACCACGATAGAAACGCAGTGGCGAGTTTCCCCTCTTTAACAAGTAGATCCTTAGCCCGACGGGGAAAACTAAAACGAGATCCACCATCGTCGTGCCATAAGGGCAGAATGCCAGCTCGCGATGGGAAGTTCACGTCATCGAGTCTGGTCTCAGAAAACGGGATTCAGACTCAGCTCCTAGATGGAAAACAACTCTGGTCAATCAACCAGTTTTCCACACTGGCCAATATCATTATTGTCGAGCAAATCCAAAAATATACTTAGTAAAGCACAAGCCGAAGTAAGCATCTTCGATAAAAGAGCATACAAACATACAAAACTTAACAAAATCAATAAACACAGATCAGGCACGAGCACTCATTCAAGATAAACGAAAAGTACAGTTGCCAATTAAAAGCGGTCACAAGGGCCGCAAGCATCCAAAATATTACATAAGGGGGCCAACCGCCCGTTCAAAAAATAAAAGTAATGACCAAAAGGACTGAAGATGTCTGGGTGTTACATTAAATGGAACAAAAACCCCAAAACAAATATTACACGGATCAGCGACACGCAGGACGAGCAAAAGAAATTAGCAGAGAAAATGATCAACTATCAAGTTTAGGTTACACTTCGAGGACAAGCTCTTCTTGACTGAGTTGCACGACCCCTCCTTTTTCTTCAGGCACCTGGAGGAACGCGGGGACAACGATTTGCCCATCCACCATGCTACAGAGAAAACCGGTCCCGAACATATTGAACCTCGACATCTGGGTTCACAACTTTAAGTTATGCCACTACATTGTTGAAGCTTTCCTAGGCATTGGCCAAACCATCATCCAAGGCCAATCGGAGGCGAGCAACTAACTCAGCCTGGGTCATCAAGCTCTTGATCTCATCAGGTTCATCCTCGGCAGGAGCCGCTATGGCCTTCAGGAAAGCCATCATGTCCTCAAGGGCCTTTTTCTCTACTACCATAACATCCTGGTCCTTGATCACCTTGACCAAATTTTACTTCGCCTTCGCCAACACCTCATTCTTAGATTTTGCCTTGGTAAACTTCTTCTCGGGAGTCGTACTGGTGGCTTGGGCATTCTTCAGCTCGATCTCCTGGGCGGTCCCCTCTTCGGCATACACCACTGCCATCCCCATAACTCTCATCAGGGCAGCGACATCTTGGGCTAGCGTCACCCTCTTGCTTGGACGTTCCATCTCCTTGAGTATAATATAATTATTTATAAAAAGAAGAAATAAAATGAATGTGATTTATTTTTCTTATTATTATGTATTAAATTTGAAACTATTTTATTTTCTTTAAAAAGGATAAAAAAATCAGTTTATTATATTTTTTTTTTAAAGTAAAAGTATCCACGGATACCCGTATATACCCGCGGGTATCTCAAAATACATGGAGACCCGTCTAACAGATACTTGTCTAACAGATACTCACACGGGTATGGGGTGGGTACGGTGTCATATTTACCAAATGGAGCGGGTAGCGAAAAACTAGTATTTGTACCCACGGGTACCCATTGTCATCTCTACTCTCATACCTAACATACCGGGAAAACACAGAAGTAATCTCTTTCTTCAACACAGGTTAAACAAAGAAGTACTTGTCCTTGAAAGCCCAGACTTATTCCAGATAGGCCTTGAACAACTTCTTCAGCTGTTTCAAGGAAACCCATTCGTACTTCCCACCGAGGACACTACGTTGGAGGTGAAAGCAATGGAAAAACAGAGGGACCGTGGCCCTGATCTAGAGGTACTGGCACCCAATTTTGAATTCCCGGATGAAAGTTATCAAATTGGGATGCAGTTGAGAAGGGACAAGACGCAGATGATTAAAGACAACCACATGAAGGTTACTAAGAGGCAGCCAAAGTCTGAAGTCTCTAAAGACAATCTCGTACATAGGGAGATGATTGACCTCGTATTTCGAGCATATTATATCCTTTTCCCCGGGGAAAATGATTCGCCAATCATCTTGGATGGTAGGCGGGTCTGTTTCTTCTGCCACAGTCGTGAACGTCTCATTAGGATATTCGGAGAAAACCGAGGCAATACCCCGAGGACCTGAGGCATTCAACTCCTCTCCAGAAGATCCAGAAGAACTTTGACAGGAATTGTTTTTCTCAGACGTGTTCTGGTCGGTTGAACCCTGCTCACTCATGATTTCATCCTCGGTATCATTTGCCATCGGTACCTAAAAAGCAGCAGACCAAAGTGAATTCGACATTAAATCAAATTCACCCTTCTGTCATACCCAAAATTTTCCCCATCAATTAAACAGTCATATTATTATTTTTCTAATCTCTAAGTCATATTATTCAAATATGTCTATTTTGAATGTTATTTTTATGGGGGTTTGGAATCTATAAGGGGGTATATATATCATGGAGGCGTGTATTGCTTCAAGTGAGCCATCAAAGTCTGATGGCCCACTAAGGATTTTTTTACTTGTTTTAAATAAATAGGAGAATGGGTTGTTTTTATATGTTGTTATCACAAGACCGGCCTAATGAAGCTGAGTTTTGGCCCATTTTATATCCCTCAGGGTTGATCGGAGTCAACTCCTGATTTTTGACCACCTAGTTCTTTTTATTATTCATTATTCTTTCTACAGTTATATAATTATTAATATAATTATTATTAACATGATTATTATTATTATTCATGATTATGATAAGCATTGTTATTAAAATTATTATTTAAACATTATTATTATTTCTATTTCAATTATTATTTTATTTTTTATGTTGACCGGAAGTCAAAGAGGGAAAAGAAATTCTAATTGCCCTAAATCTTGTAACTCAGTGGCGCTATGTTCTTGTTCATCCTCATCATCAACTACACAAGCCCAAGCCTAAGAACATATATTGTGTAAATCAAACAAAAATCTTCTAATTACAAACAGGACCAAAACAAATCTAAAATTTAACAAAATCAAATAATACATTTACACGAATCAATTTACAGTAGGTTTCAATCAAATCTCTAACTTGTTCAATCTACACTCAATCTCAGATTTGTAACCGAAAATTACAAACAAAATTTCCTAAAATATCTAACTAAGAAACCTATAAAAACCCTAGAAATTATTAAGGGAGGAGAGGGGAAGAATCAAAAATAAAAAGGAGAAGAGGAGAGTATCCCCAAGAACATCGCCATCGCAAGATTCAGAGGAGTTGTTGTCTTGTGAAAACTTAGGGTTTTAAAATCTAAAACCCTAGAGTTCTTCAAATCGCCGCCACCACCTTCGAGCCTTCATCAGCTACACTGTCGCTTCCATCATCCTCTTCGATTGTACCTACAAGCTGAAAAGAAGGGGGATCAAGAATAGATTGGAAATCAAGAAAAATACAGAGATTCACCGCGATAGAGGTACCCCCCATTGTACTTAGCTTGATTTTGTTTGATTTTCTTATTGAGATTTAGAGTTTTTGGGGTTGAGGGGGTTCATCGTTGCCGATTTAGGGTTTCAATGTTAGCGGCACCATTTGTTTAGGGTTGTCGTAAGATAGAGAGAAGCGAGAGAACAAGAAGAAGAGAGAAAAGGTTGAGGGAAAATGAAATGAAAGGGAAATAAATAATAAGTTATACTCCCTCCGTCCATTCATCGGTGGCGACATGTGGCCAACATCTGGCCACGTGATCCCATGCTCCATATCGTGCACCATCAGACCCAATGTCCATCTAATCACAATCAAACAATTGTGATAACGCATCACCATCGTAACCCCATACGTGTGTCCGCGTGTAATCCTGACAACTCCAACCCATTTCATTTGGGCCAAGGGCCCATCTCTCTTTGCATCTCCCCTTATTATTTGTTAACTATGAAACACACCCCACGCGATTTGGACAAAAAACAAGATATTGGGCTTGAGCCCATGCTAATTGCACCCCTCATAATTACTTCCCAGTCACAATTCGCACTCCACCTACATTTTGGGCCAAGTTCAATATCTGGACTTGGGCCCTCACTTTCCAGACCCTCTAGGTTTAGGTTTTACACCCCCGTAGCCTTAATTAATTAATTTTCTATAATTTATTTAATTATTTTTATTTATTTATTTATTTTCTATTTTTATTTAATTACCATATATCATATTTTGTAACATTTGCATTAAATTATATTTTTTCATTTTTTCATTTTTTTAAATAATATTGAGTTAATATTAAAAATATCTCATATATCTTTAATAAATTATTAATCAAAATTATTTTCAAAATACTAACTCATTTTTTAATACTTTAATAGCATTAAACATTTTTCTCATGCATTAAAATCTATTCTCATATTGCATAATATATTTGAAAACATCTAACCAATCAATACTAACATTTTCTACTAACATAATTCAAATTTCAATATTATTTTCAAAAAGGTCTGTGTAAATGTTTCTTGTCGACTGCGAACTTCGTCTACAAGGTAGTAACCCTATTCCTAAACAGTAATCCTAAACCTTAGTATCCTTATAAACAAGGTAGATGATGGGTGCCTAACACCTTCCCTTCATCTAAAACAAGTCAACAACTTAGAATCTCTTATCAAATTAGGGTTATCTGTCATATTCCCTTCCTTAGGATAAAAATTAATGGTGGTGACTCTATATTTTTAAACCAGTTATTATAGTTGGCGACTCTGTTGGGGATTAAACCCTAGGGTTAGAAGCCTTTCTTTGGATTTAGGGTTTTTAGGGTTTTTATTTTTGTTATTTCTTTACATTTATTTATTATTTTGGTTTATTTATTCTTATTTACATTTTCTTTGTCATATTATATTTATTTGTGGTGGGATTTTATTTCAAAAAATTGTATTTTCTAAAACCTTAGTAAGAAGGTTCGTCTATTGGCCAAGGGGATACTTCATCCCTATGAGTTTTTGTGACGACTTCACCTAGAGTCCGTGGAATTCTAAAAAATAAATATGTCTTAAGAGATATCCTCTTGGGGGGTAGGACTTTGGAACAAAACCTATGACTTTTTGTATAAACCTTAAACTAAAAACTCATGGTGAGACCTTTCACAACCTTAGAGACGAAAGTTTTGAAGAAGTGAAAAACACAAGGGGGTTGAATTGAAACTTTAAAATCAAAAGAAAATGACACGATGACTTTTATCCTGGTTCTCTTGATCTCAAACTAGTCCAGTCCAACCACCAAGGTGATTTCGCCTCTCTCCAACGAGGTCTTAATTCACTAATCAAAATTGATTACAATTCTACTTTGATAACTACCAAAGTCTTCTTGAGTACAACCACAACCCAGTTTATTTCAAGGAAATTCACTAACAAAAGAAAGAAATAATATGTGTACTAGTTGTTTTTCGTTACAAAAACTGTATCACGAACTTGTGATGTATTACACAATTTTAGAGTATAGTATGAATATGATTTGCAGCGACGAGAGATTGTATGAAGCAGTTGTGTAAATCGTGAACGATTTAGCCTTGGTGCTTGTTTAAATAGGTGCAGCAATCTGTCCAAATGGAAACATGATAATTGGAAGTAAATGCACTTTCCATAATATGAAGATCCTTGTCTGATTGTAGCCATTGTAATTGATACTGCTTTGATGGAAAAGTAACGCTTCAGAACATAAGGAACTTGCTTGCTGCTTTGCTTCAGAACTTGGGAAGTCAGAATCATAAGGTTCAGTTTGCATGTTAGACTTCTATTCAGAGTTAAGATGTCTTTCACTTTAGCGCAAGTTCTGATCTTCATTCTTCAGAACATTCTGATATCAGTCTGCGTACTCAGCTTGAGCACCTTCTGGTCCAATTCCGTCAGAACTTCTATACAACATAGAACACAAATTTAGAGTGCATATTTGTTCTTTGTGTTTGTTATCATCAAAGCTCTTACGAGGGTTGTAGAATCAAACTATGTTCTAACAATTTCTCCCTTTTTGATGATGACAAAAACTAGGATTTTTCAATAAAAATATACAGAACAAAAAGCTTAAGAGAGTCTCCCCCTGAGTTGAGTACTCAGATAGAGATGAAATACTTCCCTGAAGTTCCTTCTAATCGGAGCTTTTGATGCATCTCCTTCTGTCTTTATCAGAATTTGTTCTTGTTTATGCTTTCAGAAAAAATAAGAAGTTAAGATATTCAAAATGTTTGAGACTTTGTCCCGGTATACTGTTATTGAAAATATCTTACGTTCTTCCCCTTTTTGTCAGGAATCAAAAAGCAATATAATCATAAATAATCAGAGTTAAAAAGGATGATTTGTATTAAAACAGATTGCAATGACATTTCTCAGAAGCAGATAGTATAAGATAAGAATACAGAAAATAATGTTTAAAAAAAAACTAAAATAGAGGGGGAAGTCATGTGAACAATGCTTCCAGCAAGCTCTTAATCTGAGTGCTTGATTCTTCTTTCTTTCCCAGCATATCCTTGATTTCTTTGGTTGTGTCTTCTTGCTTATCCAATCTTGCGTGGATTATAGCATTCTCCTTCTTTAACTCTTCCAGAGTTTGCATGACCAGAGATGGAGATTGTGTTTCCTCAGAGGATGCAAGTCTTTTAGAACACTCTGCAGCATCTTCTGGTTCAATTTCTTCTTCAGTTGCTTTTTCCTTTTCTTGAACAATAGCCAGAGGGTGACTATCAGAACATGGTTCATTAATTCTAAAGGTTGGTGTTCTTTCCAGGGAGCATTGTCCAGTAGAAGAATTGGCTTCTTTTCCCAGTGACTCAGAACTTGATCTTTGAAGGCTTTCAGCTGATCACTGAAGTTTTGTTGAGCCATATCATAACTCAATTATTTCAGCCTCTAGGATTTAGAGTTGAACCATTTTCTGAACCGATCCCAATGAGAATCAGAAGCAGCCGAATTTGAATTTTCTAGACTTGCTTGCTTCAAAGAATTAACCCATTCCTGTAATTTTGTTTCAAAAATTAACAAGTTCTTACCAACATCTGTTTTGCTTATGGTTGGTTTGGGTTTTGGAATGGCAATTTTATTGGAGGTTGAAGCTAGGTGGTCCAGCTCTTCTAAATCAATGATTGTTCTGAGATGATCAGCTAGACGGTTAATGGGAGAGGGAGTAGGAGAATAAGAAATTATGATTGGTGAACGGTGTGTTTGGTGGAGTGGAATGATAGGGTGAAGGTATTTCTGGAATGTCTAATATGGAGAGAGGTTGACGAACCATAAGAGGTTCTGTTATTCCAGGAATAGGGGTAGTGGTATCAGGGTCTGTAAAAGAATCTTCTGATTGGTTTGCGGTAGCGTGTTGATTTTCTGGTTCAGGGATTTCAAAGTTTGGATTTTCAGTTTGGGAGTGTGAGGGTTTTCATTTTCTGGTTGAGGAGAATGGAGGTTTTGATGTTCTAGTTGTGGAGTATGGAGGTTTTGATTTTTTTCGTTGTGGAGTATGGAGGTTTGGATTTTCTGAGATAGGTGATTGAAAGTCTTGATCAAATAGTTTAATATCAGAAAGAACTCTAGCAAGTTCTGGCTGATTTTGTTCTAGATTTGGATTGGGGGAGTGAGGTTCATTTAGGAAGTTGCCAAGGGTTAAAGAAGGGCCAAATTCTATACCAAATTCCTCAAAAGTTTAAGGTGAGGGATCTTTTGTTGGTTGAGAGGAGATGGTTTCAGATGTTGGAAAAACTATAGATTCTACAACAGAAACAAAGGAAGTGTTACCTTTCTTTTTAGCAGCTTTGGATGTCCTCTGAGAAGATCCTTCTCCTGCTGCCTTTCTCTTTCTGGATTTCTTCACCATAACATCTGGAGCTTGCTTGTGCAAATCATGAATGTTAAGTTCTGGATCTGTTCCATCTTCCTTGCAAGCTTCTAAGTATCTGACTACAATCTCTGGTGAAGCATCAATCTCAGAAAATAACGGAAAATCTTTCAGAGGGATTCTCCTTGATCTAATGACTTCATGAGTAGCAATTGTTGGTTCCTTCTTAATGCTTTCAATAATCTTCATTTTCTTTAGATTTTTTGCATTGAGAGGTTTACCAGCACATGCCTCTAGTGTGCTGATCTGGTGAGCCTCTGTCAGATGATGTATCAACCTGTTCTCTGTCAGAATATCAGATATTAATCTACCCAGAGGAATCCAATCCCTCTTTGTCCTTTCTTCTTCCCTTGTTTCTTTCACACTTGTTCACATATGATTGAAGAGTAAGTGTAGAAGATTTATTTTGGTCTTCTTTGAGGTAAAATACAACAGAAACTGTTGATCAATGTTGATGTAGTCAGGAGAGCTTGTTGACTTCTTATGGTTTATACATCCCAGAATGATCCTGGCCAGATTCTGTAGTAATCCTTCAAGTCGCTTATCTTGCCGGATGGCTGTCCAGAAGTAAAAATAACTCTAGCAATGGTTTTTAGGTCAGAACACTTTTCAGCCATGTCGCTGCACATAACTCTGTCGCCATTGTAACCAATCAATTTTCCAATCAAGTCTTCTGTAATCACTATCTTCTTCACCATTACATAAGACGTAACTTTATGAATAGATGAAGTTGCGTGAATCCAGAATTCCTTTACAAGAATGGGGAATACTGGACCTAGCAAACGATCAAAGTACATATTCCAGCCTTGAGTCGTTACATCTTCATACAAATCAAAACCATTTTCCTTTAAGCTTTCAAAATCGATGACTAGCTCACATAAAACTTCAAGAGAATCGACTGGTGTGAGAAAAGTTCTTATGGGTTCCTCATACTATTCAGCTGTTGAAGAAGAAGCAGAAGCACTTTGGATATTTTTTATGCTTGAGGAAGATGCCACTGTTCATACAGTTTGTTTTGAGATTTCTAAGAAAAGGGTTTTTGCAAAACGAAAGACTAGAGAAAATAATAGATGCAAGAAGAAGTGAATGAAATAGTGATTGTGTATTTATAAACAGTTTTGAAAACTTAATCAGTAAGAAAGAGAAAACAAAGTAATGATTATACTGTAATTATGAAACCTGAAAATAGGGGATTGCATGTAGATACTGAATAGTTACCATTGACATGTGTCTCAATGCATCCAATCAGAGCCTTAGACCCTTTAGAATTTGAACGTGTGTTCAGCCTTAGAAGGTAGCTTGTGAGAGGATGATAGATGTTTGATGGTGTGAACTGCACGCCTCTATCTTTGAAATGAAAGGTTCAGATCTTCTTAGATAGATTCTGAAGCAACTGTACTCCTAACATCTGAAGACATGTTGATCATATGTTCACATAGAAAATATAAAGTTCTGAGGGTTACAGAATATGTAAATAAGACTTCTTATTCTGGACATAATTTCACGCTGAGATGTTTCAGAATGAAATTAAATCTATCTTCAGAAAGTGGTTTTGTAAAAACATCAGCCCATTGATGGTCTGTGTAATAAATTTTAAAGTAAGGATGCCTTTCTGAATATAGTCCCTAATAAAATGATGTTTTATTTCTATATGCTTAGCCCTAGAATGCAGAATTGGATTTCTAGCTAAACATATTGTAGAAGTATTATCACAGAAAATAGGGATGTTACTCTCAAATATGTTGAAGTCTTCAAGCTGACTTTTCATCCAGAGCATCTGTGTGCTGCATCCAGCATTTGTTATGTATTCAACTTCAGCTATTGACAATGCAATTGTGGACTACCTCTTGCTGGTCCATGAGATCAGATTATCTCCCAGAAACTGGAAGCTTCTAGAAGTACTTTTCCGTTCTACTCTGTCTCCAGCAAAATCAGCATCATAGTACCCTACTAAACTGTATTCATTGGTTTTTCTATAAAACAAGCCCAGGTTAGTAGTACCTTTCAGATACTTAAAAATTCGCTTAACTGCTGTTAAGTGAGATTCTCTAGAATCTGATTGGAATCTGGCACATAAGCAAACGTTGTATAAAATATCAGGCCTTGAAGCTGTAAGATATAGGAGAGAACCAATCATACCTCTGTAGATCTTATGACCCACCTTTTTACTTACCTCTTCCTTTTCTGGAATGCACGTGGGCTGCATTGGAGTCTTTGATGGCTTACATTCTGAGAGGTCAAATTTCTTTAGAAGTTCTCTCACGTATTTGCTCTGGTGAATGTAAGTTCCTTCTGGAGTTTGATTGATCTGAACGCCCAAAAAGAATTTGAGTTCTCCCATCAAGCTCATCTCAAACTCTGCCTGCATACACTTAGTAAATTATCTTCCCAGAGAGGGTTTAGTAGATCAAAATATAATATCATCTACATAAATCTGACAAACTAAGATGTCATTCTTAAATTTCTTACAGAACAAGGTTGTGTCCACTTTCCCTCTAGTAAATTCCTTTTCTAATAGAAAGTTACTTAGTCTTTCATACCAAGCTCTGGGAGCTTGTTTCATACCATAAAGTGACTTTTTTAGTTTGAGAACATATTCTGGGTGTTTGGAATTTTCAAACCCAGGGGGTTGGTGCACATATACCTCTTCATCAATGTAACCATTTAAGAATGCGCTTTTGACATCCATCTGATACAGAGTGATGCCATTATTTACAGCAATAGAGATTAAGAGTATGATAGATTCTAACCTGGCGACTGGAGCAAAGGTTTCTGTATAGTCTATCCCCTCTTACTGACTATAACCTTGTGCAACCAATCGTGCCTTATTTCTGATGACTTCTCCTTGTTCATTCAGTTTGTTTCTCAACACCCAATTTGTTCCAATGACGTTGAATCCTTTTGGTTTGGGAACCAGATCTCATACGTCATTTCTGGTAAATTGATTTAATTCTTCCTGCATTGCCAGAATCCAGTCGTTGTCCAGAAGAGCTTCATCAATTGTTGTTGGTTCAATCAGAGATACCAATCCCATGAGGGATTCTTTAGAATTTCTGAATGTTGATCTTGTTCTGATTGGATCATCCTTCTTTCCCAGAATTTTATCTTCAGGATAGTCTTTTCTGGAGTTGTTCTACAGAAGTTTCTGGAGTGCTTGTGACATTTCCTTCTGATGTTGTTGGAGCGTATTTGTTGGGAACTTCTGATGAGTTGCCTTCAGCACCTGTAAATTCAACTTCTATATCTGCGAGAGATTCATTCTACTTTAACTTTTAAGGGCCAAGCTTGTCATCAAATCTAACATTGATTGACTCTTCTACAATCTGTGTTTCTGTATTGTATACTCTGTAGCCTCTTGAGCGCTCAAAGTATCCTAACATAATACACTTATGTGCTTTAGAGTCAAACTTGTTCAGATGTTCTTTAGTGTTAAGTATAAAACAGGTACATCCAAAAGGATGGAAATAAGAAATGTTGGGCTTTTTGTTCTTCCATAATTCATATGGAGTCTTATCCAGAATAGGTCTTATAGAGATTCTATTCTCAATGTAACATGTTGTGTTAATTGCTTCTGCCCATAAGATCTTAGCAATGTTAGTCTCATTGATCATGGTTCTGGCCATTTCTTGCAATGTTCTGTTCTTTCGTTCTACAACTCCATTTTGTTGGGGAGTTCTAGGAAAAGAGAAATATGAGAAATTCAATTTTCATTAAAAAAATATTTCAAATTTTCTGTTTTCAAACTCTCCACCATGATCACTTCTGACTATGACAATTCTAAGATCCTTTTCATTCTGAACTTGGTTATAGAAAGCAACGAACACATAATGTGACTCTTCCTTGTGTCTTAAGAACTTTACCCATGTCCATCTGCTATAGTCATCTACGATCACTAACCTATACTTCTTGCCACTAACGGACGCAGTTTTCACTGGTCCAAATAAATCTATGTGCAGAAGTTCTAATGGCCTAGAGGTAGAAACAACATTTTTTGCTTTAAAGGAAGGTTTTGCAAATTTTCCTTTCTGTCATGCTTCACACAGAGCATATGAGCTGAACTTCAGATTAGGCAGTCCTCTGACCAGATTGAGTTTTTTAATCTGAGATATTCTTCTCATACTAACATGCCCCAACTTTTGTGCCAGACCCATTACTCGTTGTTAACAGAAAGAAGGCATTTTACATTCTGACTCTTTAGTTCAGAAAGTTTTATCTTATAAATGTTGTTTTTCCTCTTTCCATTAAATAGGATAGTTCCATCTTTCTGACTAACAGCTTTGCATGAATTTTGATTAAAGATTATATCATAATCGTTATCACTTAATTGACTTATGGATAACAAATTATGCATTAATCCATCTACTAACAGAACATTATTAATAGAAGGGAGGTTACCATTACCTACTATTCCAGAGCCGATGATCTTCCCTCTTTGATTGCCTCCAAAACCCACGTAACCTCCAGGTTTAAGTTCAAGACTTTGGAACATATGCTTTCTTCCTGTCATGTGTCGAGAGCATCCAGAGTCCAGGTACCATGACTGGTGTTTTAGCCTTGCTGCTAAAGATATCTACTACATATATAATTTTGTCCTTAGGTACCCATATCTTTTTGGGTCCTTGTTTGTTAGTTTTACCAAAATTTTGTTTGAATTTTGGTTTGGAAGAATAATCATTACTAGTGTATTTCAAATCATGTGTGTGCCCATAGGTGAATTGAGATTTTAATGGTGTGCGTTTAATTACTAAGTCCATGACTTTCTTAGGTGGGGATACTTTACCTTGGTATCCTATTCCTTTTCTGCCATTTCTGCTAACTCCATAGATCATTGAAGCCATCTTGCTTCTATCTATGTTTTTAGCCAGAAACTTTTGAAAGCTTTTATCATATTCCTTTATGATCTTATCAGCATTACTGGGATCCTCTGAGATTGTTTCTGTGATCGGTGGATCTGGAACTGACTGTTTAACGCTGGTTCGCGAAAATGTCGCGGAAGCAAGAGTCGCCACCGTCTTTTATTTTCTCCAAATGGAAAGGACAAAAGCACAGAAAAATTCCTTAAAGAGATTGCTCTCGGTTCGGGAGGTAGGTTATAGAAAGGGAAGGTGTTAGCACCCTTTCTATCCATGGTTATCCATGGGCTCTTAGATACTTGCTCAATGTGTTTTCAAAATTTGTTTGTTTGCTTTTCAATGTGGGTTTAAAAAAGTTTTCTTTGAAAAATTTCAGTTCGACTCGTACGTCAGAGTGTTTGAAAAATTTGCTTTGAAAGCTTTTGAAAAATGTGTTGGTGTGAAAAGATTTTTGTTTCGTTTTTAAGATTAGAGAAAGTATCCTTGAGAACCTACCTACCCTAAGGAATTCGTCTGTGTAAATGTCCTTAAAAGTAGTGCCATCCCACCATTGAGAGGTAGGTAGCACCACCGTTGGAGGTGTTCGGGTCAATTCGAGGTTCGGGACATGGTGATCACCAGAGCAATGGGAGGACACCTTAGAAGCTACCCTCATGCCAGGTTCCCGGATCATGAGGACTTACTAAGACGTCCTCTACTCGACGACCACCTTTCGAAAGGCAACAATGAGGCGTACCCTAGGGGTGGTGTGTGCGAATCGTGTGTCATGTTTCAGATATTTGTCTTGTCATGTTCATTTGTGATCTACGCTTGATTTTAATTAGAGCCATTCATTCTTTCATGCTTATTTAACAGTTAAACTATTTGCGGAAAAATAAAGATCTAAGCTATTACAAAGGCGCGGGTCCACATCGCCAAAATTAAACCGGACCCGATTTGACAGAAAAGTAAATAAAAGTGCGAGAAATTTAAATTACAATGCTTTGGGAGAGATACCAAATTATAATAAACGAAACGAAATAAATATGCGAAATAAAATGATTAAAACAATGGGCGTTGAACCCTTTTGCAAAAAATTAAAATTGATGAATTAATTGGAATTAAAGATTAAATGTTTTTTTGGTATTTTATGTTTTTTAAGATTTAAGGGAAAAAAGAAAAATTAATTAAAATTAAAATGAGATGCTAAACCCTAGTTCTAATGTTTTTTAAGTTTATTGCAAAGATATTGAAATTTGACCTAATTTAAATCTAATTTATTTATGTATAAATTTAATTATAAAAATAAATAAATAAATAATTATTACTGTGGAACAAAGGGAAAATTAAAAGGTATAAAAATTGCTAATTAACCTAATTCTATATTTTGGATTTTAGTTATTAAAGAGAATGAAATTATAACCTAATTAAAACTAAGTTTATTTACATATAAAATTTAATTATAATAAATAAAATAAATATTATTAAAAAAGAAAGTAAGAAGAATAAAAATTAAACCTAATTCTATCCTTTTTTAATTTTTTTAATTATGAAAAATATTTAATAAACCTAAATTAAAACTAAATAATTACAAGCATTTATTTATGAAAATAATTATAATATTAATGTTTATTATTTTTTGGTCTTTTCTGATTTTTGAATGTTTTTATATTTTGCAGAAAAAATAAATTAATTAAATTAAGACAATAAAATAAATGAAATAACAAAAATAAAGGTAAGAAGAAAAATAGAAAAAATGCAAACCAGGGGGGGTGGCCCCAATTTGTGAGGTTAGGCCTTAGCATTTCAGGCCCATTAAGCTTGAGTCCATTGACTTTTTGAATCCTGTATGATGCTTTGACTCATGCTCAGGGTGTACACCAATCTTCAGCCTTGGATGGGAATCTCCTGGACACGTGGGCATCTGGATGATGGTGATACATGATATGCTTCAACGTTGTGCCTACATAGGATTATTAATTGAAAAAATATAAAGGGAAAGGATGAAGACCTGGGATCGAACCCAGGTCATTCCCCTTGCAAACCTCCACGTGCACCACTGAACCAAACGCTTTTAGTTTAACATATAATAACACGTAAATATAATAAGTAAAACATAATGTTAATGGGTTAAAAACGCGCGAATTTCAAAAGAGCCAATGACCATTGGACACGAGGTCATCTTCCTCAATTTTCCTGAAACCATAAAACAAGGGCCACGGTTTTTTATGCGTGGGTTTAGGCAGCCTTCGAAGAAATAGCGAATAGCGCTATGGTGATCAGAAATTAGGCGCGAGGGTCAATCTTTCTTCGTCTTGATGAGCTGATTGCAATGGTCATAGTTTCGTGTTTCAATTTTACAGGACAAGAGAATCCCCAATTGAAAGCTCAAGAAACCCTAAGAGGCGTTCATGGCAACATCGCGTATAGAGCATAAAAACGCAATTAAACTGCATGGTTAACATCAGAGACTTATAATAAACATGAATCACTCAATCAAAATGGCAAAATATGCATAAACTATGATGCACGATCCCAGAAATTTTTGGACACAGTTTGAGATCGTGATACCGATTCAGGGCGTTGTGGTGATGATTTCTGATTGGAATGTGATCAAGAGTCCACCAGGAAGCCTTTGGTATAAGAATTAGGGCTTGAATCGAACTCTAAGGCACTTTTCAGTTCTTGAGTTTTTTTTAGAATTTCCAAGTTTTTTCTATGATTTATGAGCGCAGCTATTTGTCCAAAAACATTAGCTTTTCCATCCTGCATATGTAGTGATCATTTTAGGTTAACAAAATTCCACAAAATCTCTTGTATTCAATGGTTTCAATATTTGATTTTACAAGATATTTTTTGAATCTTTTTTCATGTGCAATTTTGTTCAATCATGCCAAATCACACCAAATCTTGCCATATTGGGATGTGCACGTGATATTGAGAGTAGAATGTGCACAAAAAGATTTTTTAGGTCAAGTTTGATATTTTTCACATATTTAAGTAATTTAAATGAATTAATATTAATATAAATTCAAATAAATAATTAAAAATTGAGAAAATACTTCCCCTTGGGCTTAATGGTCGTGCATAGGCTTGGCATGAAGAAACTTGGAAGAAAAATGGGCCCATTTGCATTTTTGGATCATTTGAACCATTGTTGACTTTTCAAAATTCCCAAAAATTTCCCAACTTCCACAAGGCATAACTTGCTCAATTTTTAAGCTTTTCACATGTTCTTGGACATTTTGGAAAGGTCTTTGAGTCCTTTAACCAATGCCTTTGATCCCATGTCATTTTGATTTACCAATCTCAAGTTATGGCCTTTGACTTAAAGTCCCTTTTTGTTGACTTTTGAAAATGACCTATAATGTTGAAATTGATAACTTTTTGTGAGAGCATTTCTTGGACTTGAAGTATGAAGATGAGTTGTAGGAAATGTCTTTCTCTTCAAAATGAGCTTTGGATGGAATTTTTCTGATAATCCATGTGAAAGTTATGCCCTGGTCAATTTCAGTTGACTTTTTCAGCTGTCCAAATATAGCAACTTTTGCATCTTTGATGATTTCTGAGCCAAACCTTGAGAATCATGATCAAGCATTGATCAAATGATGTTTGTGGCTTCAAAATGATATGTTGACCAAAAATTTGAACTTTTGACTGTCAAATGACCATTTTGCCCCTACAGTTGACTGTAGTGCAATTTAGGGTTTTGACTGTGCAATTTTGAGCTGAATGTCTTGAAACTTGATATGAGGATATTTGACCATCTTTGTAGGCATATGAGACTTGATTGGGCCCCTGAAACCTTCAATTTCTTGATCAGAACACAAACCCTAGTTTTGACTGTATAGGAGACAGTTGAGCTGCACAACCCTTGGGGAATTTTGTGACCTTGACTTGACAAATCTTGATGAATATGGGAGGGCAAATTTTGGGGTACAACAGTTGCCCCTGTTCAATCTTCTTAGACCTGAGGATGCAGATTGGCTGGCGTGCCTTTCGTAATCCGAAGGTAGAAGATGATTGGACACTAGAGTGCCCAGAAATTTGCGCTCACATAGTAGCAGTGATGGGGGAATGGGCTTATAGATGCCATTTAGAGGTTGCTGGATAGGGTGATGGGCTTATAGATGCCATCTGGATGTTGATCGCGTAGGAGATTCCTTAGCGAGAACCTGCTTACCTGCAAAAGAAAAATGAATACCTGACACGTTGCAGGAGCTGATTTTAGATGCTTGGTATAGATGTGTCCTGACTGGTTACAGGAGCTGAGTCTGGAGTTTCAAACGCTGATGAATGAACCAGAGATGGTTACTGCCTTAGCATGAATGGTAAGAGAACCTTGGGCGACTTTAGCTTCAACAACGCTCGTTGAGAAAAATCTTGGCGGGAATTACCATCTTTGCAATATCGGAACGAGAACCATAGGCAGTTATAATCTGAAAGGGAATCACCTCACTCGCCGTCGGAGGGGGGAATCATTTGAAAAGGAATTGTCACCTCACACACCGTCGGAGAGAGAAACATAAGAGACTATTATCTCACACTCATCGTCGGAGAGGGAATCATTTGAAAAGGGGATTACTACCTCACACACCGTTGGAGAGGGAACCATAGGGAGAATATCACCTCACACTCATCGTCGGAGAGGGAAACATCTAAAAAAGGGATTACTACCTCACACGCCGTCGGAGAGGGAACCATAAGAGAATATCACCTCACACTCATCGTCGGAGAGGGAAACATCTAAAAAGGACTTCTGGAAGCAGTATCAGAACGTCACCATCGCTGGGTTTACATCTGAAACTATATCTGGAAGGAAATCTGGAAGCAGTATCAGAACGTCACCATCGCTGGGTTTACATCTGAAACTATATCTAGAAGGAATTCTGGAAGCAGTATCAGAACGTCACCATCGCTGGGTTTACATCTGAAACTATATCTAGAAGGAATTCTGGAAGCAGTATCAGAACGTCACCATCGCTGGGTTTACATTTGAAACTATATCTAGAAGGAAATCTGGAAGCAGTATCAGAACGTCACCATCGCTGGGTTTACATCTGAAACTATATCTGGAAGGAAATCTGGAAGCAGTATCAGAACGTCACCATCGCTGGGTTTACATCTGAAACTATATCTAGAAGGAAATCTGGAAGCAGCATCAGAACGTCACCATCGCTGGGTTTACATCTAAAACTATATCTAGAAGGAATTCTGGAAGCAGTATCAGAACGTCACCATCGCGGGGTTTACATCTGAAACTATATCTAGAAGGAATTCTGGAAGCAGTATCAGAACGTCACCATCGCGGGGTTTACATCTGAAATTATATCTAGAAGGAATTCTGGAAGCAGTATCAGAACGTCACCATATCTGGATCATATCTGAAACTATATCTAGAATGAATTGCGATTAGTTGATAGTAGTCATTTTTGTATTGATCTTTTTCCTGAAAAGGCAAAACATAATTGTATGCAAAATCATGATGCATGAACTGTATGTTTTCAAAATTAATGAGATTCGTGTAGTATGATGCATATGCATGCTATAATGATGTATGTGACGTTTTATGAATGTATGTTTGCCTAAGAAAATAAATCCTTGACGGGTGCCGGGAAGCCGTATCCTGGGCTGATGTTGAAGAATAGTTGCAAGAATTCCAATAGACGAAGATAACTCCGTTGGGGAATAAACTTGGCGAATGGAGGATTCTGCGGGGAGAAAAAGATATTCTAGCGACCATGCTGGGAAGAAATACTCTGTGGGGGTAGAGATGCTTTTGCTGATTTGTTGAGGATGACTCGCTGAGGATACCTTGCTGTATTGGAAGTGTGAATGGACTTCGTTGGGGATAAGAAGACTCTGTCGACGACGCTCTTTCCGTGGCTTTTGGCTGAGGATAACCCAGTTATATCCTATTGAGGAAATAACTCTTTGAATAAAGCCGGGAGACGCGTTCGTGCTCCGTGAGGATAAGCTTCCAGAATTTACTGGGGATAAGCTTGCTGCTTGGGGATATGAATTCCATCTTTCCTGGGGAACTGGTTTGGATTCTCTGGGGAAGTTTTGAATTGTATTAGTTATGTTCTTCCACGGAACCTACCTTGATACCCTGGAGGACAGAACGACCAGATTGCTTAGACCACTCTTCATTGCCCCTGTTTCTTGTGGGGTGCTGATAGTTGTTGGCGGACAAACCTTCTTCTGGTAGACAGATGACAAGAAAACGGGACATAGTCGTACGCTTTAATCCCTAACTTTTGCCTGGACTGCCCTTTCGGGTTTTCAGTCCACCGGGATACCCATTTTTGCCCAAGCCGCCTTTTCAGGTTTTCGACTTACCGGGTGTACAGATTTTTCGTTTCATCCCTTCATTTTGCCCGAACCCTTTTGGTTCGACGGGAAGCCCTAACTTTTGCCTAGGCATGTCAGCCTAGCGGGTCGTTGATTTTGCGTAGTATTTTCCGACTATGTCCATATTCTTAGAATGTCGGTAGGTGCCCCTGGCTGCTTGTGTTGCCATGCCACCAGAAGGTGTTTGATCGGGCCAGATTCGTTGTTGAAATGCCCCAAGTGACTCAAGCGGAGATTTGCCCCAGGCTATTTGGCCTTGGAGAGATTCTTTGAATTTTGATTGGATTGCCCCAGATGGTGGACCATGCTCATGTCATGCCCCTTGATTGGAAATACTCTTGTTCATTAGACTTTCGTCATGCAAATTTCTATGCTGTTCAAACAAAAAGCCATATGCAAACAAAGTTATGTTAAAAACGCAAAGCTTATATCTGTCTTGAAGATTTTGAAAATGCATTCTTTTTCATAAAACAAGTGTATGTTTGTAAACGTGATGTCAACTCCGTATTTACCGTAGGCCTTCAGGAGTCAGGATACCTTTCGTACAGTATGCTTTCGAACTAACCCATGCTTCAGCTAGGACTTTTAAGGGTTATAACGTGGCTTGGTTCACGGTTTAAGAAACAAAGGATAAAGGCTCAAATTTTATTTGTACCCACCCGCTCTTCGTGATGTTCTCCAAACCTAAACTCAATTGATCATACGTTAGACCTTGCTTGAGTATTTGCTCTGATGTTCCAATGATGGTTCAGATGTTGATGATTTCTTTTGAATAGGCAGTCCTTCTTTTCTTGTTGAGGGTTTGTAAGACCTCTTTCTTTTTGATTTTGTTATCTCTATTTTTTTTGCCTGAACTGTTTCCTTTTTCGGAATTACAGTCAGCGGGATGCCCCAGTTTCATAAGTCCCCTTTGTAGGTTTAGACTTTTTGGGCTTTTCATTTATGAAATTTTTTGATAATGACTGCCTGTCCTTTTGATTGCTCTGAACCATCACTGTCTTTGTTCATTTTGTAAAGATCTCTTCGGTGCCATTCGTTATGCACTTGGATCAACTGAGAGAGCTACCCTGCCCCAGGTTATGATAAAGGGTTTCAATTTTTGAAAATAAAACTCCTACTTCTTTGGCTCAGAGGGGTTGACAAGGGGTTATCTTCCTTATTACTCCAGTGTTTAGGAATTGAAACAATGCCTGTACCTCATCAGCGGGGTCTGTTCAAAAGCATACTGTAAAGGTCGTGGTATCGTTTTCGTCATCCTCCCTCAAGAGGCTCAGAATTATTAACCAAGAGTTGACATCAGAAAAAATATGAAAAGGATATAATAAAAATAATTGCATTAATTCCCAAAACAGACATATGCGATGCATTAATAGAATAAAAGAGTTTGCTATGACAGTAATTGTTTGTATAAGCAAAGAAAACTACAACTCAAAAATTCAAATGAACAAAAGGTCTTCAATGATTGGGTAACAGAGCAGTGATTATGTTCGGAGTCTCAGGCACTTCAAACTGAATCTCCCCAGTGTCGATCATGTCTTGAATTTTGTTCTTGAGAGGCCAGCAGTTGTCTGTAGTATGCCCCGGGCTATCTGAATGATATGCGCATCTATCGTTGGGATGATAGTTGGGTGCAGAAGTGTTCGGATTCCGGAGAGGAGCCCTTAATGTGATCAGTCCTGCTTTCAACATTTGTTGCAGTGCTTGATCCGGCGACATGTTGAGTTTGGTGTACTGCCGTTTCTCCTTTCGCTGCTGCCCCTGTCCTTGTTGAGCAGGTCCAGGGCTGGAGATCTGGATTGCCCCGGTCTCATGACGGCTCTTTTTACCGTGCACAGCATTGGATTCTTTCTTCCCCTGATGAGGCTTCTTATCAGAGTGTGCAGCTTCTTGAATTTTCCCAGACCGGATACCAGCTTCAATTCGCTCTCCAGTCAAGATAAGATCTGTGAATCCAGCAGACGAATTCCCAATCAGGTGGTTATAAAATGGACCAGACAAGGTCCCCAAGAACATGTCCACAAGTTCCCGATCAGTCAGAGGTGGTTGTACCCTTCCAGCAAGATCCCTCCATTTCTGCGCATATTCTTTAAAACCTTCACTTGATCCTAACGACATACCCTGGAGTTGGGTACGCGTAGGAGCAAGGTCGGCATTATATTGATACTGCTTGTAGAAAGCAGTAGCCAACTCCTCCCAGTTACGAACCTTGGTCCCATCTAGCTGATAGAACCATTCGAGATGAGTCCCTGAAAGACTCTCCTGAAAGAAGTGGATCCACAAATTCTTGTCCACCGTATATGGTTGAATCTTCCGAACATAGGACCTGAGATGTAACTTGGGACAAGACGCCCCGTCATACTTGGTAAAGGATGGTGCTTTGAACTTCCGAGGAATAATCACACCAGTTGACAAACCCAGATCTCCAAAATCCAGCCCAGGTACCTGTTGGATCTCCATGGCATTCAGCCTATCCGCCAACTGTTTGTACTTGTCTTCGGCAGGAGGGTATTGTTCGTCGTTGAAATCTGTCTCGTTGTCGGAGACCACTGGACTGGGAACCCTTTCCCCCTGATGACTACCTTCCCTCACAGATGGAGTTGTCCTCTCAGTTTCAATTTGCGGTGCATTCCCAGATCTGCGTCTAGGGCCGAACAAAACAGTCCTCCTCTTCTTCTTTTCTTTCTTCAAGAGCAGAGCCTTCAGATCTTGTTGCCCTTGGGTCAAGTTCATGATCAACCCTTGGAACTGGGCGTTCTGAGCCTGGAGGGCCTTGATGGACTGCTCAGCTGATGATTCAGGATTCATGACGATCGGCTGAAATAAACAGCGAAGAAGGGTAAGAAACCTGTCAAAGGGACACCTGCAATGCACTGAGATGTATGACATGCATGCAATGATTTCAAGGACCTCGCAGGGTAAACAGAGAAACTTGTTATAGTTGGAAACTGGCAACTTGATTGAAGGAACTTCCTGTTGTAGAGAGCCCTTCTTCAAGGGTCAAAGGCTCACCATATCCAGTGGGTCATAGCCCCTGACAACCTTGGCTAGAGGAAAATAAATCCCCTTTGCCCCTTGCTGGGTAATTGGTTTATCATGACCTGCATCACAAGCCTTTGAGATCCTTGAAATGGGTTAGGATGTATGCAATGGTATGATGTCATGCTATGCATGGGATAACGTAAGTGACCCTGTTATGAGCCCCAATTAGGGACTATAAACAAACCCTGCAAGAAACTCAGTATACTTTGTTATGAGTCTCAATTAAGGACTATAAACAACCTGCAAGAAACCCTGTTATGAGTCCCTATTAAGGACTATAAACAAAACCTACAAGCAACTCAGTAAACCTTGTTATGAGTCCCAATCAAGGACTATAAACAAGACCTGTAAGACTTAGTAACCCTGTTATGAGTCCCAATTAAGGACTATAAACAAAACCTGCAAGAAATTTGGTAAACCCTGTCATGAGTCCTAGTTAAGGACTATAAACAAAACCTGCAAGAAATTTGGTAAACCCTGTCATGAGTCCTAGTCAAGGACTATAAACAAAACCTGCAAGTAGTTCATGTGTCAGATAACAAGCATGCAAGTAGTCAAGTACGAAGGCACGCAAGTCACACAAGAGAAACCCTTAGAGTTTAGGCCAGCATGAGGTCTAGGTATTACCCTCTTGAAGTTGGTGGGTTCAACCTGTCCTAATCAAAGTAACCGGGTTCTAAGGTTCCCAATATCACGGGATTGCTTTCATTGTTCATCGTTTCGATTTAGCCACTGAACTGGCGACCGAAATATTCCAGGAAAGCAACCCTCAATTGAGTGTAGTATCGAGTATCAACCAACCTCGGACTGCACCAAAGTCAGTTATCTCACTACCCTAAAGAGGCCAAGATAGTTCAATTAAGGTTCCTAAGGTCTGTTGATGCTTCATGACACCACGCGGAGGCCCCGTACTCTCCTTGACTGAACTCAAGGGTTACCGGTACACACCAAAGTGCCACATCAACGTAGCAGACTGTTTCAACCATGTCGGTATACCCCGCACAGTTCCCTCACAGCCTTGTTGCTACTTTCTAAGAAAGGTATCCCCCAGATCCGGGTTTAGGATCTATAGAACTCCCAAGCAACCCACAATTTAAAGCACACAAGGAAAACAATTGAAAACATAGTTATAAGCTAGCCCTAAGGTACACCTCACTTTAAGTTTGTCCCTAGCAGAGTCGCCAGTTCTGTGATCGGTGGATCTGGAACTGACTGTTTAACGCTGGTTCGCGAAATGTCGCGGAAGCAAGAGTTGCCACCGTCTTTTATTTTCTCCAAATGGAAAGGACAAAAGCACAGAAAAATTCCTTAAAGAGATTGCTCTCGGTTCGGGAGGTAGGTTATAGAAAGGGAAGGTGTTAGCACCCTTTCTATCCATGGTTATCCATGGGCTCTTAGATACTTGCTCAATGTGTTTTCAAAATTTGTTTGTTTGCTTTTCAATGTGGGTTTAAAAAAGTTTTCTTTGAAAAATTTCAGTTCGACTCGTACGTCAGAGTGTTTGAAAAATTTGCTTTGAAAGCTTTTGAAAAATGTGTTGGTGTGAAAAGATTTTTGTTTCGTTTTTAAGATTAGAGCAAGTATCCTTGAGAACCTACCTACCCTAAGGAATTCGTCTGTGTAAATGTCCTTAAAAGTAGTGCCATCCCACCATTGAGAGGTAGGTAGCACCACCGTTGGAGGTGTTCGGGTCAATTCGAGGTTCGGGACATGGTGATCACCAGAGCAATGGGAGGACACCTTAGAAGCTACCCTCATGCCAGGTTCCCGGATCATGAGGACTTACTAAGACGTCCTCTACTCGACGACCACCTTTCGAAAGGCAACAATGAGGCGTACCCTAGGGGTGGTGTGTGCGAATCGTGTGTCATGTTTCAGATATTTGTCTTGTCATGTTCATTTGTGATCTACGCTTGATTTTAATTAGAGCCATTCATTCTTTCATGCTTATTTAACAGTTAAACTATTTGCGGAAAAATAAAGATCTAAGCTATTACAAAGGCGCGGGTCCACATCGCCAAAATTAAACCGGACCCGATTTGACAGAAAAGTAAATAAAAGTGCGAGAAATTTAAATTACAATGCTTTGGGAGAGATACCAAATTATAATAAACGAAACGAAATAAATATGCGAAATAAAATGATTAAAACAATGGGCGTTGAACCCTTTTGCAAAAAATTAAAATTGATGAATTAATTGGAATTAAAGATTAAATGTTTTTTTGGTATTTTATGTTTTTTAAGATTTAAGGGAAAAAAGAAAAATTAATTAAAATTAAAATGAGATGCTAAACCCTAGTTCTAATGTTTTTTAAGTTTATTGCAAAGATATTGAAATTTGACCTAATTTAAATCTAATTTATTTATGTATAAATTTAATTATAAAAATAAATAAATAAATAATTATTACTGTGGAACAAAGGGAAAATTAAAAGGTATAAAAATTGCTAATTAACCTAATTCTATATTTTGGATTTTAGTTATTAAAGAGAATGAAATTATAACCTAATTAAAACTAAGTTTATTTACATATAAAATTTAATTATAATAAATAAAATAAATATTATTAAAAAAGAAAGTAAGAAGAATAAAAATTAAACCTAATTCTATCCTTTTTTAATTTTTTTAATTATGAAAAATATTTAATAAACCTAAATTAAAACTAAATAATTACAAGCATTTATTTATGAAAATAATTATAATATTAATGTTTATTATTTTTTGGTCTTTTCTGATTTTTGAATGTTTTTATATTTTGCAGAAAAAATAAATTAATTAAATTAAGACAATAAAATAAATGAAATAACAAAAATAAAGGTAAGAAGAAAAATAGAAAAAATGCAAACCAGGGGGGGTGGCCCCAATTTGTGAGGTTAGGCCTTAGCATTTCAGGCCCATTAAGCTTGAGTCCATTGACTTTTTGAATCCTGTATGATGCTTTGACTCATGCTCAGGGTGTACACCAATCTTCAGCCTTGGATGGGAATCTCCTGGACACGTGGGCATCTGGATGATGGTGATACATGATATGCTTCAACGTTGTGCCTACATAGGATTATTAATTGAAAAAATATAAAGGGAAAGGATGAAGACCTGGGATCGAACCCAGGTCATTCCCCTTGCAAACCTCCACGTGCACCACTGAACCAAACGCTTTTAGTTTAACATATAATAACACGTAAATATAATAAGTAAAACATAATGTTAATGGGTTAAAAACGCGCGAATTTCAAAAGAGCCAATGACCATTGGACACGAGGTCATCTTCCTCAATTTTCCTGAAACCATAAAACAAGGGCCACGGTTTTTTATGCGTGGGTTTAGGCAGCCTTCGAAGAAATAGCGAATAGCGCTATGGTGATCAGAAATTAGGCGCGAGGGTCAATCTTTCTTCGTCTTGATGAGCTGATTGCAATGGTCATAGTTTCGTGTTTCAATTTTACAGGACAAGAGAATCCCCAATTGAGAGCTCAAGAAACCCTAAGAGGCGTTCATGGCAACATCGCGTATAGAGCATAAAAACGCAATTAAACTGCATGGTTAACATCAGAGACTTATAATAAACATGAATCACTCAATCAAAATGGCAAAATATGCATAAACTATGATGCACGATCCCAGAAATTTTTGGACACAGTTTGAGATCGTGATACCGATTCAGGGCGTTGTGGTGATGATTTCTGATTGGAATGTGATCAAGAGTCCACCAGGAAGCCTTTGGTATAAGAATTAGGGCTTGAATCGAACTCTAAGGCACTTTTCAGTTCTTGAGTTTTTTTTAGAATTTCCAAGTTTTTTCTATGATTTATGAGCGCAGCTATTTGTCCAAAAACATTAGCTTTTCCATCCTGCATATGTAGTGATCATTTTAGGTTAACAAAATTCCACAAAATCTCTTGTATTCAATGGTTTCAATATTTGATTTTACAAGATATTTTTTGAATCTTTTTTCATGTGCAATTTTGTTCAATCATGCCAAATCACACCAAATCTTGCCATATTGGGATGTGCACGTGATATTGAGAGTAGAATGTGCACAAAAAGATTTTTTAGGTCAAGTTTGATATTTTTCACATATTTAAGTAATTTAAATGAATTAATATTAATATAAATTCAAATAAATAATTAAAAATTGAGAAAATACTTCCCCTTGGGCTTAATGGTCGTGCATAGGCTTGGCATGAAGAAACTTGGAAGAAAAATGGGCCCATTTGCATTTTTGGATCATTTGAACCATTGTTGACTTTTCAAAATTCCCAAAACTTTCCCAACTTCCACAAGGCATAACTTGCTCAATTTTTACGCTTTTCACATGTTCTTGGACATTTTGGAAAGGTCTTTGAGTCCTTTAACCAACGCCTTTGATCCCATGTCATTTTGATTTACCAATCTAAAGTTATGGCCTTTGACTTAAAGTCCCTTTTTGTTGACTTTTGAAAATGACCTATAATGTTGAAATTGATAACTTTTTGTGAGAGCATTTCTTGGACTTGAAGTATGAAGATGAGTTGTAGGAAATGTCTTTCTCTTCAAAATGAGCTTTGGATGGAATTTTTCTGATAATCCATGTGAAAGTTATGCCCTGGTCAATTTCAGTTGACTTTTTCAGCTGTCCAAATATAGCAACTTTTGCATCTTTGATGATTTCTGAGCCAAACCTTGAGAATCATGATCAAGCATTGATCAAATGATGTTTGTGGCTTCAAAATGATATGTTGACCAAAAATTTGAACTTTTGACTGTCAAATGACCATTTTGCCCCTACAGTTGACTGTAGTGCAATTTAGGGTTTTGATTGTGCAATTTTGAGCTGAATGTCTTGAAACTTGATATGAGGATATTTGACCATCTTTGTAGGCATATGAGACTTGATTGGGCCCCTGAAACCTTCAATTTCTTGATCAGAACACAAACCCTAGTTTTGACTGTATAGGAGACAGTTGAGCTGCACAACCCTTGGGGAATTTTGTGACCTTGACTTGACAAATCTTGATGAATATGGGAGGGCAAATTTTGGGGTACAACAGTTTCCTTCTGAGAGTTTTGTAAATCATTTTCTATTTTTGAAATATTTTCTTTTAACTTCGAATTTTCTAATCTCAGACTCTCAGTTTCTTCAGAGTCAGAAACAAGATCCCTTTTCAGGTTCTTGAATTTGACTCGAAGCTGCTGATATCTTTCCAGAATTTCACTCAGACTTTCTCCTAGTTCAGCTTTAGTAATATTAACAGTAAAATCAGGAAATACCTCTTATGTGTCTGATTCTAAGTATGACCCATGTGCTTCGTTATCTTTTGTCACATTTTCCATAAGAGAGATGTTGCCTCTTTCATCATCTAACTCTGTGTATGTGTCAGAAGTATTTGAATCATCCCATGTTGCCATGAGACTTTTCTTCTTCTCCTTGAAGAACTTCTTTTTGGGTTTCTCCTTCTGAAGCCTTGGGCAATCGCTTTTATAGTGCCCCTATTCATTGCACTCATAGCAGACAATGTCCCTGTTGCTTGAATTTCTGTGACCAGAAGCAGATTCAGACTTTCTGTATTCAGAGGAAGGTTCAGACTTTTTATATCCAGAGGAGGATTCAGAATTTCTGTATCCAGAGGGTGATTCATTCTGATTCCCTGATCTTCTGGAGTTTCTGAATTTTCTTTATCTCTGCTTCCACAGCTGATTGACTCTTCTAGAGAGAAGAGACAATTCGTCTTCTTCTGATAAGGATCCACCAGAGGTTTCTTCCACATCCTGTAAAACTTTAGAATCAAATTTTTTGTTAGATTTTAACGCTAAAGGCTTACCTTTCTTCTGAGGCTCGTCATCTTCTAGCTTTATCTCATGACTTCTAAGTGAGCTGACAAGTTCCTCCAGAGATATCTTGTTGAGATCTTTTTCCAGCTTGAGAGCAGTGACCATTGGCCTCCATTGCTTCGGTAAACTTCTGATGATCTTCTTTACATGATCAGCAGTAGAATACCCTTTGTCAAGAACTCTCAGCCCAGCAACAAGAATCTGGAATCTTGAGAACATTGCTTCAATGGGTTCACTTTCTTCCATCTTGAAGGCTTCGTATTTATGAATGAGCGTAAGGGCCTTAGTTTCTTTAACTTGTATGTTACCTTCATGCATCATTCTCAGAGAGTCAAACATGTTTTTAGTTGTCTCTCTGCTTGAGATCTTCTCATACTCTGAATATGAGATGACACTAAGAAGAATCGTCCTGGCCTTGTGATGGTTTCTGAAGTCACGCTTTTGTTGGTCAGACATTCTTTTTCTATCAATCTTCTGACCACTTTCATCCACAGGATGCATGTATCCATCAATTACCATATCCCATAAATGAGCATCATGAGCCAGAAAGAAGCTCTCAATTTTGTATTTCCAGTAGTCAAAATTTTCTCCATCAAAGACTGGAGGTTTGCTGTTGATTATGTCCTTAGCATCATGATAGTCATTGTTGATGTTATTACTTGGTCCCACCATAGTGTTTTTCTTAAGCTTGGATCTTGTACTGACACGGTTAAGTGTGAAGGGGTGAAAAACACAAGAAGGGTGGGTTGAATTGTAAAACTGAAATCTAAAGCAATTGACAAGATATTTTTATCCTGGTTCGTTTGATCTCAAACTACTCCAGTCCACCCGTCAAGGTGATTTCGCCTCTCTCCAACGAGGTCTTAATCCACTATATTCAACTGAATATTACAGACTGCTTTAACAACTGCTAAAGCCTTCTTGATTCAAACCACAACCCGGTTTGTCAAGGTAACACTTTCTTACAAAGAGATAAAACTATGTGTGTGGATGTTTTCTACAAAACTGTATCACAACTGTGATGTATACACAAAATGAAGCTTAGAAACTAGATTGCTAAACAGTAATGGAATATCAGAGTGTGTGGTTTAGCAAAACTGGTAGAACGAAGATTATGGTTCAGCTTTTGTGCGTGTAGAGATTTGGAGAGCATTAACCATTTCAATCTTCAAAGCCTTTTTTATATAGCACTGAGATGATGAACGTTGGATGCAATATTCTTGATTCAATGCTAATAACAAACTTTCCTTATTGAGCAGATCTTGTCTGGAATGAAGCCGTTGGAATTAATTTGCTTTCAATGCACAGTACCGTTGCTTACTTAATGCAAGTTCTGGCTTGGCTCATTCTGATTCTGCTTCGCTGCTGATGAACTGTTGTGTTTCTGTATCAGAGTATTAAGCGCAGTCTTGTTCATCAAGCTTCAGCATGTACGTGAGTTGATCATCTGATTTTGACGTTCTGATGTAGCAACTTCTGATGCTGATGTATGAAATCAAGTTCTGATGCTGAATAGATGTGATCTTTGCTTATATCAATCAGAGTATCTGCAAGTCAGAACATAATAATTTTAGGCAGCAGATAGTTCATTCATGACACTTATAAATACTATATCTTTTCACTTTGTTATCATCAAAACTTAAATATAGGGTAGTAGATTCAAACATTGTTCTAACAATCTCCCCCTTTTTGATGATGACAAAAACTAGATATTTTAAATGAAAATAACGTGAAAAGGTATCTGGAATATGTATCAGAATAAGAAGTAAAAGAATAAGGAGTAAGGAAATACTCCCCCTGAGTTTATTACTTCCCTTTGATTATACGTGTTCTTCAGGATCAGATCTTTTTCTTTCTTTGAACATCAGATTATCAGAGTCTTTGACTTATCAGAAGCTTTGTGTCAGAGCGGAGCTTCAGAGCTTTTCTTGTCAGAGCTTTGCTTTGGATCAGAGTATTAGGATGATCAGAACTTCATATTGATCAGAGCAACATTGTTCAGAGCTTCTAGTCTTCAGAGTGTCCAGGAGCTTCCTTGTGCCTGTAGACTTTAAACAAAACAGAAAAAACATTTCAAGTAATAAAGTTAGAATGTTTGAGAATTTCTGTCTAGTTAGCCGTTATTGATTTAAATATCATTCTTGTTCTCCCCCTTTTTGTCAGCAATCAAAAAGTGTTGGTGATGTGCTAAAACAATTAAGATCAGAAAAACTAATCATATTAAGATAGTTCAGAGTCAAAACAAGAAAATACTACAGAACATAATCAAACAGTACATCAGAAAATCAAGGAAAACATGAAAAAGGTCATGCATGAAAGAAAAGATTTAAGGTTGAGGAGGCAAGCGTGTGAACAGGCTCTCCAGCATCGCTTGAATCTTTTCAGAAGTCTCATTCTGTTTATGCACCATGCTGACAACAGTGTCAATCTTGTTGTCCTGCACATCCATTCTCTCTTTCATCTTCTGATCGTTTTCATCCATTCGCTGCTGCAGACGCATGTCATTCAGCCTTAGTTCTTCCAGAGTCTGCCTGTCCAAGGCAGCTTGAGAAGCATCAGAAGGAGGAGGCTTCTCAGAACTTTCAGCGACATCCTCTGCTTGACTTTCTTCAGCATGAATGGTCTTGTCTTCTTCTGATTGAATGGTCTTGTCCTGTACCTTTGCAGCTTGCTGTTTCTCAGACCAAGGTTCACTGTCCAGAGGGAGCACGTCCTCTTTCAGAAGCATACTTCCAACTTCATTCAGAAGCTTGCTGAAATTTTGTTGTGCCTGCTCATAGTTGATATCCTGCAACTTGAGGGTTTCAGCACGTACCCAAAGTCTGAACTGTGACCAGAGCTGATCAGAAGCAGCTGGGTCAATCATCCCAAGACAGACTTGCTTCAAAGAAGCAATCCATTGCAGCACACCTGTTTCAAAATTCAAAATACCAGAGCCAACATCTGGTTGCTTTGGTTTTGGGATGGCAATTTTGTGTTTTAGATCAGCAAGACGGTCAAGACTGGTTAAGTCAATGAAAGTCCTGCTGGGGTTTTCAGAGGTTTTCTGAGAGGCTGTTTGTTTTGGAGAAGGGGTATCAGAGTCAGATATTTCGATTGGATTGGGTGGTGTCTTGGGAGTATTTGGAGGTGTCGATTCTGATGAGGATGGTAACTGGGGCATGACAACAGTGGTTCCACATGGCAACTGAATTGCCAGCGGTGATGGTTGAGGTGAGTGAGGGTCAGATTGATGAGGAGAAGGAGTTTCAGAGTGGTGAAACTCTGTTTGTGGTGAAGGTGGATTAATTTCTGGTTGGGGAGAGGGAGGTGGAATCTCTGATTGCTCAGGGATCAGAGGTTCTTCTGAGAGTGGTTGTTGTTGTTGTTCTGGTTCTGGTTGTTGTTGTTGTTCTGGTTGTGGAGGAGGAACATTTTGTGGTTCAGAGTTTGGTTGAGCAGAGGCATGTTGACGCTCAATATCATCCAGCACTTGGTCAAGTGCTGTTGTTGTTGAAATTGTTGGTTGTTTGGGGTGTTTGGTTCTAGGTCTTCTGAGTTTTAATGCCTCAGAAGGGTCTTCTTCTTGTACAGTTTCATCAATGGTAGGGATGGGAATTGATATTCTATGAGAGGTTTGAGGAGGTATAGATGTTGGAATAGTAGATGAAATTAAAACAGGGGCAGCAGATGAAATACCTCTTTTCTTTGGAGTCTGCTGAGATGATCCTTCTGATGGCGCTTTCCTCTTCTTTGTCTTCTTCAGAGTCACTTCTGGTTGGGGTTGACGCAGATCTCTGATATTCAGCTTTGGATTTGTATCATCTGCCTTGTACGCATCTGGGTACCTGAGAAACGTTTCTGGTTTGGATTCAGTTTCAGAAAATAACGGAAAATCACTCAGAGGCACTCTTCTGCTGGAGATATCAGCAGTGGAAGTAGCTCTGGGTTCCTTCTGAATATTCTCTATCAGCTTCATCTTTTTCAGATTCTTTGCGTTCAGAGGTTTCCCAATTGTTGGTTCAATAGTGCTCAGCTCTTGAGCTTATATCAGATGCTCAATCAGTCTATTCTCTGTCAGAATATCTGATATCAACCTTCCAAAAGGTATCCAGTCCCTCTTGGTTCTTTCTTCTTCCCTTGTTTCTTTCACACTGGTTTTGAGATGGTTGAACAGGAAGTGAGCCAGATTGATCTTTATCTTCTGATCAATAAAGTAGATCAGAAACTGCTGATCCACATTTATGTAATCAGGAGAACTTGTTGGTTTCCTGTGGTTGAAGCACCCCAGAATGATCTTAGCCCATACTCTGCAATGATCCTTCAGATCCTTAATCTTGCTGCTGGGCATCCCAAGAGTGAAAATCCTGTTAGCTACCACACCTATATCAGCACATCTTTCAGCCATGTGCACACAACGGACGCCACCACCACTTTGACCGATTAGCCTTGCAATGAGATCTTCAGAAATCACAATCTTCTTCCCCATAACAGAGGAGATGACTAGATGTTTTGAAACCTTGGCGTGAATCCAAAATTCCTTGACCAGCGCTGGGAATGTTGGTCCAACCAACCTATCGAAATACCTTTCCCACTTTTGAGCCCTAACTTCTTCAGTTAGGTCAAAACCATTCTCCTTCAAGCTTTCAAAATCAATGATTAACTCAGAGAGCACTTCAAGGTTCTTCACCGGAGTGAGGAGAGTTCTGAGTGGCACTTGATATTGCTCAGATGTTGCTTTCTTCTGATTACCTGCAGAAACGCTACTGGAGGTTGCCATGTTCACACTAAAAGGGTTTTGAGAATGAACTGAGGAAAAAGGTTTGTAAGAGATGAACTCAGAAATATGCAGAAAATGCTTGAGTGTTAGTGAGAAAGCGTAAAGAATAGAAATGAGAGATTAATGTGCTTAAATAGAGTTTTCAAAACTATTTTGAAAAGATAAACGTTTTTAAGAGAGAGAAAAATCATGATTGCCATTTAAAAGCATGATTACTTTTCATTAAATGCTTGCTGATTTTGGGGGATTTGAGAAAGATACTTAAAAACGGTTACCAGACATGTGTCTCAATGCACCCAATCAGCGCTTTGCCTTCTCAGAAGCGTGCACGCGTTCTGCTTCAGAGATATGCTGATGATTGGATGACACTTGTTTGATGTAGTGATCAGCACGTCTGTCTTTGAGCTTAGACTCTCAGATCTTTAGACTTGCATCTGATACAATCTGCATGTTCTATCTTTCTGAAAGGAGATTGATCAGAAGTTCACAGTGAAATAATTACATTCTGAAAGTAAATATATGGAATTAAAATATTTTCACTCTGGGCACACTTTCATGCTGAGATGTTTCAGAATGAAATTAAACCTATCTTCTGAAAGGGGTTTAGTAAAGATATCAGCCCATTGATGGTCTGTATCTATAAATTTTAAGTTCAAAATACCTTTCTGAATATAGTCCCTAATGAAGTGATGTTTTATTTCTATATGCTTAGCTCTAGAATGTAAAATAGGATTCTTACTTAAGCAAATAGCAGAAGTATTATCACAAAGTATATGAATGTTACTCTCAAAAATATGGAAGTCTTCAAGCTGACTTTTCATCCAGAGCATTTGTGTGCTACATCCTGCTGCTGCTATGTACTCAGCTTCTGCTGTTGACAGAGCAATTGTTGATTGCCTTTTGCTGGACCAAGAGATCAGATTTTCTCCCAGAAACTGGCAGCTTCCAGAAGTACTTTTACGTTCCACTCTGTCTCCAGCAAAATCAGCATCACAGTAGCCTACTAAGCTGTAATCACTAGATTTTCTATAAAACAAACCCAGATTAGTAGTACCTTTCAGATACTTGAAAATTCGCTTAACAGCTGTTAAGTGAGATTCTCTAGGATCTGATTGGAATCTAGCACAGATACAAACACTGAATAATATGTCAGGTCTTGAAGCAGTCAGATAGAGGAGAGAACCAATCATACCTCTGTAGACTTTCTGTTCTACATTTTTGCTTACCTCTTCTCTTTCCAGAATGCACGTGGGATGCATTGGAATCTTTGATGGCTTACATTCTGAGAGGTCAAATTTCTTCAGAAGATCTCTGATGTATTTGCTCTGATGAATGTAAGTTCCTTCTGGAGTTTGATTGATCTGAATTCCTAGAAAGAATTTCAGTTCCCCCATGAGGCTCATCTCAAATTCTGCCTGCATACACTTAGCAAATTTTCTTCCAAGAGAAGGATTAGTAGAACCAAAAATGATATCATCAACATAAATTTGACAGACTAAGATGTCACTCTTAACTGTTTTACAGAATAGAGTAGTGTCCACTTTCCCTCTGGTGAATTCATTTTCAAGCAGAAAGTTACTTAGCCTTTCATACCAAGCTCTGGGAGCTTGTTTCAGACCATACAGTGACTTCTTTAGTTTGAAAACATGTTCTGGATGTTTTGTATTTTCAAAACCTGGGGGTTGGTGAACATAAACTTCTTCTTCTATATAACCATTTAAGAATGCACTTTTGACATCCATCTGATACAGAGTGATGCCTCTATTAACAGCAAATGAAATTAAAAGTCTGATAGATTCTAACCTGGCGACTGGGGCAAAGGTTTCTGTATAGTCTATCCCCTCTTGCTGACTATAACCTTGTGCAACCAGTCGTGCCTTGTTTCTGATGACTTCACCTTGTTCATTTAGCTTGTTTGTGAACACCCATCTTGTTCCAATGACGTTGAATCCTTTTGGTCTGGGAACGAGATCCCATACGTCGTTTCTGGTGAATTGATTCAGCTCTTCTTGCATTGCCAGAATCCAGTCATTATCCAGAAGTGCTTCATCAATTGAAGAAGGTTCAATCAGAGACACCAGTCCCATAAGAGTTTCTTCAGAGTTTCTGAAGCTTGCTCTTGTTCTGATTGGATCTTCCTTTCTTCCTAGGATAGTCTCTTCTGGGTGATCCAAGCTGCTTCTGGGTAATCTCTTCTGAGGTTGATCAGCAGCTGTTGTAGGATTTCTAGCAGTGCTCCTTTCAGACGTTGAAGGAATGTCTGTGTTGAGAGCTTCTGATGACTTGTCTTCAGAACCTGCAAATTCAATTTCTATACCTGCAAAAACTTCATTCTGCTTTGACTTTTCAGAGTCAAGCTTATCATCAAAACGAACACTGATTGATTCTTCCACAATCTGTGTTTCTGTATTGTATACTCTGTACCCTCTTGAGCGTTCAGAGTATCCTAACATAATACACTTCTGTGCTTTAGAGTCAAACTTGTTCAAATAATTCTTTGTATTTAATATAAAGCAAGTACATCCAAATGGATGAAAATATGAAATGTTGGGCTTTCTGTTCTTCCACAATTCATATGGAGTCTTTTCCATAATAGGTCTTATTGAGATTCTATTCTGAATGTAGCACGCTGTATTTATTGCCTCTGCCCAGAAAGTCTTAGCAACGTTTGTCTCATTGATCATGGTTCTGGCCATTTCTTGCAATGTTCTGTTCTTTCGTTCTACAACTCCATTTTGTTGGGGAGTTCTAGGACAAGAGAAATCATGCAGAATGCCTCTGTCATTAAAGAATGACTCAAAATCTTTATTTTCAAATTCTCCACCATGATCACTTCTGACTTTAACGATTCTAAGATCCTTTTCATTCTGAACTTGGTTACAGAAGGTAACAAACACAGAATGTGACTCGTCCTTGTGTCTTAAGAACTTTACCCATGTCCATCTGCTATAGTCATCTACGATTACTAACCCATACTTCTTACCACTGACTGAAGCAGTTTTAACTGGTCCAAATAAGTCAATGTGCAGAAGTTCTAATGGCTTAGAGGTGGAAACAACATTTTTGGATTTAAAAGAAGGTTTTGCAAATTTGCCTTTCTGACATGCTTCACACAGAGCATCTGAATTGAACTTCAAATTTGGAAGTCCTCTGACCAGATTGAGTTTGTTAATCTGAGATATTCTTCTCATATTAACATGCCCCAATCTTCTGTGCCAGATCCACTGCTCGTTGTTAACAGACAGAAGACATTTTACATTCTGACTCTTTAGTTCAGAAAGTTTGATTTTGTAAATGTTGTTTTTCCTCTTACCATTAAACAGGATAGTCCCATCTTTCTGACTAACAGCTTTACATGATTTTTGATTAAAGATTATATCATAACCGTTATCACTTAATTGACTTATGGATAACAGATTATGCATCAATCCATCTACTAGCAGAACATTATTAATAGAGGGAAGATTTCCATTACCTACAGTTCCAGAGCCAATTATCTTTCCCCTCTGATTGCCTCCAAAGCCAACGTGGCCTCCAGGCTTAAGTTCCAGGCTTTGGAACATATGCCTTCTTCTCGTCATGTGTCGTGAGCAGCCAGAGTCCAGGTACCATGACTGGTGTTTCTGACTTGCTGCTAAAGATATCTGCAACATGTATTATTTTGTCCTTAGGTACCCAGATTTTCTTGGGTCCTGATTTGTTAGTTTTACCAAAACTCTGGTTGAATTTTGGTTTCACAGAGTGCTTACTGCTAGTATATTTGATATCATGTGTGTGACCATACACAAAGTGTGAATTTAGAGGAGTGTGTTTAATGGTTAAGTCCATGACATTCTTTGGTGTAGGAACCTTACCTTGGTATCCTATTCCTTTCCTGCCGTTTTTGCTAACTCCATAGATCATTGAAGCCATTCTGCTTCTATCTATGCTTTTAGCTAGGAACTTCTGGAAACTGTGATCATACTCCTTGATGATCTCATCAGCGTTGCTGGGAGTTTCAGAAATTGGTTCCTTCTGAGAGTTTTGTAAAGTGTTTTCTAATTTTGAAATCTTATTTCTCAGCTCAAAATTTTCCAATTTGAGACTCTCAGACTTATTAGAGTCAGATTCAAGATTCCTTTTCAGGTCTCTGAATTTAGCTCTAATTTGCTGATAACGTTCCAGAATCTCATTAAGGCTTTCAGCAAGTTCAGCCTTTGTAAAGTTAACAGCGAAGTTAGGAAATACCTCTTCTGTGTCTGATTCTGAGTCTGATTCAGAAGCTTCACTATCTTCTGAAATGTTTGCCATGAGAGCTATGTTTGCCCTTTCATCATCTGATTCTGAGTCAGCTTCAGACGAGTCAGAGTCATCCCATGTAGCCATGAGACTTTTCTTCTTCTCTCTTCCAAACTTCTTTTTGGGCTTTTCCCTCTGAAGCTTTGGGCAGTCACTCTTGTAGTGTCCTTGCTCATTACACTCATAGCAGATGATGTCTTTGGTGTTTGGCTTCTTGCTACTGGAGGAGCTTTCAGATCTTCTGTATCCAGAGGAAGAATCTGTCCTTCTGTATCTGGAAGAAGACTCGTTCTGATCAGATCTTCTGGGATTCCTGAACTTCCTTTGTCTTTGCTTCCACAGTTGATTTACTCTTTTGGAGAGAAGGGAAAGTTCGTCTTCTTCTGATGAGGATCCATCAGATGTTTCTTCAACTGCCTGCAAAACTTTAGACTCAAATTTTCTGTTAGATTTTAATGCTAAAGGCTTACCTTGCTTCTGAGGCTCATCAGCTTCTAGCTCTATCTCATGACTTCTGAGGGAGCTGATAAGTTCCTCCAGAGTGATTTTGTTGAGATCTTTAGCTAGCTTCAGAGCAGTAACCATAGGCCTCCACTGCTTGGGTAAACTTCTGACGATTTTCTTGACATGGTCAGCAGTAGAGTATCCTTTATCCATAACTTTGAGACCAGCTACCAGAATCTGGAATCTAGAGAACATAGTTTCAATGGATTCAGATTCTTCCATTTTGAACGCCTCATACTTCTGAATGAGCGCCAGAGCTTTTGTTTCTTTGACCTGAACGTTGCCCTCATGCGTCATTCTGAGAGAATCAAAGATGTTTTTTGCTGTGTCTCTGTTGGAGATCTTTTCATACTCAGTATAGGAGATGGCACTGAGGAGGATGGTCCTGGCCTTGTGGTGATTCTTGAAGTCACGCTTTTGTTGATCAGACATTGATTTTATATCAATCTTCTGACCACTTGCATTCACAGGGTGCGTGTATCCATCTGTCACCATATCCCACAGATCAGCATCATGTGCCAGAAAGAAGCTTTCAATTCTGTCTTTCCAGTAATCAAAGTTTTCTCCATCAAAGACTGGAGGTTTGCCACTGAATCTGTCTCTGTCCTCATTGTTGTCATTGCTGATGTGAGAATTGTTTCCTGCCATTGTGTTTTTCTGACGCTGGATCTTGTACTGACACGGTTAAGTGTTTTAGCTCAGAACCAGGCGCTCTGATGCCAATTGAAGGGGTGAAAAACACAAGAAGGGGGGGTTGAATTGTAAAACTGAAATCTAAAGCAATTGACAAGATATTTTTATCCTGGTTCGTTTGATCTCAAACTACTCCAGTCCACCCGTCAAGGTGATTTCGCCTCTCTCCAACGAGGTCTTAATCCACTATATTCAACTGAATATTACAGACTGCTTTAACAACTGCTAAAGCCTTCTTGATTCAAACCACAACCCGGTTTGTCAAGGTAACACTTTCTTACAAAGAGATAAAACTATGTGTGTGGATGTTTTCTACAAAACTGTATCACAACTGTGATGTATACACAAAATGAAGCTTAGAAACTAGATTGCTAAACAGTAATGGAATATCAGAGTGTGTGGTTTAGCAAAACTGGTAGAACGAAGATTATGGTTCAGCTTTTGTGCGTGTAGAGATTTGGAGAGCATTAACCATTTCAATCTTCAAAGCCTTGTTTATATAGCACTGAGATGATGAACGTTGGATGCAATATTCTTGATTCAATGCTAATAACAAACTTTCCTTATTGAGCAGATCTTGTCTGGAATGAAGCCGTTGGAATTAATTTGCTTTCAATGCACAGTACCGTTGCTTACTTAATGCAAGTTCTGGCTTGGCTCATTTTGATTCTGCTTCGCTGCTGATGAACTGTTGTGTTTCTGTATCAGAGTATTAAGCGCAGTCTTGTTCATCAAGCTTCAGCATGTACGTGAGTTGATCATCTGATTTTGACGTTCTGATGTAGCAACTTCTGATGCTGATGTATGAAATCAAGTTCTGATGCTGAATAGATGTGATCTTTGCTTATATCAATCAGAGTATCTGCAAGTCAGAACATAATAATTTTAGGCAGCAGATAGTTCATTCATGACACTTATAAATACTATATCTTTTCACTTTGTTATCATCAAAACTTAAATATAGGGTAGTAGATTCAAACATTGTTCTAACAAAGTGTATGAACTCAGAACCAGACGCTCTGATACCAATTGAAGAAGTGAAAAACATAAGAAGGGGGGGTTGAATTGAAACTTTAAAATCAAAAGAAAATGACACGATGATTTTTATCCTGGTTCTCTTGATCTCAAACTACTCCAGTCCACCCGCCAAGGTGATTTTGCCTCTCTCCAACGAGGTCTTAATTCACTAATCAAAACTGATTACAATTCTACTTCGACAACTGCCAAAGTCTTCTTGAGTACAACCACAACCCGATTTATCTCAAGGAAATTCACTAACAAAAGAAAGAAATAATATGTGTACTAGTTGTTTTTCGTTACAAAAACTGTATCACAAACTTGTGTTGTATTACACAATTTTAGAGTATAGTATGAATATGATTTGCTGCGATGAGAGATTGTATGAAGCAGTTGTGTAAATCGTGAACGATTTAGCCTTGGTGCTTGTTTAAATAGGCGCAGCAATCTGTCCAAATGGAAACATGATAATTGGCAGTAAATGCACTTTCCATAATATGAAGATCCTTGTCTGATTGTAGTCGTTGTAATTGATACTGCTTTGATGGAAAAGTAATGCTTCAGAACATAAGGAACTTGCTTGCTGCTTTGCTTCAGAACTTGGGAAGTCAGAATCATAAGGTTCAGTTTGCACGTTAGACTTTCATTCAGAGTTAAGATGTCTTTCACTTTAGCGCAAGTTCTGATCTTCATTCTTCAGAACATTCTGATATCAGACTGCGTACTCAGCTTGAGCACCTTTGTAGCTTAACTTCTGGTCCATTTCTGTCAGAACTTATGTACAACATAGAACACAAATTTAGAGTGCATATTTATTCTTTGTGTTTGTTATCATGAAAACTCTTACGAGGGTTGTAGAATCAAACTATGTTCTAACAAGTTTCGATCTACAAAGAGGCTCCACTTAAGGGAGGCCCTTGTGCCTTTCCCTCCAGTGTTATCCATGATACCCTTAAGGAAACCACCTTATGGGGAGGGTAGAATATCTGTAGGCCAATACTAAGAACCTACCAACTAAGGATACCTTTCATAAACCCTGTCATTGTCATCATGCATTCATACACTTTGCATCTTACATATTCATTATTCTCCATTTCTATTTGTTTGTCTTATTCACAGAATTAAAAAAAATAAGTCAAATGTTTTTGGTGAGTGTCTTAAAACTGAATGCTAGAGGGAAATAACTTGTCTGTTTTAGTGTCGTCAAGCCATATATGACAAAGATCAAGATCATCAAGGGGAAACTATCTAAAAGAGCTTTCAAGATGTTTGTTCTCTGTTATGGGGATACCCTTGAGTAAACAAAAGTGGATGTACAGTTGGATGTCATATATGCCTTGGTTCAGTTCTACGATCCTGCATTGAGGTGTTTTACCTTTCAAAACTTTCAGTTAGCGCCAACTTTGGAAGAATTGGATAGGCTCTTGAATTTCTCTAAAGGAAAAGCATCTGTGGGAATTTGACAAACTATTGACATTAAGGACTTAGCAAATGGTTTAGGGATCCCTCATCCTGAATTTTCACTTAATTACAAAAAAAAAGGTGATGTACAAGGGGTTAAAAGAGAATATTTGGAAGCTAAAGCCCTTTATTTTACCAATAACAAAGAATGGGAGTCTTAAGTTGATTGCTTAGGGCTACTTGTCTTTGGTGTAATTCTACTTTCGTGGACTTTGGCCTATATTGACCATGCAACTGTTAGTGCATTTTGGGGCGCAAAAGATTTAAATGTGGACCCAACTCTTGCTTTGCTTGCTGATATTTACTATGCTATTCACACTCGTTACGAAAAGGCGAGGGGTACGCTAAAATGTTGTATCTTGCTCTTGTATTCTTGGTTTATGTCTCACCTCTATAAGGAGGACTACATGATTAAAACTCTGACATGATTTGAGTGGCCTCAAAAATTAAGGTCTCTTAATGTTGATTCAGTGATGTGGTATTTGAGGAAGCTATACATTGGAGATATCATTTATAGTTGCAGAGATTTCCCGAATGTTCTGCTAATTGGGTCACGTGGTTGCATCAATTACAACCCTACTTTGGCTTTGCGACAACTTGGGTACCCTTTGGAGGATAAACCCTCCGATGAACAACTTCAACAATTATTCATTCACGACATGGGAAAAAATGACCGAGAGTTTCTCAACAAGATCATCCAAGCTTGGAATAAGGTTGACAAGAGAAAAGCTGAAAGAAAGAATGTTGTGGCGAAAGAACCTAACACTCGATGGGTTTTGGATAGGGTGCAAGTTGTTAAGTTACCATTTGACATTAATCCTGAGTACAAGCCAGATGTCTCAGATCCTATTGCTATGTCCTTAGAAGAAATAGACACTTGAAGAAATCCTTGAATCAAGCTCAAAAGAAGAAATAAGAATTAGAGTTTAACCTCCATAACTTAGCTAAGGAGAAAAGACAGATGCAATGCGAGCTTGAGTCCAAAGATCAACAGATTCAGAAATACCGTAAAGCATTTGAAAAAGAGAGTATTAAGAAGAAACATTCTAGTGAAGGGTTATTGAGTTCTACCTTCAACTTGGATTCTCACAACCAATGTTTGGAAGATGCTTCTAGTGAAATTGGGAGGCTAAGTAGGTGGTATGAAAAGGTAATGCAAGACAAAAAAGGAGATGGAAGAAAATCTGAGGGCTCAAATCCAAAGTTTGGCACAAGCTTCTTTAGATCAAGAAGATAAAATGCAGTGTCTTACTACGAGACTCAAAGATATCCAAGAATCGGACATAGGGGAACGTCTCAAGAGGATGACGCCAGAAAAACTTCTCGCCCAAAAGACTGGTGAATATGAGCTAGTTTCTCATGAGTTAGAAGACCTCCAAAAAAAATTTCTCATACAAAGCAGACTCTATACAGAGATGAGGGCTGAAAATTTATATTGGGAAGAACAGTATGCAAAGATTTCCAAAGCAGGAAAGGATAATCATAAGATAATTCCGAACCTCTACCAGGAATATCGGTTCTACAAAGACAAACATACAAGACTCACCTTATTAGCCAACAACCTCATTGGTGACATCCCTAGGAGTTTGAGAGATGTGGAAAGTGTGATGGTCTCACTTCTAAAAGATGTTGAAGACTTCCTCAAACTTTGTAGGATAATGGTTGACGGCTTCAGAGCAAAAATCCGCAGGCGCACTTAGAAGATTTTGTTTCCCTTAGTTAGTTCTTTCAGCTATTTAATTTGATGTTTAGATAGAATATTTTACAATATATGAATTGTATTATCTTTTTAAAGACAATTATTATATCAATAAAAGTTTTGTTTCTGTATCTCATTTGTGTATTTCTTTTTAAGACGCTCGCCAATAAAAAAGCAAGACCTAAGAAAAAAATATAATATAATATATATATATATATATATATATATATATATATATATATATATATATATATATATATATATATATATATATATATATATATATATATATATATATATATATATATATATATATATATATATATATATATATATATATATATATATATATATATATATATATATATATATATATATATATATATATATATATGGAAAATCTAAGTGAATAAGACATTCAAAAACGAAACTCTTAGCATATTCATACGCATTCATGCATTCAAAAACATTGTGTTTCATAACTTCATACAAAAACTTGTCATTTTTCAAAAACATTCTCCAGTTAAACCATTGGTAGAAAAGCACCGCCTCTCCGACCGTCATATCAAACAAGAGCCCATCAAAAGAAAGTGATGGAACAGATCAAAGAGAACCAAGCGGAATTCAAGGAAGATTTGGAGCAAGTGAAAGGAAATATTAACTCAATGAAAGGAGATATGAGTCAAGTTCTCTTAGATTTGAAGAACATCATTGAAAAACAAGAGAAGATTCCTTGGACAACCTTTGAAGAAGTAGCCCAAACTATTGGTACATCGAGCGGTAACCAACCAAGAAAAGAACCAGATTCAGGACCTCTAAAGTCAACTGAAGCATAAGAAAAGGTCTGGCAAGCTGATACTAAAGGGTTTGTGCGACCTCTAGCTAAGGTAGGGGCATCCCATACTTTGCAGATTTTGGTCAACAACATGGACAACTACATAGACTTGTAGTATAGAGACCATGACTTAGAATATGTCAATCAAGTACCTCAAAGGACAACCCATACCCATGCCACTGAAAATCTCTTGGCGCTCAATCAGTATAAAGCTCTTGAAGAAAGGTTGAAGGTTGTGGAGGGTTACGATGCTTTTGACGTCAATGCTCTTGAAATGGGTCTAGTACCGGATGTGGTGATCCTTCCAAAATTCAAAGTACCTGACTTTGGAAAATATAAGGGACTCTCATGCCCGAGGAACCATCTTCACATGTATTGCAAAAAAATGCATGCTTATGCTCAAGATGAAAAGCTGATGATCCATTGTTTCCAAGACAATTTGAGTGGGGCATCTTTAGATTGGTACATGCAATTGGAGCAGGTTCATGTCCAGACATGGGAAAATCTTGCAAATGCTTTCCTGAGACAGTATAAGTACAAATTGGACATGGCACCTAACTGTATGCAACTCAAAAACTTGTCTCATAAGAAGTAAGATTCTTTCAAGGAGTGTGCTCAAAGATGGATAGAAATGACAGCCCGTGTACAACCACCACTCCTGGAGAAAGAATTAGTTGATATGCTCATGGGCACTTTACAAGGGTTGTATTATAATAAGATGGTAGGGAGCGTCTCTTCCATATTTTATGATTTGGTGATTATTGGAGAAAGGATTGAAGCAGGAATAAAGAGTGGTAAGATACAAGGGGCATCATCTATTACCCCTTATAGTACAAAGATACATGTTCCCAATTTCTCGAAAAAGAGGGAAGGAGAAATTAATGTTGTCGCATCACATCCAAGGGCACAACAGCCATTGGTAATTCCACAGGAACAGCAACAACAGAACATGTTTGAAAGGCCTCCAAGAAGATTTGATCCTCTCCCCATGCCTCACAGTCAATTGTTGCAACACTTACCCAAAGCATCTCTGGTAGAGCTGAAGCCTCTAGCTCCGCCAATTGGGGTACTCCCGCCAAAGTATGATGCAAATGCTAGGTGCGAATATAATGCCAATTCTATGGGGCATAACATAGAAAAATATTCGGCCTTTAGACATAAGGTGCAAGATTTATTAGATTCCCAAGATATCACCTTTAGCAAACCAAATACCAAGACGAACCCCATGCCTCGGGATGGTGGGCCAACTATGACTTACTTTGGGGCGGCCAGGAGATCAAAGGCTCCAATAAACCTTTTTAAAGAATATTTGTTTGAATGTGGGTTCCTCTTGGAACACGATGAAGCTTTTGAGTAGACGTTACAGAAATTGGTGGATCAGGGAATAGTCTAATTTGGGCAATACCCTAAAGAAGAATACGTAGTTACGATCGATGGAAATTTAAAGAAGATATTGATAATTCATTGCCAAGAGCCGAATCCTGTTAAGAAAACTCTTGTGATTCCATGGGGAGAATCAACATAAGCACTAGTGATGACACCACACCATACTCTGAGAATTCCAATAATCCCAAAAGCTACAATGGTGATAAGGGGGTCATCACCCACTCCTTATGAAAGTAATAAAGTAGTATCGTAGAGTTATGATTCTAGTGTCTATATCAATGGTTTAAAGCAATAATGTGAGCCATCGACAAGTCAAAGACCTGCAGTCACAAATATAGCTAGAACGGGGGTATGACTCACAGTGGTCGAATCTATGGTCCCGAACCATAAAAGAAGAATGATGTTGTGGTTAAGGATAAGGGGAAAGTTATGGTGGAGGCAAGCCAAGAACAAGAACAACCGAGCAAGAATTTTACTGACCAAGAGGTGGAAGAATTCCTGAAAATAATCAAGAAGAATGATTATAGGGTGGTGGATCAGCTACACCAAACTCCGACCAAGATTTCAATACTCTCGTTGCTCCTCAATTCTGAAGCGCACCGAGACTCTTTAATGAAGGTTATAAATTTTGCTCATGTTGCAAAGGAGATTATAATGAATCAGTTTGACAATGTCGTAGCAAACTTAACATCTGGATCATATCTAGGCTTTAATGACAATGAGTTGCCTCCACAAGGTAGAGCTCACAACAAGGTGTTGCACATTTCCATTCAGATAGGTACAACTAACCTATCCAGAGTACTCATCGATACTGGTTCTGCCTTTAATGTGTTACCAAAATCCAGCTTCATGAAGTTAACACTAAATGGTATTGTTATAAGACCAAGTTCTACGATAGTCAAAACTTTCGATGGTTCTCAAAGTACAGTGTTTGAAGAAGTGGATCTTCCTGTCAGGATCGGTCCGCGTATGTTTTATATTACTTGTAAGGTAATGGATATAGAACTATCATATACATGTTTGCACGGACGAATTTTGATTCATGCAATGGGGATGTTACTTTAACTCTACACTAGAAATTGAAGTTCTTCATTAAAGGAAGCTTAGTTATAATCGACGGTGAAAAGGTCATCTTTGTCAGTCACATAGAGTCCTACAGATATATCAGTGCGATAAGGACTACATAGCAACACCATTTCAAGTCTTAGAGGTTGTGTTGTACCCCAAAATTTTCCCTCTCATATTTCCCAAGACATTGCAAGGAAAATCTCCAAGAGTTTCAAGATTGCTCAAGAGTTGGACAGTCAAGCTACCTCCTAAGGCAGTCAGCCTCAAATTAGGGTTTTATGTTGCATCAAGGTACTTGCATCCAAATGACCTCAAGTGCTCCCCAATGTCCTAATATGTTCCCAAGTTCATCCATGTCAAATTTCAAGCCTTGCAGAGGAAGTTTGGTCAGTCAATTGCTCAAGAGGTCCAAAAATCGACTGTGCTAGGGCAAAAGTCAATTGTGGCCTACAAATAGTCAAAACTCAAGATTTTTTGTCAAAATTTTCATTTTGAAGGATATTTCATCATTTTATCAAGGGTTTATCATGATTCATCAAGGATTGCTCAAAATTCATCAAGACTCAAAAGTTGTTAAATTAGGGTTTTATAGGAAAAGTCAACTCAACTTTGACTAAGCATAACTTTCTCATACTTTATAAGAAATGATCCATCCAAAGCTCATTTTGAATAGGATGCAATTTCCTACAATCCATCTTCATACCCCAAGATCAAGAAATGCACTCACAAAAAGTTACAAATTTGGACATTATAGGTCATTTTTTAAAGTCAACAAATACACCTTTTTTGCCAAAGCTTATAACTTGAGCATGGAATATCAAAATGCGATGAGACCAAAATGGTTGGTTAGAGGACATATGAAGCTTTCTAAAAAGTCCAATAACACCTCCAAAAGTTCAAAATTGAAGAAGTTATGCATTGTTGAAGTTAGGCATTTTTGCAAAATTGCCAAAAGTCAACTATCCCCAAAACTTCATTTTTTGTCAAATGGGCCCATTCTTTTCCACTTTATTTGATCTTGTCACACTACACACATGTCCTAGCTTCATCCTTGTGTCCATTTATTAATTTTTCTATTTTATTTGATTTTTTATTGAATTAATTCATTTTAAATCAATTTAAATCATATAAAATCCAAATATTGATGACTTAGGATCTTTTTTATTGTTATAGGTCTTAATTATCATCATGGACATGATCAAATCCGTATCAAGCTTTTCATGTACAAAAATATTGGATTTTGGACAAGTTTGGAAATTTATCAATGGAGGATCAAATCAAATCCTAAAACATCAATGCATAAAGATTCAAGTCCAAATTGTTGACCTAATCCAATGCTGCATACATATACAACACAAAGGCACACAAATTAGAGGTGAGAAGCTGCAAAATCACAAGAACCAAACTTGAGAAAATTGCAAAAAAGCTTGAAACTGAAATCACTCCTAGAGGCAGTTTCAACACCAAATCTCAATGCTATTCCATTGCTGGACCATCCTTGAGGCAAAACCAATCCCTAACAAGCTCTCATACTCTCTCCATCGCACTGTAAGCTTCACGTTTTACCGCCCTGTAGTCAGAATCGTATCCTCACATTCTTGCATTTTCTTGATAAATTATTGACATATTCATGATCCTTGAGTAATTTCTAAACTTTCTGCATTATTTAATTGTGTTTATATGACCTGTAGTGCCATACCTGAATCTAGGGTTCTTGGTCTTTGTTTTTGGGCATTTTATTTGCAGGAAAAATTGATACCATTAATGGATATAGACATGATCAGTGGAAGAAGACGAGCACAACCATATGTTTGAAATTGATTTTCGTGGCCTAGAATGGCTTTTAGGTTGGACCTAGGGATTCAGTTGCGGATATGAATCCGCAGGAAATATTACAGGGATGAACGAGGAAGACGATGACGTGTCTTCCCCTGGTTGGTTGGTTTAAAACTCCGCGCGTGTTTTTTTTGTATTGCTGGCATATTATTGTTTTTTCACATATAATATTCTTTGTCTATCACACTAACAATTAAAAGGCGTTGGTTGAGTGGCAAGGGTGTGTGCTTGGTGACTAACAGGACCTGGGTTCGAATCCCAGGTCCCCATGTTATTTGTTGCATTTTTCAGCCAAGTAATTCCATGCAATATCAAAGGCGTAGCATACCATGGTCCCTCATTCAGAGGCTTGTCAGATGGCCCCAGGCCAGATCTGGTGGTCCATAATGAATGCCCATCATAAGACCAAGTCAAAGGCGTACAGGGAATCAGGAAAGTCAACCAGGCTTGCAACGTTAATGGGCCACAAATTGCTGATCTCACCTCCAATTTGGGCCCAAAACCCCCCCTTGAGTATTTATATTTCTCTCTTTTCATTTTATTTATTTGTTTGTTTTATTAATTATTTTTATTATTTAACTAACCAATTAATCTTTTTCTTAATAAAAAAAACCAAAAAAAAATATATTTTATTTATTAAAATTAAATTCAGCACTTTATTTTTGTAAATAAATATTAATTCAATTAATTTAGTTTAATTAGGAAATAACTTTGATATTTTTTGCAATAATTAAAATGAATTTAGACGATTAGGTTTTTATTAACTTTGATCAAATTTATTTTATTTCTTTAAATATCAAAAATTAAAAAAAAATATTTTAATTAATTAATTAGTTTATTAATTTAATCGTTAACTTAATTTAATTTCTTTTTAATCCAAAAATAACCAAAAAATCACTTTCTTTCAAAAAAAGGGTCAAAACCCTAAAAATTCGCATCCGATTTATTTTCTCGCACGTGACCCATTTGATTTCAATATTGTATCTGTTTCCCGGAATGTAATAGTTTAATTAGGACTTTGATTATTTTATCGCTTTATTTATTTTCCGTATTTTAAATTCAATGGTTGTTTTTGGCGATGTAAATACCTGACGCCTTGTAATAGTTTAGTTTTAATTTCCGCAATTTAATTTTTGCCACTTATAAACTGTTAGATGTTTGATAATAGGGAATGCATGAAAAGATCAAATGTTAAACCTAAAATCAACATAGATAACCATGACATGTACAAAGATAAAATTAACCGAAATAACACACTCGCACATGCGCACTCTTAGGGTACACCTCACTTGGTTGCCTTCGAACATGGTCATTGAGTATAGGAAGTTTTAGAGGTCGCCCTCTTGTCCAAAGATCATAGTTGCCTCGAAACGGTTGCCTCGGAAAAATGATCTAAGACATTAGGGTTACCGCTAAGGCGTCCTAACATTGCTTTAGTGACCGCACGTCCCTTAATCGAATTGACCATTAAACTCTAACAACGATGCTACCTACTCATCAATAGTGGGATAGCATTGTCTAAAGGATATTAGCACAGATTAATTCATTTTTCGAGTAGGTAGATGGTTCTTAAGTACTTGCTCTTTCCAAAACAAAATAAAACTTTTCACACTTATACTTTTCAAACAAAAACTCTTTTCAAACCCACAAACACAAAGAAAAGCAAATTTTTGAAAACACTTTGAGCAAGTACCTAAGAGCCCGTGGATAACCACGGATGGAAAGGGTGCTAACACCTTCCCTTTCTATAATCTACCCCCCGAATCCGAGAAACATCTCGAAAAAGGAATTTTTCTGTGCTTTTTTCCTTTCCTTGTTGGATAAAATAAAAGACGGTGGCGACTCTTGCTTACCGCGACATTTTGCAAATACAAAACGCAAAACACGCACCAGCATTCCAAAAAACAGTCAGTTCTCTCCCACCGTATCACAGGTTGCTTCAATGGTAACCCTACCGGTGGAGAAAATCAAGAAACCTATTGTGACTTCGTGGAAAGATTTACAAACAGCTGTGGAGGATGGTACCATAGAAGGTTGGGGTAAACTTGTAGAGATACCTAAGAAGAAGAGTTGTTTTTATTTGGGCTATGAATCATCAAAGGCTACCCTGAAAGGCAAGGCACAATTTCCTCCCATCCAGGAAACCTTCATCAACAAAGGAACAGAGCATGATGAGCAAGTGGCGATGATATCTAACAAGAGCAGCACCAAGAGAGCATCTGACTTCATCTGTGAGTGTGCTCCAAGCAAAGAACTCAATAATTGGACTGCCATGGAGATTCCAGAAATCTTTTTCTTTCCAAAGTAATTTTTCTTGTTTTTAAAAGAACCTATGTCAAGCCCGAGGCATAGGGGTAGCTTGTAAGGGTCCCCCAATTTGTTTCAAACAGTATTATCATTTAATAAGAGTTATATTTAACATTCAATTAAGATCCATGTATTTCTCTTGCATTTATCTCTTATGTTTTGAAATGGAAATACTTTTCTTCATATACATTTTCAAATTCACATACTAAAATTGCACCAAAACATGATCAATATGCAGATCCATGCCTAAAAACCCTGATAATATTACTGCTGCTATCCAATATAGTTTTGGTGCACCCGTCAACCAAGCGGAAGAGGAAGATGATGAAGATATTAAACTCTCCGAAGAATTGGCAAAGAAATTAGAGCAAAAAGCTGATAGTATACAACCATACCAAGAACCTATTGAGACCATCAACCTTGGCACAGAGGAAGATCTGAAAGAGATCAAGCTAGGGGCAACATTGGAGGAAAGCGTCAAAGAAATATTGATCAAGTTTTTATATGAATACGTGGATATATTTTCCTGGTCTTACAGAGAAATGCCAGGATTGGATACATATATTGTGGTACATAGACTACCTCTCAAGGAAGGTTGTTCTTCAGTTAGATAGAAGCTCATAAGAACTCGTTCAGACATGTCTAGTAAGATTCAATAAGAGGTCCTTAAACAATTCGATGCAGGGTTATTAGTGGTGGTAGATTATCCACCTTGGATAGCTAACATTGTACCAGTGCCCAAGAAGGATGGAAAAGTACGCATGTGCATAGATTACCAGGATCTGAACAAAGCAAGTCCCAAAGATGATTTCTTGTCACCTCACTGATATTTTGGTGGATAATATAGCTTAAGCTTCAGTATTCTCATTCATGGATGGTTTCTCAGGTTATAATCAGATCAAAATAGCACCCAAAAATATGGAAAATACTACTTTCATGACTCATTGGGGCACTTTCTGTTACAAGGTAATGCCTTTCAGTCTCAAGAACGCAGGGGAAACCTATCAACAAGCTATGGTCACACTATTCCATGATATGATTCATAAAGAGGTTGAGGTATACGTGGATGATATGATTTCTAAATCCCATACGGAGGAGGATCACATCATGCACTTACAGAAATTATTTGAACGTCTGTGAAAGTTCAAATTGAGGTTAAATTCGAACAAGTGTACATTTGGCGTCAGGTCAGGCAAGTTATTAGGTTTTATTGTAAGTCAGCATGGTATTGAGTTAGATCCCAGCAAAGTGAAGGCCATACAAGAAATGTTGGCTCCAAGAACGGAAAAGGAAGTTTAGGGTTTCTTAGGACGAGTGAATTGCATTTCGAGGTTCATATCGCATCTAACTGCTACGTGCGAGCCTATATTCAAATTATTGCGAAAAGACCAAACAATAGTGTGGAATGATGATTGTCAGACAGCCTTTGAGACAATCAAACAATATTTACAAGAGCCACTAATCTTGATACCACCAGTACTTGGAAGACCACTCATCATGTACTTAACAGTACTTGAATGGTCAATGGGGTGTGTATTAGAGCAACATGATGAAATAGGTAAAAAAGAGTATGCAATTTACTTTCTCAATAAGAAATTAACTGACTACGAAACCAGGTACTCACTCCTCGAGAAAACTTGTTGTGCATCGGCTTGGGCTACTAAGTGATTGAGGCAATATATGTTAACTCACACCATGTGGTTAATAGCAAGAATGGATCCTTTGAAGTATGTATTTGAAAAACTAGCTCTTACAGGAAGGATTTCCTGGTGGAAGATATTACTATCTAAGTACGACATCCAATATATTACTCAAAAGGCCATCAAGGGTAGTGTACTAGCTGGCCATCTAGCTCACCAGCCGTTGCCAGAATATCAACCAATGAAGTTCGACTTTCCAGACGAAGATGTCATGGTTATAAGTGACTATGAAATACCAAGACCCGACGAAGGACCTGAACAAGGGGAACGTTGGACACTCATGTTTGACGGTGCTTCAAACTCACTAGGGCATGGTATTGGGGTGGTGTTGACTTCTCTGGAGAATTTTCACAAACCTTATACTGCAAGGTTATGTTTTGACTGCACCAACAATATTGCTAAATATGAAGCTTGTATCTTGGGACTAAAAGCTGCTACTGATCTAAGAATTAAACACCTCTAAGTGTATGGAGACTCATCATTAGTCATATACCAAGTCAATGGTGAATGGGACACTAAACATCCCAAATTGATTCCATATCGGGATCATGTTTTGAAGCTAACTACGAAATTTACTAAAATTACATTCAGTCATATTCCGAGAATAAAATCAGATGGAAGACGTCTTGGAAACTTTATCAGCCATGTTCAAAGTGACCTAACCAAATCACGAACCATGCATTACAATTAGACATTTTGAAGAACCTGCACATTGCCTTTCCATTGAAGAAGGACCGAATAACAATCCTTGGTTCTATGACATCAAAAGGTATATCGAGAAACAAGAATATCTAGAAAATGCCTCTGTAATTAACAAGCGAACTCTGCGGAAGCTATCTTCAAAGTTCTTTCTGAATGGTGATGTATTATATAAAAGAAACTACGATATGGTATTACTCAGGTGCATGGAGAAACATGAAGTGGATACACTTATGAGAGAAATCCATGAAGGCACTTTCGAAACTTATACAATGGACATGCCATAGCTAGAAAGATGTTGTGAGCAGGTTATTATGGGTTGACAATGGAATATGATTGCTACCATTATACAAAGACATGTCATAAATGTCAAATCTACGCCGATAAAATGCATGTGCCACTGACTCCTTTGAATGTCCTAAGTTCTCCTTGGCCATTTTCAATGTGGAGAATTGATATGATAGGAATGATCAAACCAAAAGCCTCTAACGGATACCAGTTCATACTAGTTGTCATAGATTACTTCACCAAGTGGGTGGAAGTTGCTTCCTACGCAAATGTGACAAGACAAGTAGTTACTCAGTTCATCAAGCAGAATTCTATATGCATATATGGGGTTCCTAGCAGGATCATTACAGACAATGGATCCAATTTGAACAATAAAATGATGAAGGAGTTATGCAATGACTTCAAAATTGAGTACCATAATTCCTCACTGTATCGAACCAAGATGAACGGGACCGTTGAAGCTGCCAATAAAATATCAAGAAAATCATTCAGAAAATGGTAAAAACATAAAGATATTAGCACGAAATACTCCCCTTCGCTCTACATGGCTATCGTACTTCCGTACATACATCAACAGGTACAACTCTATTCTCTCTAGTATATGGAATGGAGGCAGTACTCCCTGCTGAAGTAGAGATTCCATCTCTATGAGTTCTAACGGAAAAAAAACTTGAAGAAGCAGAGTGGGTTCAGACGCGGCTTGATCAGCTTAAACTTATTGAAGAAAAACACTTAACAACTTTGTGCCACAATCAGTTGTACCAAAAAGGATGAAGAAAGCATTTGACAAGAAGGTTTTTCCTCGAATATTCAAAGGAGATTTGGTTCTCAAGAATATTCTACTACCTCGCCTTGATTCACATGGTAAATAGACACCAAAATACGAAGGTTCGTATGTGGTAAAAACATCATTCTCGTTGGTGGTCTTATCCTTACAACAATGGATGAGGAAGAACTGCCACATCCAACAAACTCTAACGTAGTAAAAAAATACTATGTATAAAAGAGCTCGTTAAGTTCGAACCCTAAATGGAATACTTAGGCAAAAAGGAGTGTCCCGGTGGATTGAAAACCCTAAAGGGCAATCCAGGCAAAAATTAGGGACATAAACAAAAAAAATTATCCCGGTGGATTGAAAACCCGAAAGGGAGGTCCAGGCAAAAGTTAAGGATCTTACTCTAAATAAAGAATAAATAGACTGTGATCTAAGAACCATGACTACGACCACAAAGGATAGGAATTAATCCAAATCATTTAACTCAGAAGAAAAGGAGATTGGAACTATCAAAAAGACATTGGAGAAACAGCAGTAGCAATTATCATTCTCATTGCCATTTTCAATTTTTGTTAAACTTTTTGTAATTACCTATTTCAAGGAATTACATCTTGTACTCTCGCCTATTCAAAGGTGTGTTTATCAATACAAAATTTACCTTTTTCAATCTTTTCAAGTTATGTTTTTTATCTTTTCGGACTTGTTTGCAAAACACTACGATTATTTCTTGTAAATACTGCGTTAAAATCATTTTGGGGGTTTGAAAAACAAATAGAAGCATTTGATAAAACATCAAAAAGCATTTTGGTTAGAAAAACATCGAAAGAAAATCCACAACTACGTCCACGCCTACATCCATAACTACATCCACGCCTGCGCATGCGATACAAATATCAAAATCTTGTTAACACCATTCATATTATTCAAATCAACTCAAAAATACCACGACAATGCAACATATAATGTTGGAGAGTCGGTGACACAAAACCAATGGTTTAAAAGGAGAAAATATTAAAATATTTACAAACCATTTGGTGCATATACAAACCTTTAGTGCATATAGAAATGTTTGGTGCATATACAAACATTTGGGGCATATACAAAATATTCAGTGAATATACATTTTGGGGTTCCATGTCAACTTAGGGAATTATGAATTGTACATGGAATTTTTCAAATCCATTTTGGTTAAACTACGAACTTTCTTGGGGCCCATCATTCGATTATCTGGATCCACAAAACAAATGAATACTTGGTTGAGAATAGACACAACCGGTAAATTTAGATCTTATCTTTAATATAGTTATCCAAGATTCGATTACCAACAATTCTTCAATTATCTATCCTCTAGGTTGTGGTAGGTATTCAAATTTTTAGGATTATGTTATTTATCCTCTAGGTCGTGATAAATATGTAAGACCATCTTCGTGTCGTTTATCCTCTAGGTTGTGATAAACGTACAAAATTTTCAATCATCTATCCTCTAGGTTGTGGTAGGTGTGTGAGTTACCGGGTTTACATTATTCATTCTCTAGGTCGTAATGAATACATAAGTCTATCTTTGTGTCGTTTTTCCTCTAGGTCGTGATAAACACACAAACTTTTTTAATTATCTATCCTCTAAGTTGTGATAGTTATGTGAATTTTTAGGGTTATACTATTCATCCTCTGGGTCATGATGAATACATAAGCCTATCCATGTGTCATTTATCCTCTAGGTCATGATAAATTCACTTGTTCATCCTCGTATTGTTTACTCTCTAGGTTGTAGTAAACATACGAAATCTCCAGTATAATTCGTTGTGTTAGTCTCCATGCGGCAATGTATTATCAAGCTATGCTTTATTCATCCCCTAGGTTGTGATGAATGGACAAAATTTGTGTCTTAAGTTTACTATGTTAGTCTTGAAGCATTAGTAAGTCAATTTTCAAACTGGCGTTGTTTACCTCCTAGGTTATGGTAAATACACAAAAAAAACTATGATCTCTTTTCTAGGGATTGGAGAGTTATCCGCGACGTCATATCTAAATCAATCATACTCTTTGTTCCAACTCTGGTAAGATGATACGTCATCATTTATGCCCACTTTCTCAGTACTCTTAGGAACATTGTACAGTGTATCCTTCTAATCTTTCGATTAAATTTTGGGGTCTTACATTATTTAATAAACCTTTTATTCGAATGTGTGAGACCTGCGTATTCTTGCACCCTTCAATCAAAGTATAATTAAATAGGAGCAGTTGTCATACCCTAAAATTGCCCCCTCAATTAAAAAGTCATATTATTATTTTCTAATCTCTAAGTCATATTGTTCAAATCTGTCTATTTTGAATGTTATTTGTATGGGGGTTTAAAATCTATAAGGGGGTATATATATATATATATATATATATATATATATATATATATATATATATATATATATATATATATATATATATATATATATATATATATATATATATATATATATATATATATATATATATATATATATATATATATATATATATATATATATATATATATATATATATATATATATATATATATATATATATATATATATATATATATATATATATATATATATATATATATATATATATATATATATATATATATATATATATATATATATATATATATATATATATATATATATATATATATATATCATGGAGGGGTGTATTGCTTCAGGTGGACCATCAAAGTCTGATGGCCCGCTAAGGATTTTTTTACTCGTTTTAAATAAATAGGAGAATGGGTTGTTTTTATATGTTTTTATTGCTAGACAGGCCCAATGAAGCTGAGTTTTGGCCCATTTTGTATCCCTCAGGGTTGACCAGAGTCAAATCCTGATTTTTGACCACCTAGTTCTTTTTATTATTCATTATTCTTTCTACAATTATATAATTATCATAATTATTATTAACATAATTATTATTATTATTCATGATTATGATAAACATTGTTATTAAAATTATTATTTAAACATTATTATTATTTCTATTTCAATTATTATTTTATTTTTTATGTTGACCGGAAGTCAAAGAGGGCAAAGAAACCCTAATTGCCATAAATCTTGTAACTCAGTGGCGCCCTTTTCTTGTTCATCCTCATCATCAACTACACAAGCCCAGGCCCAAGAACAGATGTTATGCAAATCAAACAAAAACCTTCTAATTACAAACAGAATCAAAACAAATCTAAAATTGAACAAAATAAAAACAAATCAAATAATACATTTACACGAATCAATTTATAGCAGGTTTCAATCAAATCTCTAAATTATTCAATCTAAAATCAATCTCAGATTTGTAACCGAAAATTACAAACAAAGTTTCCTAAAATATCTAACTAAAAAAGGAGGAGAGGGGAAGAAATAAAAAAGAAGAAGGAGAAGAGGAGAGTAGCCCGAAGAACATCGCCACTGCAAGCTTCGGAGGAGTTGATGTCTTATGAAAACTTAGGGTTTCAAAATCTAAAACCCTAGAGTTCTTCAAATCATCATCGTCACCTTAGAGCCTTCATCAGCTACACCATCGCTTCCATCATCCTCTTCGATCTTACCTACAAACTGAAAAGAAAGGGGATCATAAACAGATCGAAAATCAGGAAAAAAAATACAGAGATTCACCGTGATAGAGGTACCCCCGATTGCACTTAGCTTGATTTTGTTTGATTTTCATGTTGAAATTTGTAGTTTTTGGTGTTGAGGAGTTCATCGTCTCCAATTTAGGGTTTTGATGTTAGCAGCGCCGTTTGTTTAGGGTTGTTGTAAGATAGAGAGAAGCGAGAGAACAAGAAGAAGAGAGAAACGGTTGTGGGAAAATGAAAAGAAAGTGAAAGAAATAATAAGTTATACTCCCTCCGTCCATTCATTGGTGGTGACACGTGGCCAAAATCTGGCCACATGATCCCATGCTCTATATCGTGCACCCTCAGACCTCGTCCGTCTGATCATAATCGAACGATTGCAATAACACATCACCATCATAACCCTATATGTGTGCTCACGTGTAATCCCGAAAACTCCAACCCATTTCATATGAGCCAAGGCCCATCTCTCTTCGCACCTCCCCTTATTATTTTTTAACTATGAAACACCCCCCCTAGACAAAAAATAAGTTATTGGGCTTAAGCCCATACTAATTGCACCCCCCATAATTACTTCCCAGTCACAATCCGCACCCCACCTGTGTTATAGGCCAAGTCCAGTATCTGGACTTGAGCCCTCACTTTCCAGACCCCCGGGTTTAGGTTTTACACCCCCATAGCCTTAATTAATTAATTTTCTTTAATTTTTTTAATTTTTTTTTTGTTTTTACTTAATTACCATATATCACATTTTGTAACATTTGCATTAAATTATATTTTTTAATTTTTTTAATTTTTTAAATAATATTGAGTTAATATTAAAAATATCTCATATATCTTTAATAAATTATTAATCAAAATTCTTTTCAAAATACTAACTCATTTTTAATACTTTAATAGCATTAAATATTTTTCTCATGCATTAAAATCTATTTTCTCATATTGCATAATATATTCAAAAACATCTAACCAATCTGTTGTACCCCAAAATTTTCCCTCCTACTTATCAAGAATTTTCTCACAGGATATCCTTTGGATCAAGACTGCATTTGGTTTGGTCAACTCAAGGCACCTCCTCAAGCACTGATGACTGAAAATTAGGGTTTGAGATTGCACAAGGATTTTTGAACTTCCAATGCCCCATATGACTTTCATGGATCATTATGGACCCCCAAGATTACTCATGTCAAGTTTCAAGCTTTGGATCACATTTTTTATCAGTCAATTGAACAGTTGACCTAAAAATCATTGTATTGGGGAAAAAGTCAACCATAGCCAGTTTACAGTCAAACTTCATTATTTTCTATCCACATCAACATTTTAGACTCATATGTATCATTTGATCAAGTTTGGACCATAATTCCTCAAGAAATTTGATCAAATCATCAAAAGGGCAAAATGATCAAAATTAGGGTTTTGACTGGGAAAGGGTAATTTCTGGTTTTTGACCTAGCAAATGATCAATTGGGTTAAGGCATGATCTCAAGAGTCCAATTGATTCACTTTGACCTAATGGTATGATTCAAAACACTACAAGTCCATTGGATTAACAGATGAATTTTTCAGTCAACTGATCAAAAGTCAACTGTATACTGAAAAGTCAAACTTTGACTTTTTTGGTCAAAATCAAATGCCAAAGATCATAATTCATCAAAACATGTCAAAATATGAAACTCGTTCATCAAGAATTCAAGAATTCAAGATTTTGTTTTGAAAAGATGAAATTTCTTAACTTAGAAATTTTTCTAAGTATAGAAAATTTCTTATTTTTTCATAACTTTGAGCCAAATTTTCACCATGATGCAAAATAATTCAAGAGAAACTTCCAACATGAAAGTTATAGATATCCATGAAATATACAACTTTGCTTCACACATCTTCTCTTATAAATGCTTTGATCTCAAGTTATAATTTTGTGAACACATGCTCATGAACAAAAAATAACTTAGTGAAATTTTGCCCTAGTTAGGCAGATTTTTGACCTAACTTCATGGAAATTTTTCACATAGTTCCAAGGGGAATCTTAAAAAGAAATTCAAATATGAGTTGTAGATCACATTGCAAGCTTTCCAAAATGTCCAAGAACTCCTTGAGATCATTCTTGAGCAAGGAGAATCGAAGAGATGAAATCAGGGTTTTATCACTTGAATTTAGGTCATTTTCATGATGAACACAGATGCAAATCTATGCTAGGCTGCATAATCTTTGCTTTGCAGGCCTCAAACTTGTTTGTCACTCCTTAATTAAATGCTTACACAGTTGTTAAGGCTTTGATCCAAGCAAATGAGCTATTATCCAAGTTGCATTTCCATTAATGGCACAAAGTGAACACTTCCATTCTTGTAAAGCAAGCTTTTTGCATAAAGTCATTCTTGAGCCTCTAACGTGTTCCCTCTGATTAACTACTCTATCTTAGCAAGTACACAAGCATTGAAACTTATTTTCTCAAAAATCACATGTTTGGCTTAAGAATGCAAATTCAAATTATGAGTTATTACAAGCCTCAAAACCTCTTGCTTATAAGTATACGCACTATTTGCAAGTTGACACACGAAAAAGAAGCCCCTAAAACTCACTCAAACTCCCTCTAGCCAGAAATGGTCCCAAAATACCATTATTTTGCAAGTTCTGATTTTTCATACCAAACTCACATTTCTCTCGTGCGTTTCTTGGCCTTTTAGTTTCTAAAACTTCCTTGCATCAAGACTAACTCATCCTTGTACCTGTTTCATTTCTGTAACACCATTTTCCCTATCTTCCATAACCAAAAATAGAGCATCACAGTTGGACTTCTCTAGGCCATTCCAGCCATCCTCAGCTCAAGCCAGCCATTGCACTAGCTTCCTAGAGGTCAAAGGAAGCTAACTTGATCATCAGCACTGACTGAAACAAGCTCATTTGCATTTCACGATTTCCAGTTTTGAGATATTTTTCTTGAACTTCTATCTCATTACTTAGGCATTGTTAGGCTTATATTTGTGAAGATAAAATGTAGGCCTCATTGCCATGAAGCTGTACATATTCATAGTTTACATTTATATGGCTTGAGCTTAGAGAATTTTAGAGTTGAAGTTTCTGAAATTTTTAGGGTTTAAATTAGGGCCAGAGAAATTCTCACTTATCTTTGACTTTCAGCCTTAGTTACTTACATGGTTAGAATCATGAGGAAGAATGCAACAACTTTCATTTTATCACTTTCCATTTTTGTTGAGAAATGAAGAAGTTACAGGTACATCGGCTGGAGGTTGAAGATGAAGTCATCAGGACTGAGTTTGCTTTATATATTTATGGTTTTGCCTATATAAACGGATGTATAGCCACCCCAGTGGTAAAGCGCGCGTCTGTTCACCCTATGGTCCTGGATTCAAGCCCCAGCGAGACCATTTTGGCTTTTTTCCAATTTATTGACATTTTTTTATTGTTTGTTTGTCGACGCTGGGCCCTTTGGGCCTGGCATTCTTTTTTTATTTTGCTAACATACCCCCCTGTTTACTTGTGACACCACCCTGGCCCATTTTATTTTTATTTATTTATTTATTTATTTTTCTTTTTAAATATATTTTCTAAAATACCAAAAAAGTCATAAAATGTATAAAAAATATAGATTTATATTTTGACATAATTTGAATATTTTTGCACATAAAAAAACTATTTTATTCACCATGCTTTATTTACTTTTATTAATTTCCTTGTAAATATTAAAATAAAGCTAGGTTATTATTTATCTAAATATATTTATTTTAATGTTAAAAAAGACCAAAAATATTTCATAATACCACAATTTATTTTTAAGACAAAAATATAAAAAATACAAAAAAAATACTTTTTCTTTAAACTTATTTTCTTTTAATCAACTAAAAAATAGATTTAGGGTTTCATCCAAAAAAAAAATTTCTTAATTAAAATCTTTTCTTAATTAATTTCTTTTCTTAACTAATTTAAGTTAATTTAATTTAATTACTTTTTTCTCTAGTTAGGTTAAAATCAAAACCCTTTTCCTTAAGAAACCAAACAAAAAATCTTTTTTTTCTTACAATTCTTGCATATTTGATTCATCTTGTATGTTATTTATTCCAATTCTTGTACATAGTCAATTTGGTTGTAATAGATTAATTAGGTTTATTTTATTGCAATCCCCATTCATAAATTGTATACCCCCTCCCACCAATGTTGTAATAGCGTAGTAACTTTAAATTTCGCAATTTATCGCTTTTACATAACATGCTAGTAATTAGAGTTTGTATGGCAAGATAAAAGCAATCAAATAGAAAACCCTAATTCAAGACAAAATCAAGCATGAAAATAATATTTTCACACAAGCACCCTTAGGGTTATCCCACTTGGTTGCCTTACAAAATGGTCATATTACGCATGTAAGGTATCTTAGCAAAAACAAACAAATACAAGATTATAGTCCCTCGATGACGCTATTTAAAGTTGTCTTACAAATGATCTTAGTCCCTCAAAAAGAATGCTAAGATGCCTTACAACATTGTTAATCATGGTTATACGATGACCCACGCCCGTCCCGTTAACATCCAAAGATAGGGTTGCTTACCAAATCAATGGTAAGACAACAATGTCAAAGGAAAAGAAAATGAATAAGAAATACATTTGAGTAGGTAGTTTGCTCCTAATTGCTTGCTCCATTTCAAACAAACATCCTTGCTATTTTCAAAACAATCACATACACTTTCAAAACATCTTACAAAACTTGAAAACATTTTCAAAAGATCAAACATCTTTGTATACATTCTTACGAACAAGAATCATTACAAAGATTGCCTAAACAATTGCCTCTTTATAAAATACTTTCAAAAACCACACAAAGCACAATTTTAAACAAAAATAAGTGATCTAGCAAGTAACTAAGAGCCCATGGATAACCATGGATGAAAAGGGTGCTAATACCTTCCATTTTCATAATCTACCTCCCGAACTCAAGAAACAATCTCAAAGGTATTTCTTGTGCTTTTCACATTTCCTTTTGGATAAAAGAAAAGTCGGTGGTGACTCTTGCTAACCGCAACATTTGCGATAAAACGCAAAACCCTCAAGTCAGTTCTCCCACCGTATCACACAATCAATACTAACATAATTCAAATTTCAATATTATTTTCAAAAAGGGTTGTATAAATGTTTCTTGTCGACTGCAAACTTCATCTACAGTTCCGCTATTCACACATTCAGACTTGGTTCAAGGAGAATTCAAGACATTTCTACAACCCATAAAAAAACTAACCAGACAACTATGAACTACGAATTGAGACTCTGATTTCTCATAAGAGGATACGTAGGCATACGACTTAAAAACTGTAGCGAGTTCCTTTAATTAAAACTAAAACCCTATTTCTAAACTGTAAACGTAAACCCTAGTATCCTTGTGAACAAGGTAGATGCGGGGTACCTAACACCTTCCCTTACGAGTCAACAACTTAAAATATCTTATCAAATTAGAGTTATCTGTTATATTCCCTTCCATAGGATAAAAATTTATGGTGGCGACTCTATATTTTTAAAACGGTTATTACACTTTCCACCGCTAGTCAAGTGAAAGGGCGCACAAAGGCACGAGGACGATGTCCTCGACCAAAGCCCTTACCTAAACCACAAGACACTGGCCTAAAGATAATGTCCTCAATGGATAAACCTCTAAACTCTCTCGAGAAAGGCCTCATCGACACACTACCTAGAACTCTAGTGAAGATTCATCAGAAACTTCATACCTTCATCGAAATATTCATACATTCATCGGGAAACTCATGAGTCCATCGGAAAACTCATGAGCTCCAACGGTGATGAATCCACTCGCCACCATGAATATGAAGCTCAAACGACCAAAAATTACAGGAAACCCTAAGTCTCCTACGCACCCTCATCGGCACTGACATTCAAAAGCGGAAGAACCACCATCAAACACTAGCACTCTCTAGAAAGACGCTCGTTCTACCCAGATTCATCTTAATCGCATGCATCTCTAAGTGAAAACAAAGACAAATCCAACACAAAACAATGAAAAGATGAAGAACTTACGTGATCTAGGAAGGTTGAACGTTGGTCGATCGGCTTGGAATGCTGGTCAACATATTTGAAAGAATTCAAATGACTGACCATATATTCTTCCTCTCTACAGTCTGTGACAATCTATCATTTCACTGGGTATTTCATCTTTTGATGCAATGTATAGGTGATTGCACCTGTCTCATGAATCCATTGGCATCCGAGAAAGCGTGAATAGGTCGGGCAGATATCCATTACATAAAATGTTGAATTGAAGACTTGAGATCCCACCTTGATCGAGACATCAACCTCTCCATGGACTATCCTATTTGACCCATCGAAGGCTCTTACCACAATATCGTTGGGTTTCAGCACCAATCCTTCACAGTCCAGTCTATCCAAAGCACCTTTGGGTAAAACATTTAGGGAGGACCCAGGATCTACTAACACGTGCACCAAAGTAGTGCCTTTGCATTCAATAGAGATATGCAGAGCTTTGTTATGATTCTTCCCCTTCGGAGTTAAATTTGCATCAGAAAATCCTAAACCATTGTCAGCGGTTAGGCTTGCTACACAATTCTCAAATTGATCAGCAGTAGTTTCTTGTGGTATGTGGGCATTCTTCAGGAATTTCAACATAGCTTGGGCATGTGCTTCAGAGCATTATAATAAGGACAACATGCATATTTTTTAGGGTGTCTACCCCAGTGGCTCAACTATTTTGTAGTCGCTTTTCCGGATGATCTTCAGAATTTCTTCCATCTCTTGTCTAGATGGGTCCTCAATTGTAACAACTTTGGATGGCGCCTCCATCTGGGAAGGCTCAGATACTTTCTCTTTACCTCGGACGTCAGCAATTGGCCCAACAACAGGAATACGAACAGGTGTTGTAGTAGTTGTTGGATGAGAGATATCCGGAGAGAAGATCTTTCATGTCCTAGTGACCTTACTAGTTCCGAAAATGTTTGTAATTTCATGATGCCAATCTTCACTCCTCTGCTTAGGTCTTCGCCGAGGGGGACGAGTTCGAAGTCCCCGTCCAGAATTGGTCGAAGGGGGACTTGCTCGCCGCTGGGAGGCTCATCCCAGTCGAAACGGGTGTCCAGGGATATTGAGTCGACCTCTGGAGGGGCTCTCTGCTCTTCCGCTTTGACGGGCTCTGACCCTGAGGTTCTGGTCGTGTTATTGCAGCTCTTTTGGCGGGCCTTGTGCTGGTGTCGACCGTATCGCGTCCCTTGGATGCCGCGTTAAAACACCTTCGGGCAGCTGCTAGGTCCCCTTGGATGGTGGCGACTCGTTCCCTCTTGGTGTAAAACTTCATTTTTAGATGAACGGTGGAGGGTACTGCGGTCAGCACGGCCAGTGTCGGCCTTCCCAGAATGCAGTTGTAGAGGAAATGGCAATCAATGACGAGGAAGCGCACCTTGACTTATCTCGTTGTCGTATCCTCGCCGAATGTGACCATGAGCTCGACGTATCCCCAAGGCTTGGAAGTTGAGCCGTTAAAGCCCTGCAGGTCCGACCCCACGTAAGGCGACAGGTAAGAGTCATCGAGCTGCAGGGTTCGGAACAGTTGGATGTACATCACGTCGATGGAACTTCCTTCGTCGACAAGGGCGCGATGTACGTCAAAGTTGATCATTCTCGCTCTTATCAGCATAGGGATGACCGAATTGGGGGCCCCTCCGGGGAGCTCCTCGAGATAGAAAGTGATTGGCTCCGACCTGCCCCTCACTTTTTCAAAGGTCACCGTTTGAGCGGGGGGTCGTGTCGACCAATTCGTCCAGCTTCCTCTTGGCTGAATTTATGGTCAGATCGTTGAACCCTCCACCATTGATGACCATGGCGGAGGGGAAGTGTTTCCACCTGTTGTGCGTCGACAGCGGTTCTTGCATGTGATCGGGGACGTAGAAGTCCTCGGGTCTTGTGACAGAGAACGCGGTTTGGATGGGAACCGACTCGTCAGATGGTCGGGCATCCTCTTCTGCTTCCCTCGTCTTGCGGGCGTCACGATGAGGAGCGTCGTTTCGCCAATACTGCGCGAGTCTCCCCCTTTTATGTGGGTCTCGATGGCGTCCTTGAGATGGACGTAGTCTTCGGTCAGATGCCCGTGGCTCCGGTGATACTGACAGTATTTGCTCTGGTCCACCCCGGGTTTGGCAGGAGCTGGTCGGGGACGTTTGACGCTGCCATCTTTAAAGTCTGTACTCGCACACTCCGCTAAGATGCGCTCGCGGGAAGCCGTGAGCGAAGTGTATTCTGTGAACCGTCCTGAGGGCCCCCTCTGCTCCCGGGCGTCCCGGGGTTTATCGTCCTTTCTTTTTTCCCCGGTTCGTCGAGGAGGGGCGATATCTTATCGCGGATTACTGCTGGATCCGCGATTCCTAGAGTCTCGGGCTTTGTTGGCCGCTTCCCTCTCCTCGTAGTCCATGTAGGCTCTGGCCTTCTCGAGGAGGGCGTCGAACGTTCGGGGTGGTTCGATGCCCACGGCTTTCCTGAATTCGGTGCCGGGGAGGAGCCCCCTCTCCAGCAGGTATCTCTTCATATGGTCCGTGCAAGGGACCTGGATGGCTTTCCGGTTGAAGCGGTTAATGAATTCCCTAAGGTCTCATCGTGCTTCTGGACGATGGTCTCGAGCGCCGCTTCGGTCTTCGGATGTCGTCGCGACGCAGTGAACAAGCTGATGAATTAGTTCTTTTAAGTTTCGCCACAAGGTAATTGACCCCGGGGCGAGACCTTTGTACCAGTCCATAGCTGCTTTCCTCAGGGTCGTGGGGAACAACCGGCATTTGATTGGTCCCCTGACGTTGTGGTAGTGCAGCATGGCATCGAACCCGTCTATGTGGTCGACCGGGTCAGCGACGCCGTCATATTCTTTTAAGTGGGGAGGCTTCTCCATGCCCGGGGGAATGGGCGCCTCCATGATAGCTTGTGACAAGGGACCGCGGGGGTCGTCCTCATCACTCTGTTCCAGGGAGCGGGACAGGGATCTGATGTATTATCGGTCACGATGGCCCTGATCGTGCAAGACGTTCCTCGAGCAATGTGACTGTTGATAGATTCCTCTGTGTCTGTCCCCGGGAGGTCTTCGTTCTTGCCGTGAAGGGTCATGGTCGCGCCTTTCGGTTTCGATGAATTATTTTCTCCAAGGGGGGTCGTCGCCCGATTGGTCGAGACGACGGGCTTCGAGAGATGTCCCGATCCTGTCTCCGCGGGAAAGATCGGGTACGTTCCTCCGTCCGTCGAGGAGGGGATTGAGGCCTCTTGTGTCTTCTAGGGGGCCTTCAGTCGTCTTCAAGTGCTCTCAATCTTTCCTCCTCGACAAAGATGAGATAGTTGGTCTGGTTAATCGCCGCGAACAGTGCCCTGGTCGTGGCGTCTGCCCCAGCGGGGACAGGAACCTCGTGGAATTGGACGGCTGGATAGTTTAGAGGAACTAGGTGATCTTCTTCAAGTCGAGGAGGGATTGATGAAGACAAGGCCGTGACTCCGTCTCGGTAGTTAGAAGGCTCGGGGATGATGCCGTCGAGGACCGTGTTATGGTCGGTGATGTCGACGTTGTCGGGGCCAGCATTATTGTCGGTGATGTTGTTGTTAGCTTCGATGACGCGGACGTTCTGATTGTCCTGAGTTTGGTCAGCCATGACAGTCGAGGATGGTTTTAGCTTTGGTCTTTTTAAGTGAATAAGACGAGGAAGCTTAGATTCCCACAGTCGATGCCACTAATCGTATCAGAGTTGGACCGTCACAGCTGGCTTTGAATGGCATTCGAAGGAGATGGAGGGTACCTGCAAGACACTCTGATGACAAAGTGAGAGACAGAATGAGCAGGCAAGTAAGTATATAGGTGTGAATGAAATGAATATCTGACCCTCTTGAAATATAGGGTATTTATAGCCTCCAGCGTTGGGCCAAGATCCCTTTATTGGGCTGACCAAACAGACCCATCAAAGAGACTGTCAGGTTCTACGTGAGTAGTGGGGACCTGTACGTGGTCCCCTACCTGGATGATGCTCCCTACAGAATAGGGAGGGTAAAGACGCGATCTTCCCGGGACTCTGAGACATGCGGAGAGGTTGAAAGTCTGCCCTACGTGGATTGAAATGTTCCTCGTCTAGGACGTTCCTGGTCAAAAACGCTCTTCACGGGCACCGACGAACGCGGTCTTATTCGACCAGTCACCCATGATCGGGTGTGCTCGGAGAATACACTGCTCAGCACGATATGTTGGAAATCTTGAATTGGACCTCACTGGTGATTGAGCCACGGGCAGGCCCAATCCAGAACAATTTATAATCTAGTAAACTAAGATACATGTAGCTACACATTTAAGGGATAAAAAAATCAATATATGATTTGCTTCACAAAGCTAGATTTTGATTAAAAAATTATATACAAATCATACTGAGCTACTCTCCCCCAATATAAGATAAGCATGATTAAAACAAAATTAAAAACAAAAACAAAATTAAAAACAAAAAAAAAATCACAGTATACTGTAAATAAAATTAAATAGGAAAAAAAAGGTGATTTTTCTCTCTCCACTTCACTCCTATATCCACAACCTACTTCATATTTGATACCTTTGGAAAATATACTTTTCAATTTTTTTCCAAGTTTCAATATTGGCAGTTTATCTTCACTGAATAATGTATGCCCTGTCTGTGTTCATAATGGAATACTATTTTTTTTAATATATTATATGCACCATGCGATGTGCTATGCACAGCACTTCATTTTATATGACATGATCTACTACCTCTTCTAGAACAACCAATGTTTTCTCCTTGGTTTATGCTGGATTGGTGCAGCTAAAACAAACACAAGATAATAAATCAGTAACTAATAATAGGATTATGCTAAATACCTCAAAAGTAATTCATTTTAAACTCTAATGGAGGTTCATGTTTAGTGGTGTACGAACCTCGATTTTCATAAAGTGAATTGTAATGAACCTCAGACCAGAAGCTCAACCACACTTCTGCATCATTCAGGAAATAAATCAGTATCTTTTCGAGGAATGCAATGGTAATTTGACAGAATATGGAACATGTGTTCCTTGAAACAAGATAACTTCAAAAAGGAATTGTGGTACATCTTTTTCATACAACAACGATGAGGTCTTACCGCGCTGTGGTGCTTGGTACAATGGCATAATTTCGATGAAACAAGTATCCCTGAATGATGTCAGAAGGCATATCTTAGCTGCAAACTACATTAAAAATAACAAAGTTATGTGAGATATTTGACAGTAATACACAACAAATGACATCGCAGTGACGCAATATAATAAACATAATAAAACCTTAGTAAGATATTTCCACAAGTAAAACAAATCAAATTGAACTCTCTAATCATATTTTAAAAACGAAAAATCTGAATTGAATAGATAACTATTGGTAGAATTCTACAAAAAAAATCTGATTCAAAAAAGCCTACCGAACCTTATCAGAAGCTGCCTGTAAGGTAATATGATCCCCCCATTCTCCAGATCTGCACAAGGTAGAAGAAAGAAGGTGAATATTTGATAAAAATGCTACTAAAAGCATCGAAAAAATGTGATGTGTTATTTAATATATGATTGTTTAAGTGATGGACTATTTGAAAGTACATACTTAGCCATTTTCTTGTAATATCGTTTGTACTTCATTGGGACATAGCATTCATATAAGGAATGGTGATCTTTGAGCTGGCAAAGAGAAACACTGTTCAAATAAGCATATCTCAAACAATCACTATTTTCAATATTTAACCAGGCATGCATCCCGAATGAATCGACAATTGTGAGCTATTTTAGGTACTATAAAAGAACAAAGAACTCATTTTTATCTCCCTTCTTCTCTTTAAGATGTATACTCACTCATTAATTACATAAATTAGAAAATTTGAATTTAACCAAGATAAATAATCACAAGCCGATAAAATCAGGTGTATTCGTAGCCTGACACTATCCATTCCACATGACCAAGACAAGCACAACTTACCTGTTTTACAATATCTTTACGAACATGCTTGTGGTGTTCAGGTGACCTGTACAGCTGATCTGAAAGTGCACGGAACTGTGACAGAGGTAGAATTATCAGTAAAAGTTAAAACGATATTAGGATATAGCTCATAACTTGTACACAATTGCAATAATATCACACCTGACAATTTCCATCTCCAGATACTTTAACTTCACAAAGACCATAAACATTCAACCTAAAAGAGTGAAAATAAAATGAGTTAATATTCCAATAGAGAGCAAATCCACAGCAAAAGTAGGTATGACATTTTTACTACTTGAGCTTATCCTCGTAAAAAATCTAGGTGCCTCAAAAAACTCTAATTTTGAGTTGTTTGTTAAGATGTTTTGGAACACGTACCTACTACCTCATTAAATAACCAAGTACTTATTGTAACCCCATAAAGAGCCACTATATCTACTCAGTAATGAGGAAAACTCTTTTCTACACTAGAAGGAATAATGTGTCTGTCCTCAAGTCATTTGTATATGAATAACCTAGTCATATATGCTATTTCTACTTACTTTAAACTAAAGAAAAACTGGAAGAAAAAAAATTTTACTCGACCAATTTTGTTCTATTTTACATAACGGGTAACCTCAAGGTTTAGAATGTTCCTCACAAGTAGTAGAATTTACATAACAAAATGGCATACCTCTGCAGCAGACGCTGGTGATCCATACTTGCATCGTTCATGGTAGGGAAGAAGGAATTTATGCGGGGCACATGCTGAAATTTCAAGAAAATGGAATCCGAATAAAATAAGAAAAATACAAGTATTCAAAATTCCAGACAACCCTCTAAAAAGGCTTAAGTTGAAGGGTTAAAGTACATAAACAACTAGTAATTAATATGCTTCCTCATGCAAGATCATTCAGACTAAAAGTGTGGATACATCACATAAAAACTTATAATCAATGGTCCTTGATTGAAACTTAACTACCATTTTAAATCATGCCGTGAAGAATGTGAATGAAGAACAGAGAAAATATTTTGATTGTAAGGCACTGCCGTTAGTTGTTACATTTAATGGGGGTGTTACTCTGAGTGTCCTTGGCGATCTTTCTATCTATCATGGTTGTAGCAGGTAAGTATCAAGTTTATGCGTTATTTTAATCTCACAAGAATGCATTTGACATAGATGAGAAACTCTATAAATCATGATAACAGATCAAAAGTTTATTGTTAAACTGTGAAGCATAACAGAAAAAGCAGGGGGATTCTTACAGGAACAGGTTCCAAGTTGGAAAGACGCCGACCAACTGCCCCATCTAATTTGGCATACTCTTCCGATAACACAAGAGCAATCATCCGATCATCCTCAACATCACGCTGACTACTAAGCGAAGTTGAACTGGAACTTTCACCTTCACCCCAATTCTGATTCTGTGATCCATTCATCATATCCAAAACCAAAATACTTCTCGTGTCTTCCACCTAAACGAAAAACCCACAGCCCCGAAATCTACAACAATTGCAAGAACTTAGTCGTAATAAAAAAGATCAGATAAATCGGTTCACACTCTCAAATTTGACTAACCACTAACAAATTTCTCCACATAATTAACTAAGAAAAACACAAATACAATGCACTAACTGAGAACAAAAAAATTGGGAATTAGAAAAGCATAGATTATAAAGAAAACCTAAATCAAAATTCAAAATTCAAAACCCCTAAAAGAGTAAAATCACACACCAACCCTAAAAATTCAATACCTGTAGATTGATGATATTATATAATCAAATTTTAACAATAAAATTGAAATTCACAAGAAAAATTCTTAACATATTCCAAATTGATCATAAATTAATGAATATTTATTAATAAGAAGTGAATTTTCAACGCACAATCAGATCGTGGATTCTGATCGAAAAACCAAGAAAACACAAATAAAAAAGAAGAAAAACGCAAAATCAAAGTTTACAAAATGAAATTGAATATAAAATTAATGTATAATTATAATAAAATAAAAGATTAAAGAAGTGATGAAGATGAAAAAACCTGAGATTGTGTTTGGATTGAGATGAATGAAGAAAGGGGAAGGAGTAAAGTGTGTGAAAATTGAATAAACAGAGTTTTCAATTTCGTGTTTTGGGGAAACAAAGACACGCTATTAGTTGTTACTATTGCTTATTCTCATTTACAATTTTTTATTTAATATTATTCTAATTCGTTGAATTTCACACGATTTAATTGTTTTATTAAATATAATTAATTTTAAAAAAAAAAACTAGTATATGATATTCATGATTATTTAATTGACTAAATTATAGTTGACTAAATTGTGTTAAGAGAAGAGAGAATAATAATTGATGTCCTCTTGTCACTATTATAAAGAGAAAAAAATTTAAATTTATTGAATAAATGATGTATTAAATTATTATTATATATATCATATTCATCAATTATTTAATAAATTTAGCTTCTTTTTTCTTATAATAGGTGATCAGAGGAGGTGTAACTCGTTAAACTATTTACATAAATTTTATTTTATTTTTAAAATTAAGGTTTAATGCATTTATCTCTTAACTTAATTTCATATTTCAATTTAATTTCTTATTTAATAAAATTTTATTCTAAGTTTCTTAAATGTCATTTTGTTAATCAAATTCTTCTATAGGTTAAAATTTATCAAATTTCGTTAACTTATGTATGTGTGGCACTCTAGCTGAAGCTAGGTTAGATTACATGAAATTATTTTATTAGACGTTGATTTAAATTTTAAAAATTTAAAAACAAAAGAAACTGAAACATAATTGTTTTATTTCATATTTCATTTTCATTCTCTCTACGCAAATGAAACTCTAGCTGAGACGAAACCTTCATAAAAGATGAAACCCAACTGAAATGAAACCTTCATAGAAGACGAAACAAATTGTGTTGGAGAAAACGTGAAGTGTTTTCACTAGAATACGAAGACGAATTGCATTCATCTAACTCATAATCGAAGAAGAAACTCTATGGTACGAATATTGATCTCTGAGTTACTAAAAATGTAAACTTTTTAGGTTTAGCCATCAACCTTACTGCTATTTCTTATTAGGTATCTTGTTTAAGTCATGGATGGTCATTTTCAGTGTATTATGCACCATGGGGGAAACTCTGGCAGAAAACAGAGTATGTTGATTTATAGGAAACTTTTTATGTAACTTAGGCTTTTTGTATTGGTGTCTCTGAACACAAATAATTATGGTCCAATGACATCATTTTGTACTTTTATGCCAATATGGTTCAATGTAACAAGAATCTTACTTTTGATTATATTAATGCAATTAGCTTTGTTTAGAACAATATTACTATCATGATATTGTATGAGGTTTAGTTTTGTATCATATCTTGGTTTGGTAAATATTGTACCCCAAAATTTTCCCTCCCATTTTTTATAAAGCATATTCCTAAAGGTTCTCAATTGCTCAAGATGACTAAGGATTGACCAGACAAATCCTCCTCCTAAGACAATGAGCCTCAAACTAGGGTTTCACTCCTCGTCAAGATGTTTGAGTTCCAAGGGTCCTAAATGATTTCCATTTCCCTAATATGTTCTCAAGATCATCCATGCCAAGTTTCATGCCTTGCACTACAAGTTTGCTCAGTCAACTGCTCAGATGCCTGTAAATCAACTGTGTTAGGTCAAAAGTCAATTGTGACCCGCATACAGTCAAACTTCAAGATTTTTGGTCAACATAAACATTTTGAAGTTACATCCATCATTTGATCAAGGTTTGATCATGATTCCTCAAGGAATTCCCTAAATTCATCAAAAATCAAAAGTTGCTAAATTAGGGTTTATATAGGAAAAGTCAACCAAACTTTGAATGGGCATAACTTTCTCATACTTTATCATAAATTTCTCATCCAATGCTCATTTTGAATAGAATCCAATTCCCTATAACTCATCTTCATCCCTCAAGTTCAAAAAATGCACTCATGAAAATATATAAATTCAAACATTATAGGTCCTTTTCAAAAGTCAACAAAAATACCTTTTGGGTCAAAGCTCCTAACATGAACATGAAAGATCCAATTGAGATGAAACCAAAAGGGTTGTTTAGATTACATCCTAAGTTTTCTAAAAAGTCCAAGAACAACTTCTTAGGGTCAAAATTAAAAGAGATACGCATTGTCAAAGTTGGCCATTTTTGGAAATGTGCATAAAGTCAACATTGATCAAAATTGATTTTTTTTTTCAAAGGGGCCCATGTTTTCTTGTTTGAAACTTGTTCCTAAGAGGACCCATGACCCCTGAGCTTATTCACTTATTATTTTATTATTTTTATTATTTGTTTTGATTTTTTGTTCATTTAAATCAAAATAAATCAATTTAAATAATGGAATAATGAAATAAAATCCAAGATTTGATTTAATGAGCATATTATGAGTCAATGAGCAGCTGGCAACTCAAGATTTTCGTGCAAGGAATGATTGGAACAAATATAGCATAATTTGGCCAAATTTAGAAATCAAAAATACATGATGCAAATCAAATCTTTTTTCACAAATGTTCAAAGATTGTGTTCAGTTTTGTTGACCTAATTCACTCTACTATATTTCCCAGATCAAAAGGACAAGGTTTGGCCGTGTGGATTGAGAGAAGAAAACTCAACTTTTGACAAAGAAAGAGGCAATCAGATTTTGCTCTACAAGGCGATTCAAGGTGTTTCAAGGCCAGCAATCCATTCCTAGCAACCTTCTGAAGCTAACAACATCACTTGCACACATCAACACCTTCAGAAATCGCACGTACCAGTGCCACGGTTTACTCATATTCTTGAAATTGATTTTTGCAATTCATGCATGATAAATGATTTATAAGTATATATTCATGTTTGTATCATTCTTTAGAATGTGTTTGCATATTTAATTACGTGTTTTGATGTTTGTGTGATGAAATGCCATTGTTAGGGTTTAGGGTTGCTTTTTAGGGCTTTGCGTTTCAGGCAAAATCAGGGCCAAAGATGGATACCATTGCATTCAGGAGATCAAACTTAATTGATCTGTGTAATTGGATTTGATTTATGTTGCCTATATATGATTTTTGAGGATTGCAGGTTTATAGAAATGGACATGTCCGCAGGTACAGGTCTGGGTCTAAAACGACAGTTTCTTTGAAGAAGGTGAATGTGTGTCAAGGCGTGGTTGGACAGTTTGAATCTCGCGCGCTTTTCTTATAACATTGACTCATTATTCAATATATTATTTGTTGTTTGTTTATATCAATGAATAGTAAGTTGGCTCAGTTGTGCAAGCGAAGGGTTTCAGGGCGTTCGTGTGTAGGAGGTCAGAGGTTCGATCCCTGCCTCCTACATTTTATTTTTCCTAATAATTGTTTGCATATTCCATGTTACTATCACAAGCGCGCTCACCATAGGCTTCCAATTCATCGTCATTGGATCATCCTGGCTCAGATCTGACGCTCCATGATGATGTTCCCCATGATAGACTCTCCTGATCCAAACGCACTGGATTCCACGTCTGCTTGGGCCAACCTGATTTGGGCCTGAACAGAATTCAGCAATGCATCACCTCAAATCTGGGCCTGCACCCCCTCAGGCCTAGTTTCCAATTCCTTTTTATTTTACTATTTTTATCCTTTATTTGTTTTAATTATTTTTATTTCAATTTTTTTCTTCATAAAATCATACAAATCAAAAATCACAAAAATAGAACTTAGTTCTTTTTTCTAATAAAATTAATTCTTGCAAATTAATTATTTCCATTAACTTTAATTTATTTTTTTCATTGATTAAAATCAATTAGAAATTAGGTTAAATTTAAATCTTTTCCATAAAAAATCCAAAAAAATATTTTTTTTTAAATTAAATATCTTTGAGTTTAATTTTAATTCCTGATTTTTATTTCATTGCGCGCATTTTTTTCATTATTTTCCAATTAATGTAATTGCTCCGAGTTTGTAATAGCTTTTAACTTAAGTTATTATTGTTTGCATTTACTGTTTTCCCCCGGTTTTTGATTATTTAATCCCCCTCCCCAAAGCCTTGTAATAGTTAGGTTTAAAATTCTCGCATTTTACTTTCCGTTATTATAAATTGTTAGATGATTGATACTAGGATTGTACGCAAAAGATCATAATTTTAAAACAGTAGAAAACCCTAAATGTGCAAAGATAAGTAACTGGAAAAAAAACACTTGCACATGCTCACTCCTAGGGTTTTCCCCACTTTGGTTGCCTTCGGTAAACGGTCATGAAGTATAGGGAGTCTTAGTGGTTGTCCTCTAGTCCCGAAAGATCAAAAATGTCTCGTTCGAATGTTGCCTCGGAAAGATCTTTAGAACTTTAGGGTAATTACTAAGGTTTCCCAACCATTGCTTTAGTGATCGTAATTGTCCCTTTCGTCCCTTTTGATTGTCCCTTAAACTCCAACGATGGAGCTACCTACTCCTTAATAGTAGGATAACATTGTCTAAAGGAACTAAGAAAATGAACAGACTTTTTCGAGTAGGTAGAAACTTTTAGGTACTTGCTCAAAACGACAATTTTTTACACACACACTTTAAAACAAATTTTCCAAACTAAGTTTTCAAAAACATTTTATCACACCCTTGAGGACTGATACAAGGGTTACCATAAAATGAAACGCCACACTAAGGCATTTTCATAACTTTCAAACACACAAACACACGAAAGCAATTTTCAAAAAATGAGCAAGTACCTAAGAACCCATGGAAAACCATGGATAGAAAGGGTTCTAACACCTTCCCTTTCTATAATCTACCCCCCGTACTCAGAAACATCTCGAAAAAGGTTTTTTCTGTTATTTTTCCTTTTCCTTTGTTGGATGAAATAAAAGTTGGTGGCGACTCTTGCTTGCCGCGACATTTGCGAATAAAAAACACAAACTAGTATTAACCGTCGGTTTTGCCACCGTATTACAGAACTGGCGACTCTGCTGGGGAATATTAATAAAGTGGGGTATACCTTAGGATCTAGGTCATTTTTTAAAATTGCTTTCTTGTTTGTTTTGTCTGCTTTATACTTAAAGGTTTTGTTTGGGTATTGTTGAAGATCCTACACCCGGATCTGGGGACACTTTTTAGGTAAACAACAATAGATCGTGGAGACTGTAGGGTGTAGACCAATATGGTTTAAGTGATGGCTGTGTTGGTGTGACACTTTGGTTGATACTTGTATCCTTCGTGTGGAAACGAGGAGAATATGGGGCTGCCGCGTGGTGTCGTGAAGCACAAATGGACCTTAGAACCTTAGTTGAACAAACTTGGCCATTAGAAAGTAGTGAGATAGACGGACTCGGTATAAAGCTGAGGATTGGTTGATACTCGATGCTACACTCATGGAGATCATACTTTTGGTATATTTCAGCCGCAAGAAAAGATTGCCTGAGCTGAAATAATGCCCGATAAAGGATGATCAGTGATATTGAGAATCCTTAGAACCCGGTTACTTTTCTAAGACAGGTTTGAAACCAACTAAACTTCAAGAGGGTACTTACCTTTAACCTCATGCAAGCCTTTGAACCTAAGGTCTATTGTGTGCTTTGCTTGTGTGTGATTTACTCTATTTGAACATAACATCATGCATCATGACATAACATTTATTCCTATTACACTAACCATTTCAAGGACCGAGGGAATTTATCTTTGTTCTGTTTTGCAGATCATGACTTCCGCTCGTAGAAACACTATCTGAATCAGATTTGTAAGGATACCTCTCCAGCTCAAGGAGCTAGTATCAAGGGTTCCTGAAACTTCTTCGTTCACTAAGAGACATGGTCGACTTCTTAACCTGGTTACTTTGAGCTTTCATGAAAAGATGATGGGTGTACTCTTTCAGTTCTTTGATCCCAATCACCATTGCTTCACCTTTCCAGACTATCAGTTGGTGCCTACCATGGAAGAGTTCTCTCAGTTATTGAATCTACTTATTCTTGACTAGATGCCTTTCACAGGTTTAGAAGAAGTTCCCAAGCCAGAGGTCATTTCCTCAGCCTTGCATCTGAAACGGGCCGACGTGGTATCCAATTGGGAAACAAGAAGCGGAGTCAAGGGTTTTCTAGCCAAGTTCCTAATAGAGAAGGCCCAGCTGTTTTGGGATGATTTGGACTTTCAGGCTTTTGAGGAGGTCTTGTCCCTTCTAATCTATGGTTTAGTGTTGTTCCCTAATCCAGACTTACTCATAGATGTGAATTCTATTAAGATCTTCCTCTCCCGCAACCATGTGCCTACTTTGCTCGGAGATATCTTGCATGCTCTCCACACTCGTACTATGAAGAGAAGAGGGGTTCTTATGTGCTGCATGCCATTATTATCGAGATGGTTTATTTCTCACCTCCCTAAGTCAGTGCTGAAGAATGAACAGGGTTTGGGTTGGTCACAAAGGATAATGTCACTTTCTCACGCGGATATTCTCCAGTATTCCCGATCTATGGGAGGTATTTCTATTATTGACCACTGTGGGGAATTCCCTAACGTCCCACTACTTGGAATTAGGGGAGGCATAACTTACAATCCTTGTTTGGCCCTACGACAATTTGGTTATGCTCGAAGGGACGGTCCTCATGAGATTATTATCCAGGACATTGTGTTCAACTATGAGGATGATATTCAAGGGTATCGCCAGAGGTTCATACGAGCCTGGGGCATGGTAAACAGATCTGACGTTAAGACTTTGGGGCCGAAGACTTCTATTCCTATGGAACCTTATCTCCAATGGGTATGAGCTCGTGCTCAGAAACTTATGATGCCATACATAGCCGTCTTACCAGTGATTGTGGAGCCCATTACTGAAGGGGATATTCCCTACACGATTCTTCATCCTGATATGCCCACTGATCTTGAAGAGTTACAGAGGTCATGGATTCAATTGAAGAAGGAGCGGGATACTTATAGGGACCAGTTTTATGCCCAGGAGAAGAAAATCTTAGAACTCACAAAGCAGCTTCATGAGGAAAGAAGCCTTAATGTCTATCTCGGCACGAAGAGGAAGCATCCATGGGAAACTTGATCTTTTTTTTAGTTTTTAGAATTTTCAATTGTAACGCCTAAAAGGAAATTGTATTTTAAATTCTACTAATAAAATCTTTATTTCATTTTGGGTTCGCAAACTTAAATTTCCCAAAGTCCTTGAAATCACTGCATACGCATATCATCCATGACATTGCATAAACAAGTTTCATAACAGGTTTATCATCGTCTTCTCTGTTTATTTCAGCAATAATGACTTCTGAGCAAAGTATCAAGGATCTCCAGGCACAAAATGCCTAATTTTAGCAAATGTTCGTAGCTTTGGCAAAAGGGCAGGAAGATCTGAAGGCCCTTATTCTGAAAGAGAAAAAGAAGAAGGCAAAGAAGACTGCTGGTGTCCTAAATCTGGGAAGAAGATTCAAGGGACCGTTGAAGCAACTGGTTGATCTGACCTCCTCTTCCAAAGAAGGGGAGAATCAAGAGGGAGAGACAAGGGAGGAGGACCCTAGCCCTGAGGTTTTTGATAATGACACTGACTATAATGATGGACAGTATCCTCCCATTGAGGATAGGTACAAACAGTTAGAGGATCGTCTGAGCGCAATGGAGATCCAAAGAATACTAGGGCTGGATTTTGAAGAGTTGGGTTTGGTATCTGGGGTAGTCATCCCACAGAAGTTCAAGACTCCGGTATTTGCGAAGTATGATGGGGTGTCTTGTCCCAAACTTCATCTTCGTTCCTACGTGAGGAAGATTCAGCCTCACACTACTGATAGGAACTTATGGGTCCATTTCTTTCAGGATAGTCTATCCAGGACTCAGCTTGAGTGGTTCTATCAACTGGAGGGGACCAATGTCTGTAATTGGGAAGATCTGGCTGCTACTTTTTATAAGCAGTATCAATATAACGCTGACCTTACTCCTACCCGTACTCAACTCCAGAGTATGTCCATGGGTGCAAGCGAAGGTTTCAAGGACTATGCGCAGAAGTGGAGAGATCTGGCAGGGAGAGTCCAACCCCCTTTGTCTAATAGGGAGTTGGTGGATATGTTTCTTGGTATGTTGTATGGTCCATTATTCAATCACTTGATTGGTAGCTCCTCAGCTGGTTTCACCGAGCTGATATTGACTGGAGAAAGGGTAGAAGCTGGGATCCGGAGTGGCAAGATCCAGAAATACACCTCGTCAAGTACAGTGAAGAAACCATTCATAGGTAAGAAGGAAGTCAATGCCATTTATAACTCAAGAGGTCAAAGCAGTGCTGAGCGTCGTCCAATGGTAGGGGCTGTGATGATACCTAGGCACGCGGCTACTCAACAACGAAACAATCAGCAAAGGGTAGAAAGACCACCAAGGCAGTTCACCCGGATTAATATGACGTTGAATGAGGTTTTACCCCATCTGTTAAGATCTAACTTGGCAACCTTAAAGGAGGCTCCCAAGAATCCTAACACCTCATCTCCTTGTTATAACCCAAACGCTTGGTGTGCTTACCATTCTGAGAGTCCAGGTCACAATACAAATGATTGTTGGGCTCTGAGAAATAAGATATAGGATCTGATCAAAGCCAAGGAGATTGAGTTTGATGCTCCGGAGAAGCCTAATGTCATAACTGCTCCCATTCCCAAGCACAATCGTGGTGTTAATGTCGCTGATACTGATATATTTGTTACCTTTGTTGATGAAGTTTCCACTCCCCTCGTGACTGTCAAGAAGAATTTGTTGCTAGCCGGTTTATTTCCGAGTTGTGGTGAAGGTTGCCACGTGTGTTTATCTCTACCTTCTGGTTGTTATTTGCTGAAAGCATGTGTTCAACGCCTGATGGATAGTAGAGAGATTTTGTTTGAAAAGACTCCAATTCTGACTGTCCTACATGAAGATATTTCTATCATAACCATTTCCACCAATCCTTCCAAGGTATCCTTTAAAAGACATGTTAGGATTACACCTTCTCCAAGAATTGATCCATTGATAATCACTTTTCCTGGCCCTGTACCGTACTCCTCGGACAAAGTTGTTCCTTGGAATTATGGTGCTGACATTAATTACCATGGCGTCAAACAGGATTTGAAGACTGAAGAGCCTTTTCCCAATGTCAGTAACATTGTCGGGACCAGTAAAGTTACCCAAAGCGGAAGGGTTTTCTCTCTCGAGATCTCCCCGAAGACTGTGGCTAAGCCTATTGTTATTCCATCTGTTGTTCCTATCAGTCCTTTTGTTACTACTCCCATCCTTACTCCAGTCGTTACCCCTGCCGATGATTCATCTGGGACTCGGGGCAAGGAAGCTATAGGTGAGCCTGCCCAGATGGAGGCGCCTAGAAAAGTAGTTTTGGAATCCTCTAAGCAAGAAATGGAGGGAATTTTAAAAATAATCAAGAGAAGCAACTACAATATGGTCGAGCAGCTGGGGCAGACCCCTTCAAAGATATCAATGTTGTCTCTGCTGTTGTATTTTGAGGCCCATGCAAAGGCTTTGATTGCATTTCTCAAGACTGCGCATGTGCCGCAAGAAACCTCCACTGGCCAATTCAAGGACTGTGTGGCCAGTTTGACTGCTGACAATGAGTTTGGTTTTTCAGATGCCGATTTGACACCAAAGGGGAGAAAGCATAATGATGCTCTGCATGTCTCGATCAAATACACGGGCACTATTATGGCTCATGTGCAAGTGGATACTGGATCGTCACTGAATGTGCTGCCTAAGAAGGCTCTCGATAGACTAGATTGTGAAGGCTTGACCTTAAAGCCCAGTAAAATTATGGTGAGGGATTTTGACGGGTCAAAAAGAATGGTGCACGGGGAGGTGGACATCCCTGTCAAAGTGGGTTCCCAGACCTTTGAATCCATCTTCTATGTGATAGATATCATGCCATCGTACTCTTGTTTGTTGGATCGTCCTTGGATCCATGAAGTTGGGGTTGTTACTTATACGCTGCACCAAATGTTGAAGTATCTAGTGAAGGGGAAGATTGTCACCGTGCATGGTGAAGAGGAGTATATGGTAAGCCACCCGAACTCTTTCAGATATGTGGAGATGGACGGGGAATTCATAGAGACCCCTTGTCAAAACTTTGAAGAGGTTCCCCAGATCATGGCATCAATCGAGATTATCACTAGCACCAAACCTCCTTTGAAGATGGCTTCTCTCAAGGACGCTAGAGCAGTACTTGAAGAAGGTGGGTGTACCATTTGGGGACAGCTCCTTGATTTTCCTCATAAAACTGACAAATTTGGTCTGAGCTTTACTTCAGGAGCTCAAAGGGATGTTCGACGTGCTCGGGCTGGAGGACCCCCTACACATTAGTAATCATGGTGTTAACGCTATAGAAGACAATGATGAGGATTCTGATATTGACAGTTGGATCTACCCTACTACTAATGGTGGACCTAGTAACTGGACGGCCAGAGATTTTGTGCCAATTTATTTTGTTCAGCAGTAATTGTCTTACTTGTTTTTCGAATTTGTAATAAAAAATATAAACTCTATGGCCTTGTGTCTTACCCGAGGCACAATGGTTTATTTGTGAGGGTTATTATATGTCATTTTCATATGTCATCAATAAAACATTGGACGTTTCTTGCATACAAATTTTGAGATCTCTGTTTTTCTTTTCTGCTTTTTCACTTTATCAATACATCTATGCTCTTACACACACTCACATATCAAACTGCAGATCCATATTGTGATACGGTGGAAGAACCAGACTGTTTTGGAAAATGCTAGTTTGCGTTTTGCGTTTGTGTTTGCAAAATGTCACGGTATGCAAGAGTCGCCACCGACTTTTATTTTATCCAACTGGAAAGGAAAAAAGCACAGAAAAATTCCTTTTCGAGATTTTGAGTACGGGGGTAGATTATAAAAAGGGAAGGTATTAGCACCCTTTCTATCTGTGGTTTTCCACGGTCTCTTAGGTACTTGCTCATCTTTTTAAATTGCTTGTGTGTGTTTGTTTTGAAAATTTGTTGTCTTACTTTATTTTAACCCTTGTATTAGTCCTCAAGAGTGTTACGAAGTGTTTTTGGAAACTTTGTTTGAAAAGGTGTAAGTGTGAAAGAGTTTGATTTTGAGCAAGTACCTACTAGCATCTACCTACTCGAAAAAGGATTGTTTCTATTCTTGTTTCCTTTAGACAATTCTATCCTACTATTGAGAAATAAGTAGCACCATCGTTGGAGTTGTAAGGGTCAATTCGAAAGGGACGTATGATCACTAAAGCAATGTTAGGACGTCTTAGTAATAACCCTAGTGTCTTAAGATCATATTCAAGGCATCATTTCCGAGGCAACCTTTTCGAGGAAACATTTCCGAACGGGACATTTGATCTTTGTTTAGGCAAGAGGGTAACCACTAAAACACCCTATACTTAATGATCATTTACCGAAGGCAACCGAAGTGAGAGTATACCCTAAGAGTGCACATGTGCGAGTGATTTGATTTCAGTTATTATCTTTGCACATTTAGGGTTTGCTAACCATTTTAAATTGTCATGCAATCTTGTCATACAATCCTATTAACATACATCTAACAGTTAATATCTACGAGAATAAAAATGCGAGAAATAAAACCTACGCTATTACAAGGCTTCGGGGTAGGGGATTAATTTACATAGCCAAAAACCCGTAAAACGACAAAGAAAGGAAAATCCTAATTAAACTATTACATACCATGAGCAGTTACATTAATATGGTAAAAATAAATAAGCGCGCGCGATGAATAGAAATGAGAGAATTAGGGTTTTGACCCCGTCTAAACCTAATTGGAATTTAAAAGAGAAAAATCATTTTTGTGGTTTTTTTGATTATTTTGAGAAAAGAAAGTTTGATTGAATAAATAAAAACCTAATTACTAATTAATTTAAATTTGAGAAAAAATAATTAAAGTAACCTATTTTTATATTTTTGTTTATTGAAAAAAAAGAAATAAAAACAAACCCTAATTTTTCTAATTGATTTTAATTATTTACAAAAAGTTAGAATTACCCTAAAATTAAATTTAACTAATATTAAATTAAATTTGATAAAAATAAAACCTAATTCTAAATTTGTGAAAAAAATGATTTTATGATTTTTATGAAAAAAAGAAATTAATCTTGTGGTTAGAAAATAAATTAAATAAATTAACTTAAAGAAAATAAAAAAGAATGAATAAGAATGGGCCCGGTGTTATGCTAGCAAACAGGGGGGTAAGACTTGCAATTTTGGACCCAAAAACGCCTGGCCCTGTTGACTTTCTCAATCCCATGCGCTTGCTTGACTTATGCCCATGGTAGACCCTCATGTGAGAGGCCTTAGATCTGGCGCTTTGATGATCTGATGGCTGAAAGCTAGTGACCTATGGTGGATTTATGAGGCGCCTATACACCTGTCATACAAAGCAAAATAATATGGAATAATATGGGGACCTGAGGATCGAACCCAGGCCCTTAGACATTCTACTCCTGCGCGCTTGCCAGCTGAGCTGGCTTAGTCAGTTGTACAAAGAACAATAAACAAATATTATATGGAAAAAACAAAGTGATATTTACAAAACGCGTGAAATTCAAAACTGGCCATTCACAGGATGCCACGCTATCATCTCCTTCCTCCCACCGTTGCTAAAAATTCTCTGACTTTTACCTACACATAAATGGGCGTAGGTACAGCCCTGTGTTTCTCCAAAATCCTGTACAATCGTGATAAATGCAAAACAATGGCACCAATCAACTCGTGGCAACCTCACGAGCATAATGGTACCCTTATCCATGGCCAATTATACCTGTACACAAAAACCCCAAAAATGAACCAAGAACCCTAATTATGGCATCTTGCTGTACAGTTAATGAAAATGCAATTAAGTACCACCATTAGCTTCCAAATAACTCATGGATTAAGGATATGTCAATAAAACATGCTAACTATGCCAGAATCATGATATACGAATTCAAAAAACCATGGAAGTCGTGGGACTCTTACAGTGCATTTTTGGATGTTATGAGGCTCGTTAGTGGTTGAACCTTGATCCTTGGATGTCCAGCAAACAATTTGTGTGACTGGAATGGATTGAGGAAGCCTGGAACTGGGAAATCAGTTTGCAACTTTTCTTGATTTTTTTGAAAGTTGCTTTCACCTTTGCACGCCTCCAATCTCCTTGTTTTTTTTCTGAACCTTTTCCTTATGTACCCTAGAAGGAAGTAGGTTACAAATTTGCTTCAAATCTTTTCCAATTAAGATTATTGATTCATGATTTGATTATTGTGAAAATCTTTCCAAATTGAGAAAATCCAATCTTTTTGTGTCCATTTGAAACTTGCATGATTTGATTCCATCTCCAGTTGTATAATAGACCTAAACATGCACAAAATCTCAAGCTTTGATTAATTTTTGATATTTTCATGATTTTATTTTGATTTTATTTGATTTAATTGAAATAAAATCAAAATAAATGAAAAAAATAATAGAATGCTAAATGGAAGGAATCATGGGTCGCGGGTCATGTTACAAACTCAGTGCAAGCATAAAAAGTTGGGCCCATTTGACAAAAAATGCAATTTTGGCCACATTTGACTTTTGGCAATTTTGCAAAAAAGGTCAACTTTGCCAATGCATAACTCCTCCAATTTTGACCCTAGAGATGTGTTCTTGGAATTTTTAGAAAGCTTAAGATGTCCTCTAAGCAACCCTTTTGGTATCATCTCAATTGAGTCTTCCATGTTCATGTATGAAGCTTTGACAAAAAAAGTGTTTTTGTTGACTTTTCAAAATGACCTATAATGTCCAAATTTATATCTTCTTGTGAGTGCATATTTTGAACTTGGGAGCTGAAGATGAATTTTAGGGAATTACATCCTCTTCAAAATGAGCTTTTGATGGGTCATTTTTTATAAAGTATGAGAAAGTTATGCTTGGTCTAAGTTGAGTTGACTTTTCCTACAAAACCCTAATTTAGCAACTTTTGGGTTTTGATGAATTGTGAGCAATCCTTGAGTAATCATGATCAACCCTTGATCAAATGATGAATAATGCTTCAAAATGAGGATGTTGACTAAAAATATTGAAGATTGACTGTATGTAGGACACAGTTGACTTTTGCCCTAGCACAGTCGATTTTCAGGCCTTTGAGCAATTGACTGAGCAAATTTCCTCTGCAAGGCTTGAAACTTGACATGGATGATCTTGAGAACATATTAGGACAATGGTGAGAATTTGGGACCCTTTGGACTCAAACATCTTGATGCAAACTGAAACCCTAATTTGGGGTAGACTGCCTTAGGAGAGGGTTTGTCTGGTCAACCCTTGGACTTCCTTGAGCAATTTGAGGACCTCACTTGAAATGTATTGAGAAATATGGGAGGGAAAATTTTGGGGTACAACAGCTGCCCCTGTTCAATCTTCTTAAACTTGAGGATGTAGATTGGCTTGTCTGCCTTTCGTGATCCGAAGGTGGAAGATGATTGAACACTAGAGTGCCCAGAAATTTGCACTCGCATGAAGTGGTGCTCGTCTTGCAATGTCGGGGATGGGCTTATAGATTCCATCAGAAGAAGTGTCGATCGCATAAGAGGTTCCTTTGCGAGAACCCGTATACTTGTTGTTGAGGAGGATTTTGCTGGGGAATGTTGGTCTCTGTCTTGAGAGAAATAGAGTTTTAGGAGCTTCAGTTGTCTGTTACTCTACTGGGAAATCATCTCTTAGTCGAGGAGGTGAAAATGAACTGCTATCTGGTCGTGCTCCAGGCTTCACAGTGATTTGCTAAGGAAAATAAGATCGACTACTATCTGGTCGTGCTCTAGGCTTCACAACAACTTGTTGGGGAGATGAGATTAAACTTGCTATCTGGTCGTAATCTAGGCTTTGCAATTTCTCAATTCTTATCTGGTCGTGCTCCAGGCTTCAGAAGGAATCAAGTGGTTATCCGGTCGCATCCGGGCTTCAACTTGAATTTAAGACTTACTAATATCCGGTCGATTCCGGGCTTCTTAGTAATTGGCCGAGTAAACTGTTATTTGGTTGAATTCCAAGCTTTGCAGTACCTTATACTGTTATCTGGTTGTGTCCAGGCTTTAGTATCCTTTGCCGCTATCTGGTCGTGATCCAGGCTTCACGGTGTCTTATACCATTATCTGGTCGAGTCCAGGCTTCATGGTATCTTGTATTGCTATCTGGTCGATTTCCAAGCTTCACAATACCTTGTTGATGGGTTAAGCTGTTTTCCGGTCGATTTCCAGGCTTCACAGCTTGTGTTTATGATATACCACTATCTGGTCAATTCCAGACTTCATGGTGTCTTGTACTGTTATCTGGTCGATTTCTAGGCTTCACAGTAACTTGCTGGGGATTCAACTATTTTCCGGTTGATTTCCGGGCTTCATAGCTTGAATTAAAGATATACCACTATCTGGTCGATTCCAGGCTTCATAGTATTTAGAGAAATCAAGATATTATTCGGTCGAATCTGGGCTTCATATCTTGAACTAGAATAGAAATCTTAGTATCGATTTGACTGAACCAGATAATTCTTGACAGAACTTGATTGTATCTTTCCCTGAAAGGTAAAGAGTTAGTCGTATGTAATGTCATGATGTATGAAATGTATTGAGCAATGATGTTCTCAAAATAAATGAGATTGCGCTATATGATGCATATGCGTATGCCACGATGTATGGATATGCATCGTTTTTGTGATGCTTTCTAGCTGGGGGAAATAAATCCTGGACTGTTGTTGGAGAGTACAAGGAATTGAATTCTTCGTTCTCGCTGGGGATAACGATCGAAGATGATTATCTAGAGACTTGTGTTTGTTCTGCTCGAGAACAAACCGCCGGGAGAGACTCTGCTGGAGAATAATCCTTTGGGAGAATGACTTTGTGGGGAAGAGAGATACTCTGTTGGACTACCTGCTGATTTGGAGAAACAACTCCGCTGGGGATGAATTACCATTGCTGGTGATAATGAACCTTGTCGGGGAGAATTTCTGCCTGTGGAAGAAATAAACTCCACTGATGGTGAACTTCTATTGTTGGTGATAGATAAACTCTTCTTGGGGAGAATTAACACCACTTTCTTCGGATACTTCCTACTTTGCGGGGAATGTATGTACCTTCAGTTATATTTTTAAGCTGGCTACATCCCTGTACCTGGTGGATAGAGCAACTGTAAGGTTTGGACACTTCTTGTTTGCCCCTGTTCCTAGAATTATGAGTAATTGTCTTTTGTTTCGTATGTAAATATTTATGAGCAACAATTATTCTCAAATGCATATATAAAAAATGAATCATTGGATGTTCTTGCAAAACAAAACAGAAAAAGAAAAAATAAGTTGGAATTTCTTGTGAAACTGAGTTGTATTGATTTTGAAGTTGGCCTGTAATAGGCGTTTTGTACAAGAGGCTGACGTCCTAGTAAGAGAACGCCACCGAAAGATAGAAATGATACAGTTTGTGAAAAATAAATAAAAACAGCTATGTGAAACAATCCCATTGGGTTCCAACTCTGCTATTGCCCTTATATCTTCGAGCGTCTCATCACTTTGCTACTTGGTCGAAGGTGGATCAGATTGATTGGCACCGTCCGAGCTTGATAGTCGATGCCGAAGTCTGGTTGCAAGATGATCCAATGTGTTGTACCCCAAAATTTTCCCTCCCATATTTCTCAAAACATTTCAAGAAAGATCCTCAAGTTGCTCAAGGAAGTCCAAGGGTTGACCAGACAAGCTCTCTCCTAAGGCAGTCTACCTCAAATTAGGGTTTCATGTTGCATCAAGATACTTGAGTCCAAGGGATTCCAAATTCTCAACATTGTCCTAATATGTTCCCAAGATCATCCATGTCAAGTTTCAAGCCTTGCAGAGAAAGTTTGCTCAGTCAATTGCTCAAAGGCGTGAAAATCGACTGTGCTAGGGCAAAAGTCAACTGTGGCCCACATACAGTCAAACTTCAAGATTTTTGGTCAACATCCTAATTTTGAAGTATATTTCATCATTTGGTCAAGGGTTGATCATGATCCCTCAAGGATTGCTCATAATTCATCAAGACTCAAAAGTTGCTAAATTAGGGTTTTGTAGGAAAAGTCAACTCAACTTTGACCAAGCATAACTTTCTCATACTTTATAATAAATGACCCATACAAAGCTCATTTTGAATAGGATTCCATGCTCTACAATCCATCTTCAGCTCCCAAGTTCAAAATGTGCACTCACAAGAAGTTATGAATTTGGACATTATAGGTCATTTTGAAAAGTCAACAAAAACACCTTTTTTGTCAAAGCTTCATACTTGAGCATGGAATATCAAATTGAGATGAGACAAAAATGTTTGCTTAGAGGACATCTCAAGATTTCTAAAAAGTCCAAGAACACCTTCAAAGAGTCAAAATTGAGGAAGTTATGCATTGGTGAATTTGAACTTTTTTGCAAAATTGCCAAAAGTCAACTATGCCTAAAACTTCAATTTTTGCCAAATGGGCCCAATCTTTTTCACTTGTTTTAAGTTGGCAACATGGTCCATGAGACCTAACCTTTGCCACTTGTAATTATCTTATTTATATTATTTATTTTGATTTTGATTTGAATTAAATCATTTTAAATCAAAACAAATTATATAAAATCCAAAACATTGAAATTCAAAGATCTTGTGCTTGTTTCAGGTCTTAATGTCCAGCTAGCATCAGATCAAATTCGTGTAAAGGCATGGTGTGCATAAAAAGATTGGATTAGGCCTATTTTGGAAAGATTTTAAGGTGAATTAAATCAAGATCAAGGACATTGATAGAGGAAGATTGAGGCCAGGTTTTCAACCCTAATTCACTCCTCAATACATATAGAACCAGTGCAGACCAAAAGAGAAGTGAGAAGGAGGCGTATGAACCAGAAACAAAACTTGAAAAAACACGAAAAAGTGCAAACATGAATTCCTACTTAGAGGCTAATTCAAGACCCTTAGACCATTCCAATCGCTTCCTGGGATCCCTAGCAAGCAAAAACAATCAAGAACAAGCGTTCCCAAGCCCTATATCTCGCTGTAAGTCCATCACGACATTGTTTATTTCTTGAATTCGGTTTGCATGATTCAGACATTGATAGCATGAATTAATGATATATTCTTGATCACCATCATGTTTGCAAGCTTCCTGTAACATTTGATTGCATTTTCATGGCTTGTATTGGATTTCACCATAGCTAGGGTTTTATGGTTCAATTTAGGATTTCCGTTTATAGGCAAAATTGGGCCATGAAAGGGCCATCATTGAACTCAGCAGGTCCAGACGAAGCCATTCATGGCTTTAGTTTTGATTTTACTCATGCTTGATTTTGAGAAATGGCAGGGATATAGTGACGGACAATCGTCCATAGGTAAAAGTCTGGGACTTTTACCAATGGAACAAGGTTGAAGATAACTGCGTGGCACCCTTCCATTGGATCATTTGAAAATTCGCGCTAATTATTTTATTATTTTGTTTATTTATTATATAATATTTGTTGTTTACATTATGTACAAACAAGAACAAATGGCACAGTGGTAGTGGAGTGCGTGCAAAATGCTTCAGGACCTGGGTTCGAATCCCAGGTCCCCCAAATATTTCATATATTTAGTCTTTCAGTGATTCAGTGTGCATGCATAGCTAAGGAGCATCACGCGTCCTCACCATCCAATCAGCCAAGCGTCCTGAGGGCCAGATCCAAGGGCCAACAATGAGGGAGTACAATAGGCCATGGTCAATGCATCATAGAGAATCTGGGAAGTCAACATGGACTTCCATCTTTTGGGCCCCGTAGCTGCTGTTTGCACCCCCAGAATCATTTTCAGGCCCAATCTCTCCCTCTATTCTTTTTATGTTTACTTTATTTAATTAATTATTTTATTTTATTTTATTTTACTAACCAATTAACTATTTTCTTTTTATAAAAAAAATCATAAAACATAATACTTTTCACAAATTAGGTTTAGATTTTATTTTATAAAAAAAATTTAATTAATTTAATTAGATTTTAATTTTAGGTAAACTTTAATTTCTTTTTGCAAATAATTTAAAATAGTTAGAATAATTAGGGTTTTATTTCTAACTTAATTATTTTTCTTTCTTCTTAAAATAACCAAAACACAAAAATAGGCCATGTAATTATTTTCATTGATTAATTTAATTAACTAATTAATTGTATATTTTATTTAGAAAACTTAATTCTTTTCTTAAAAAATATTATTAAAAACAACAAAAACATTTTTTCTTTTAGTTAGGATAAAAGGGTCAAAACCCTAACTTTTCTTATCGTCTTAATTTCATCGTGCACTTTATTATTATTTTCATCCATATTAATGTAATTGTTCACAAGTTGTAATAGTTAATTAGGTTTTTACTTTCATTTATTGCTTTATTTTTCAAGGGTTTATTTTTGGCTATGTAAATACCCGAAGCCTTGTAATAGCTTAGTTTAATTTCCGCACTTTAATTTCCGCAAAATATTAAACTGTTAGATGTATGATAATAGGGATGCATGACAAGAATGTATGATTAATTTTAAAACAGTTAGATAACCCTAAAATGTGCAAAGACAAATAATCTGAAATTGAATCACTCGCACATGCGCACTCCTAGGATACACTCCCACTTGGTTTCCTTCGGTAAACGGTCATTGAGTATAGGATGCTTTAGTGGTCGCTCTCTTGTCTAAACAAAGATCAAAGTCCCGATTCAGAAAACTTGCCTCAGAATGGTTGTCTCGGAATTGTTGCCTCGAATAATTGATCTAAGACATTAGGGTTACTACTAAGACGTCCTAACATTGCTTTAGTGACCGTATGTCCCTTTCTAATTGACCCTAAAAACTCCAAAGACGGTGCCACCTACTCACTAATAGTGGGATAGCACTGTCTAAAGGAAACAAACATAAAACAATTCTTTTTTCGAGTAGGTAGATTAGTTCTTAAGTACTTGCTCATTCCAAACAAAATTTCCACACTTACACTCCTTTACGAACAAAGTTTTCAAAAACACTTCATTACACTCTTGAAGACAGAAGCAAGAGTTAAATCGAAGTCAAAACAAAAGCTTCTCAAATCACACAAACACAAATAAAACAATTTTGAAAATGATGAGCAAGTACCTAAGAGCCCGTAGATAACTACGGATAGAAAGGGTGCTAATACCTTCCCTTTCTATAATCTACCCCCCGTACTCATAAATATCTCGAAAAAGGAAATTTTCTATGCTTTTTTCCTTTTCTTGTTGGATAAAATAAAAGTCGGTGGCGACTCTTGCTTACCGCGACATTTTGCAAACACAAACGCAAAATGTAAACCAGCAAATTCCTAAAAGAGGGAAACAAAGTCCCGGTTCTGGCCACCGTATCACATAATGAAACATAGTGTTACGCTTCGATCCCTAATTTTTGCCTGGACTGCCCTTTCGGGTTTTCAGTCCATCGGGATACCCTTTTTTGCCCAAGCCACCCTTTCAGGTTTTCGACTTGCCGGGTGTACAGTTTTTTTCATTTTCATCCCTTATTTTGCCCGAACCCTTTTGGTTCGTCGGGAAGCCCTTATTTTTGCCTAGGCCAGTCGACCTAGCGGGTCTTTGATTATGCGTAGTATTTTTTCACTATGTCTGCATTGACGGGGTGAGGAAGGTCATCACCATCCATGGTGGTTAGAATCATAGCTCCTCCTGAGAAAATGTTCTTAACCACAAATGGCCCTTTGTATGTGGGGGTCCATTTTCCCCTAGGCTCACCTTACGGCAGTATGATGCGTTTGATCACTAGATCCCCGACTTGATATTCTTGACGTCTGTCTTTCTTGTTAAAAGCCTTGATCATTCGCTTTTGATACGTCTGACCATGACAAATAGCAATCAGTCTCTTCTCGTCGATTAGGTTCAACTGATCAACCCGGGTCTAGATCCAATCATCTTCGCTTAAACCTGCATCCTTCATAATCCTGAGAGAGGGTATCTGGACTTCAATGGGTAGGACCGCTTCTATGCCATACACCAAAGAATAGGGTGTTGCCCCTGTTGATTTCCGTGCTGAGGTGCGGTACCCATGAAGAGTGAACGGTAACATCTCGTGCCAGTCCTTGTATGTTACCGTCATTTTCTGCACAATCTTCTTGATGTTCTTATTTGCTGCTTCAATAGCCTCATTCATCTTCGGCCGGTAGGGAGAAGAGTTGTAATGTTGTATATTGAACTGTTTGCAGAGCTCGGTGATCATTGTATTGTTGAGATTTATACCATTGTCCGTAATGATCCTCTCTGGTACACCGTATTGACAGATCAGATTGTGTCGGATGAACCGTGCAACGAAGTTCTTAGTTACTGTAGCAAAGGAAGCTGCCTCAACCCACTTCGTAAAATAATCAATTGCTACCAGAATTAAATGATGCCCATTGGATGCAGTAGGTCTGATCTCACCGATCATATCGATGCCCCACATTGCAAAAGGCCAAGGTGCTGTAAAAACATTCAGAGGAACTGGAGGTACATGCACCTTATCAGCATAGACTTGGAACTTATGGAAGGTCCGAGAATGCTGATAACAAGCGGCTTCTATAGTGGACCAATAATATCCTGCCCATAGGATTTTCTTTGCCATGGTATATCCACTGGAATGAGTTCTGAAGGTACCTTCATGTAACTCTGCCATGATCCTTTCTGCCTCGTTCTTGTCCACACATCACAGTAAGGTCGAATCATGGTTACGCTTATAAAGAATCCCATTACTGATGAAGAACTTCATAGCGAACCTTCTCAAGAACTTCTTGTCATTAACAGATGCACCCTCGGGGTATTCTTGAGCCTTAAGATACCTCTTTACCTCGTGAAACCAGGGTGTGATTGGTGGAAATAGAACTGACTGTTTTTTAAGATGGTTCGTGAAATGTCACGGTAAGTAAGAGTCGCCACCGTCTTTTATGTTCTCCAACAAGGAAAGGACAAAAGCACAGCAAAATTCCTTTTCGAGATGTTTCTCGGTTCGGGAGGTAGATTATAGAAAGGGAAGGTGTTAGCACTCTTTCTATCTGTGGTTATCCACGGGCTCTTAGGTACTTGCTCTTATGTTTTTAAAAGATTGTTTGCTTTTCAAGTGTGTGTGGGTTTTGAAAAAGTTTCGTTTGAAAAATTTCTAAGTAACTCTTGTATCTGTCCTCAAGAGTGTATGAAAAATTTGTTTGAAAACTTTTTGAAAGTGTTAGTGTGAAAAGTATTTTTGTTTGTTTTTGAAAAGAGCAAGTACCCATGAGATCTACCTACTCTAAGGAATTAGGCTGTGTAAGAGTCCTTTAAACAGTGCTATCCCACTATTGAGAAGTAGGTAGCACCGTCGTTGGAGGTATTCGGGTCAATTCGATTAAGGGACAATGTGGTCACCGAAGCAATGGTAGGACGCCTTAGCGGTAACCCTAATGTCTTAGATCCTTTTTATCCGAGGCAACCGTTTCGAGGCAACTGGATCTTAGACAGGAGGGCGACCTCTAAAACACCCTATACTTGACGACCACGTTCGAGGCAACCAGTGAGGCGTACCCTAAGAGTGGCATGTGCTTGTGTGTTGTTTTCAGTTTATGTTTATCTTTGATCATGCATTTGTGAGCTACGGATTGGTTTTATTATTCATACAAGTATTTCATGCATATTAACATTTAAGAGTGCGGAAAGTAAAGTGTGGAAAGATAAGTCTACGCTATTACAAGGCGCGGGTCTATACATCGCCAAAAACATAACCCGTTTTGGAAAATAAATGCGGAAAGTAAAAGAAAGCGGTAAAATCTTAATTAACTATTACATCCTTGGAAACAGATACATAAATATGATTAAAAATAATTAAAGCGCGAATAGAAATTTAATCGGGACGTCCTTAGGGTTTTGACCCTTTTGAGAAATAAAGAAAGTAGTCCTTTTTTGCAATTTAATTAAAATATTAAACCTAGTACTAATTAATTATTTAATAAAAAAGAAAAAAATGTTTTTTTGTGTTTTTTATGTTTTTAATGAAAAATAAAAAGAAAAGAAATAAAAAGTCAAGAGAAAACCCTAATTCTAACCTATTTTATTTATTGTGAAAAAATATTAAAATTAACTAATTAAACTAATTAATTTGTTAGTATTTTATTTATAAAAATAATGAATTAAAGTGAAATTAATAATTAGTAAAAAATATTTACATTTTAATAGTCTGAATTTATTATGAAAATTAATTTGTTAGTTAATAATAATAATAACAATAATTATTAAAGAAAATAAAAGGAAAAAGAAAATAAAAAAAGATGGTAAACCAGGGGGGTTTGATGGACCCAAATGGAGGTTTATTCCAGCAATTCTGGCCCTTTTGCTTAAGCCTTTGTTGACTTCTGGCAATTGACTAGGGCGTGCTTTGACTTGGAGCATGGTGTTCTCCACTCTTTGACCATTGGATTGAGGATAATGGCCACATGGCGCCTGATCAGTGAAGGTTCATGATGGAACATATTGGCAAGGCCTGCATAGGAATATGTTAGAAAAAATATAAAGAAACGTTTGGGGGGACCTGGGAATCGAACCCAGGTCCCAATGATCCTTGGACAACACAACAACCATTGAGCCAACTGCACGCCTTTGTTAGTATAATACTGGCCAAATATTATATGGGTTAATTAATTGCTTATGCTACAAACAATCAAAAGCGCGCATTCCTTTGAATAAGCCACTGGGGTATTGCCAGCTCACCGTCTTCTTCATGAAACCTGCATAAAACATATCAAATAGCGGGGGTTTTTAACCCCCACAACATGGAAGCACAATTAATAGCGATTAGGTCTATATGCAATATAAATTGAGCGCGAGGGTAGCTTTGTGTTTGTCTCGTTCCAGCGATCTCAACCATAGGCGTTGGAGGTTCTAATTTTACCTATATAGCAAAGCCCAAAATCAAGAGCTTTGAAACCCTAGAATTCAACAATGGTGGTTTACGTTTCAGGGCACCATAATACAATTAACCTATATCATCAACTTCAGAAAGGTGTTAGCAATGCAAATCAATGATCATAACATGTTAATGATGCATCAAACTTGAGTTTCGATTCTGAAAAAGAATAAGCACACCGTGATTCTGTTTGGACGTTTCCTTGAGGTTATACGCTTGGTTTCGATTGCAATGCGTTCCTGAATGTCCCAGCAAGGTGTTTGAATCAAGAAAGGGCTTTGAATTGGCCTGGAAGGTTGAATTCAGTTTCAAGCTTTCTTTGAATTTTTTTCAATATAGCAATGGCTCTTTTAAGCAGTTTTATCCATTTTCAGGCATTAGGGTTGAGTTATGCACTTATAGTAGAAGGGTTTTAGGTTACAATCTTGCTCCAAAAATCCATGGCTTTATGATTTCAATATTTGATTTCAATCAAATCTTTTTGCATATTTTTGATTGACAAAACTTGCTAAAATTAGATATTTTGGTCCCCTTGATTGATACATGAAATCTTCAGCATGTGTTGAGTTTATTTGCACCACAAAAAGATTTGAAAACAATATCTTTGAATTTCCTACATTTAAAATCAATTAAATGAATTAATATTAATAAAAAATTCAATTACTTAATTAAAAATAAGAAAATAAATCAATTTAAGCTCAATGGGTCGTGCATAGGCCTTGGACAATGTTTCAAGAAAGAATTTGGGGCCCATTAGCAAAAACAAGGTGTTTTAGGCAAAGTTGACTTTTGCAAATTCCCAAAAGTTTCCCAACTTCTCCAATGCATATCTTGCTCAATTTTGAAGCTATGAACATGTTCTTGAACATTTTGGAAAGGTCTTGAAGTCCTCTAACCAATTACTTTGGTCCCATGTCATTTTGATTTACCAATCTCAAGTTATGGTCTTTGACTTAAAGTGCCTTTTTGTTGACTTTGGAAATTGACCTATAATGTAGAAATTGATAACTTTTTGTGAGAGCATTTATTGGTCTTGGAATGTGAAGATGAGCTGTAGGAAATGTCATCTCCTTAAAAATGAGCATTGGATGGGATTTTTCTGATGAACCATGAAAAAGTTATGCCTTGGTCAAGTTACAATTGACTTTTCAGCTGTCCAAAAATAGAAACTTTTGGCATCTTGATGATTTTTGAGCCATTCTTGAGGAATCATGATCAAGAATTGATCAAATGATGATTGTGGCTTCAAAATAAGATGTTGACCAAAATTTTTGACTTTTGACTGCCAAATGACCATTTTACCCCTACAGTTGACTGTGAACCAAATAGGACTTTTGACTGTGCAACTTGGTGCTGTGAGTCTTGCAACTTGGCATGTAGATGCTTGGCAATGTACATAGGAATATGAGACTTGATTGGACCCTTGAAAACCTCAAATTCTTTGCAGGAACCAAAACCCTAGTTTTTGACTGGCTTAGGAGATGTTAGGACTGTGCAACCCTTGAGAAGACTTGAGCAAATTGAGATGATGCTTGTCAAAACTTTGAAGAATATGGGAGGGCAAATTTTGGGGTACAACAGTTGCCCCTGTTCAATCTTCTTAGACCTGAGGATGTAGATTGGCTTGCGTGCCTTTCGTGATCCGTAGGTGGAAGATGATTGAACACTAAAGTGCCCAAAAATTTGCACTCGCATAGTGGAGTATCAGCAATGTGATGGCGGGAATGGGCTTACAGATGCCATTTGGAAAGATGGTGGATAGGAGGATGGGCTTATAGATGCAATCTGAATATGTGACAGAACCTTGTCGGGAATGGGCTTATAGATGCCATTTGGAGACTATTGGTAGGTGGATGGGCTTATAGATGCCATCTGGAAATGTAATGGATAGTTGTGGAGATGGGCTTAAAGATGCCATCCGGAGGTGTCGATCGCGTAAGAGATTCCTTAGCGAGAACTTGCGTACCTGAGAAAGAAAGATAATTTCCTGGCCTGTTGCAGGGGTTGATCTTCAAACTCTTCATGCAGATATGCCCTGGCTAGATACATGTGTCGAATCTGAATTAGTCGCTCACAGATATGCACTGGCTGGATACAGGTATCGAATCTGGAACTTCAAAAGGTGGATGAGTTGTCTCTACTGTCAGATTATCTCAGAAAAATCTTTAGGAATTTGATTTAACTGAACCGGGGGAAGTTTTGTCTTCTTGGACGAGTTGTCTCTTTTAACAGTTTGTCTTCATGGACGAGTTGTCTTTAACGACGAGGTTATCTTCAATGACAGGTTGTCTTCAGTGACAGGTGGTCTTCAATGACAGATTGTCTTCAATGACAGGTTGTCTTCAACGACGGGTTGTCTTCAATGACGGGTTGTCTTTAATGATGGGTTGTCTTCAATGACAGGTTATCTATAACGACGGGTTGTCTTCAATGACGGGTTATCTTCAATGACGGGTTATCTTCAATGACGGGTTGTCTTCAACGACGGATTGTCTTTAATGACGGGATATCTATAATGAGAGGTTGTCTTTAATGACGGGTGTCTATAACAATGAGTGTCTATAACGACGAGTGTCTATAACGACGGGTGTCTATAACAACGGGTGTCTATAATGACGGGTGTCTATAACGACGGGTGTCTATAACGACGAGTGTCTATGACGACGGGTGTCTATGACGACGGGTGTCTATGACGACGGGTGTCTATAACGACGAGTGTCTATAACGACGGGTGTCTATGACGACGGGTGTCTATGATGACGGGTGTCTATGATGACGAGTGTCTATATTGACGGGTGTCTATATTGACGGGTGTCTATAATGACGGGTGTCTATATTGACGGGTGTCTATATTGACGGGTGTCTATAATGACGGGTGTCTATAATGACGGGTGTCTATATTGACGGGTGTCTATAATGACGGGTTTGCATCAGAAAAATCTTTGATTTAAATGGATTTGTCTTCTTTGACTGGATTTGAGAATTTGACTGCATCTTTCCTGAAAGATAAAGGTCAGTCATATGTAATGCATGATATGGATCAAGCAATGATGTTCTCAACATAAATGAGATTGCATGATATGATGCGTGTATGCATGTATCATGACAATGACAATGTGATGTTTATGAACGTATTTTCGTCTGGGAAAATAAATCCTTGACGAATGCCGGGAAATTAAATCCTGGGATGATGTTGAAGAGTAGAGTTCTTCGTTTCCGCTGGGGGATGATGATTGCAAGAATAAACCGGTAGGAGAAGATGACTCCGTTGAGGAATAAACCTGGTGAAGATATTACTCTGCGGGGAATTACTCTGTGGGGAAGAGATATTTCGCTGAGATTTGATGATAACTCTGCTGGGGATTCCGTTTGATAAGTTCTGTTGGAAGATTTTGATGAACTCCGCTGGGGATAGGAAGAACTTCGCCGAGGACGATCCTTCCGTGGTAATTAGCTGAGGATAACCCAGTTATAAGCTCTGATGGGGAATAACCTTTGAATATAGCCGGGGAGATGCTATGCACTCTGCAGGGGATAAGCTTCCAGAATCTACTGGGGATAAGCTTCCAGGATCTACTGGGGAGATGATTCCACTCTCCTGGGGAAACTTTTGGATTGCACTGGGGAAGTGGCTCCACTGGGATGTCTGTATTTCGCCGGGGAACAATCTTATATTAAGACTGTCGGGGATGCTTGCTGAGGAATATTTGTATACTCCGCTGGGGAATATTGAGATCTTCTGGGGATACCCAACTTCCTTAGGGCTGTCAGTAGCCTAACTCTGCTTGGGGAGAGTGTTGCTGACTTGCTGGAGATACTGTGCCTTTTGGGCTGATGGGAGATCAACTCTGCTTGGGGAGAGTATTGCTGAAACCTGTCTTACTCTCGGGGAGTGGAGATATCTTGGTTACGTTCTTCAGCCTAACCTACCTTGGTACCTTGGTGGACAGAGCAACTATATTGCTTAGACAATTCTGATTGCCCCAGTTTCTGCGGGAGAAGGTACCTGGAGGTGCTTGATGACTGCCGATTGACAAATCCTCTTCTGGTAGGTGAGTGACGAGATGACAGGACATAGTCGTACGCTTTGATCCCTAACTTTTGCCTGGACCGCCCTTTCGGGTTTTTAGTCCACTGGGATACCCATTTTTGCCCAAGCCGCCTTTTTAGGTTTTCGACTTGCCGGGTGTACAGATTTTTTCATTTTTCATCCCTTAGTTTTGCCCGAACCCTTTTGGTTCGCCGGGAAGCCCTTATTTTTGCCTAGGTGTGTCAACCTAGAGGGTCTTTGATTATGCGTAGTATTTTTTCGACTATGTCCACGCTCTCAGGATGTAGGGAGGTGCCCCTGTTGTTGTGTTGCCATGTAACCAGAAGATGTTTGAGCAGACAAGATTCGTCGCTGGAATTCATGTCCAATGCCCCAAGTGACTCAGACGGAGAGTTGCCCCTGGCTGTTTGGCATTTGAGAGATTCTCTGAATCTTGACTTCACTGCCCCAGATTATGGACAATGGTCATGCCGTGCCCCTTGATTGGGAGTGCTTTTGTTCATCAGATATTCTTCGTGCGGACTTCTATGCTGTTCAAACAAATAGTCATATGCAAGCAATGTTATATTAAAAATGCAAAGCTTATGTCTGTCTTGAAGTTTTTTTGAAAATACAATTTTTTATAAAAACCAGTGAGTTTTTTGTAAACTGTGATGTCAACTCGTTATTTTACCGCAAGCCTTAAGGAGTCAGGATACCTTTCGTAACAGTATGCTTTCGAACTAACCCATGCTTCAGCTAGGACTTTTGAGGGTTATAACGTGGCCTGGTTCACGGTTTAAGAAACAAAGGATAAAGGCTCAAATTTTATTTGTACCCACCCGCTCTTCGTGATGTTCTTCAAACCTAAACCCAGCTGATCGGGCGTTAGACCTTGTTTGAGTCTTTGCTTTGATATTCCGGTGATGGTTCGGATATTGACAGTTTATTTTGAATAGGCAGTCATTTCTTTTTTGTTGAGGGTTTGTAGGACCTCTTTTTTTTTTGTTATCCCTGTTTTTTGCCTGAACTGTTTCTTTTGTGATTACAGTCAGCGGGATGCCCCAGTTTTGTAAGTCTCCTTCATAGGTTTTGACTTAATGGGCTTTTATTTCTGCGAAACGATGACTGCCTGTCTCTATGATTATTCGGAACCATCACTGTCTTTTGTTTCAAAAGGACTTCTTCTGATGTCATTCATTGTGCACCTGGATCAACTGAGAGAACTACCCTGCCCCAGGTTATGATTAAGGGTTTTAATTTGTGAAAAGAAAAAAAAAACTCCTACTTCTTTGGCTCGAAGGGGTTGACGAGGGATTATCTTCCTTATAACTCCAGTGTTTAGGAATTGAAACAATGCCTGTACCTCATCAGCGGGGTCGGTTCAAAAGCATACTGTAGATTGTGGTATCGTTTTCGTCATCCTCCCTCAAGAGGCTTAGAATTATTAATCGAGCGTTGAACATCACAAAAAATGAAAGAAATTTTGAATATAATGAATACGAATAGATTAATTCAAACAGACATATGCGATGCATTAATGGAATAAACAAGTTTGCTATGACATTAATTGTTTGTATAAGCAAAGAAAAATACAACTCGGAAATTCAAATAAACAAAAGCCTTCAATGATTTGGCAAAGGAGCAGTGATTATGTTTGGAGTCTCTGGTGCTTCAAACTGGACTTCCTTGGCATCAATCATGTCTTGGACCTTGTTCTTCAGAGCCCAACAGTTGTCCGTAGTATGCCCCGGGCTATCAGAATGGTATGCGCACCTTTCGTTGGGATGATAGTTAGGAGCAGAAGTGTTTGGATTCCGGAGAGGAGCCCTTAAGGTAATCAGCCTTGCCTTTAACATTTGTTGTAGCGCTTGATCCAATGACATGTTGATCTTAGTGAATTGCCGTTTGGGTGCGACCTCCTTACGTTGCTGCCCCTGTCTTTGCTGAGCAGGCACATGATTAGAGATCTGGGTTGCCCCTACATGTTGATCATGACGACTCTTTTTACCGTGCACAGCATTGGACTCCTTTTTCCCATGGTAAGGCTTTTTATGAGCATCAGAAGGTGCAGCTTCTTGAATCTTTCCAGCCTTGATACCAGCTTCAATCCTCTCCCCGGTCAAGATCAAATCTGTAAACCCAGCAGAAGAATTCCCAATCAGATGGTGGAAGAAAGGACCAGACAGGGTCCCCAAGAACATATCAACGAGCTCACGGTCGGTCAGAGGTGGCTGCACCCTGCCAGCCAGGTCTCTCCACTTTTGCGCATATTCCTTGAATCCTTCACCCGTCCCTAGTGACATACCCTGGAGTTGGGTACGCGTAGGAGCGAGGTCGGAATTATACTGATACTGCTTGTAGAACGCAGTAGCCAAATCTTCCCAATTACGAATACTGGCCCCATCCAGCTGATAGAACCATTCGAGTTGAGTCCCTGAAAGACTTTCCTGGAAGAAATGGATCCATAAGTTCTTGTCAACAGTGTAAGTTTGGATCTTCCTTACATATGATCTGAGATGCAGCTTAGGACAGGAAGCCTCGTTGTACTTTGCAAAGGCAGGTGCCTTGAACTTGTGGGGAATTACCACCCCAGAGGATAGACCTAGATCTTCGAAGTCCAGGCCTGACACTTTCTGTATTTCCATAGCACTTAGGCGGTCCTCTAGCTGTTTGTACCTGTCCTCAGCAGGAGGGTACTTTTCATCATTGTAATTTGTCTCGTTTTCGGAGACCACGGGACTAGGAACCCTTCTCTCTTGGGGACTGTCTTTCCCTACAGAGGAAGTAGCCAGATCAGCCTCATTTTGTGATCCATTCCCAGATCTGCGTCTAGGATTGAACAAAACAGTCCTCTTCTTCTTCTTCTTCTGTATCAGAGTCTTCAACTCCTGTTGACCCTGGGCTAGGCTCATCACCAATTCTTGGAACTGGGCATTCTGGGTCTGGAGGGCCTTGATAGCTTGTTCATTAGATGATTCAGGATTCATGATGATTGCTGAAATAAACAGCGAAGAAGGTAAGTGACCTGTAAAAGGGGTACCTGTAATGCAATGATATGTATGTATGCATGCAATGTTTTCAAGGATCTCGCGGGGTAGACAAGAAAATTGTTAGCATTTGCAATTTGTAGCTTGATGGAAGGCACTGCATATTGTTGAGAGTCCTTCTTCAAGAGTCAAGGCTCACCATATCGAGTGGGTCATAGCCCCTGACTCAAGTTATCAACCTTGGCTAGAGGAAAATAAATCCCCTTGCCCCTTGCTAGGCATCTTGATTCATCATGACCTGCATCACAGACCCTTGAGATCCTTGTAATGGATTAGTCCTCATGTAGGATGCATGCAATGATATGATGTTATGCTATGCATGGAGTGATGTAAGTAGGCCCTGTAATGAGTCCCCATTAAGGACTGTAAACAAAACCTGCAAGGAACTCATGTGTCAGATAACAAGAATGTGCAAGTAGTTCAAGTTTGAAGGCACACAAGTCACATAAAAGAGCCCTTAGATTTCAGGCCGACATGAAGTTTAGGTACTACCCTCTTTCAGTTTCAGTTGGTTAAGACCTGTCCTAGAAATAGTAACCGGGTTCTAGAGGATCTCAATATCACTGACTACCCTCAATCGGTCATAACTCAAGCTTCACAATCTTTTCTTGCGGCCGGAACCATCGCGAGAGTTTAGCCTCAATGAGTGTAGCATACTGCTACTGTTCTATGGCCAAGTTGGTCAATTTAAGGTTCTAAGGTCAGTTGGTGCTTAATGACTCCTCAGAAGACCCATATTCTCCTCGTTCCAACACAAGGTGTGATCGGTGGATTTAGAACTGACTGTTTAACGCTGGTTCGCGAAATGTCGCGGAAGCAAGAGTTGCCACCGTCTTTTATTTTCTCCAACATGGACAGGACAAAAGCACAGCAAAATTCCTTATGAGATCGTTTCTCGGTTCGGGAGGTAGATTTATAGAAAGGGAAGGTGTTAGCACCATTTCTATCCATGGTTATCCATGGGCTCTTAGATACTTGCTCTTAGGTTTTCAAAGTGTTTGCTTTTCAAGTGTGAGTGGGTTTGAAAAAGTTTCGTTTAAAGATTTCTGAATAACTCTTGTATCTGTCCTCAAGAGTGTTTGAAAAATTGTTTTGAAAGCCTTTTGAAAGTGTCGGTGTGAAAAGGTTTTTGATTTGTTTTTGAAGAATGCAAGTATCCATGAGTCATCTACCTACCCTAAGGAATTAGGTTGTGTAGAAGTCCCTAAAGTAGTGCCATCCCACCATTGAGAGGTAGGTAGCACCACCGTTGGAGGTGTTCGGGTCAATTCGATTGTAGGGACAGTGTGGTCACCGAAGCAACAGTTAGGACACCTTAGAAGCTACCCTTATGTCCTAGATCCTTTTTAATCCGAAGCAACCATTTCGAGGCAACTATTTCGAGGCAACTGTTTCGAGGCAACTGTTTCGAGGCAACTGGATCATGGACATAAGGACCGCTAAAACGTCCTATACTTGACGACCACGTTTCGAGGCAACGAGTGAGGCGTACCCTAGAAGTGGTGTGTGTATTTGTGTGTTATTTTCAGTCTAATGGTTATCTTTGATCATGGCACTGTGAGCTACGCGTTGTTTTTAGTTAACATACATTCTTTCATGCAATTTAGAATTTAGGAGTGCGAAAAATTAAAAGACGAGAAGATAAAAGCTACGCTATTACAAGGCGCGGGTCTATACATCGCCAAAATACAAAGACCCGTTTTTGATAAAAGATGCGGAAAGTAAAAAATGCGGTAAACCTAATTACTATTACATCCGGAAAGCAGTTACATAATAATCGATAAGAAAATAACACGCGAAAAGAATTAAATTGAACGTCCTAGGGTTTTGACCCTTTGCTTGAAATTAAATTAAATTAAAGCCTAATTATTATTTAATTAAAGAAAAGAAAGTTTTTTTTATGTTTTTGGTATTTAATATGGAAATAAAGAAAAGAATTAAGAAAGAAACCCTAGATCTAAGTTTATTTTAATTATTAATGAAAATATTAAAGTTAACCTAATTTAAGCTAATTAATTAATTTACATATTTATGTACAAAAAATAATAATAATAAATAATGATGAAAATAATTAAGAAAAGATAAAAATGTCAAAAACCTATTTCTATAGAATTTTATTTATTTAAGAAAATATTGAATTAAAACCTACTTTAAACTAGATTAATTGTTAGTTATTTATTTACAAAAAATATGTTAGTGATGAATTTAATAATAATTAAATATATTTTACAATTTGACTTTCTGTTTTTATTATGGAAAAAATTATTTTATGGTGAAAAAAACAATTAAAACAATTAAAAAGAATTAGAAAAGAAAAGAAAATAAAATTAAAAAGGATGCAAACCAAGGGGGGGTTTCAGGCCCAAATGGAGGTTTGTTGAAAGTAATTCAGGCCCATTGACACAAAGGCCTTGTTTGACTTTCTAGATTGAGTGCACGTTGGTTGACTGAGCCACACCATGGGTGTTGTTTTCTGACCATTAGATTGGATCTCCTGGCCACTTGGCAAGCCACGCGTGAGAGTGCATGATGGACTTCCAAGCATACGCTGCATGTGAACGCTTTATGATAAAATAGAACAAATTATATGGGGGACTTGGGGATCGAACCCAGGTCCCAGCACTCACCAAGCCACATCCCTTGCCAATTGAGCTATTGCGCGCGTTTGTACATATAATGGAAAACAAATATTATAAAAAAACAAAGGTTAATGATATAAAACAAAAAAAATACGCGCGCAGTTTGAATCTTCCAATCACGCCTAGACACCTCAGCTTTCTTCTTTGTTTTCACCTGTAATATGAATGAGATAGCGGGGGTTTTAAACCCCCACTAAGTGTAATAGTGAAAAATAGCGATTACGCCCACAGATGATATAAATTGGGCGCGAGGGTTTCAATCGATTCGTCTTGTTGCTACGAATTCGTCCATACAGGTTTGGTGGTCCAATTTTACCATATGAGGAAAGCCCTAAATTTGAAGCTCTGAAACCCTAATATCCTTCAATGGTGGATTTTGATACAAGCAGTTTTAGAACAATTAAACGTTACCAAAAGCTTCAGGGAGATGTTAGTAGCATAAATCAATAATCAAAACACATGAATGATGCATAGAAATTAGAATTCGATTATGGAAATATTTGTGAAAAACGTGACTCTGTTCTACCGTTTCTTTGAGTATGAGAGCCTGTTCTTGGTTGCAATAGCTTCCTGGTAACTCAGGCAAGATGATGGAATTCTTTTTAGGCGTGGAAAAGCACTGCAAGTATGGTTTCAGTTTCAAAACTTTCTTGATTTTTTTGCAAATTGGTTATGGCCTCTGAGCAGTTTTCACGTGTATTCTGCACTAGGGTTCACTTGTGCCTTTGTATGTGAAGCAAATTAGGTCAAGAATAAGCCCATGAATCCATGAATTAATGACTTGCATCTTTGATTGCTAATCATATCTTTTTTCAATCTTTTTCCATGGAAACTTTGCCAATTATGGAAGATCTTGTCTTGTTGATTGATGCACGAAATCCTTAGCATGTGTGGAGTATATTTGCTGCATAAAAAGATTTGACAACCATTATTTGATATTTTTCTACAATTAAAACTAATTAAATGAATTAATAAGAATAAAAATTCAATTAATTAATTAAAAATAAGAAAATAAATCCTTTTAAGCTCAATGGGTCGTGCATAGACTTTGGGTAATGATTCAAGAAAGAATTTGAGGCCCATTAGCAAATTTGAAGTGTTTTAGGCAAAGTTGACTTTTGAAAGTTCCCAAAAATTTCCCAACTTCTCCAATGCATATCTTGCTCAATTTTGAAGCTATGATCATGTTCTTGGACATTTTGGAAAGGTCTTGAAGTCCTCTAACCAATGCTTTTGGTCCCATGTCATTTTGATTTACCAATCTCAAGTTATGGTCTTTGACTTAAAGTGCCTTTTTGTTGACTTTTGAAAATGACCTATAATGTTGAAATTGATAACTTTTTGTGAGAGCATTTCTTGGACTTGGAGTGTGAAGATGAGTTGTAGGAAATTTCATCCTCTTCAAAATGAGCTTTAGATGAGATTTTTCTGATAAACCATGAAGAAGTTATGCCTTGGTCAATTTGCAGTTGACTTTTCAATTTTCCAAAAATAGCAAGTTTTGGCATCTTGAGACTTTTTGAGTCATGCTTTGAGGAATCATGATCAAGAATTGATCAAATGATGATTGTGGCTTCAAAATAAGATGTTGACCAAAAAATTTGACTTTTGACTGTTAAATGACCATTTTGCCCCTGCAGTTGACTGTGAAGCAATTAGGGTTTTTGACTGTGCACTTTGATGCTGTGAGTCTTGAAACTTGACATATGGATGCTTGACAATGTATATAGGCATGTGGGACTTGATTGGACCCTTGGAAACCTCAATTTCTTTGTAAGAACCAAAACCCTAGTTTGACTGTGTTAGGAGGCAATTGGACTGTGCAACCCTTGAGGGATTTTGAACCTTGATCTTGACAAATCTTGAAGAATATGGGAGGGAAAATTTTGGGGTACAACAATTGCCCCTGTTCAATCTTCTTAGACCTGAGGATGTAGATTGGCTGGCGTGCCTTTCGTAATCCGAAGGTGGAAGATGATTGAACACTAGAGTGCCCAGAAATTTGCACTCGCATAGTAGAATGTCAGCAGTGTGATGGCGGGAATGGGCTTACAGATGCCATTTGGAGACTGTTGGTATGTGGATGGGCTTATAGATGCCACCTGGGTGTCGATCGCGTAAGAGATTCCTTAGCGAGAACTTGCGTACCTGAAAAAGAAAGATAATTACCTGGCCTGTTACAGGGGTTGATCTTCAAACTCTTCGTGTAGATAGGCCCTGGTTGGATACATGTATCGACTCTCTAAACTCTTCAGACGTGCCCTGGCAGGATACAGGAATCGAATCTAGAATTAGTCGTCAACAGATACACCCTGGCGGGATACAGGAATCAGATCTTCAAACTCTTCAGACGTGCCCTGGCAGGATACAGGAATCGAGTATGGAATTAGTCGTCAACAGATACACCCTGGCAAGATACAGGAATCAGATCTTCAAACTCCTCATACGTGCCCTGGCAGGATACAGGAATCGAGTCTGGAATTAGTCGTCAACAGATACACCCTGGCAAGATACAGGAATCGGATCTTCAAACTCTTCAGACGTGCCCTGGCAGGATACAGGAATCGAGTCTGGAATTAGTCGTTAACAGATACACCCTGGCAAGATACAGGAATCAGATCTTCAAACTCTTCAGACGTGCCCTGGCAGCATACAGGAATCGAGTCTGGAATTAGTCGTCAACAGATACACCCTGGCAAGATACAGGAATCGGATCTTCAAACTCTTCAAACGTGCCCTGGCAGGATACAGGAATCGAGTCTGGAATTAGTCGTCAACAGATACACCCTGGAAAGATACAGGAATCAGATCTTCAAACTCTTCAGACATGCCCTGGCAGGATACAGGAGTCGAGTCTAGAAATAATCGCTCACAGATGTGCCCTGGCTAGCTACAGGTATCGAATCTGGAATTGCGACAGTTGATAGTAATCATCTTTGTATTAACCTTGGTCCTGAAAAGACAAAACGTTAGTTGTATGCAATGTCATGATGTATGACATGCGTGATGTTCTCAGAATAAATGAGATTGTATGTTCATGATGCGTATATGCATGCTATAATGTATGAAGATGTGATGTTCATGAATGCATTTTTGTCTAGGAAAGTAAATCCTTGACGGGTGCCGGGAAGTCAAATCCTGGGCTGATGTTTGAAGAGTAGAGCTTTGTCTCCGCTGGGGATGATGGTTGCAAGAATACCGGTAGGAGAAGCTGACTCCGTTGGGGAATAAACTTGGCGAAGAGATTACTCTGCGGGGAATGCTCTGTGGGGAAAGAGAGGTACTTTGCTGAGGTTGATGATAACTCCACTGGGGATACCATTGTTGAGCTTTGTTGGAAGATTTGATGAACTCCGCTGGGGAATAGGAAGAACTTCGCCGAGGACGATCTTTCTGTGGCAATTGGTTGAGGATAACCCAGTTATAAGCTCCGGTGAGGAATAACCTTCTGAATAAAGCCGGGGAGAGGCGTGTTCGTACCCTGCAGATGATAAGCTTTCAGAATCTACTGGGGATAAGCTTCTTGAACCTACTGGGGAGATTGATTGAACTCTCCTGGGGAAATTTTTCAGATTGCACTGGGGAAGTGGCTCCACTGGGTGTTCTGGTATTCCGCCGGGGAACAATCTTAGATCAAGACTGCCGGGGATGCTTGTAGAGGAATATCTGTATACTCCGCTGGGGAATATTGAGATCTTTGGGGGATAATCCAACTTCCTTAAGGCTGACTGAGGATAACTCTTCTCGGGGAGAGTATTGCTGATTCTTGCTAGGGATACTGTGCCTTGTTAGGGTTGATGGGAGACCAACTGCTTGGGAGAGAATTGTTGAATCTTGACTTACTCGGCGGGGAGTGAAGGTATCTGGGTTACATTCTTCAGTCGAACTTACCTTAGTACCTCGATGGACAGAGCAATTAGATTTCTTAGACAACTCATTATTGCCCCTGTTTCTGATGTTACCTGTAATTAATCCTTTGTTTCGCATGCAAATATTTATGAGTTAGCAATTAGTGTCAAATGCATATATCAAAATTGAACATTGGACGTTCTTTGCAAAACAAAACAGAAAAAGGAAAAGCAATTGGCAATTGGTCTGAAAAGTGAATTTGTATTGATTTTTGAATTTGCCTGTAAATAGGCGTTTTTTATGTACAAGAGGCTGACGTCCTAGTAAGAGAACGCCGCCGAACAACAGAGTTTATACAATTTGTACAAAGAAAACAAAACAGCTATGTGAAAAGATAATCCCACTGGATTCCAACTCTGCTATCGCCTTTATATCTTCGAGCGTCTCATCACTTGGCTGCTTAGTTGAAGATGAAGCTGATTGATCGATGTCGTCTGAACCTGATGTTGATACCGGATTCTGGATGCAAGGTGATCCAATGAGACATAGTATTACGCTTTAATCCCTAACTTTTGCCTGGACTGCCCTTTCGGGTTTTCAGTCCACCGGGATACCCATTTTTGCCCAAGCCGCCTTTTCAGGTTTTCGACTTGCCGGGTGTACAGATTTTTCATTTTCATCCCTTATTTTTGCCCGAACCCTATTGGTTCGCCGGGAAGCCCTAATTTTTGCCTAGGTATGTCAACCTAGCGAGTCTTTTATCATGCGTAGTATCTTTTTACTATGTTTGCATTGGCGGGGTGAGGAAGGTCGTCACCATCCATGGTGGTTAGAATCATGGCTCCTCATGAGAACACATGTTTAACCACAAATGGCCCTTCGTACGTAGGGGTCCATTTGCCCCTGGGATCACTTTGAGGAAGAATGATGCGCTTGATTACCAGGTCCCCAACTTGATACTCTTGTGGTATGACTTTCTTGTTAAATGCCCTGATCATCCGTTTTTGATACGTTTGACCATGACATATAACAGTGAGTCTCTTTTCTTCAATTAGGTTTAACTGATCAAGTCGAGTCTGGATCCAGTCATCTTCGCTCAAGTCTGCATCCTTCATTATCCGGAGAGAGGGTATCTGGACTTCAATCGGCAAGACTGCCTCCATGCCATAGACCAAGGAAAAGGGAGTTGCCCCAGTTGACGTTCTTGCTGAGGTACGGTACCCATGAAGAGCAAACGGTAATATCTTGTGCCAATCTTTATAGGTCACTGTCATCTTCTGCACAATCTTTTTGATATTCTTATTAGCTGCCTCTACAACCCCATTCATATTCGGCCGGTAAGGAGAAGAGTTGTGGTGTTGTATCTTGAATTGCTCGCAGAGCTCAGTGATCATCTTGTTATTAAGATTGGTACCATTGTCCGTAATGATCCTTTCTGGGACACCGTAGCGACAGATCAGATTGTATCGAATGAACCGTGCCACGACATTCTTGGTTACTGTGGCATAGGAAGCTGCTTCAACCCACTTTGTAAAGTAATCGATCGCCACCAGGATGAAGCGATGCCCGTTTGATGCTGTAGATTTAATCTCGCCGATCATATCAATGCCCCACATTGCAAAAGTCCAAGGCGCTGTCAAGAGATTCAGAGGAACTGGAGGAACGTGCACCTTATCTGCATAAATCTGGCACTTGTGACATGTCCGAGAATGTTGGTAACAGTCAGCTTCCATTGTGGACCAGAAATATCCTGCCCTGAGGATTTTCTTTGCCATGGTGTGTCCACTGGAATGTGTTCCGAAGGTACCTTCATGCAGTTCTGCCATGATTCTTTCCGCTTCAGTTTTATCCACACAACGCAGCAAGGTTGAATCATGGTTTCACTTGTATAGAATGCCGTTGCTGAGGAAGAACTTCGCTGCGAATCTTCTCAGAAACTTTTTGTCATTGATGGATGCACCTTCAGGATATTCTTGAGCTTCCAAGTACCTCTTTACTTCATGATACCAGGGTTTTTCAGTTACCATCTCAGCCTCAAGATCACAGCAATATGCAGGTTCGTCTAGTTTCTAGATAATGATCCGGGGAGCCTCATTATCCCATTTGACTTTGAACATAGAAGACATCGTAGCTAACGCGTCCGCCAACTGATTCTCCTCTCTTGGGAAGTGTTCAAAAGTTATCTCTATAAAATGGGGGATCAACGTCAACACACATTCTTTATAAGGAATAAGGTTTGGGTGTTTCGTATCCCACTCGCCTTTGATCTGATTGATCACGAGAGCGGAATCTCCGAAGACCCTCAGAAACTTGATCCTTAAGTCAATTGCAGCCTGAAGACCCATGATACATGCCTCATACTCCGCCATGTTGTTGGTGCAGTTGAAACATAGCCGGGCAGTAAGTGGAGTATGAGTGCCTTTGGGGGATATGATCACAGCACCGATACCGTTACCCAAAGCGTTGGAGGCTCCATCAAAGTGCATAGACCATCGGGATCCTTTCTCGGGTCCTTCATCCGGTCCAGGTACTTCACAATCAGTCACTACCATGATGCTCTCATCGGGAAAATCAAAGTTCATTGACTGGTAGTCATCCACTGCCTGGCGTGCCAAATGGTCTGCCAATACACTTCCTTTGATGGCTTTCTGAGCCGTGTACTGGATGTCGTATTCTGTCAAGATCATTTGCCATCTTGCTATTCTTCCAGACAGAGCAGGCTTTTCGAATATGTACTTGATTGGATCCATTTTTGAAATCAAGAGAGTAGTGTGAGTCAGCATATACTGTCTCAGCCGGCGAGCAGCCCATACCAAAGCGCAACAAGTTTTCTCGAGCAGTGAGTATCAGGTCTCACAGTCGGTAAACTTTTTGCTAAGGTAATAAATGGCATGCTCTTTTCGGCCAGACTCGTCATGCTGCCCCAGCACACACCCCATTGAGCTGTCAATTACTGTCAAGTAAAGTATTAGAGGTCTCCCTTCAACCGGTGGCATAAGAATGGGTGGTTCCTGGAGGTACTCTTTGATTCTGTCGAAAGCGGCCTGACATTCATTGTTCCAACGTACTACTTGATCTTTCTTCAGCAGCTTGAAGATTGGCTCACAGGTAGCAGTTAGGTGCGAGATGAATCGGGCAATATAATTCAGACGTCCTAGAAAGCCTCTGACCTCTTTCTCTGTCTTGGGGACTGGCATCTCTTGTATGGCTTTAACCTTGGCAGGGTCCACTTGAATACCTTTGTCGCTTACGACGAAGCCTAGCAACTTTCCAGATCTTACCCCAAATGTGCACTTGTTTGGATTCAACCTCAGTTTGTACAACTTCAGACGGTCAAACAACTTTTGTAGATGGTTAAGGTGTTCCTCCTCAGTTTGGGACCTTGCAATCATATCATCGACGTACACTTCAATCTCATGATGTATCATGTCATGAAATAGAGCAACCATGGCACGTTGGTAGGTTGCCCCAGCATTTTCCAACCCGAATGGCATGACCTTGTAGCAGAAGGTGCCCCACTGGGTAACGAAGGTAGTCTTTTCCATATCTTCGGGAGCCATCTTGATCTGATTATACCCTGAAAAGCCGTCCATGAAGGAGAACATCTTGTGCTGAGCAGTATTGTCAACCAGAACATCGATGTGAGGCAGAGGGAAGTCATCCTTGGGGCTCGCCCTGTTCAAATCCCTGTAGTCAACACACATTCGGACCTTACCATCTTTCTTTGGTACCGGAACCACATTGGCAACCCACTGAGGGTAAGAAGTCACTGCTAGAAACCCGGCATCAAATTGCTTCATAACCTCAGCTTTGATCTTCTCGGACATCTCTGGACGCATACGTCGGACCTTTTGTTTAACCGGAGGGCATTCTTCCTTGGTAGGCAGGTGATGGACCACAATGTCGGTATCCAACCCAGGCATGTCTTCGTAAGACCAGGCAAAGATTTCCACATAATCATGCAACATCTGAACCAACCGTTGTTTCACGCTGATCTCCAGATTGGCACCAATCTTAACTTCCTTTCTATCTGTCTCAGTACCCAGATTTACCGTTTCCACTGGCTCTTCATGTGGCTGAATGGCCCTCTCTTCCTGGAGTAACAGTCTTGCAAGTTCGCCAGGCACTTCGCAATCATCTTCACCTTCGTCTTCGGCTAAGTTGATCGGATTTTCGAAGTCATAACTGGCAGTAGTAGAGTCGTTACCAGTGAGATCCAGAGTGGATTGGAACCTGTATAGGTGAGTGTGTGTAAATATAGCTGTTTTGCAATATATAAAGAAAGAAAGAAAGGGAGCACAAGATTTGAAATGCGAAAAACGTCCAAAGTTTTTATTCATGATATATGGAAATGACAAGTAATAAGCCCTCACAAATGAAGCCAACGGTGCCCCGGGTAAGGCACCGGGCCATAAAGTTTCAAATTATTGTTCATTACAAATTTAAAAAAACAAAGGAATTCATTACTGCGTAACGAAAGTAACAGGTATGTAGTCTTTTGCAGTCCAATTGTTCATTCCACCGTCGGTCGTCGGGCAGATCCAGCTGTCGAATTCAGATTCTTCCGCATCGCCTTCAATAGCATTCACTCCCGGATTAGTGATGAACACGGGAGGTCTTCCGATCCTTGCTTTGCGTACAGCCCTCTGAGCCTCTGCAGTAAAACCCAACCCAAACTTGTCAGTCTTAGGAGTAAAATCAGGGAGCCTGCCTCAGTTAGCACATTCACCTTTTTCAATCACAGCCCGGGCGTCCTTCAAGGAAGCCATCTTCAAAGGAAAGTCTTCTTCAATTACTGTCTCAGCTGACGCCAATGTTGGAGGCACCTCTTCAAATTGTTGAAAGGGGGTTTCAATAAACTCCCCGTCCATCTCTATATACCGGAACGAGTTCAGATGACTAACCATGTATTCTTCCTCCCCCTGCACTGTAACAATCTTCCCTCTGACAGGGTATTTGAGCTTTTGGTGTAGAGTGGATGTTACAGCCCCAACCTTGTGGATCCAAGGACGACCCAACAAACAAGAATAAGATGGACGAATGTCCATCACATAGAACGTTGAGTCAAAGACTTGGGAACCAACCCGGATCAGAATATCTACTTCACCATGTACCATCCTCTTCGACCCGTCAAAGGCTCGGACAACGATGTTACTAGGCTTCAACTCCAAACCCTCATAATCCAACCTGTCTAAGGCCTTCTTGGGCAATACATTCAGTGAAGAACCAGTGTCTACCAACACGTGTGCAAGAGTAGTGCCCATGCATTCAATGGAGACATGCAGGGCATCATTGTGGTTCTTTCCCTTAGCGGTCAGATCAGCATCAGAGAAACCCAACCCATTGTCAGCGGTCAAGTTGGCCACGCAATCAGTGAATTGATCAGCAGACGTCTCTTGTGGCACATGGGCCGTCTTCAGAAATGAAATCAGGGCCTTGGCATGGGCCTCTGAGCACAACAACAATGATAGCATAGAGATCTTAGAGGGGGTATGCCCCAGCTGTTCAACGACGTTGAAATCGCTCTTTTTGATGATCTTAAGGATTTCCTCCATCTCTTGCTGGGAGGCTTCAACATTAACAGTCTTCGGTGGCTCCATCCGGGCAGGCACATCAGCAATCCCTTTGCCCCGAGTGTCAGATGACTCAGCAGCAGGGGTAGAAACTTGATCAGGAGGGGAAACAGGCGCACTTGTAGGCGTGATGATAAGAGGTCTTCGGATAACTGGCGGCGCAATGTCAGGCGAGAAGAGCCTGCCACTACGAGTAACTTTAGCGGGACCGGTGATGTTACTGATACCGGTACTAGTGTTGAACTCCTGCTTCACTCCAAGCACATACACATCTGCCCCGTAATGCCATGGGACAACCTTGTCAGATTTATAGGGGAAGGGCCCCGGAACAATAATGATAATAGGTGCAACAAACATGATTTTGACTGGCTTCCTCGGGGGAGCCTTGGTAGGATTGTTGAAAATGGTGACGACAGATACTTCTGCAGTAGGAACAATAGGAACAGCGGTCTTCTTGAACAAGATTTCTTTGCTATCCATCAGGTTTTGGACGCCTGACTTCAGCAACAGACAACCAGCAGGGGAAACGGCACACAGAAGGCAACCCTTACTACAACCCAGAAATAAACCGGCTAGCAACAGGTTCCTCTTGACAGTCAATAAAGGGGTAGCAACATCATCCACAGAAACTGCATACAGGTCTTCCTCAATAGCATTTGCTCCATGCTGGGGCATAGGAGCAGTCACAACGTTGGGCCTTTCGGGCGCCTCAAACTGTATTTCCTTGGCATCGATAAGGTCCTGAACCTTATTTCTTAGGGCCCAGCAATCATCAGTAGAATGCCCCGGGCTATCAGAGTGATAGGCACAGCGGGCGTTGGGATTATACTTCGGAGAGGTTGTGTTTACCACCTTCGGAGCTTCTCTGACGGTTACCAAGTTGGTCGATAGCAGTTGCGGCAAGATCTGTGACAAGGTCATACTAAGCCAAGCATATTCTCTTCTGGGTCTCTCACCCCTTGGTTGGTTAGGTTGCCGAGGAGCGGCAGCAAGCTTTGCAATTACCACCGCGTTGACAGCTTGGCGGCGTTCTGGTTTATTTTGCCTTCTGGGCCCATACACAGCACTGGCTTCCTTCTTGAAAGGCTTCTTTTCAGAACTTGAGGACGCACCTTTCTGTATCTTCCCTGATTTCATCCCAGCTTCTATCCTTTCACCGGTCAGAATGAGATCTGTGAACCCTGCAGATGAATTACCGATGAGATGGTTGAAGAATGGCCCGGATAGGGTCCCCAAGAACATGTCCACTAGTTCACGGTCAGTTAATGGTGGTTGCACCCTGCCAGCCAGGTCCCTCCATTTCTGCGCATACTCTTTAAAACCTTCTCCCGATCCTAGCGACATACCCTGGAGTTGGGTATGTGTAAGAGCGAGGTCGGCATTATACTGATACTGCTTGTAAAAAGCAGTAGCCAAGTCCTCCCAGTTACGAACCTTGGTTCCATCCAGCTGATAGAACCATTCGAGATGAGTCCCTGAAAGACTCTCCTGGAAGAAATGGATCCATAAGTTCTTGTCCACAGTATACGGTTGGATCTTTCGCACATAAGATCTGAGATGTAGCTTAGGGCAGCACGCCCCGTCATACTTTGCGAAAGATGGTGCTTTGAACTTATGTGGGATTACCACCCCAGAAGATAAACCCAAGTCTCCGAAATCCAAACCAGGCACTTGTTGAATTTCCATGGCATTCAGGCGATCCTCTAACTGCTTGTACTTGTCTTCAGCTGGAGGATACTGCTCCTCATTGAAATCAGTCTCGTTGTCAGAGACCACCGGACTAGGAACCCTTCCCCCCTGGGGACTGCCTTTCCCTACAGAAGAACCAGCTTGATCAACCTCATTCTGCAGTGTGTTACCAAACCTCCAGCCAGTGTTGAATAGTACAGTTCTCTTCTTCTTCTTCTTGACCAGCAGAGCCTTCAATTCCTCTTGACCTTGGGCTAGACTCATGATCAACTCTTGGAACTGGGCGTTCTGAGCCTGGAGGGCCTTGATGGATTGCTCAGTAGATGATTCAGGATTCATGATGGCGAGCTAAAATAAACAACGAAGAAGATTAAACCACATGTAAAAAAGAGTACCTGCTATGCACATGATGCATGATATGTTGTTTATGCAATGCATTCAAGGGTTCGAAAGTTCAAATTTGTTGTAGACAAAAAGGAACACACGTTATCATTAAGAAATAATTGTTTAGTACATCAAAGCCTCATGGGCAAAAATTACAAAGTAAACTAATCCCAAAAGACACTGCGCATCCTCTTTGGAGCTATGTAAGTGTTGAGAGTCTTTTCCTCGTGCAGTAGGCGGGTGAGCTCCAAGACCTTCTTCTCACTAGCATGTAGACTGGCTTCAAGAGAATTCCGTTCTTCCTTAAGCTGGATCCAGCTCTTCTGCATTTCTTCCCAGGATGTAGGCATGTCAGGATGTTGAATGGTGTAGGGCACCTCTCCTTCCAACACTGGCTCTTTGATCATAGGGAGAACATAAGGATATGGCATCACTAACTTCTGGGAGCGGGCTCGTACCCACTTGAGATAAGGCTCCAACGGGATGGAGTTCCTGTGCCCCAGTGTCTTGCTATCTACCTTGTTGGGCATCCTCCAAGCTCTGATAAATCTCTGGCGAAGTCCTTGTGCATCGTTGTCGAAGTCAAAAACTATGTCAGGAATTACCATGTCATGAGGGCCATCCCTCCGAGCATATCCAAACTGTCTCAAGGCCAGACAGGGGTTGTAAGTAATACCTCCTCTGATTCCAAGTAAAGGAACATTAGGAAACTCCCCGCAACGATCAATGATAGTGACGTCTTCTCTGGACCGAGAACACCAATGTATATCTGCATGTGTAAGAGTCATCAATCGTTGTGACCATCTCAAACCCCGCTCGTTCTTCAGAACTGGTTGTGGAAGGTGCGAAATAAACCACCTTCCCAGGAGAGGAGTGCAGCACATAAGAACACCTTTTTTTTCTCATGGTTCGAGTGTAACATGAGTGAAGGATGTCCCCAAGCAACGTAGGTGTAGGATTCCTGGACATGAAGATCTTGACAGCATTGATATCTATAAGCTGGTCTGGATTAGGGAACATCACCAACCCATAGACAAGGAGAGCCACAACTTCTTAAAAAGCTTGTAGGTCAAGGGAGTTCCAACATTCTTGGGCTTTCTCAAACAGGAACCTAGCCAAGAACCCTTTGATACCACTTCTAACTTCCCAATGTCCCTTGATGTTAGATGGTTGTAGGCGTAATGCTTTAGCAATCTCTTCAAGTTTGGGTTCCCTTTCCGTATCGTTGTAGGGTAGTTGACTAAGGATAGGGATCTTCAGAAGCCGGGAGAACTCTTCCAATGTAGGCACCAGTTGATAATCCAGGAAAGTAAAGCAGTGGTGCAGAGGGTCAAAGAACTGGAAGAGGACCTTTATCATATCTTCCTCAATGTTGGTGTTGACCAAGCTGATGAGTCTTCCATGTTTCTCACTGAAATAAGAGTTCTCGGGAATCCTGGATATAAGTTCCTTAAGCTGAGGAGGGACCCTTACGGGGTTGATCTGAATTGTCTTTCTGCGGATAGTTTCCATGTCCTACAAAACAAGAACAAAGATGAAGATTCGAACCCCTGAAATGGTTAGTGGATGCATATGATGATGTATGATGTAATGATGTTATGATAAAAACACACCACAAATATCCACAAAAAGCAAACATGGTAAGGCACACAAGTCACACAGGACAACCCTTAGAGTTCAGGCCAGCATGGGGTCTAGGTATTACCCTCTTGAAGTTGGTGGGCTCAAAACCTGTCCTATCAGAAGTAACCGGGTTCTAAGGGTCTCAATATCATTGGATTGTTTTCTGTGTTCATCGTTTCGATTTAGCCACTGAACTGGCGATCGAAATATTCCAAGAAAACAACCCTCAACTGAGTGTAGTATCGAGTATCAACCAACTTCGGACTGCACCAAGGTCAGTTATCTCACTACCCTAAAGAGGCCAGGATGGTTCAATTAAGGTTCCTAAGGTCAGTTGATGCTTCACGACACCATGCGGCAGCCCCGTACTCTCCTTGACTTGACTCAAGGGTTACCGATACTCACCAAAGTGCCACATCAACGTAGCAGACTGCTTCAACCGTGTCGGTGTACCCCGCACAGTTCCCTCACAGTCTTGTTGCTACTTTCTAAGAAGGTATCCCCCAGATCCGGGTTAGGATCTATAGAACTCCCAAGACAGTGCCCACAATAATAAAGCAAACAAAACAAAGCAATTGAAAACACAAGTATGAGCTATCCTAAGGTACACCTCACTTTAAAGATATCCCCAACAGAGTCGCCAGTTCTGTGATCGGTGGATTTAGAACTGACTGTTTAACGCTGGTTCATGAAATGTCGCGGAAGCAAGAGTCGCCACCGTCTTTTATTTTCTCCAACATGGACAGGACAAAAGCACAGCAAAATTCCTTATGAGATCGTTTCTCGGTTCGGGAGGTAGATTTATAGAAAGGGAAGGTGTTAGCACCCTTTCTATCCATGGTTATCCATAGGCTCTTAGGTACTTGCTCTTAGGTTTTCAAAGTGTTTGCTTTTCAAGTGTGAGTGGGTTTGAAAAAGTTTCGTTTAAAGATTTCTGAATAACTCTTGTATCTGTCCTCAAGAGTGTTTGAAAAATTGTTTTGAAAGCCTTTTGAAAGTGTCGGTGTGAAAAGGTTTTTGATTTGTTTTTGAAGAGAGCAAGTATCCATGAGTCATCTACCTACCCTAAGGAATTAGGCTGTGTAGAAGTCCCTAAAGTAGTGCCATCCCACCATTGAGAGGTAGGTAGCACCACCGTTGGAGGTGTTCGGGTCAATTCGATTGTAGGGACAGTGTGGTCACCGAAGCAACAGTTAGGACACCTTAGAAGCTACCCTTATATCCTAGATCCTTTTTAATCCGAGGCAACCGTTTCGAGGCAACTATTTCGAGGCAACTGTTTTGAGGCAACTGTTTCGAGGCAACTGGATCATGGACATAAGGACCGCTAAAACGTCCTATACTTGACGACCACGTTTCGAAGGCAACGAGTGAGGCGTACCCTAGAAGTGGTGTGTGTATTTGTGTGTTATTTTCAGTCTAACGGTTATCTTTGATCATGGCACTGTGAGCTACGCGTTGTTTTTAGTTAACATACATTCTTTCATGCAATTTAGAATTTAGGAGTGCGAAAAATTAAAAGACAGGAAGATAAAAGCTACGCTATTACAAGGCGCGGGTCTATACATCACCAAAATACAAAGACCCATTTTTGATAAAAGATGCGGAAAGTAAAAAATGCGGTAAACCTAATTACTATTACATCCGGAAAGCAGTTACATAATAATCGATAAGAAAATAACACGCGAAAAGAATTAAATTGAACGTCCTAGGGTTTTGACCCTTTGCTTGAAATTAAATTAAATTAAAGCCTAATTATGATTTAATTAAAGAAAAGAAAGTTTTTTTTTATGTTTTTGGTATTTAATATGGAAATAAAGAAAAGAATTAAGAAAGAAACCCTAAATCTAAGTTTATTTTAATTATTAATGAAAATATTAAAGTTAACCTAATTTAAGCTAATTAATTAATTTACATATTTATGTACAAAAAATAATAATAATAAATAATGATGAAAATAATTAAGAAAAGATAAAAATGTCAAAAACCTAATTCTATAGAATTTTATTTATTTAAGAAAATATTGAATTAAAACCTACTTTAAACTAGATTAATTGTTAGTTATTTATTTACAAAAAATATGTTAGTGATGAATTTAATAATAATTAAATATATTTTACAATTTGACTTTCTGTTTTTATTATGGAAAAAATTATTTTATGGTGAAAAAAACAATTAAAACAATTAAAAAGAATTAGAAAAGAAAAGAAAATAAAATTAAAAAGGATGCAAACCAAGGGGGGGTTTCAGGCCCAAATGGAGGTTTGTTGAAAGTAATTCAGGCCCATTGACACAAAGGCCTTGTTTGACTTTCCAGATTGAGTGCACGTTGGTTGACTGAGCCACACCATGGGTGTTGTTTTCTGACCATTAGATTGGATCTCCTGGCCACTTGGCAAGCCACGCGTGAGAGTGCATGATGGACTTCCAAGCATACACTGCATGTGAACGCTTTATGAAAAAATAGAACAAATTATATGGGGGACCTGGGGATCGAACCCGGGTCCTAGCACTCACCAAGCCACGTCCCTTGCCAATTGAGCTATTGCGCGCGTTTGTACATATAATGGAAAACAAATATTATAAAAAAACAAAGGTTAATGATATAAAACAAAAAAAATACGCGCGCAGTTTGAATCTTCCAATCACGCCTGGACACCTCAGCTTTCTTCTTCGTTTTCACCTGTAATATGAATGAGATAGCGGGGGTTTTAAACCCCCACTAAGTGTAATAGTGAAAAATAGCGATTACGCCCACAGATGATATAAATTAGGCGCGAGGGTTTCAATCGATTCGTCTTGTTGCTACGAATTCGTCCATACAGGTTTGGTGGTCCAATTTTACCATATGAGGAAAGCCCTAATTTTGAAGCTCTGAAACCCTAATATCCTTCAATGGTGGATTTTGATACAAGCAGTTTTAGAACAATTAAACGTTACCAAAAGCTTCAGGGAGATGTTAGTAGCATAAATCAATAATCAAAACACATGAATGATGCATAGAAATTAGAATTCGATTATGGAAATATTTGTGAAAAACGTGACTCTGTTCTACCGTTTCTTTGAGTATGAGAGCATGTTCTTGGTTGCAATAGCTTACTGGTAACTCAGGCAAGATGATGGAATTCTTTTTAGGCGTGGAAAATCACTGCAAGTATGGTTTCAGTTTCACAACTTTCTTGATTTTTTTGCAAATTGGTTATGGCCTCTGAGCAGTTTTCACGTGTATTCTGCACTAGGGTTCACTTGTGCCTTTGTATGTGAAGCAAATTAGGTCAAGAATAAGCCCATGAATCCATGAATTAATGACTTGCATCTTTGATTGCTAATCATATCTTTTTTCAATCTTTTTCCATGGAAACTTTGCCAATTATGGAAGATCTTGTCTTGTTGATTGATGCACGAAATCCTTAGCATGTGTGGAGTATATTTGCTGCATAAAAAGATTTGACAACCATTATTTGATATTTTTCTACAATTAAAACTAATTAAATGAATTAATAAGAATAAAAATTCAATTAATTAATTAAAAATAAGAAAATAAATCCTTTTAAGCTCAATGGGTCGTGCATAGGCTTTGGGTAATGATTCAAGAAAGAATTTGAGGCCCATTAGCAAATTTGAAGTGTTTTAGGCAAAGTTGACTTTTGAAAGTTCCCAAAAATTTCCCAACTTCTCCAATGCATATCTTGCTCAATTTTGAAGCTATGATCATGTTCTTGGACATTTTGGAAAGGTCTTGAAGTCCTCTAACCAATTCCTTTGGTCCCATGTCATTTTGATTTACCAATCTCAAGTTATGGTCTTTGACTTAAAGTGCCTTTTTGTTGACTTTTGAAAATGACCTATAATGTTGAAACTGATAACTTTTTGTGAGAGCATTTCTTGGACTTGGAGTGTGAAGATAAGTTGTAGGAAATGTCATCCTATTCAAAATGAGCTTTGGATGGGATTTTTCTGATAAACCATGAAGAAGTTATGCCTTGGTCAATTTGCAGTTGACTTTTCAACTGTCCAAAAATAGCAAGTTTTGGCATCTTGAGACTTTTTGAGCCATGCTTTGAGGAATCATGATCAAGAATTGATCAAATGATGATTGTGGCTTCAAAATAAGATGTTGACCAAAATTTTTGACTTTTGACTGTCAAATGACCATTTTGCCCCTGTAGTTGACTGTGAAGCAATTAGGGTTTTTGACTGTGCACTTTGATGCTGTGAGTCTTGAAACTTGACATATGGATGCTTGACAATGTATATAGGCATGTGGGACTTGATTGGACCCTTGGAAACCTCAATTTCTTTGTAAGAACCAAAACCCTAGTTTGACTGTGTTAGGAGGCAATTGGACTGTGCAACCCTTGAGGGATTTTGAACCTTGATCTTGAAAAATCTTGAAGAATATGGGAGGGCAAATTTTGGGGTACAACACAAGGGATATCGGTACAGACCAAGGTGTCACACCAATGTAGCTACTGCTTCACCCGTGTCGGTCTACGCTGGACAGGTCCCTCACAGTTTATTGCTACTTACCTAAAGGGTATCCCCAGATCCGGGTTAGGATCTATGAAACTCCGATGCAAACCCACAATATTAAAGCATATAAGGCATACAATTGAAAACATGAGTGATCTAATCCTAAGGTACACCTCACTTATAAAAATCCCCAGCAGAGTCGCCAGTTCTGTGATCGGTGGAAATAGAACTGACTGTTTTTTAAGCTGGTTCGCGAAATGTCGCGGTAAGCAAGAGTCGCCACCGTCTTTTATGTTCTCCAACAAGGAAAGGACAAAAGCACAGCAAAATTCCTTTTCGAGATGTTTCTCGGTTCGGGAGGTAGATTATAGAAAGGGAAGGTGTTAGCACCCTTTCTATCCGTGGTTATCCACGGGCTCTTAGGTACTTGCTCTTATGTTTTCAAAAGATTGTTTGCTTTTCAAAGTAACTCTTGTATCTCTTGTATCTTTTGAAAAAGTTTCGTTTGAAAAATTTCTAAGTAACTCTTGTATCTGTCCTCAAGAGTGTATGAAAAATTTGTTTGAAAACTTTTTGAAAGTGTTAGTGTGAAAAGTATTTTTGTTTGTTTTTGAAAAGAGCAAGTACCCATGAGATCTACCTACTCTAAGGAATTAGGCTGTGTAAGAGTCCTTTAAACAGTGCTATCCCACTATTGAGAAGTAGGTAGCACCGTCGTTTGAGGTATTCGGGTCAATTCGATTAAGGGACAATGTGGTCACCGAAGCAATGGTAGGACGCCTTAGCGGTAACCCTAATGTCTTAGATCCTTTTTATCCGAGGCAACCGTTTCGAGGCAACTGGATCTTAGACAGGAGGGCGACCTCTAAAACACCCTATACTTGACGACCACGTTCGAGGCAACCAGTGAGGCGTACCCTAAGAGTGGCATGTGCTTGTGTGTTGTTTTCAGTTTATGTTTATCTTTGATCATGCATTTGTGAGCTACGGATTGGTTTTATTATTCATACAAGTCTTTCATGCATATTAACAGTTAAGAGTGCGGAAAGTAAAGCGCGGAAAGATAAATCTACGCTATTACAAGGCGCGGGTCTATACATCGCCAAAAACATAACCCGTTTTGGAAAATAAATGCGGAAAGTAAAAGAAAGCGGTAAAATCCTAATTAACTATTACATCCTTGGAAACAGATACATAAATATGATTAAAAATAATTAAAGCGCGAATAGAAATTTAATCGGGACGTCCTTAGGGTTTTGACCCTTTTGAGAAATAAAGAAAGTAGTCCTTTTTTGCAATTTAATTAAAATATTAAACCTAGTACTAATTAATTATTTAATAAAAAAGAAAAAAAATGTTTTTTGTGTTTTTTATGTTTTTAATGAAAAATAAAAAGAAAAGAAATAAAAAGTCAAGAGAAAACCCTAATTCTAACCTATTTTATTTATTGTGAAAAAAGATTAAAATTAACTAATTAAACTAATTAATTTATTAGTATTTTATTTACAAAAATAATGAATTAAAGTGAAACTAATAATTAGTAAAAAATATTTACATTTTAATAGTCTTAATTTATGAAAATTAATTTGTTAGTTAATAATAATAATAACAATAATTATTAAAGAAAATAAAAGGAAAAAGAAAATAAAAAAAGATGGTAAACCAGGGGGGTTTGATGGACCCAAATGGAGGTTTATTCCAGCAATTCTGGCCCTTTTGCTTAAGCCTTTGTTGACTTCTGGGAATTGACTAGGGCGTGCTTTGACTTGGAGCATGGTGTTCTCCACTCTTTGACCATTGGATTGAGGATAATGGCCACATGGCGCCTGATCAGTGAAGGTTCATGATGGAACATATTGGCAAGGCCTGCATAGGAATATGTTAGAAAAAATAGAAAGAAACGTTTGGGGGGACCTGGGAATCGAACCCAGGTCCCAATGATCCTTGGACAATACAACAACCACTGAGCCAACTGCACGCCTTTGTTAGTATAATACTGGCCAAATATTATATGGGTTAATTAATTGCTTATGCTACAAACAATCAAAAGCGCGCGTTCCTTTGAATAAGCCACTGGGGTATTGCCAGCTCACCGTCTTCTTCATGAAACCTGCATAAAACATATCAAATAGCGGGGATTTTTAACCCCCACAACATGGAAGCACAATTAATAGCGATTAGGTCTATATGCAATATAAATTGAGCACGAGGGTAGCTTTGTGTTTGTCTCGTTCCAGCGATCTCAACCATAGGCGTTGGAGGTTCTAATTTTACCTATATAGCAAAGCCCCAAATCAAGAGCTTTGAAACCCTAGAATTCAACAATGGTGGTTTACGTTTCAGGGCACCATAATACAATTAACCTATATCATCAGCTTCAGAAAGGTGTTAGCAATGCAAAGCAATGATCATAACATGTTAATGATGCATCAAACTTGAGTTTTGATTATGAAAAAGAATAAGCAAACCGTGATTCTGTTTGGACGTTTCCTTGAGGTTAAACGCTTGGTTTCGATTGCAATGCGTTCCTGGATGTCCCAGCAAGGTGTTTGAATCAAGAAAGGGCTTTGAATTGGCCTGGAAGGTTGAATTCAGTTTCAAGCTTTCTTTGAATTTTTTTCAATATAGCAATGGCTCTTTTCAGCAGTTTTGTCCGTTTTCAGGCATTAGGGTTGAGTTATGCACTTATAGTAGAAGGGTTTTAGGTTACAATCTTGCTCCAAAAATCCATGGCTTTATGATTTCAATATTTGATTTCAATCAAATCTTTTTGCACATTTTTTATTGACAAAACTTGCTAAAATTGGATATTTTGGTCCCCTTGATTGATACATGAAATCTTCAGCATGTGTTGAGTTTATTTGCACCACAAAAAGATTTGAAAACAATATCTTTGAATTTCCTACATTTAAAATAAATTAAATGAATTAATATTAATAAAAATTCAATTAATTAATTAAAAATAAGAAAATAAATCAATTTAAGCTCAATGGGTCGTGCATAGGCCTTGGACAATGTTTCAAGAAAGAATTTGGGGCCCATTAGCAAAAACAAGGTGTTTTAGGCAAAGTTGACTTTTGCAAATTCCCAAAAATTCCCCAACTTCTCCAATGCATATCTTGCTCAATTTTGAAGATATGAACATGTTCTTGGACATTTGGAAAGGTCTTGAAGTCCTCTAACCAATTCCTTTGGTCCCATGTCATTTTGATTTACCAATCTCAAGTTATGGTCTTTGACTTAAAGTGCCTTTTTGTTGACTTTTGAAATTGACCTATAATGTAGAAATTGATAACTTTTTATGAGAGCATTTATTGGTCTTGGAATGTGAAGTTGAGTTGTAGGAAATGTCATCTCCTTCAAAATGAGCATTGGATGGGATTTTTCTAATGAACCATGAAAAAGTTATGCCTTGGTCAAGTTACAGTTGACTTTTCAGCTATCCAAAAATAGAAACTTTTGGCATCTTGATGATTTTTGAGCCATTCTTGAGGAATCATGATCAAGAATTGATCAAATGATGATTATGGCTTCAAAATAAGATGTTGACCAAAATTTTTGATTTTGACTGCCAAATGACCATTTTACCCCTACAGTTGACTGTGAACCAAATAGGGCTTTTGACTGTGCAACTTGGTGCTGTGAGTCTTGCAACTTGGCATGTAGATGCTTGGCAATGTACATAGGCATATGAGACTTGATTGGACCCTTGAAAACCTCAAATTCTTTGCAGGAACCAAAACCCTAGTTTTTGACTGGCTTAGGAGATGTTAGGACTGTGCAACCCTTGAGAAGACTTGAGCAAATTGAGATGATGCTTGTCAAAACTTTGAAGAATATGGGAGGGCAAATTTTGGGGTACAACACAGGGTTTACCTGATACCTCTTCAGTCTCGACGTCACAGCAATGTACGCGTTCGTCCAACCTCTCGATGGTGATATGGGGAGCTTCATTGTCCCACCTGACCTTTAACATAAAAGACATAGTAGCTAGCGCGTATGCTAACTGTTTCTCTTGGGAAATGTTCAAAGGTTATCTCCTCAAAGTGCGAAAGCAATGTCAGTACATATTCTTTGTAAGGAATAAGATTTGGGTGCTTCGTATCTCACTCGCCTTTGATCTGATTGATCAATAAAGCAGAATCTCCGAATACACTCAAGAACTTAATCCTCAGGTCAATAGCAGCTCGGAGACCCAGGATACATGCTTCATACTCCGCCATATTGTTGGTGCAGTTAAAACATAATCGGGTGGTGAATGGAGTATGACAGTCCTCAGGAGATATAATCACAACACCAATCCCATTACCCAACGCATTTGAGGCTTCATCGAAATACATAGACCATCGGGATCCTTCCTCAGGTCCTTCATCCGGTCCAGGTTCTTCACAGTCGATCACCAACATGATGTTCTCATCCGGGAACTCGAAATTCATGGATTGGTAGTCATCCACGGCCTGATGCGCCAAATGATCTGCCAACACACTCCCTTTGATTGCTTTTTGGGTTGTGTACTAGATGTCGTACTCGGTTAAGATCATCTGCCATCTTGCTATTCTTCTGGACAAGGCAGGCTTCTCGAAGATATACTTGATTGGATCCATCTTTGATATCAATAAGGTGGTGTGAGTCAGCATATACTGTCTCAGCCGGTGAGCAGCCCATGCCAAAGTGCATCAAGTTTTCTCGAGCAGTGAGTATCAGGTCTCACAGTCGGTAAACTTTTTTTTAAGGTAGTAAATAGCGTGCTCTTTTCGGCCAGACTCGTCATGCTTCCCCAACACACACCCCATTGAATTGTCCAGTACTATCAAGTATAAGATCAAAGGTCTTACTTCAACTGGAGGCATCCGAATTGGTGGCTCTTGGAGATATTTCTTGATCCTTTCGAAAGCGGTCTGACATTCATCATTCCATTTTACCACTTGATCTTTCTTCATCAGCTTGAAGATTGGCTCATAAGTAGTTGTCAGATGTGAAATGAATCAGACGATGTAATTCAGACGTCCCAAAAAGCCTCTAACTTCCTTTTCTGTGAGGGGAGCTGGCATCTCTTGTATAGCTTTCGCCTTTGCAGGATCCACCTGAATACCTTTATCACTGACGACGAAACCTAGCAGCTTACCAGACCTTACTCTGAAGGTGAACTTGTTCGGGTTTAACCTCAGCTTGTACGTCTTCAACTTGTCAAACAGTTTCTGTAGATGATCAAGGTGTTCTTCCTCAGTCTGGGACCTTTCTATCATGTCATCAACATAAACCTCGATCTCATGGTGAATCATGTTGTGGAACAAAGCAACCATGGCGCGCTGATAAGTGGCCCCAACATTCTTCAACCCGAAAGGCATTACCTTGTAACAGAAAGTGCCCCATGAAGGTTGTCTTCTCCATGTCCTCGGGAGCCATCTTAATCTGATTGTAACCAGAAAAACCATCCATGAAGGAGAAGATGTTATGATGTGTGGTATTGTCGAACAGAACATCGATGTGAGGAAGTTGAAAGTCATCTTTGGGGCTTGCCCTGTTCAGATCTCTATAGTCCACACACATATGTACCTTACCATCCTTCTTAGGCACGGAAACAACGTTGGAAACCCACTGCGGATAAGAAGTGACTGCTAAAAATCCCGCGTCAAACTATTTCATGACCTCAGCTTTGATTTTCTCAGACATCTCAGGGCACATACAACAAACTTTCTGCTTTACCGGAGGACAATCTTCTTTGGTTGGCAGGCGGTGTACCACAATGTCAATGTCCAAACCAGGCATATCTTCATAGGACCAGGCGAAGATCTCAACATAGTCGCGTAGCATATGTATCAACCGTTGCTTAACACTAGGCTCCAGATTTGCACCTATCTTGACCTCTTTCCTGTCTTCCTCTGTACCCAAATTCACTGATTTGACCGACTCTTCATGAGGCTGTATGGCCCTCTCTTCCTGCTGTAACAGTCTGGCAAGTTCGCCAGGCACCTCACAATCATCCTCGCCTTCGTCCTCGGCTTGGTTGATCGGATTTTCGAAGTCATAACTGGCAGTAGCAGAGTCGTTATCCATGGGATCCAGAGTGGATATGGATCTGCATTATGATACGTGAGTGTGTGTAAGAGCATAGCTGTTTTGATAAAGTGAGAGACATGAAAGAAATACAAAGAGCGCACAATTTGTAATGCAAGAAACGTCCAATGTTTTATTGATGATATATGAAATGACAAGTAATAAGCCCTCACAAACAAAGCCAAGGTGCCTCGGGCCGTAAAGTTTCAAACTGTTTATTACAAATCTCAAAACAAAAGTCAATTACTGTGAAATAAAGGAAACGGGTATGAAGTCTTTCGCCATCTAGTTGTTCAATCCACCATTGGTTGTAGGGTAGATCCAACTGTTGATATCGGGGTTCTCATCATCAGCATCCTCTGTGGTGGAGACAACCTCAATAGCATTGATTCCCGAACCATGCTTGGGCATGGGTGCAGTTATGACGTTGGGCTTCTCCGGAGCGTCAAACTCAATCTCTTTGGCTTCGATCAAGTCTTGCACCTTGTTTTTCAAAGCCCAACAGTTGTTTGTATCATGACCTGGACCTTCGGAATTATAGGCGCAGCGGGAATTCGGGTTATATTGAGGAGATGTGGTGTTGGGGTTCTTCGGGGCTTCCCTCAGAGTTACCAGGTTGGTCTTCAATAATTGTGGTAGAATTTGAGACAAGGTCATATTGAGTCGAGTATACTGCTTCTGTGGTCTCTCCACCCTTTGTTGATTGTTGTGTTGTGGAGAAACTATGGATCTTGATATCACTACCACATTTACCGCTTGACGGTGTTTAGGTCTGCTTTGGCTCCTCGAGCCATAGACTGCACTAGCTTCTTTCTTATCGGTGAAAGGCTTCTTTACTTCACTTGATGAAGTATCCTTCTGTATCTTACCACTTCGGATACCAGCTTCTACTCTCTCTCCAGTCAAGATCAACTCAGTAAACCCAAATGATGAACTGTCGATCAGATGATTGAAAAATGGACCAGATAGCGTCCCTAGAAACATGTTAACCAACTCCCTGTCAGACAAAGGGGGTTGGACTCTTCCAGCCAAGTCTCTCCACTTTTAAGCATAGTCCTTAAAACCTTCACTTGCACCCATAGACATACCCTGAAGCTGAGTACGAGTGGGAGCAAGGTCGGCGTTATATTGATACTGTTAGTAAAAGGCAGCATCAAGGTCTTCCCAGTTTCGGACATTGGCTCCTTCCAACTGATAAAACCATTCAAGTTGAGTCCTTGACAGACTATCTTGAAAGAAATGTACCCAGAAATTTCTATCAGCAGTGTGGGGTTAGATTTTCCGGACGTACGAACGGAGATAGAGTTTTAGACAGGATACTCCATTGTATTTGGAAAAAACCAGAGCTTTGATCTTGTGAGGGATCACCACTCCCGATACCAATCCCAGCTCTCTGAAATCTAAACCAGGGATCTTCTGAATCTCCATAGCACTCAGATGGTCTTCAAGTTGTTTGTACCTATCCTCGGCAGGAGGATATTTCTCCTCATCATAATCAGTATCATTATCAGAATTGGCAGGACTGGAGCCCTTTTCTTCTTCTTGGTTCTCCCCTTCTTTGGATGAAGAGGACAAATCAACTTGCTGTTTCAACCTATCCCTAAACCTTTTGCCCATACTCAAAAGAATGACCTTCTTCTTCTTTTTCTTCTTCTCTTTCTCTTTCAGAATGAGAGCTTTCAAATCCTCTTGCCCTTTAGCCAAGCTCAAGAACATCTCTTGGAATTGGGCATTTTGTGCCTGAAGATCTTTGATAGCTTGATCGGAAGACATTTCGTGCTAAAATAAACAGCGAAGAAGATGAGAAACCTGTAATGGTACCTGTAATAGTGTGCATGATAATGGGATGCGTATGTAATGATTTCAAAGACTTCGGGAGATTTAAATTTGCAAACCAAAAATAAAACGAAACTTTATTAGATTAACTGGTAAAAAGTTCAACTATGCCTTTGAGGCATTTTACAAAGAAAAAAACGAAAAATAACTCTAAAATAAAAAAAGCAAAATCAGAAATCCCATGGACGCTTCCCCTTGGTGCTGACGTAGTTATTGATCGTTCTTTCATTCTCGAGTTACCTGGAGAGCTTCAAGATCTTCCTTTCTTGCTCATGGTACTTCTCTCGGTTAGTATCCCTCTCCTCTTTCAGCTGGATCCAGGATCTCTGCAATGCCCCAAGATTAGTGGGCATGTAGGGATAAAATACGGTATAAGGAATGCCCTCTTCATTGGTCGGCTCCATAATTACTGGCAATACAGCTTCATAAGGCATCCCAAGCTTCTGGGCTCGAGCTCAGACCCACTGGAGATAAGGATGCATAGGGAGAGAATTCTTTGGTCCTAGCTCTTGGGGATAAGATCTGTTCACCATGCCCCAAGCTCGTATAAACCTCCGGCGATGCTCGTCGACGTCTTCCTTGTAGTCAAATGCAATATCTGTAAGAAGTAACTCATGAGGACCGTCTCTCCGAGCACGACCAAATTGTCCCAAAGCTAAACAAAGGCTGTAGGTTATACCCCCTCTGATTCCAAGCAACGGGACATTAGGGTATCCCCCACAACAATCAATGACAGCAGTGTTTTCCAAAGCCTTGGAACTCCAAAGAATGTTTGTATGGGCAAGTGACATTATCCTGTAAGACCATCCCAAACCTTCTTCATTCTTCAACACATACTTGGGGAGGTGCGAAATAAACCACCTCTCCAGCAGCAGCGTGCAACACATGAGAGTCCCTCTTCTTCGCACAATACGAGTGTAGAGGGCATGTAAGATATCACCCAATAAAGTAGGCACAGGATTGCGAAAAAGGAATATCTTAACCGCATTCACATCCACAAAGGAATCCGGATTCGGGAAGAGAACCAAACCGTAAATAAGGAGAGCCAAGATATCTTCGAAAGCCTGAAATTCCAAACTATCCCAGAATAGCTGAGCTTGATCTATCAAAAACTTGGCTAAGAAACCTTCAACCCTGCTTCGTGTCTCCCAATTGGATACTACATTAGCCCGTTTTAGATGTAGAGCTGAGGCAATATCTTCCGATCTAGGAGTCTCTTCCATACCTATGAAAGGCACCTGCTCTAGGATGGATATACCCAATAAGTGAGAGAACTCCTCCAAAGTGGGAAGCAACTGGTAGTCTGGAAAAGTGAAACAATGATGCACAGGATCGAAGAACTGGAAAATCACACTCATCATCTGCTCATCAAACTTTGAGGTAACCAGGCTAAGAAGCTGACCATGCCTCTTAATGAACATGGAAGTCTCAGAAACTCTTAAGGCTAACTCTTTGAGTTGAGCGGGTATTCGCACAAAATTAACTCGGATGGTGTTTCTACGCATGGAAGCCATAATCTACAAAACAGAACAAAGATAAATTCCCTCGGTCTTTGAAATGGTTGGTATAATGAAGTATGCATTCTATGTTATGATGCATGATGTCATGATAAAACAAACAACATGTATAGCAGATAACAGGCATGGCAAAGGCAAACAAGCCACACAAAAGCCCTTAAGCTTAAGGTTTGCATGGGGTCTAGGTATTACCCTCTTGAAGTTCAGTTGGTTTCAACCTGTCCTAGCAAAAGTAACCGGGTTCTAGAGGTTCTCAATATCACTAACCATCCTCCATCGGTCATGGTTTCAGCTCACACAATCTTTTCTTGCAGCCGGAACTATCTCGAGAGTATGGTCTCAATGAGTGTAGCATTGAGTATCAACCAGTTCTCAGCTTTACACTGAGGTCGCCTATCTCCCTACTTTTTAATGTCCAAGTTGGTCTATTAAGGGTTCTAAGGTCAGTTGATGCTTAACGAAACACATAGCAGCCCCGTATTCTCCTCGTTTATCCACAAGGGATACCGGTACCAACCAATGTGCCACATCAACGTAGCTACTGCTTCAACCATATCGGTCTACACCGTACAGTTCCCTCACAGTTTATTGCTACTTACCTAAAAGGTGTCCCGAGATCTGGGTTAGGATCTATAGTAACCCCCAATACAAAAACCTTAAAAGTAAAGCAACCAAAACAAACAAGAGAATCAATTTTATGATGAACTATATCCTAAGGTATACCCCACTTATATCTCCCCAGCAGAGTCGCCAGTTCTGTGATACGGTGACAGAACCAGACTGTTTTGGAAAATGCTGGTTTGCATTTTACGTTTGTGTTCGCAAAATTTCGCGGTAAGCAAGAGTCGTCACCGACTTTTATTTTATCCAACTGGAAAGGAAAAAAGCATAGAAACATTCCTTTTTCGAGATTTTGAGTAAGGGGGGTAGATTATAGAAAGGGAAGGTATTAGCACCCTTTCTATCCGTGGTTTTCCACAGGCTCTTAGGTACTTGCTCATCTTTTTAAATTGCTTATGTGTGCGTTTATTTTGAAATTTTTTTGTCTTACTTCGTTTTAACCCTTGTATCAGTCCTCAAGAGTGTTACGAAGTGTTTTTGGAAACTTTGTTTGAAAAGGTGTAAGTGTGAAAGAGTTTGATTTTGAGCAAGTACCTACTAGCATCTACCTACTCGAAAAAGGATTATTTCTATTCTTATTTCCTTTAGACAATGCTATCCTACTATTGAGAAATAAGTAGCACCGTCGTTGGAGTTGTAAGGGTCAATTCGAAAGGGACGTACAATCACTAAAGCAATGTTAGGACGTCTTAGTAATAACCCTAGTGTCTTAAGATCATATTCAAGGCAACATTTCTGAGGCAACCTTTCCGAGGAAACATTTTCGAACGGGACATTTGATCTTTGTTTAGGCAAGAGGGTAACCACTAAAACACCCTATACTTAATGATTGTTTACTGAAGGCAACCGAAGTGAGAGTATACCCTAAGAGTGCGCATGTGCGGGTGATTTGATTTCAGTTATTATCTTTGCACATTTAGGGTTTGCTAACCATTTTAAATTGTCATGCAATCTTGTCATACAATCCTATTAACATACATCTAACATTTAATATCTGCGAGAATAAAAATGCGAGAAATAAAACCTACGCTATTACAAGGCTTCGGGGTAGGGGATTAACTTACATAGCCAAAAACCCGTAAAACGACAAAGAAAGGAAAATCCTAATTAAACTATTACATACCATGAGCAGTTACATTAATATGGTAAAAATAAATAAGCGCGCGCGATAAATAGAAACGAGAGAATTAGGGTTTTGACCCCGTCTAAACCTAATTGGAATTTAAAAGAGAAAAATCATTTTTTGTGGTTTTTTTGATTATTTTGAGAAAAGCAAGTTTGATTGAATAAATAAAAACCTAATTACTAATTAATTTAAATTTGAGAAAAATAATTAAATTAACCTATTTTTGTATTTTTGTTTATTGAAAAAAAGAAATAAAAACAAACCCTAATTTTTCTAATTGATTTTAATTATTTACAAAAAGTTAGAATTACCCTAAAATTAAATTTAACTAGTATTAAATTAAATTTGATAAAAATAAAACCTAATTCTAAATTTGTGAAAAAAATGATTTTATGATTTTTATGAAAAAAAGAAATTAATCTTGTGGTTAGAAAATAAATTAAATAAATTAAATTAAAGAAAATAAAAAAGAATGAATAAGAATAGGCCTGGTGTTATGCTAGCAAACAGGGGGTAAGACTTGCAATTCTGGGCCCAAAAACGCCTGGCCCTGTTGACTTTCTCAATCTCATGCGCTTGCTTGACTTATGCCCATGGTAGACCCTCATGTGAGAGGCCTTAGATCTGGAGCTTTGATGATCTGATGGTTGAAAGCTGGTGACGTATGGTGGATTTATGAGGCACCTATACACCTGATCATGCAAAGAAAAATAGTATGGAATAATATGGGGACCTGGGGATTGAACTCAGGCCCTTAGACATTCTACTCATGCGCGCTTGCCAGCTGAGCTGGCTTAGTCAGTTGTACAAAGAACAATAAAAAAATATTATATGGAAAAAACAAAGTGATATTTACAAAACGCGCGGAATTCAAAACCGGCCATTCACAGGATGCCACGCTATCATCTCCTTCCTCCCACCGTTGCTAAAAATTCTCTGACTTTTACCTACGGACAAATGGGCGTAGGTACAACCCTGTGTTTCTCCAAAATCATGTACAATCGTGATAAATGCAAAACAATGGCACCAATCAACTCGTGGCAACCTCACGAGCATCATGGTACCCTTATCCATGGCCAATTGTACCTGTACACAAAAACCCCAAAAACGAACCAAGAACCCTAACTATGGCATCTTGTTGTACAATTAATGAAAATGCAATTAAGTACCACCATTAGCTTGCAAATAACTCATGGATTAAGGATATGTCAATAAAACATGCTAACTATGCCAGAATCATGATATACAAATTCAAAAAAACATGGAAGTCGTGGGACTCTTAAAATGCGTTTTTGGATGTTATGAGGCTTGTTAGTGGTTGAACCTTGATCCTTGGATGTCCATCAAACGATTTGTGTGACTGGAATGGCTTGAGGAAGCCTGGAACTGGGAAATCAGTTTGCAACTTTTCTTGATTTTTTTGAAAGTTGCTTTCACCTTTACACGCATCCAATCTCCTTTTTTTTGAACCTCTTCCTTATGTACCCTAGAAGGAATTAGGTTACAAATTTGCTTCAAATCTTTTCCAATTAAGATTATTGATTCATGATTTGATTATTGTGCAAATCTTTCCAAATTGAGAAAATCCAATCTTTTTGTGTCCATTTGAAACTTGCACGATTTGATTCCATCTCCAGCTGTATAATAGACCTAAACATGCACAAAATCTCAAGCTTTGATTAGTTTTTGATATTTTCATGATTTTATTTTGATTTTATTTTATTTAATTGAAATAAAATCAAAATAAATGACAAAAATAATAGAATTCTAAATGGAAGGAATCGTGGGTCGTGGGTCATGTTACAAACTCAGTGCAAGCATAAAAAGTTGGGCCCATTTGACAAAAAATGCAATTTTGGCCACATTTGACTTTTGGCAATTTTGCAAAAAAGGTCAACTTTGCCAATGCATAACTCCTCCAATTTTGACCCTAGAGAGGTGTTCTTGGACTTTTTAGAAATCTTAAGATGTCCTCTAAGCAACCCTTTTGGTATCATCTCAATTTAGTCTTCCATGTTCATGTATGAATCTTTGACAAAAAAGGTGTTTTTGTTGACTTTTCAAAATGACCTATAATGTCCAAATTTATATCTTCTTGTGAGTGCATATTTTGAACTTGGGAGCTGAAGATGAATTTTAGGGAATTACATCCTATTCAAAATGATATTTGGATGGATCATTTTTGATAAAGTATGAGAAAGTTATGCTTGGTCAAAGTTGAGTTGACTTTTCCTACAAAACCCTAATTTAGCAACTTTCGGGTTTTGATGAATTGTGAGCAATCCTTGAGGAATCATGATCAAAACTTGATCAAATGATGAATAATGCTTCAAAATGAGGATGTTGACTAAAAATCTTGAAGTTTGACTGTATGTAGGACACAATTGACTTTTGCCCTAGCACAATCGATTTTCAGGCCTTTGAGCAATTGACTGAGCAAATTTCCTATGCAAGGCTTGAAACTTGACATGGTTGATCTTGAGAACATATTAGGACAATGGTGAGCATTTGGGACCCTTTGGACTCAAACATATTGATGCAAACTGAAACCCTAATTTGGGGTAGACTGCCTTAGGAGAGGGTTTGTCTGGTCAACCCTTGGACTTCCTTGAGCAATTTGAGGACCTCACTTGAAATGTATTGAGAAATATGGGAGGGATAATTTTGGGGTACAACACATATCCACTCTGGATCCCATTGATAATAGTTATGCTATTGCCAGTTATAACTTCAAAAATCCGATCAACCAAGTCGAGGACGAAGGTGAGTAAGATTGTGAGGTACCAGGAGAACTTGCTAGTCTGTTACAACAGGAAGAGAGGGCTATACAGCCCCATGAAGAGAGACGATAAACTTGGGCACATAGGTAGACAGAAAAGAAGTCAAGATCGACGTAAATCTGGAGATTAATGTCTAACAGCGGTTGATACAGATGTTGCACGACTATGTTGAGATCTTGGCCTGGTCATATGAAGACATGCTTGGTTTAAACACTGATATTGTAGTATATCGTCTGCCGACTAAAGAAGATTGTCCTCCGGTTAAGAAAAAAGTCTATCGTATGCGCCCTGAAATGTCAGAGAAGATTAAAACGGAGGTTATGAAACAGTTCAACGCTGGGTTCTTAGCTGTCACCTCCTATCTGCAGTGGGTTGCTAATGTTGTTCTGGTATCTAAGAATGACGGCAAGGTACAGATGTGTGTGAACTACAGAGACCTGAACAGGGCAATCCCAAAGGATGATTTCCCGCTTCCCCACATTAATGTTCTGGTTGACAACACCGCAAAACACAAGATCTTTTCCTTCATGGATGGGTTCTCTGGGTACAATCAGATCAAGATGGATCCCGAAGACATGGAGAAGACAACCTTCGTCACACAGTGGGGCACTTTCTGTTACAAGGTGATGCCTTTTGGGTTGAAGAACGCTGGGGCAACTTATCAGCGAGCCATTGTAGCTTTGTTCCATGATATGATCCACCATGAGATAGAGGTTTATATTGATAACATGATAGCCAGGTCTCAAACCGAGGAAGAACACCTTGATCATCTACGAAAGCTGTTTGACAGGTTGAAGACATAAAGTTGAGGTTGAATCATAACAAGTTCACCTTCGGGGTAAGGTCTGGTAAACTTATGGGGTTTATCGTCAATGACAAAGGTATTCAGGTAGACCCTATAAAGGTGAAGGCCATACAAGAAATGCCGGCTCCCCGTACTGAGAAGGAGGTTAGAGGTTTCTTGGGACGCATAAATTATATCGCCAGGTTCATTTCACATCTGACTGCTACTTGTGAGCCAATCTTCAAGCTCCTGAAGAAAGATCAAGTGGTAAAGTGGAATGATGAATGCCAGACTGCTTTCTAAAGAATCAAGGGATACCTTCAAGAACCATCAATTCTGATGCCTCCGATTGAAGGAAGACCTTTGATATTGTACTTAACGGTGCTAGACAATTCAATAGGAGTGTGTGCTGGGGCAGCATGATGAGTCTGGTCGAAAAGAGCATGCAATATACTACCTTAGAAAAAAGTTTACCGACTGTGAGACAAGATACTCACTGCTCGAGAAAACTTGTTGCGCTTTGGCATGGGCTGCTCGCCGACTAAGACAGTATATATTGACCCACACTACTTTGTTGATATCTAAGATGGATCCAATCAAGTACATCTTCGAGAAGCCCGCTCTCTCCGGAAGAATAGCAATATGGAATATGATCTTAACCGAATACGATATACAATATACAACCCATAAAGCAATCAAGGGAAGTGTATTAGCTGATCATTTGGCCCATCAGGCCGTGGATGACTACCAGTCCATAAATTTTGAGTTCCGGGATGAGAATATTATGCTAGTGAATGACTATGAAGAACCTGGACCGGATGAAGGACCTGAAGAAGGATCCCGATGGACCATGGTTTTTGATGGAGCCTCGAATTCACTAGGTAATGGCATTGGCATTGTAATCATATCTCTCGAGGGATGTCATACTCCTTTCACCGCCCGACTATGCTTCAACTGTACAAATAACATGGCGGAGTATGAAGCATGCATCATGGGTGTTATACCCTAAAATTTTACCTCTCATCTTACTCAACACATGCTCATTGAGATCCTCAACTTGCTCAAGGTTGCCCAAGAGTTGACCAGACAATCTCTCTCCTAAGGCAATGAACCTCCAACTAGGATTTCCATTTTCATCAAGATGGGTGAGATCCAAAGGCCTCATATGCTCTGAATAGTCCTAATATGTTCTCAAGACCATCCATGTCAAGTTTCATGCCTTGCACAAGAAGTTTGCTCAGTCAACTGCTCAGATGCTTGAAAATCAACTATATTAGATCAAAAGTCAACTGTGGCCCACATACAGTCAAACTTCAAGATTTTTGGTCAAAATCAACACTTTTAAGTGATATCCATCATTTTATCAAGGGTTGATCATGATTCCCCAAGGAATGCTCCTAATTCATCAAAACTCAAAAGTTGCTAAATTAGGGTTTCTTAGGAAAAGTCAACCAAACTTTGCCCAAGCATAACTTTTTCATACTTTATCAGAAATTTCTCATCCAAGGCTCATTTTTAAGAGAATCCAATTCCCTAAAACTCATATTCATCCCTCAAGTTCAATAAATGCACTCGTGAAAAGATATAAATTCATACATTATAGGTCCTTTTTAAAAGTCAACAAAAAGACCTTTTGGGTCAAAGCTTCTTACATGAACATGGAGGATCCAATTGAGATGAAACCAAAAGGGTTGTTTAAGGTACATCCTAAGCTTTATAAAATGTCCAAGAACACCCCCTTAGGATCAAAATTAAAGGAGATATGCATTGTCAAAGTTGGCCATTTTTAGAAAATTGTCAAATGTCAACAATACCCAAAATTACATTTTTTGTCAAATGGGCATAACTTTTTATGCTTGCATCTTACTTCTAACATGGTCCACGACCCAAACACTCTCCCATATATTATTGTATTTATTTATCTAATTTATTTTGATTTTAATCTTTTAAAAATCAAACTAAATCAAATAAATGATATAAATTAGTAAATATTTGTTTTTGATTTGATTTTGAATAGAATCACAATCCAATTATGCTGTCAAACAAAATTAAATCATGCAATGGGTGATTGGGATGAGAACAACATGATTTTGCTTAATTTAGGAAGAAATAATGCAAAGAGGAAATAAAATCCAGTCTTCATGATTTTCCAAGATTTGAATACTTTTTGTTAACCTAATTCAGTGCCCTACATATATAGAACCATTCCCAAGCACAAAAAAGAGGATTGCACGCGTGAAACAACCAAGAGAACTTGCCACTTTTTTCCAAAAAGTCTCAAGTCGAATTCCACATTAGAGCCATCTTCAAAGAGATTTAAGACTTGCAATACGTTCCTGGACGCTTACAGAAGATTTTCCAACCATTTGCATGCATTAAGACGCCCAAAATCAGCCTCCATATCTCTCATGGTTTACCATATTTCTTGAATTCGATTTTGATCATTTGCGCATGGTTAACACTTTTTAAGCATACCTTCATGTTTGTATTGTCATTTGGAACGTATTAGTATGATTAATTATAAGTTTTGCTGCATATATGGACAATTGCCATTATTAGGGTTTATGCTTGAATTTTAGGGCTTTATTATACAGGCAAAATCAGCGCAAAATATGGGCACCATCATGCTCACGAGATCAAGCCTGGTTGATTGGTATACTTCGATTTCATTTATCTTATTTATTTGAGATTTTTTGAGATGAACAGGTTTTAGTTACATGCATTGAACCGTAGGTAAAAGCCTTTACCTAATGCGACGGTGCTGAGGAAGAAGAAGACTGCGTGGCAATGTCCCATTGGACCATTTGAATATTAGCGCGTTTTTTCTGGGCACTATGCGTGTTTTCATTATATATTATTTCGTGTATTGATATTAATAAAAGGCCAACTGGCCCAGTGGCGTGCAGGAAGGTTGTTAAGGCGCTACAAGTGAGAGGTCGGGGGTTCGACCCCTGCCTCCAACATTTGTTATTTTTTCTTCAAATCCCTTACAGGTTTCATGCGCTTCAGTACCCAGCGTCCACCATACACCTTAGATCTCACCCTTGGGATCCATCATCAAATAGATCCAACACCCCAGCCTTGATGGTCCACCATGAACCATCAGAAGGAAATCCCCAGGGAATCATGCGCTAGACTCTGGGCCATCAACTTGGGGCTTTGCAAATTTGGCAATGCACCCCCCCAAATTGCTTCTCACAATCAGGCCCAATTCTAATTCTCTTTTTATTTCTTTTATTTTATTATTTGTCTTAATTATTTTTTTTACAAAATCATTTTTTTTAAATCAAAAGTCAGAAAATTACAAAAAAATATTATGTTTAGTTTTTTTTTCATAAAATATTTAATTGCATTAATTAATTAGGTTAATTAGGTTAACTTAAATTCTTTTTTTTTTCATAATTAAAATTAAATAGAAATTAGGTTAATTTGCAAGATTAATTACTTTTCTATAAAAAAATCCAAAAAAATATTTTCTTTATTCATCAATTAATTGTTTCTAAACTTGACATTAATTCCCTGTATTTAATTTTGTCGCGCGCATTCTTTTTCCCCTATTTTATTAATTATTGTAACTGCTCCGAGTTTGTAATTGTTAATTAGGTTTACTATTTTGCATTTATTATTTTCCCCAGTTTTTGATTATATAATCCCCCTCTCCAAGGCCTTGTAATATCTAGGGTTTTAATTTCTCGCACTTTACTTTCCGCAATTATAAACTGCCTAGATGTATGGATAATAGGCTTATATGGAAAGAAATAATGTTTAAAACGGTAGATAACCCTAATTGTGCGAAGATAACATTAACTGAAATCAAACACTTGCACATGCTCATTCCTAGGGTTTTTCCTCACTTGGTTGCCTCAGAAATAATGGTCGTGTCCCTCGAACATAGGGATACCTTAGCAATGACCCGCAGTTCAAAGTCGTCATAAAGATCATAGTCCCTCATTGTCCCCCGAGTTGCCTACGAGAAATGATCTTATGACGATAGTCCCTTCGAAATGCTAAGGTATCCTTACTTGTTGCCTCCAGTGACCATTTCATCCCTTCGAATGTCCCTTAAAACTCCAACGATAGAGCTACCTACTCCTTAATAGTAGGATATAGCTGTCTAAAGGAAACGAGAACGAACAATCTTTTTTTGAGTAGGTAGAAAACTCTTAAGTACTTGCTCAAAACAAAAACTCTTTCACACAAACACTTTTCTAAACAGTTTTCAAAACAACTTCGTCACACTCTTGAGAACAGATACAAGGGTTATCACGAAGTAAATAAAACTTTTCAAAACAAACACACACAAGAAATTTTAAAATGAGCAAGAACCTAAGAGCCCATGGAAAACCATGGATAGTAAGGGTGCTAACACCTTCCCTTTCTATAATCTACCCCCCGTACTCAAAAACTCTCAAAAAAAGGTTTTTTCAGTTCTCTTTCCCTTTCCATTGTTGGATGAAATAAAAGTCGGTGGCGACTCTTGCTTACCGCGATATTTGCGAATACAAAACACAAACCAGTATAAAAGTCGGTTCTACCATCGTATCACAGAACTGGCGACTTTACTGGGGATTTAATAAGTGGGTTATACCTTAGGATTTAGGTCACTTCTAAAATTGCTTGCTTGTCTTTTGCTTTGCCTGCTTTATATTCAAGGGTTTTGTTGGGGTTATGTTGATCCTACACCCAAATTTGAGGATACCTTTTATGTAAGTAGCAATAAACTATGAGGGAACTATGCAGGGTATACCGACACGGTTGAAGCAGTAGCTACATTATTGTGGCACTTTGATTGGTACCGCTAACCCTTGAGTCAATCAAGGAGAGTACGGGGCCGCCGTGTGGTGTCATAAAGCATCAACTGACCTTAGAACCTTTAATTGCACAACTTGGCCAGTAGGACGTAGCGAGATAGCCGACTTTGGTGTATTCTGAAAGTCGACAGATACTCGACGTTACACTCATTGAGGTTTGACTCTTGAGTTTTGTTTGGTTGCGAGTCAATCGCCTATTGAATGAAGCTTGGGGGAAAGATCAGTGATATTGAGATCCCTTAGAACTCGATTACTATTTATAAGACAAGTTGACCAATCCATCTTCAAGAGGGTATGACCTTAAAACTCATGCAGGCCTTAAACTTAAGGCTACTTGTATGACTTGTTTGCTTTCTTTGCCTAACAATTTGAACTCATTGCAGGGCTTTGTTAGTATTCCTTGCAGGACCTTGTTTGTATAAATCCAATAAATTGGTTTCTTACCCTGCATTTTTGCTTGATGCATAGCATACACATCATAGCATCATACCATAACATTTCCTTAACTATTTCAAGGATCTTAAGGGTCTGTGATGCAGGTTATGATAAAGCAGACGTCTAGCAAGGGGAAAGGGGATTTATTTTCCTCTAGCCAATATCGTCAAAAGATCAGAACACGATAACTTGAGTCAGGAGCTATAACCCACTTGATATGGTGAGCTTGACTCTTGTAGAAGGACTCTCAACGATACAAAGTTCTTCAATCAAAGCCGCAAAATTTCAACTTATGATATTTCTTGTTTACCCCACGAGATCCTTGAAAACATTGCATACATATATCATACACATCATTGCATAACAGGTACCATAACAGGTTTCTCATCTTCTTCGCTGTTTATTTCAGCAGTAATGTCTTCTGAACAAAGCATCAAGGATCTACAGGCACAAAATGCCCAATTTCAACAAGGGGAAGGAAGATCTGAAGGCCCTTATTCTGAAGGAGAAAAAGAAGAAGAAGAAGAAGAAGACTGTCAATGTCCTAAATCTGGGCAGAAAATTTAGGGGACCATTGAAGCAAACGGTTGATCTTACCTCTTCATTCAAAGAAGGGGAGAACCAAGAGGGCGAAATAAGGGAGGAAGACCCTAGTCCGAGAGTTTTTGAGGATGAATCTGACTACAATGATGAACAGTATCCCCTGGCTGAGGATAGGTACAAATAGTTAGAGGATCGTCTGAGCGCGATGGATATCTAAAGAATACCAGGGCTGGATTTCAAAGAGCTGGGTTTGGTATCTGGGGTAGTCATCTCACAAAAGTTCAAGGCTCCAGTATTTATGAAGTATGATGGGGTGTCTTATCCCAAGCTTCATCTCTATTCCTACGTAAGGAAGATTCAGCCTCACACTGCTGATAGGAACTTGTGGGTCCATTTATTTCAGGACAACCTATCGGGGACTCAGCTTGAGTGGTTCTATCAGCTGGAGAGGACCAATGTCCATAACTGGGAAGATCTGGCTGCTGCTTTTTATAAGCAGTATCAGTATAACGCTGACCTTGCCCCTACCCGTACTCAACTCCAGAGTATGTCCATGAGTGCAAGCGAAGGTTTCAGGGACTATGTGTAGAAGTGGAGAGATCTGGCAGGGAGAGTCCAACCCTATTTGTCTGATAGGGAGTTGGTGGATATGTTTCTTGGTACACTGCCTGGTCCATTCTTCAATCACTTGATTGGTAGCTCCTCAGCTGGTTTCACCAAGTTGATATTGACTAGAGAAAGGGTAGAAGCTGGGATCCGGAGCGGCAAAATCTAGAAAGACACCTCTTCGAGTACAGTGAAGAAGTCGTTCACGGGTAAGAAGGAGGTCAATTCCATGTATAACCCAAGAGGTCAGAGCAGAGCTGCATGTCGTCCAATGGTAGGTGTTGTGATGATACCAAGGCATATGGCTACTCAACAATGAAACAATCAGCCAAGGGTAGAAAGACCTCAAAGGCAGCTCACCCAAATCAACATTCCATTGTCACAAGCATTGCAACACATGTTGAAGATGAAGCTGATTATGGTAATAAACCCTCATCCGAACCCTAAGACTTCCTCTCCTAACTACAATTCGGATGCAAGGTGTGCTTATCATTCTGGCAGCCTGGGGCACGATACTAACGATTGTTGGGCGTTGAAATACAAGATTCAGAATATGATTGACGCCAAGGAGATTGAATTCTACCCTCCTGAGACCCCCAACATGATCACTGCTCTGTTGCCAAAACATGGCTAGGATTGAAAGCATTTTTGTTCATTTAATTCTTAAGTTGTACTTTCTTTGCTTATTCGAACAATTATTGTCATGTCAAAACTTTGTTATTTCATTAATGCATTGCACATGTTTGTCTTGAATTAATCTGTTTTCACTATTCTTAAACTGCTTTATACTTCCTTTTCGTGATATTCAACTCTCGATTAAAAGCTCTAAGCCTTAGAGAGAGGATGACGAAAACGGTACCACAATCTCTACAATATGCTTTTGAACAGACCTTGCTGACAATGTACAGGCGTTATTTCAAATCCCAAACAGTGGAGTTATAAGGAAGATAATCCCCAGTCAACCCCTTTGAGCCTAAGAAGTAGGAGTTTTCTTTTCACACAAATTAAAACCCTTAATCATAACCTGGGGTAGGTTAGTTTTCTCAGTTAACTCAGGTGCGCATTCAATCGCAATCTACCACTTTGCACACATTGCATGGCCTCAAAGACGTCCTTCCAAATCAAAAGGCGGTGATGGTTCTGCATAATTGTCAAGACAGGAAGTCATTATCTCTCGAAATAAAAACCCATTAAGTCAAAGCCTATGAAGGAGACTTAAGAAAAAAAATTGGGGCATCCCGCTGACTGTAATCACAAAAGAAACAGTTTAGGCAAAAGACAGGGATAATAAAATAAAAAAGAAAGAGGTCCTATAAATCCTCGACAAAAAAGATTACAAAAATGACTGCCTTCTCAAACAAACGTTCAATTTCTAAACCATCACCAAGTTCCAGAGCAAAGATTCCAGACTCAATCGGGATCTGAATACACAATTAGCTGATCATAGGATTGAAGAACAGCATGAAGAGCGGATGGGTATAAATAAAATTTGAGCCTTTATCCTTTGTTTCTTAAACCGTGAACCAGGCCACGTTATAACCCTTAAAAGTCCTAGCTGAAGCATGGGTTAGTTTGAGAGCATAATGTTACAAAGGTATCCTGACTCCTGTAGAACTTGTTACGAATCTTGAGTTGATATCACATTCTTGCAAAATTTGTTTTACTATGCAAAACACATTTTCAAAAAAATTTCAAGACAGACATGAGTTTGCATTCTTTAAATGACATTGTTTGCATACGACTAGTTGTTTGACAGTAGAGAAATCCGTACAATGGATATTTAATGAACATACATCCTCTCAATGGACAAAATCACCTCAGTAGGAAAGACACTTCCAACAACAGGTCTTCCATAAGCAAGGGGAATGACATGATGTCTAACACAGTTGGGGCAGTCTCTCCAAAAGTGCCAAATAACTAGGGGTGGACCTCCATATGAATCACTCGGGGCATTGAACATGCATTCCAGCAACGAATCCTGTACGATCAAACAAACAACTTCTGGCAGTGTGGCAACACTTACTACTATGGTTAGTGACAATTCTCCGTACCCGATGAACATGGACATAGTCGGAAAACACCACGCATAAAAAAGACCCGCTAGGTCGACTGGCCTAGGTAAAAATAAGGGCATTCCGGCGAACCAAAAAAGGTTCAGGAAAAAGTTAGGGGCATGCATATGAAAAAAAAACTGTACACCCGATAAGTCAAAAGCCTGAAAAGGCGGCTTGGGCAAAAAAGGGTATCCCGATAGACTGAAAATCTGAAAAGACAGTCCAGGAAAAAGTTAGAGATTAAAGCGTACGACTATGTCCCGTCATCTTGTCACTTGCCTATCAGTAGAAGACTTATCATTTCTATTGGCAGTTACCAAGCACCTCATGAGTTGGGATAACACTCAAGCTATCCACAAAGCCTCTGCAGGTACTTTCTCCAGCAGATACAGGGGTAGAAAAGTCCTGATGCAAAGTCATTGTCGTATCCTCAACATGCATCCCAGTGACATCTACACTCCCCACAGAGTAGAGGCAACTAAAGCTTTGACATCGGCTTACCCAAACAGGAACTACTTCCCCAGCAAATCTCCTTCAGAGAGCCAATATATATACTCCCCAGCCAATTTTTTATAAGTCGCAAGCGGTTCATAAATTTGTCTCCCGAGCAGAGTTTATTTCTCTGATTACAGAAGCTCAATCCTCGACAGAGTTTATCCCTTCAGCTATGGAAGTTCATTCTCCAACAGAGTCATCCTCCTGCAGAGTTATTCTCAAACAGAGTCTCTCCCTGAAAGACTATTCACAAACAAGAGTAAATCTACAGCATAGTCATCTCCGTTCACCATCCCCAGCGGAGGTAGAAGAACCACTTTTTCTACAACGATCAGGAATGCAATTTCCAGTATTCTCCAACAACAATCATGGATTTATTTTCCCAAACTCAGACGTGCCACAATAGCATTTCATGCTCATACATCATGACATGCGCACACATATTGCATACAACATAATCTCATTTATTTTGAGAACATCATCATACAATGCATTTCATGCATCACATATAATTTATCATGTACCTTTTCAGGAAATATGGTTATCATCAATAATTTTCAACAGGTCCAAGATTAGCTTCTGAAACTAAACAGAGTAATTATCTGCGCGACCAGATGCAGCTTTACACGGGTTCGTCACGAAGCAATCTTACACGGGTTTCTCCTAAATACAACTTCACACGGGTTTATCCTGAAAAATCTTACACAGGTCCCTTCTCATACATTTCCAAATAAAGTTTCACACGAACTCATCCCGAAGCAACCTTACCTAGGTTCCTTCTCGGTTCAGATGCAGTTTTACCCAAACTCCTCACGAAGCAACCTTACCTAGGTTCCTTCTCAATTCCGATGTAGTTTTACCCAAACTCCTCACGAAGCAACCTTACCTAGGTTCCTTCTCGGTTCAGATGCAGTTTTACCCAAACTCCTTACGAAGAAACCTTACCTAGGCTCCTTCTCGGTTTAGATGCAATTTTACCCAAACTCCTCATGAAGCAACCTTACCTAGGTTCCTTCTCGGTTCAGATGCAGTTTTACCCAAACTCCCCACGAAGCAACCTTACCTAGGTTCCTTCTCGGTTCAGATGCAGTTTTACCCAAACTCCTCATGAAGCAACCTTACCTAGGTTCCTTCTCGGTTCAGATGCGGTTTTACCCAAACTCCTCACGAAGCAACCTTACCTAGGTTCCTTCTCGGTTCTGATGTAGTTTTACCCAAATTCCTCACGAAGCAACCTTACCTAGGTTTCTTCTCGGTTCAGATGCAGTTTTACCCAAACTCCTCACGAAGTAACCTTACCTAGGTTCCTTCTTGATTCCAATGTAGTTTTACCCTAACTCCTCACGAAGTAACCATACCTAGGTTCCTTCTCGGTTCGGATGCATTCTTACCCAAACTCCCCACGAAGTAACCCTACGACCCAGGTTCCTTCTCATAGCCCTACTATCCAGGCTTTCACCTCAAAGTAACCTTACAACCTAGGTTCCTTCTTATAGCCCTACTATCTAGGATTTCACCTCGAAGTAACCCTATGACCCAGGTTCCTTCTCATAGTCCTACTATCTAGGCTTTCACACCGAAGTAACCCTACGACCCAGGTTCCTTCTCATAGCCCTACTATCCAGGCTTTCACCTCGAAGTAACCCTACTATCCAGGTTCCTTCCCATAAGCCCTACTATCCAGGCTTGTATCTCAAAGTAACCATACTATCCAGGTTCCTTCCCATAAGCCCTACTACCCAGGCTTTCATTTCGAAGTAACCCTACGACCCAGGATCCTTCTCATAGACCTACCATGTAGGCTTTCATTTCGAAGTAACCCTACGACCCAGGTTCCTTCTCTCTTATCTCCAGACAACAATTTACAACACTGCAAGACCTGGACCTGACCAGAATCAGTCGATCTCACGTTTCCCCAATAAGCCGTTGTGCAGCCTGGACCCTAACCAATTAGGCAGTATGCTTCCACCTCCTCAATCAAGAGTTAATTCCCCAGTAGAGTAATGGAAAACCGAAGCTCCTATACTTTATTTCCCCAGACGTAAAACAACATTCTCCAGCGAAGTCCTCCTCAACGACAAGTACAAGAATTCTCGCAAAGGAATCTCTTATGCAACCGATATCTTTATGGATGGAATCTTTAAGCCCATCTCCGACGATCTTTCTTCATCTTCTTCCAAATGGCTTCTGTAAGCCTATTCCCGATATTACCTACACTACCAGTATCATTTTAGACGAGTGAAAATTTCAGGGCACTCTAGTGTTCAATCATCTTCCTCCTTCAGACCACGAAAGGCAGACCAGCCAATCTACATCCTCAGGTTTAAGAAGATTTAACAGGGGCAACTGTTGTACCCCAAAATTTTCCCTCTCATCTTACTCAACACATGCTCACTGAGATCCTCAACTTGCTCAAGGTTGCCCAAGAGTTGACCAGACAAACTCTCTCCTAAGGTAATGAACCTCCAACCAGGGTTTCCATTTTCATCAAGATGGGTGAGCTCAAAAGGCCTCATATTCTCTCCATAGTCCTAATGTGTTCTAAAGACCAACCATGTCAAGTTTCATGCCTTGCACAAGAAGTTTGCTCAGTCAACTGCTCAGATGCTTGAAAATCAACTATATTAGGTCAAAAGTCAACTCTGGCCCACATACAATCAAACTTAAAGATTTTTGGTCAACATCAACACTTTGAAGTGATATCCATTATTTGATCAAGGTTTGATCATGATTCCCCAAGTAATGCTCCTAATTCATTAAAACTAAAAAGTTGCTAAATTAGTGTTTCTCAGGAAAAGTCAACCAAACTTTGACCAAGCATAACTTTTTCATACTTTATGATAAATTTCACACCCAAGGCTCATTTTGAAGAGAATTTAAGTCCATACAACTCATATTCATCCCTCAAGTTCAAGAAATTCACTCGTGAAAAGATATAAATTCATACATTATAGGTCCTTTTTAAAAGTCAACAAAAAGACCTTTTGGGTCATAGCTTCTTACATGAACATGGTGGATCCAATTAAGATGAAACCAAAAGGGTTGTTTAGGGGACATCCTAAGATTTCTAAAAAGTCCAAGAACACCCCCTTAGGATCAAAATTGAAGGAGATATGCACTGTCAAAGTTGACCATTTTTGGAAAATTGTCAAAAGTCAACAATATCCAAAATTGCATTTTTTGTCAAATGGGCCTAACTTTTTATGCTTGCATCTTACTTCTAACATGGTCCACGACCCAAACACTCTCCCACATATTTTTGGATTTATTTATCTAATTTATTTTGATTTTAATCATTTAAAAATCAAACTAAATCAAATAAATGATATAAATTAGTAAAGATTTGTTTTTGATCTGATTTTGAATAGAATCACAATCCAATTATGCTGTCAAACAAAATCAAATCGTGCAAAGGGTGATTGGGATGAGAATGTCATAATTTGGCTTGATTTAGGAAGAAATAATGCAAATAGGAAATCAAATCCAATCTTCATAATTTGCCAAGATTTGAATACTTTTTGTTGACCTAATTCAGTGCACTACATATATACTCCCAAGCACAAAAAAGAGGATTGCACGCGTGAAACAACCAAGAGAACTTGCCAATTTTTTCCAAAAGTCTCAAGTAAAATTCCACATTAGATCCATATTTAAAGAGATTTAAGACTTGCAATACGTTCCTGGACGCTTACAGAAGGTTTTCCAACCATTTACACGCATTGAGACGCCAGAATCAACCTCCACATCTCTCATGGTTTACCATATTTCTTGAATTCGAATTTGATCATTTGCACATGTGTTGTACCCTAAAATTTGTCCTCTCATTTATCAAGATTTTTCTCACAATACTTCTTGGACTCAAGACAGGATTAGGGTTTGCTCAGCTCAGGACATCTCATCTTGCACTGATACCCCAAAATTAAGATTTGAGTTTGCAAAAGGATTTTTGGACCATCAATGCTTCATGTGACTTTCATACATCATCTTGGACCCCTAAGATTGCTCATGTTAAGTTTCAAGCCTTGAACCACATTTTTGACCAGTCAATTGGACAGTTGACCTAAAAATCAGCTGTATTGGGAAAAAAGTCAACCATGGCCAATTTGCAGTCAAAATTCATAATTTTTGATCCACATCAACATTTTAGACTCATATGTACCATTTCATCAAGTTTGGATCACAACTCCTCAAGAAATTTGATCAAATCATCAAAAGGGCAAAATGGTCAAAATTAGGGTTTTGATTGAGAAAGGGCAATTTCTGATTTTTAACCTAGCTAATGACCAATTTGGTTCAAACATGATTTAAAGGGTTCAATGGCATCATCTTTACTTAATCACATAGTTCAAAAGATCTCAAGTTCATTGGATTGACAGATGAATTTTACAATCAACTGATCAAAAGTCAACTATATACTAAAAAGTCAAACTTTGACTTTTTGGTCAAAATCAAGTGCCAAGGGTCATAATTCATCAAGATATGTAAAAATATGAAACTTTTTGACCAAGAAAACCAATTTTGAAAATTAGGGTTTTGAATTTGAAAATTTTCATAACTTAGAATTTTTCTAAGTATGGAAATTTTCTTATTTTTTCCTAACTTTTCACCACTTTTTCACCATGATGCAATTTGATTCAAAGAAAACTTCCAACATGAAAGTTGTAGTCCTCCATGAAATATACAACTTTTCTTCACAAACTTTTCCAAAAAGATGCTTGGATATCAAGTTATGAATATGTGAATATAGGTCCATGAACTAAATAACTTAGTGAAATTTTGCCCTAATTTAGGCAGGTTTTTGACCCAACTTCATGGAAATTTTTCACCTAGTTCCAAGAGGTATCTCAAAATGCATTTCAAAGATGGATTATAGAGAACATGACAAGCTTTCCAAAATGTCCTAGAACTCTCCAAGATCATTTTTGGTTTGGGAGAATCGAAGAGGAGAAGTTGGCATTTTATCACTTTTGTTCAAGCCATTTTTACATGAGATCAAGTTGCAAATCAGATCTATGTTGATTGTACCTTGCTTTAAAGGTCCTCTCCATAATTAAAAGTTAACTCAGAAGACAAAGGCATTATCTTGGCTTTTGGAGCATTGTACAAGAGATAATTCCATTAATGGCATAAAGGTTACAATGTCATTTTCATAAAGGTGAGATTTTGCAACTTTACAAAACTTGAGCCTTGGACCTGTCCCTTTGGTACAAACAACTTTCACAGGTCTCAAGAAATGTATACCAACTCTCTGCAGCTCACAAACTAGCCAAGTACAAGCATGTTGCATTAGTCATTTCACTTTTCTTAAAATGCAAGAAAGGTTGCCAAAAGTTCAGAACTGGTACAGCTAGTGAAGAGTGGACTTTGTATACATTTTATACATATTCATAAACTTGTTACAAACTAGGACACAGATGCTTGACATCTAAAACTCTCCAAAACACAAAAACTGCATTTTTCTGTCCAAACATAGCAGTTATGCAAAATCATAGCAAACTCATTTTTTGCTCGTGCGTTTTGTGGCTTGACACTTGAAACATCTTATCCATATCATATCAAAGCTATCCAAGCCCTTACCCTGCATCTGTAAGCCCTGTTTCAGCCATTGCCATTTTCAAACTTGGAGCTTGCAGCTTGACTTCTATAGATAGTTATGGCCATCCACAAAGCAAGCTAGGCATTGGAATAGTTTGAAGGAAGTTCAAGGAAGCTCACACGTTCCTCAGGCCTCCCTCAAAGTCACCACATTGTCATATCTAAATCCAGCTGAAGGAGGTATTTTTCTCAAACTCTATCTCTGTATTTAAGCATTCTCAAGCCACGATTTGTGAAGAAAAAATGTAGTCCATAACATGGTGAAGCTGTACATATGCATACTTTTCATTTATATTAACCGAGCTAAGAGAATTTGAAGTTTGAAAATGCTGAAAAAGTTAGGTCACGAATTAGGGCCATTAAAATTCTCCTTGATCTTTTAGAGTTAGGTTACAAATTTTATATGGTTGAAATCGTGAGATTAAATGCTACATGTTTTATGTTATGAGATTTTGTTTTTGTGCAAGCATGTGAAAGTTACAGATTTGAACATAACACGCGTGAAGGAGAAGCTGGCTGGAGGACAGGGATGAAGCACCTGGGCCTTTGGCGCCTTGGGCCTTCTGTTTTTGATTTTCACACCCCCCTGACCACTATTTGCACCCCCTGACATATTTGTTTTATTTTTCATATTTCTTTTTATATTTTTATATTTATTGCTTTTAATTATTTTTTCTGAACATTAAAAAATCATAAAAATAATTTCTTTATTTTTGCATTATTTATTTTATTTATTAATATTATTTTTGCATAAAAATATAGTTTATTAGGATAAATAGAACTTATTTTCTTAAATAATTTGTAAATACATTTAAAAATACTTAATATTTTTATTATATTATTTATACTCATAAAACACTTATTTTCTATACATATTTAATTTTTAATATTTGCACATAATATTATTTATTATTTTCTTGTACAAAAATGGACAAAATATTAATATAGAACATATATTTTCTTTAATCAAAAATTAGGGTTTCATCCCTTTCCAAAAATAATAATATTTTTTTCTTTTATTTCTAGGGTTTAAATAAATTATTTTCTCATAGAAAAACCAATACCAAAACATTTTTTGCATAAATACATTACATTGCATTTTAAATATTTGTATATTTATTTAATTGCGCACAATATTCAATTGGGTTGTAATAGTATTTTTAGGTTTATATTTGTGCAATATCCCCATTCAAAAACTTGTATCTCCCCTCCCATAATAATTGTTTTAATAGCTTAGTCTACATTTACGTAATTTATTGCTTTCATATACTATGTTTAGTAAAACTAGGGTTTGCATGACAAGAACAAAATCAAAACAAATAGACAAAACCTAATGCAAGACAAAAGCATGAAAAATGACACACTTTGCACACAAGCACCCTTAGGGTTTCACCCACTTGGTTGCCTAAATAAAAATGGCCATGTTATGCACGCAAAGTATCTTGGCAAAACAAAACAATATAAGATCATAGTCCCTCGATGACGCTATCAAAAGGTTTCCTAAACAAAGATGATCTTGGTCCCTAAAAATTGTTAAGATACTTGGCAATATTGCTATCATGGTCATACGATGACCCACGTCCGTCCCGTTTACATCCAAAGATAGGGCTGTTTACCAAATCAATGGTAAATCAACAATGTCAAAGGAATAAAAATACACAAGAAAGACATTTGAGTAAGTAGATAGCTTCTAGTTACTTGTTACATTTCAAAACAATCCTTGATATTTTCAAAAATAATCACACACACTTTCAAAACATCTTTCAAAACATTGAAACATTTTCAAAAGACAAACATCTTTGTATACATTCTTACAAACGAGAATCATTACAAAGATTGTCTAAACGATGGCCTCTTTTTAAAATACTTTCAAAACCACACCAAGCACCATTTCAAACAATTTCAAAGCAAAGCAAGTGATCTAAACAAGTAACTAAGAGCCCATGGAAAACCATGGATGAAAAGGGTGCTAGCACCTTCCCTTTTCATAATCTACCCCCCGAACTCAAGAAAACATCTCAAAGGTCTTTCCTGTGCTTTTTTACCTTTCCTTTTGGATAAAAGAAAATTCGGTGGCGACTCTTGCTAATCGCAACATTTGCGAACACAAACGCAAAACCTCAAGTCAGTTCTCCCACCGCATCACAAAACTGGCGACTCTGCTGGGGACTATTCTAAAAGTGGGGTTACCTTAGGGTTTAGATCACCTTTATTTGCTTGAAATTTCTTGACTTGTTTGCTTTACAATTTTGGTTCTATTGTTTGGGTTTGAATCCTCCACCTGGATTTGGGAAACATTATAGGTAAATAGCAATACATTGTGGAAATTGTGCAGGGTATACCGACATGGTCTAAGCAATAGCTATATTAGTGCAACATATTTGTGGGTACCGGTAGCCTTTGAGTCAATCAAAGAGAATACGGGGCTGCTGAGTGATGTCATGAAGCACTAATGAACTTCTAGAACCTTTACTTGACCAACTTGGCCTTTTAGGATGTAGTGAGATGACCGGCTTTGGTGCAGTCCGAAGTTGGTAGATACTCGATACTACACTCATTGAGGGTTGGTTTCTTGGAATATTTTGGTCGCCAGTAAAGAGGCTTAAACTGAAACAATGAACAAGGAAACAATCCATTGATATTGAGCTCCTTAGAACTCTGTTACTATTTTTAGGACATGTTGAGCCAACTAAACTTCAAGAGGGTACTTACCTATGAAACCCCATGCAAGCCTAAACTAGGAACTTGTTTGATTTGTTTGTACATATATACTTGTGCATAACATCATGGACATCATGAACATCATATGCATTCACTAACCATTTCATGGATTTTGGAGATTCATCTTTGTTCTTGTTTTGTAGGTTATGGATTCACTTTGCAGGAAAACTATCCAAATCAACCTTGTAAGAATTCCTCCACAACTCAAGGAGCTAGCTTCAAGAATTCCTGAGAATTCTCCATTCACCGAGAGACATGGTCGTCTACTCAACTTGGTCACTTCCAACACAGAGGAGGATATGATGAAGGTTCTCTTCTAGTTCTTTGAACCTTTGCATCATTGCTTCACATTTCCTGACTATCAACTTGTGCCCACTTTGGAAGAATTCTCTCAACTTATAAGGATTCCTATTCTCAATCAACTACCTTTCAACGGTACGGAAAGAGATCCAAAGCCAGAAGAGATTGCTCAAGCCCTGCACTTGCACTCGTCTGATGTCACAACTCATTGGGAAACTAGAAGTGGTGTCAAAGGCTTCTTGTCAAAGTTTCTGTTTGAGAAGGCCCAAAGTTGTTGGAATTCTATAGACTTGCAAGCTTTTGAGGAGATTGTAGCTCTTCTCATCTATGGGATGGTCTTGTTCCCTAATCCTGACCAACTCATAGATGTAAGCGCTGTCAAAATCTTCATGACTCGCAACCCGGTGCCTACATTGCTTGGGGATATCCTCCACTCTTTTCACACTCGTACAATGAGGAAAATAGGTGTTCTCATGTGTTGTACTCCTCTCCTGGCAAGATGGTTTATTTCTCATCTTCCTCAATCAGTCTTGAAGAATGAGCAAGGTTTGAGGTGGTCACAAAGGTTAATGACACTTAACCATTCAGATATTCATTGGTGTTCTCGATCCAAAGAGAATGTTATCATCATTGACCGTTGTGGGGAATTCCCTAATGTCCCTCTACTTGGAATTAGGGGAGGTATCACCTACAACCCTTGCTTGGCTCTAAGACAATTTGGTTATGCCCGAAGGGATGGCCCACATGATATGTTGATTCAAGGTTTGGTTTTCGACTACGACAACGACGACCAAGGACTCCGTCAGAGATTCATCCGAGCTTGGAGGATGCCAAACAAGGTGGATAGAAAGACTCTGGGACATAAGAATTCCATCCCTCTTGAGCCTTACCTCAAGTGGGTACGAACCCGCGCCCAAAGTATTTTGATGCCTTACCCCTCCATTCTCCCAGTGATTATAGAGCCTGTTAAGGAAGGAGAGGTTCCATACACCATCCTACATTCTGACATGCCAACATCACTCAAAGACCTACAAAGGAGTTAGATACAGCTCAAAGAAGAACACGATACTTTTGAAGCCCAATTCTATACAAGCGAGAAGAAGGTTTTGGAACTCACTCGGCTACTTCACTAAGAGCAGACTCTCAACACCTACATTGCACCAAAGAGGATATGCAACGTCTTTTTACCTTAGAATTTTGTATTATTTTGCCCAAGGGGCATTGATGTACTAACAATTCTATCTTATTAATATGACGTGTGTTTCTTTTTTGTTTAAAACAAATTTGAATTTCTAAATCCTTGAAAACATTGCATGAATACATATCATTCATCATAAACATAAACAGGTCTTCACACCAAGTTTCCTCATCCCTCTACTGTTTATTTCAGCAAGATGGATCTTGAACAAACGATCAAAGACTTACAAGCTCAGAATTCACAATTCCAACAGTTACTCATGACCTTAACCAAGGGGCAGGAGGAGATGAAGACTTTGCTAGAAAAAGAAAAAGAGAAAAAGAAGAAGAAGCCAAATGGTGTGGTAATCATGGGTAGAAGATTTCAGGGACAAGCCAAACGGACCTTAGAATTTCCAACAACCTCTGAAGAAGGAAAAGGAAAAGGTACGGCAGTACCATCAGATTCTGAATAAGAAGAAGAGGAAGAAGAGGACTACTCTAAACAACAATACCCTTCGGCTGATGACAAGTACAAACACCTTGAAGAGCGACTCAGCGCTATGGAAATCCAGAGAGTACCAGGACTAGATTTTGAAGAGTTGGGGTTGGTGTCAGGAATTGTAATCCCTCCAAAGTTTAAAGTGCCACTATTTGCCAAGTATGATGGAGTGTCTTGCCCTAAAATGCACCTCAGATCCTATGTCAGGAAGATGTAGCCACACTCTGCTGACAAAGACCCGTGGGTCCACTTTTTCCAAGACAGTTTATCAGGAACGCAACTTGATTGGTTCTACCAATTGGAGAGGGATGAAATCCATAATTGGGAAGACCTAGCAGCAACTTTCTATAAACAGTATCAATATAACACCGACTTGGCGCCAACCCGTACTCAGCTACAGAGTATGGCCATGGCTTCCAATGAGGGCTTTAAAGATTACGCCCAAAAGTGGAGAGACCTAGCCGGAAGGGTGCAACCTCCTCTATCTGAGAGGGAGTTGGTGGACATGTTCTTGGGAACTCTTTCAGGCCCTTTCTTAAATCATCTGATTGGGAGTTCTTCTGCAGGGTTTACTGAATTGATTTTAACCGGCGAAAGAGTGGAGGCTGGTATAAGAAGTGGGAAAATTCAAAAGGACGCGTCTGCCTCCGCAGCCGTGAAAAATCCCTTCACAGGAAGAAAGGAAGTATCTGCTATCTATTCACAGAGGAATCAGGGAAGAACTGAGCGACGACCAATAGTGGGGACCGTTATGATTCCGAAGCCTGCATCAGACCAGCCAAGAAATAACCAGCAAAGGGTAGAAAGGTTGGTTCGGCAATTTACCAAGATTAACATGACTCCAGCCCAAGTTCTACCACATCTCCTGAAGTTGAATCTGGACACTTTGAAAGAGGCACCAAAAAATCCCAATACTACTTCTCCACATTACCATCCCAACGCCAGATGCACGTACCATTATGAAAGTCCAGGGCACGACACCAACAACTGTTGGGCTCTGAAGAATAAGATTCAGGATCTAATAAATGCAAAGGAAGTTGAATTTGAAGCGCCTGAGAAACCAAATGTTATTTTTGCCCCAATGCCGAGGCATGGTCACAATGCCAACGCTATTGAAGAAGATCTGTTTGTTGCTATCATGGATAAACTGTTAACTCTGCTCCCGATTATCAAGTTGAATTTGTTGAAAGATGGCATCTTCCCAGGTTGTGACAAAGACTGCCATGTTTTCCTGTCCTCCTCATTTGATTGTCCTCTGTTGAAGAAAGGTATCCAACAATTGATGGATAACCAATAAATTTTGTTTGAGAATGCTCCTGTTTCACCTGTTCCAGTGAAAGAAGTTTCAATAATAACCATCTACGCCAATCTTTCCAGGCCCCCTAAAAGAACCGTTAGGATTACACCTGCTCCAAAGACTGCTCCGCTTAAGATTACAATGCCTGGGACGACCCCATACAATTCAGATAAAACAGTACCATGGAACTATGGTGGAGAAATCTACTACCATGGTATTAAACAGATTGAACTGACTGCCGAAGAAGAAAGCTCCGAAGAGGACAGTTCCAACATTAGTAATATTGTTGGAACTAGCAAAATCACCCGCAGTGGTAGGATTTTCTCTCCAGAGATTGATCCTCCAACAACAGTCTTTGGACCCGTGGCCGTTCCGAAGATTACCTATACACCAATAATTATACCTGCAAGCATACCTACCAACAAAGATAATACAATTCCTATCCATACTTCCACTGCTGAGAATAAAGGAAATAACGTTCAAGAGAAGCTTGTCCAGACGAAGGCTCAGTCACTAGTTATTCCTGAAACATCCAAGAAGGAGATGGAAGAAATCCTGAGGATCATTAAGAAGAGTGATTATGATGTGGTTGAACAACTGGGGCATACCCCTTCCAAGATCTCTATTCTAGCCCTACTGATGTGCTCTGAAGCACATGCCAAAGCTTTGGTGAAATTTCTGAAGACAACTCACGTGCCGCAAGAGATATATGCTGACTAGTTCCTGGACTGTGTGGCCAGTTTGACAGCTGATAATGGCTTGGGTTTCTCCGATGTTGACTTGACACCCCGAGGGAGAAAACACAACGATGCATTACATGTCTCAGTGGAATGCAGAGGAATAACCCTAGCTCATGTCTTGGTTGATACTGGATCGTCTTTAAACATCTTGCCAAAGAAAGCCCTTGATATATTGGATTATGAGGGGCTGACTCTAAAACCCAGTAATATAGTGGTGAGAGATTTTGATGGATCGAAGAGGATGGTCCACAGGAAGGTGGACATCCCAATCAAGGTGGGAACCCAAGTCTTCAACTCAACCTTCTATGTGATGGACATCCGTCCTTCTTATTCATGTCTGTTGGGACGCCCCTGGATCCACAATGCCGGTGCAGTCACCTCCACTTTGCATCAGATGCTCAAGTACCCCGTCCAAGGGAAGATCATAACTGTCCATGGGGAGGAGGAGTATATGATTAGTCATCTGAATTCCTTCCATTATGTGGAGTTAGATGGCGAGTTCATAGAGACCCCTTTCCAACATTTTAAAGAAGTCTCTGAAGAAATAGCGGCGACCAAGACAGTATCCTCAATTCCTAAGATCACAAGACCTCCACCTCGGATGTCATCTTTAAAGGATGCAAGGGCAGTAGTGGAATAAGGGGGATGCACAATCTGGGGTCAGCTTCCAGACATTCCTTACAAATCAAACAAGTTCGGCTTGGGGTTTACTTCGAATGGTCAGAAGGCCGTGCACCGTGCCCGTGCTGGGGGGCCACCTGTGAAGATTAGCAACCAAAGCGTCAATGCGATAGAAGACAATGAAGAGGATGGCAGCTTGGAAGATTGGATATTTCCTACTGTCAGTGGAGGACTGCGCAACTGGGAAGCCAGAGACTTTGTTCCGATAACTTTCATATCTCAGTAATTTATCTTTTACATTTCTGTTGGACTGCATTAATTCATAAACAATTCGTACTTTAAAAACCTTGTGTCTTACCCGAGGCACAATGGTCTATCTGTAAGGGTTTTTATTTCATCTACATATGTCATTCAATGAATCATGGACGCTTTTTCACATATAAACCTTTTGTGCTCATTGTCTTTCTTTTACATTTTATTGTTTTAAGATGGCTATACCCTTACACACACCCACACTCACAAATGCAGGTACCCTTCCATTCTGGATCCCATGGGTAACGATACTGCTATAGCCTTCAGTGACTCTGAAGATCTGATCTACCAAGCCGAATACGAAGGTGAGGAAGATTGTGTGGTGCCAGGGGAATTGGCCAGATTACTACAACAAGAGGAAAGAGAAATTCAGTCTCATGAGGAGCTGTTGGATACAATCAACTTGGGTACAGAGGAAGACAAAAAGGAAATCAAAGTGGGTGCCAATCTAGAGCCGAGTGTCAAGGAGCGACTAATTCAGCTACTGCATGATTATGTGGAGATCTTTGCCTGGTCATATGAAGACATGTCGGGACTCGATACAGACATCGTGGTACACCGTCTACCCACCAGAGAAGACTGTCCACCAGTGAAACAAAAGGTCCCCCGCATGAGACCTGACATGTCAGAGAAGATCAAAGCAGAAGTTATGAAACAGTTCAATGCTGGATTTCTGGCTGTTACTTCCTATCCTCAGTGGGTGGCCAACATTGTTCCCGTGCCTAAAAAGGACGGAAAAGTGAGAATGTGCGTGGATTATAGAGATTTAAACAGGGCCAGCCCTAAAGATGACTTTCCACTTCCACACATCGACATCCTGGTCGACAATACAGCCCAGCACAAAGTATTTTCTTTCATGGACGGATTCTCAGGCTATAACCAGATCAAAATGGCACCTGAAGACATGGAGAAAACTACTTTTGTCACACAGTAGGGTACGTTCTGCTACAAAGTGATGCCATTCGGAATGAATAATGACGGGGCAAGCTATCAACGCGCCATGGTAGCTTTGTTTCATGATATGATACATCATGAGATAGAGGTCTACGTAGATGACATGATAGCCTGATCACAAACTGAAGAAGAACACCTGGATCACTTGCAAAAGTTGTTTGTCAGGTTGAAGGAGTACAAGCTAAGACTGAATCCAAACAAGTGTACATTCGGAGTCTGGTCCGATAAACTTTTAGGTTTCATTGTCAGCAACAAAGGCATCGAGGTTGATCCTGCCAAAGTCAAAGCTATACAAGAAATGCCTGCTCCTCGCACTGAGAAGGAAGTCAGAGGTTTTTTGGGACGCCTAAACTACATTGCCAGGTTCATTTCTCACCTAACGTCTACTTGTGAACCAATCTTTAAGCTGTTGAAGAAAGATCAAGTAGTCAGATGGAATGATGACTGTTAGATTGCTTTCGATAAAATCAAGGAATATTTACTAGAACCTCCTGTCTTGATGCCACCCGTCGAGGGAAGACTGCTAATCATGTATCTGACCGTCTTAGAGAATTCAATGGGGTGCGTACTGGGGCAGCATGACGAGTCTGGCCGAAAAGAGCATGCCATTTATTACCTTAGCAAAAAGTTTACCGACTGTGAAACTAAATATTCACTGCTCGAGAAAACTTGATGCGCTTTGGTATGGGCTGCTCGCCGGCTAAGGCAGTATATGTTGACTCATACCACTTTGCTGATATCTAAGATGGATCCGATAAAGTACATCTTTGAGAAGCCTGCTCTATCCGGGAGGATAGCCAGATGGCAGATGATCCTAACGGAATACGACATACAGTACACGACCCAAAAAGCTATAAAGGGCAGTGTGCTAGCAGACCATCTGGCTCATCAAGCTGTAGAAGATTACCAATCTATGAAGTTTGACTTCCCGGACGAAGACATCATGACAATGGACAACTGCGAAGAGATCAGACCATATGACGGACCTAGACAAGGTTCCCGATGGACCCTGTACTTTGATGGGGCATCCAATGCACTTGGTAACGGTATCGGCGTTGTGCTCATATCTCCAGAAGGATGCCATACTCCTTTCACGGCCGGACTTTGCTTCAACTGTACGAACAACATGGCAGAGTACGAAGCATGCATCTTTGGTCTCAAGGCTGGCATAGACTTGGGAATCAAATCTTTAGATGTGTTTGGGGACTCAGCTTTGGTCATCAGTCAGATCAAAGGAGAGTGGGATACTAAGCATCCAAACCTCATCCCTTACAAAGAACATGTTTTGACATTGCTACCATATTTCGAGCAGATTACCTTCGAGCACTTCCCGCGAGAAGAAAATCAGCTAGCAGATGCTCTAGCTACAATGTCATCTATGTTTAAACTTGATTGGGACAATGAGGCTCCCCAGATCTCCATTGAACGGATGGACGAACCAACAGATTATCACAAGATTAATACCGAAGAAGTAGTGGACCATCCGTGGTTTTATGAAGTTAAAAGGTATCTCGAGACTCAAGAATATCCTAAAGGAGCTTCAGTCAATGACAAAAAGTTCTTAAGGAGATTCTCAGCTAAGTTCTTCCTAAGTAATGGCATCCTGTACAAACGCAATCACGATTCTATTCTGCTTCGTTGTGTGGACAAGATTGAAGCTGAAAAGATCATGGCTGAATTGCATGAAGGTACCTTTGGCACTCACTCTAGTGGGCATACGATGGCAAAGAAGATCCTACGGGCATGCTATTACTGGTCTACCATGGAATCTGACTGCTATCAACACTCCCGGACCTGCCATAAGTGTCAAATCTATGCAGGTAAGGTGCACGTGCCTCCGGTTCCTCTAAATGTCTTAACAGCTCCTTGGCCCTTCGCTATGTGGGGAATCGACATGATTGGGGAGATCAAGCCTACAGCCTCTAATGGACATCGCTTCATTCTGGTGGCCATTGACTATTTCACCAAATGGGTCGAAGCAGCTTCCTTCGCATCCGTTACTAAGAATGTTGTTGCCCGCTTCATCAAGCAGAATCTTATTTGCCGGTACGGTATCCCCGAAAGGATTATCAATGATAACAATACAAACCTTAACAATATTATGATCACCGCCTTGTGCGAGCAGTTCAAGATTCAACATCACAATTCATCCCCTAATCGGCCGAAGATAAATGGTGCAATTGAAGCTGCTAACAAAAATATTAAAAAGATCATACAAAAGATGACAGTCACCTACAAGGACTGGCATGAGATGTTACCGTTTTCTCTTCACGGGTACCGTACCACGACTCACACATAAACTGGGGCAACACCCTACTCTTTGGTTTATGGCATGGAAGCTGTTTTACCTATCGAGGTTCAGATTCCCTCTTTGATAATCATGAAGGATGCAAGTTTAAGTGAAGACGATTGGATCCAGACCCGACTTGATCAACTGAACTTGATTGACGAAAAGAGACTTACTTCCGTTTGCCACGGTCAGATGTATCAAAAACGAATGATCAAGGCTTTCAACAAGAAAGTCAGACGCCAGGTATATCAAGTTGGAGATCTAGTGATCAAGCACATCATTTTGCCACAAAGTGATCCCAGTGGCAAATGGACTCCTACCTACGAAGGACCATTTGTAATCAAGAACATCTTTTCTGGTGGGGCAATGATCTTAACCACCATGGACGGTGACGACCTGCCACACCTTGTGAACACAGACATAGTCAAAAGATACTACACATAAGAGACTCGCTAGGTTGACACACCTAGGCAAAACAAGGGCATCCCGACGAACCAAAAAGGTTCGGGCCAAAATTAGGGATAAAATAAAAAAATATGTACACCCAGCAAGTTGAAAACCCGAAAGAGTGACTTGGGAAAAAAAGGGTTTCCCGGTGGACTGAAAACCCAAAAGGGCAGTCCAGGAAAAAGTTAGGGAATTAAAGCGTATGACTGTGTCTCGTCGGATCACTTTAAGGATAATCTCTTCATGGACAAACCTGGAACTTCTGATCAATTCAATCATCTTCAGATGAAGCAGCGAATGGACAAGATATTCGAAGATACGAAGGCTATAGCAGAATGGGAACCCCATGGGATTATCACACATAGCTATCTTTCTCTGTATAAATTTTTCTTACTTTTCTGACACCATCCTCTTACTAGGATGTCTGTCTCCTTTGTACAAAATACTTATTCAAAGTAAATACAAAGATATCTCTTTCAAAGTACATAAACTATTTGCCTTTTTCTTTACACATGTGTTTTTATTTGCAAAAACGTCCAATGATTCATTGATGAACATATGCATTTGAACATAATTACTATTTACAAATAAACAGGATGGAAGAGAACAATTACTGACAGACTGAAAGGATAGGAAAACGTCTTTAGGCTATTCCATGAGCAATCCCTACAGTACATCATCTAGATTCCCAGCGGAGCTAAAATTTCAAACCCTTAATCCCCATCAGAGTTAAAACTTCAAACTCTCAATCCCCAGCAGAGCCAAAACTTCTAACTATCAATCCCCAGTGAAAACCATCCAGTTTCTCTAAATTCCCCAGCCAGTTATCTTGAAGCCTGAAAAATTAACCAGATAACAATTAACTTTTGTCTCTCCCCAACCTAGGATAATTCCCCAATAGAGTGGCAGATGACCGAAACTCCTGAATCTACTCCCCAGCAGTAATCCTTCTTCCCCACAGAGTTTTCATTGCTCCCGAACAGAATGAAGATTCTCTTTATTAATTCCCCGCATAAGTCATCAAAGTCTTCTTTACTCCCCAGCGGAACAAGGATTCCCATTGTGTAATCCCCAGTAGAAGTTATCAAAATTCTCTGGATTCCCCAAGCAGATTGCTCAAGCAGTATATGGCATTGCTCACAACATAATTTTTGTCAAATACTCCAACTTCAAGACATGAAGAATCTTTATATCCCCGGTGAAGTCACCAAGGATTTCTTATCCTCAGCAATCAAGGATTCTTTGTCCCTGGCAGCAGTCAAGGATTTATTTTCCTCAGTAGTCAAGGATTTATTTTCCTCAGCAGTCAAGGATTTATTTTCCTCAGCAATACAGCACATCAGCTTACATGCGCATACATTACATCCATATATCATAAACATTGCTAAAACACATATATTGCATCATACATTTCATGCAACATAACTTTGTGTTTCAGCTAACATTTTACCCTTTTCAGGATAAGATTAACAGCTACCACTTAAATAATATGCAATCATGATACAGTTCAGATACACTCCAAACACAGAAGTCATTCTACTACTCATTCAGATTTCAAGTTCAGATACACTCCAGACACGGAAGTCATTCTGCTACTCATTCAGATTTCAAGTTCAGATACACTCCAGACACGGAAGTCATTCTGCTACTCATTCAGATTTAAAGTTCAGATACGGTCCAGACACGGATGCCATTCTGGCCCTTATTCAGATCTCAGATACGGTTCAGATACACTATAGACACGAAACTCATTCTGCTACTTATTCAGATTCAGCATTCAGATTACAGTTTAGATACGCTCCAGACACAGATGCTATTCTATTACTCATTCAGACCTCAACTATCAGATACAGTTCAGATACGCTCCATACACGGTTTCCATTCTGTCACTTATTCAGATTCAGATTCAGATACAATTCAGATATGCTCCAGACACGAATGCCATCCTGATACTCATTCAAATTTCAAGTTCAGATACGCTCCAGACACGGATGCCATTCTGGATCTCATTCAGATTTCACACTCTTGATACAGTACAAATACGCTCCAGACGCGGATGCTATTCTGTTTCTCATTCAGATTTCAAGTCTCCAGATACAACTCAGATATGTTCCAGACGTGGATACCATTCTGATACTTATTCTTCTGACTTACAACTTATAATTCAACAAACATTCTTGGATGGAATCTACAATCCCATCTCCAACAAGATTCTATCATCTCTCCAAATGGCATCTTTAAGCCTATTCCCTCAACTACACTTTGACGAGTGCAAATTTATGGGCACTCTAGTGTCCAATCATCTTTTACCTTCGAGTCGCGAACGACAAATCTCGCCAATCTAACTCTTCAGGTTCAAGAAGATTGAACAGGGGTAGCTATTGTACCCCAAAATTTGCTCTCTCATTTATCAAGATTTTTCTCACGAGACTTCTTGGACTCAAGACAGGATTAGGGTTTGCTCAGCTCAAGACATCTCATCTTGCACTAATACCCCAAAATTAGGGTTTGAGTTTGAAAAAGGATTTTTGGACCATCAATGCTTCATGTGACTTTCATACATCATCTTGGACCCCTAAGATTGCTCATGTTAAGTTTCAAGCCTTGAACCACATTTTTGAACAGTCAATTGGACAGTTGACCTAAAAATCAACTTATTGGGAAAAAAGTCAACCATGGCCAATTTGCAGTCAAACTTTATAATTTTTTATTCACATCAACATTTTAGACTCATATGTACCATTTGATCAAGTTTGGATCACAACTCCTCAAGAAATTTGATCAAATCATCAAAAGGGCAAAATGGTCAAAATTAGGGTTTTGACTGAGAAAGGGAAATTTCTTATTTTTAACCTAGCCAATGACCAATTGGGTTCAAACATGATTTCAAGGGTTCAATGGAATCATCTTGACCTAATCACATAGTTCAAAAGATCTCAAGTTCATTGGATTGACAGATGAATTTTGCAGTCAACTGATAAAAAGTCAACTATACACTGAAAAGTCAAACTTTGACTTTTTGGTCAAAATCAAGTGCCAAGGGTCATAATTCATCAAGATATGTCAAAATATGAAACTTGTGGACCAAGAAAACCAATTTTGAAAATTAGGGTTTTGAATTTGAAAATTTTCATAACTTAGAATTTTTCTAAGTATGGAAATTTTCTTATTTTTTCCTAACTTTTCACCACTTTTTCACCATGATGCAATTTGATTCAAAGAAAACTTCCAATATGAAAGTTGTATTCCTCCATGAAATCTACAACTTTTCTTCACAAACTTTTCCCAAAATATTCTTAGATCTCAAGTTATGAATTTTTGAATATAGGTCCATGAACTAAATAACTTAGTGAAATTTTGCCCTAATTTAGGCAGGTTTTTGACCCAACTTCATGGACATTTTCACCTAGTTCCAAGAGGTATCTCAAAATACATTTCAAAGATGGATTATATAGCACATGACAAGCTTTCCAAAATTTCCAAGAACTCTCCAAGATCATTTTTGGTTAGGGAGAATCGAAGAGGAGAAGTTGGCATTTTATCACTTTTGTTCAAGCCATTTTTACATGACATCAAGTTGAAAATCAGATCTATGTTGATTGTACCTTGCTTTACAGGTCCTAAACTCATTATACACTCCATAATTAAATGCTAACTTAGAAGAAAAAGGCATTATCTTGGCTTTTGGAGCATTGTACAAGAGATAATTCCATTAATGGCATAAAGGTTACAATGCCATTTTCATAAAGGTGAGATTTTGCAACTTTACAAATATTGAGCCTTGGACCTGTCCCTTTGGTACAAACAACTTCCACAGGTCTCAAGCAATGTATACCAACTCTCTGCAGCTCACAAACTAGCCAAGTACAAGCATGTTGCATAAGTCATTTCACTTTTCTTAAAATGCAAGAAAGGTTGCCAAAAGTTCAGAACTGGTACAGCTAGTGAAGAGTGGACTTTGTATCCATTTTATACATATTCATAAACTTGTTACAAACTAGGACACGGATACTTGACATCTAAAACTCTCCAAAACACAAAAACTGCATTTTTCTGTCCAAACATAGGAGTTATGCAAAATCATAGCAAACTCATTTTTTGCTCGTGCGTTTTGTGGCTTGACACTTGAAACATCTTATCCATATCATATCAAAGCTATCCAAGCCCTTACCCTGCATCTGTAAGCCCTGTTTCAGCTATTGCCATTTTCAAACTTGGAGCTTGCAACTTGACTTCTACAGAGAGTCTGGCCATCCACAAAGCAAGCTAGGCATTGGAATAGTTTGAAGGAAGTTCAAGGAAGCTCACACGATCCTCAGGCCTCCCTCAAAGTCCCCATATTGTCATATCCAAATCCAGCTGAATGAGGTATTTTTCTCAAACTCTATCTCTGTATTTAGGCATCCTCAAGCCACGATTTGTGAAGAAAAAATGTAGTCCATAACATGGTGAAGCTGTACATATGCATACTTTTCATTTATATTAACTGAGCTAAGAGAATTTGAAGTTTGAAAATGCTGAAAAAGTTAGGTCACGAATTAGGGCCATTAAAATTCTCCTTGGTCTTTTAGAGTTAGGTTACAAATTTTATATGGTTGGAATCGTGAGATTAAATGCTACATGTTTTATGTTATGAGATTTTGTTTTTGTGGAAGCATGTGAAAGTTACAGATTTGAACATAACACGCGCGAAGGAGAAGCTGGCTGGAGGACAGGGATGAAGCGCCTGGGCCTTTGGCGCCTTGGGCCTTCTGTTTTTGATTTTCACACCCCCCTGACCACTATTTGCACCCCCTGACATATTTGTTTTATTTTTCATATTTCTTTTTATATTTTTACATTTATTGCTTTTAATTATTTTTTTTGAACATTAAAAAATCATAAAAATAATTTCTTTATTTTTTGCATTATTTATTTTATTTTTTATTATTTTTTTTGCATTAAAAAATAGTTTATTAGGATAAATAGAACTTATTTTCTTAAATAATTTGTAAATACATTTAAAAATACTTAATATTTTTATTATATTATTTATACTCATAAAACACTTATTTTCTATACATATTTAATTTTTAATATTTGCACATAATACTATTTATTATTTTCTTGTACAAAAATGGACAAAATATTAAAATAGAACATATATTTTCTTTAATCAAAAATTAGGGTTTCATCCCTTTCCAAAAATAATAATATTTTTTCTCTTATTTCTAGGGTTTAAATAAATTATTTTCTCATACAAAAAACCATTACCAAAACATTTTTTTGCATAAATACATTACATTGCATTTTAAATATTTGTATATTTATTTAATTGCGCACAATATTCAATTGGGTTGTAATAGTATTTTTAGGTTTATATTTGTGCAATATCCCCATTCAAAAACTTGTATCCCCCCTCCCATAATAATTGTTGTAATAGCTTAGTTTACATTTACGCAATTTATTGCTTTCATATACTATGTTTAGTAAAACTAGGGTTTGCATGACAAGAACAAAATCAAAACAAATAGACAAAACCTAATACAAGACAAAAGCATGAAAAATGACACACTTTGCACACAAGCACCCTTAGGGTTTCACCCACTTGGTTGCCTAAATAAAAATGGCCATGTTATGCACACGAAGTATCTTGGCAAAACAAAACAATATAAGATCATAGTTCCTCGATGACGCTATCAAAAAGTTGCCTAAACAAAGACGATCTTGGTCCCTAAAAATTGCTAAGATACTTGGCAATATTGCTATCATGGTCATACGATGACCCACGTCCGTTCCGTTTACATCCAAAGATAGGGTTGTCTACCAAATCAATGGTAAATCAACAATGTCAAAGGAATAAAAATGCACAAGAAAGACATTTGAGTAAGTAGATAGCTTCTAGTTACTTGTTACATTTCAAAACAATCCTTGCTATTTTCAAAAACAATCACACACACTTTCAAAACATCTTTCAAAACATTGAAACATTTTCAAAAGACAAACATCTTTGTATACGTTCTTACAAACGAGAATCATTACAAAGATTACCTAAACGATGGCCTCTTTTCAAAATACTTTCAAAACCACACCAAGCACCATTTCAAACAATTTCAAAGCAAAGCAAGTGATCTAAACAAGTAACTAAGATCCCATGGAAAACCATGGATGAAAAGGGTGCTAGCACCTTCCCTTTTCATAATCTACCCCCCGAACTCAAGAAAACATCTCAAAGGTCTTTCCTGTGCTTTTTTACCTTTCCTTTTGGATAAAAGAAAAGTCGGTGGCGACTCTTGCTAACCGCAACATTTGCGAACACAAACGCAAAACCTCAACTCAGTTCTCCCACCGCATCACATCATGGTTAACATTTTTTAAGCATACCTTCATATTTGTATTGTCATTTGGAACGTATTAGTATGATTAATTATAAGTTTTGATGCATATATGGACAATTTCCATTATTAGGGTTTATGCTTGCATTTTGGGGCTTTATTATACAGGTAAAATCAGGGCAAAATATGGGCACTATCATGCTCACGAGATCAAGCCTGGTTGATTGGTGTGATACGGTGGGAGGAGACGAGTGTGGAAGAGAGAGTTGTAGATGGTGTCTTTTTAAAGATGAGTGGTGAAAATTTTACTTCTCTTGTTGATTGTCTTTTGGGTAAGCTTTAATTTATACAGTGTAATAAATTGTTTGTGTGTTTTCGTTTTAACAGAATTCCTATGACAATAAAAGAGCAAACAAAACAAGAGTGCGTGTCTATGAGGCCAAAAGGAATGCTTACAGAGATTGTTGGTTGTTGTTACGGTGACTCCACACTTTTCTTTGACAGGGAAGTTTAATTTCTGTGATCCTTTTGTTAAGCTCTCTGTATTCTTGAGTATAATTTTTTTTGAAGGGTTATGTGAGGGAAGATGATGATAATGGTTAGGAATTTTATTTGGTGGCTATTGTTTTTTTGTATGAACTATTTTTTTTCTTTGTATATTCTGATGATGTCGTTGCTGGTTGTGGCGTGATATCCCCTTTTTTGGTTTTTTGTTATGTTGTTATATATGGCCATCAGTGGGTAAAATAGAGAGAAGAATATACGTTTGATTTTGAATGTAACAAAAGATTTTTATGCCAAACTGTTCTATTGCTTTGTTGATGTAGACTTTGGTTTTTGCTGAAATTGTGCAATTGCTAGACTGTCTTGGACTAACCTATAAGCTGGTTTTGCAGTTGGTTTTCAGACTGCCAACTGCTTTTTTTGTTGCAGTAGTGCAAGCTGTAATGCAGTCTTCTTTTCTCTTTACAATATTTACTTTGTTTGTGAACCAAAATACATGTTTTATGATTTGCAAATGAGCATATTCTATTTGGGCCGATGATAGGACAAAATTGAGGCTTTTGTTGGGCTTTAATCTTTGATTTGTGATACTGCTAACTTGTATTTGCCTATTGTAATTTCATTACACCGCCTATTTTTCTTTTGTGAACCGAGATTTATCTTTGTGATTTGTAAATGGAAAAGAAAGCCCATGATTGAAACTGATTTGTATGAGGCTTTGAGCTTTAACACATGACCTCTTAATTTTTCTGATTCCAAGCATAACCCTTATGATGAGAAAAAATTGTTCTAAACAAGAGTTCTTGAATTTTTCACATGCTTGCTAATTTTTCTTTTCCTTGTTTCATGAGCAAATGATAATTGGGAGATCAAGTTTGAAAGACGAAGAGGCCATAGTGAGGAGTGAATGAGTTTCTTGAAGATGAAGCAAGAGAAAATTGAAGAAGCATTATTTCTTTCCCTTTTTTTGTAAACAAAACAAATGTGATTTGTATCTTAAATTGTAATCCACTTTGAAGTATATTCTGAAATTGTTCCTTTGTAACACAAATCGATGGAACTTTGAAGTTTATTTGAAAACTTGGATGATGATCGTTGAATTAGAATTGAATCTTTGAGTTTCGGGTAAATTCTTCCGGATATGAAATACTTGATACAAACCACTTATATAAAAGAAATTTGAATTTAAAATGATGATTTGAATGATGTATGGTTCAAAATTGTCTACATGAATGAAATTTGATTTTGAAAGCGGATATTTAAAACGTGATTAGCCCAAATATCTCAAAATGATGAATTCAATTGAATCCTTGAATCAATCTTGAAAGAACCAATAATTCTTCGAGAACATTAGTAAAAAATCCACTCTAATTCAAATAATCACCAATGCTTCAAATACCAATGACTTGAACTAATCAACAAACTATCCAATAAATCCCGCACCTAACATTTTATACCATGAACGATCTCATCATAAAAGAAAATGTCTTGAGGAAACGATTAGGGCATGAACTAAGTTTAGGAGTTAAGAACATTCTAAATCACAAAATGACCCGTAGCGTTTTCACCAACTTTTATAGCCTTTTAAGCATAATTCGGCCTTGATCCTTGAAGAGAACTTGTAGATGACATCATTTATTATAACGTGCAAAAGAATTTGTCTCAAAAATATTAAAAATCAAGGACATGATGATCCGTGGAAGCTGGGCACAACTACTTTCAGATTAAGTCAAAATCCAGAAAGCGTCTTCTAAAGTATTTGAATCTTTGTTGATCTTTCACACATAATCAACTCTTGATTTGTGAAGAGAAATTAGAGATGATATCAACGAGAATCACACGCAAGAAAAACTACTCAAAAATATCGAATAATGAAGAAGTTTACAAGCACTTGAACTTGCTCTCGCAAAAGGGTTGATTTGATGTAGTTGTTTTCAGTTATCTGGACCATTGATTGAGTAAACTTGCGATACGAGGTTTGAAACTCGGCACGAACATCCTTGGGGAGACATGAAGATCTGTGAAGACCAATTGAGAACTTGAAGACTCAATTTTCTTTGAAAAATGAAAAACCCTAATTGTTGTGTGATACGGTGGCCAGAACCGGGATTGTGGTTTCCCTTATTTCGTTAAGGAAATTTTGCTGGTTTGTGTTTTGCGTTTGTGTTTGCAAAATGTCGCGGTAAGCAAGAGTCTCCACCGTCTTTTATTTTATCCAACAAGGAAAGGAAAAAAGCACAGAAAAATTCCTTTTTCGAGATATTTCTGAGTACGGGGGGTAGATTATAGAAAGGGAAGGTATTAGCACCCTTTCTATCCGTAGTTATCTATGGGCTCTTAGGTACTTGCTCATCATTTTCAAAATTGTTTTCTTTGTGTTTGTGTGCTTTGAAAAGTTTTTGTTTTGACTTCGATTTAACTCTTGCTTCTGTCTTTAAGAGTGTAATGAAGTGTTTTTGAAAACTTTGTTTGTAAAAGAGTGTAAGTGTGAAAAATTTGTTTTGATTGAGCAAGTACTTAAGAACTAATCTACCTACTCGAAAGAAGAATCGTTCTATGCTTGTTTCCTTTAGACAATGCTATCCCACTATTAGTGAGTAGGTAGCATCGTCGTTGTAGTTTGAGGGTCAATTCGAAAGGGACGCACGATCACTAAAGCAATGTTAGGACGACTTAGTAATAACCCTAATGTCTTAGATCAATTATTCGAGGCAACAATTTTGAGGCAACCATTCCGAGGCAAATTTTCCGAATTGGGACTTTGATCTTTGTTTAGACAAAAGGACAACCACTAAAGCATCCTATACTCAATGACCATTTACCGAAGGCAACCAAGTGGGAGTGTACCCTAGGAGTGCGCATGTGCGAATGATTCAATTTCAGTTTATTTATCTTTGCACATTTAGGGTGATCTAACTGTTTTAAAATTAATCATACATCCTTGTCATGCATCCCTATATCATACATCTAACAGTTAATAATTTGCGGAATTTAAAGTATGGAATTTAAACTACGCTATTACAAGGCTTCGGGTATTTACATAGCCAAAAACGAACCCTTTGAAAATAAAGCGATAAATGTAAATAAACGTCCTAATTAAATTATTACAAACTGTAGGCAGTTACATCAATATGGGAAATAATAAAAATAAAGCGCGCGATAAGAATTAAGATCAACGAGAATTTAAGGTTTTGACCCTTCTAAACTAATTAAAAGAAAAATTGTTTTTTTTTTGTTTTTAATAAAAGAAATAAGTTTTCTAAATTAAATATGCAATTAATTAGTTAATTAAATTAATTAATAAAAATAATTACATGACCTATTTTGGTTTCTTTGGTTAGTTTAGGAAAAAATAAAATATAATTAAGTTAGTAATAAAACCTATTTATTCTAATTATTTTTAAGTTATTTACAAAAAGAAATTAAAGTTTTTACCTAAAATTAAAATTTAATTAAGAAAAAACCCTAAATCTATTTTTATGTGATTTTTATATTTGTTTATTGATAAAAAAATAAAAGGGATTAAAAGAAATAAACAAAACGAATAAAACATGAAAATAAAGATGGGCCTAGTAGCGAAAGTAAACAAGGGGTGCAATCATCAGAAATCCCTAGGCCCGAATCTTCGAAAGCTTAATGCTCTAACTATGGTGTTTTTTTATTCTTGCGTGGAACCAATGATTCAACCATCCTTAATTTTTCTATATAAACTCAAACAAACGTTAGCATACCATAAAATGTGATTAAAATTAGAGATTCAAAGTTTAAAATTTTACCAAACTGGTGTTGTCAAATGGGGGGCGTGCTAGGCGTGTGATGGATTGCTCTTGGGCCTTGTAAGACTCTTGAGGACTTCAATAGGATGGTTAGAGGCTTGATGTCAACTGAGAGAGACCGGAACCTTGAGATATGACTTGCACCAATTCTTTGATTTCTGGAGAGCTTTTTGAAGAGCTTTTATATAGCTTTTTGAAGAGCTTTTTGAGAGTTTTTTAGAGAGGATTTTCGTCACTTTCAAGCTTGTATGGATCTATATTTATAGAGTAGAATGAGGAGACAAGAAAGCATGGAAATAATCTCCCTCATAATGTTGTGTTTTAAGACCATGATCAAGATTTGAAAAAAATGCCATATTTGATGATTTTATGCCATTTTCACATGTGGATGAACCTGGACATATTTGAAAAGTTATTGCACGAAATCAATTGACATAAACTAGCATAAAACTTTCCCAAAATGGATTCACATCAAAATTTACATTATTTCTATTATTTATTTATTTAATTCTGAATTTTAATGAATAAAATATCAAAATAAATAGCATAAATAGTAGAAAAAAGTATGGGTGGGCTTAGAGGTCGTGGACCATGTTACAAACTCAATGCAAGCATAAAAAGTTGGTCCCATTTGGCAAAAATTGCAATTTTGGACATATTTAACTTTTGGCAATTTTGCAAAAAATGGTCAACTTCACCAATGCATAATTTCCTCAATTTTGACTTTTTGGAGGTGTTATTTGACTTTTTAGAAAGCTTGAGATGCCATCTGATCAACCCTTTTAGTCTAATAACAATTTTACATTCCATGCTCATGTATGAAGCTTTGACAAAAGATGTGTTTTTGTTGACTTTTCAAAATGACCTATAATGTCCAAATTCATAACTTCTTGTGAGTTCATATTTTGAACTTGGGAGATGAATATGGATTGTAGGGAATTGCATCCTCTTAAAAATGATATTTGGATGGGTCATTTCTCATAAAGTATGAGAAAGTTATGCTTGGTCAAAGTTGAGTTGACTTTTCTTGCAAAACCCTAATTTAGCAACTTTTGAGTCTTGATGAATTATGAGCAATCCTTGATGAATCATGATCAACCCTTGATAAAATGATGAATAATACTTCAAAATGAGTATGTTGACCAAAAATCTTGAAGTTTGACTGTATGTGGGCCACAGTTGACTTTTGCCCTAGCACAATCAATTTTCAGGCCTTTGAGCAATTGACTGAGTAAACTTTCTCTGTAGGGCTTGAAACTTGACATGGATGATCTTGAGAACATATTAGGACATTGGTGAGAATTTGGGATCCCTTGGACTCAAGTATCTTGATGCGACATGAAACCCTAATTTGAGGTGGACTGCCTTAGGAGAGAGTTGTTAGGTCAACCCTTGGACTACCTTGAGCAACTTGGGGATCTTTCTTGAAATATTTTGAGAAATATGGGAGGGAAAATTTTGGGGTACAACAGCTGCCCCTATTCAATCTTCTTAAACTTGAAGATTTAGATTGGCTTTCGTGCCTTTCGTGATCCGAAGGTGGAAGAGGATTGAACATTAGATTGCCCAGAAATTTGCACTCGCGTGAAGTGGTAATTGTCTTGTGATATCGGGAATGGGCTTACAGATGCCATTTGGAAATTGCTGACGAGGGGATTGTCTTAAAGATGCCATCTGAAGGAGTGTCGATCGCATAAGAGATTCCTTAGCAAGAGCTTGTATACCTGTCGTTGAGGAAGATTCCGCTGGGGAGGGCTGATCTTTATTGAGAGAAGTAGAATTTTAGGAGCTTCGGTCATCCGTATTCCAATGAGGAAACATATCTGTTGAATTTTAGGAACTTCGGTCATCTGTATTCTACTGAGGAATCATCTCTGCTGACATTTAGGAACTTCAGTCATCTGTTGTTCAACTGAGGAATCGTCTCTGCTGACATTTGGGAACTTCAGTCATCCGCTGTTCAACTGAGGAATCATCTCTGCTGACATTTAGGAACTTCAGTCATCCGTTATTCAACTAAGGAATTAACTCTGGCTTGAGGAAGCGAAAGTGAATTGTGTATCTATTTGTGTACAAGTTGCACCGTGACCTACTAAGGAAAGGTGAAATTAATCGTGTTTGATAGGTCTGGGTCTTACAGTGTTGTGGACTGCTGTCTGGAGATAAGAGAAAAGAAACCTGGATAATACGGTTATGAGAAGGAACTTAGGTAAGGTTGCTTCATGAGGATTTTAGATAACACTGTGTCTGAACCGAGAAGGAACCTGGGTAAGGTTGCTTTGTGAGGAGTTTGGGTAAAACTGTGTCTGAACCGAGAAGGAACCTTTGTGAGGAGTTTGGGTAAAACTGCGTCTGAACTGAGAAGGAACCTGGGTAAGGTTTCTTTGTGAAGAGTTTGGGTAGAACTGCATCGGGACTGAGGAGGAACCTAGGTAAGGTTGCTTCATGATGAGTCTAGGTGAAACTACATCAGGAAAGAGAAGGAACCTAGGTAAGGTTGCTCCAGGATGAGTCTAGGTGAAACTACATCGGGAAAGAGAAGGAACCTAGGTAAGGTTGCTCCATGATGGGTTTAGGTGAAACTAGATCTGAACTGAGAAGGAACCTAGGTAAGGTTGCTCCATGATGGGTTTAGGTAAAACTACATCTGAATTGAGAAGGAACCTAGGTAAGGTTGCTCCATGATGGGTTTAGGTAAAACTGCATCTGAACTGGGAAGAAACCTAGGTAAGGCTGCTTCATGAGGAGTTTAGGTAAAACTTCATCTGAACCGGGAAGAAACCTAGGTAAGGTTGCTTTGCGAGGAGTTTGGGTAAAACTACATCGGGAAATTGTAAGGAGGAACCTGGGTAAGGTTGCTTCAGGATGAGTCTAGGTAAAACTACATCGGGAAATTGTAAGGAGGAACCTGGGTAAAGTTGCTTCAGGATGAGTCTGGGTGAAACTACATCGGGAAATTGTAAGGAGGAACCTGGGTAAGGTTGCTTCAGGATGAGTCTAGGTGAAACTACATCAGGAAAGAGAAGGAACCTAGGTAAGGTTGCTCCAGGATGAGTCTAGGTGAAACTACATCTGAACTGAGAAGGAACCTAGGTAAGGTTGCTCCATGATGGGTTTAGGTAAAACTGCATCTAAACCGGGAAGAAACCTATGTAAGGCTGCTTCATGAGGAGTTTAGGTAAAACTGCATCAAAACCGGGAAGAAACCTAGGTAAGGTTACTTCAGGATGAGTCTGGGTGAAACTACATCGGGACCGAGAAGGAACCTGGGTAAGGTTGCTTCGGGATAAGTCTGTGTAAAACTTCAGGAGGAACCTGGGTAAGGTCACCTTGTGATAAGTTAAGTTCATGTAAAACTTCAGGAGGAACCTGGGTAAGGTTACTTTGTGATAAGTTTGTGTAAAACTTCAGGAGGAACCTGGGTAAGGTTACTTTGTGATAAGTTCGTGTAAAACTTCAGAATGAACCGGGGTAAGGTTACTTTGAGATAAGTTTGTGTAAAACTTCAGGAGGAACCTGGGTAAGGTTACTTTGTGATAAGTTCGTGTAAGACTTCAGAATAAACCGGGGTAAGGTTACTTTGTGATAAGTTCGTGTGAAACTTCAGGAGGAACCTAGGTAAGGTTACTTTGGGATAAGTTCGTGTAAAACTTCAAGAGGAACCTGGGTAAGGTTACTTTGAGATAAGTTCGTGTAAAACTTCAAGAGGAACCTGGGTAAGGTTACTTTGTGATAAGTTCATGTAAAACTTCAGGAGAAACTTGGGTAAGGTTACTTTGGGATGAGTTCATGTAAAACTTCATTCAGAAATATATGAGAAAGGACCCGTGTAAGATTTTTCAGGATAAACCCGTGTGAAGTTGCATTTAGGAGAAACCCGTGTAAGATTGCTTCGTGACGAACCCGTGTAAAGCTGCATTTAGGAGAAACCCGTGTAAGATTGCTTCATGATGAACCCGTGTAAAGTCTGTTTAGTTTCCGGAGTTAATCTTGAATTTGCAGGAAGTTGTTGATGATAACCATCTTTCTTGAAAAGGTACATGATTAATCGTATATGATGCATGACATGCATTGTATGATGATGTTCTCAAAATAAATGAAATTATGCTGTATGTAATATGTATGCACACGTCATGATATATGAACATGAAATGCTATTGTGGTACGTCCGAGTTTGGGAAAATAAATCCCTGACTGTTGTTGGAGAATAAAGAGTTTCGCTTGCTGGAGATAACGACTGAAGATGATTGGGAGAATAATCCTGCCGGAGAGAATAACTCCGTTGGGGAATGGACTGACGAGGAAATGACTCTGTGGGGAGTATATACTCTGCTAGAAGATCTACTGATTTGGAGAAATAAAACTCAGTTGGGGATGAATTACTGTTGCTGGTGACAGTGAACCCTGTTGGGGATTGAATTTCTGTCTGTGAAAGTAATTAACTCCGCTGGGGATGATTTTTCAATGGCGACTTCACTGGGGATAATATTTTAGACTCTACTGGGGATAATCTTCCAGACTCCACTGGGGATAATCTTCCAGTGCTGGTGATAGATAAACTCTTCTTAGGGAGAATCTTACTGACCCATTCGTGGTTGCGAGCCTCAGCTGGGGAGAATTAACACCATTGTCCTTTTCTTACTCTGCAGGGAGTGTAGATGTTACTGGGACGCGGGCTGAGGATATGACAATGACTTTGCATCGAGACTTTTCTGCCCCTGTATCCGCGGGAGAAGGTGCCTGCGAAGGCCTTGTGGATCGAGTATTATTCCAACCTATGAGGTGCTTGGTAATTGCCGATTGAAATGACAAATCTTCTTCTGGTAGGAAAGTGACGAGATGACGGGACATAGTCGTACGCTTTAATCCCTAACTTTTTCCTGGACTGTCTTTTCAGATTTTCAGTCCACCGGGATACCCTTTCTTTCCCAAGCCGCCTTTTCAGGTTTTTGACTTGCCGGGTGTACAAATCTTTTTTTGTTTTTATCCCTAATTTTTGCCCGAACCCTTTTGTTTCATCGGGATGCCCTTATTTTTGCCTAGGCCTGTCAACCTAGCGGGTCTTTGTTCATGCGCAGTATTTTCTGACTATGTCCACGCTCTCAGGGTGTAGGGAGTTGTCATTGTCGGTAGTGTTGTGTTGCCATACTACCAGAAGATGTTCGTTTGATCATACAAGATTCGTTGTTGGAATTCATGTCCAATGCCCCAAGTGATTCAGATGGAGATCTGCCCCTGGCTATTTGGCATCTTTGAGAGACTCCTTGAATCTTGACTTGACTGCCCCAGATGATAGAAAATGCTCATGCCGTACCCCTTGGTTGGAAGTGTTTTTTCCACTTGAGGTGATCCTTTTTATTGAGAATATTTTTGTTCACTAGATATTCGTCGTGCGAATTTCTCTGTTGTTGAACAAATAGTCATATGCAAACAATGTTATTTTAAGAATGCAAAGCTTATGTATATCTTGAAATTTTTGAAAATGCATTTTTCAGTAAGACAGGAAAATTTTGTAAAATGTGATGTCAACTCAGGATTTACAGCAAGTCCTACAGAAGTCAGGATACCTTTTGTAACAGTATGCTTTCAAACTAACCCATGCTTCAGCTAGGACTTTTAAGGGTTATAACGTGGCCTGGTTCACGGTTCAAGAAACAAAGGATAAAGGCTCAAATTTTATTTGTACCCACCCATTCTTCGTGATGTTCTTTGATCCTAAACTCAGCTAATTGTGCATTTAGACCCCGTTTTGAGTCTTTGCTCTGATATTCCAGTGATGGTTCGGATACTGACAGATTATTTTGAACAGGCAGTCATTTTGTTGAGAGTTTGTAGGACCTATTTCTTTTTGATTTCGTTATCCCTGTCTTTTTTCTTGAACTGTTTCTTTCTTGTGATTACAGTCAGCGGGATGCCCCAGTTTTTTTCTTAAGTCCCTTTCATAGGTTTTGACTTAATTTTTATTTGGAGGGATAACGACTGCCTGTCCTGACGATTATAGGGAACCATCATCGTCTTTTAGTTTGGGAGAACGTCTTTGATGCCATTCATTGTGCACCTAGATTAACTGAGAAAACTACCCTGCCCCAGGTTGTGATTAAGGGTTTTAATTTGTGTGAAAAGAAAAACTCCAACTTCTTTGGCTCAAAGGGGTTGACTAGGGATTATCTTTCTTATAACTCCACTATTTAGGATTTGAAACAACGTCTGTACATCGTCAACGGGGTCTGTTCAAAAGCATACTGTAGAGATTATGGTATCATTTTTGTCATCCTCCCTCTAAAGGCTTAGAGTTTTTTAATCGAGAGTTGAACATCACAAAAAGGAAATAATCAGCCAAAGGGGGGAAGACTTCAAATGCAGTTCACCCAAATCAACATGCCATTGTCACAAGCATTGCAGCATATGTTGAAGATGAATCTGATTACGGTGATAAACCCTCATCCGAACCCTAAGACTTCTTCTCCTAACTACAACCTAGATGCAAGGTGTGCTTATCATTCTGGTAGCCCGGGGCACGATACTAACGATTGTTGGGCGCTGAAATACAAGATTCAGAATATTATTGACGCTAAGGATATCGAATTCGACCCTCCTGAGACTCCTAATGCAGAGTCGCCAGCAGAGTCGCCAGTTCTGTGATACGGTGGCCAGAACCGGGATCGTGGTTTCCCTTATTTCGTTAAGGAAATTTTGTTGGTTTGTGTTTTGCGTTTGTGTGTGCAAAATGTCGCGGTAAGCAAGAGTCGCCACCATCTTTTATTTTATCCAACAAGGAAAGGAAAAAAGCACAGAAAAATTCCTTTTTCGAGATATTTCTGAGTACGGGAGGTAGATTATAGAAAGGGAAGGTATTAGCACCCTTTCTATCCGTAGTTATCTACGGGCTCTTAGGTACTTGCTCATCATTTTCAAAATTGTTTTCTTGTGTTTGCGCGCTTTGAAAAGTTTTTGTTTTGACTTCGATTTAACTCTTGCTTCTGTCTTCAAGAGTGTAATGAAGTGTTTTTGAAAACTTTGTTTGTAAAAGAGTGTAAGTGTGAAAATTTTGTTTTGATTGAGCAAGTACTTAAGAACTAATCTACCTACTCGAAAGAAGAACCGTTCTATGCTTGTTTCCTTTAGACAATGCTATTCCACTATTAGTGAGTAGGTAGCATCATCTTTGGAGTTTGAGGGTCAATTCGAAAGGGACGCACGGTCACTAAAGCAATGTTAGGACGTCTTAGTAATAACCCTAATGTCTTAGATCAATTATTCGAGGCAACAATTCTGAGGCAACCATTCTGAGGCAACTTTTCCGAATCGGGACTTTGATCTTTGTTTAGACAAAAGGACTACCACTAAAGCATCCTATACTCAATAACCATTTACCAAAGGCAACCAAGTGGGAGTGTACCCTAGGAGTGCGCATGTGCGAATGATTCAATTTCAGTTTATTTATCTTTGCACATTTATGGTGATCCAACTATTTTAAAATTAGTCATACATCCTTGTCATGCATCCCTATATCATACATCTAACAGTTAATAATTTGCGGAATTTAAAGTGCGGAGTTTAAACTACGCTATTACAAGGCTTCGGGTATTTACATAGCCAAAAACAAACCCTTTGAAAATAAAGCGATAAATGTAAATAAACGTCCTAATTAAACTATTACAAACTGTAGGCAGTTACATCAATATGGTAAATAATAAAAATAAAGCGCGCGAAGAATTAAGATCGACGAGAATTTAAGGTTTTGACCCTTCTAACCTAAATAAAAGAAAAATTGTTTTTTTTTTGTTTTTAATAAAAGAAATAAGTTTTCTAAATTAAATATGCAATTAATTAGTTAATTAAATTAATTAATAAAAATAATTACATGACCTATTTTGGTTTCTTTGGTTATTTTAGGAAAAAATAAAATATAATTAAGTTAGTAATAAAACCTATTTATTCTAATTATTTTTAAGTTATTTACAAAAAGAAATTAAAGTTTTCACCTAAAATTAAAATTTAATTAAGAAAAAATCCTAAATCTATTTTTATGTGATTTTTATATTTGTTTATTGATAAAAAATAAAAGGGATTAAAATAAATAAACAAAACGAATAAAACATGAAAATAAAGATGGGCCTAGTAGCAAAAGTAAACAGGGGGTGCAATCATCAGAAAACCCTAGGCCCGAATCTTCGAAAGCTTCATGCTCTAACTATGGTGTTTTTTGATTCTTGCATGGAACCTATGATTCAACCATCCATAACTGTTCTATATAAACTCAAACAAACGTTAGCATACCATAAAATGTGATTAAAATTAGAGATTCAAAGTTTAAAATTTTACCAAACCGGTGTTGTCAAATGGGGGGCGTGCTAGGCGTGTGATGGATTGCTCTTGGGCCTTGTAAGACTCCTGAGGACTTCAAGAGGATGGTTTGAGGCTTGATTTTAATTGAGAGAGACCGAAACCTCGAGATATGACTTGCACCAATTCTTTGATTTCTGGAGAGCTTTTTGAAGAGCTTTTAGAGAGCTTTTTGAAGAGCTTTTTGAGAGCTTTTTAGAGAGGATTTTCGTCCCTTTCAAGCTTGTATGGCTCTATATTTATATAGGAGAATGAGGAGACAAGAAAGCATGGAAAGAATCTCCCTCATAATGTTGTGTTTTAAGACCATGATCAAGATTTGAAAAAAATGCCATATTTGATGATTTTATGCCATTTTCACATGTGGATGAACCTAGACATATTTGAAAAGTTATTGCACGAAATCAATTGACATAAACCAGCATAAAACTTTCCTAAAATGGATTCACATCAAAATTTACATTATTTCTATTATTTATTTATTTAATTCTGAACTTTAATGAATAAAATATCAAAATAAATAGCATAAATAGTAGAAAAATGTATGGGTGGGCTTAGAGGTCGTGGACCATGTTACAAACTCAATGCAAGCATAAAAAGTTGGACCCATTTGGCAAAAATTGCTATTTTGGACATATTTGACTTTTGGCAATTTTGCAAAAAAGGGTCAACTTCACCAATGCATAACTTCCTCAATTTTGACTTTTTAGAGGTGTTATTGGAATTTTTAGAAAGCTTGAGATGTCCTCTAATCAACCCTTTTAGTATCATATCAATTTGACATTCCATTCTCATGTATGAAGCTTTGACAAAAAAGGTGTTTTTGTTGTTTTTTCAAAATGACCTATAATGTCCAAATTCATAACTTCTCGTGAGTTCATATTTTGAAATTGGGAGATGAATATGGATTGTAGGGAATTTCATCCTCTTCAAAATGAGCTTTGGATGGGTCATTTCTCATAAAGTATGGGAAAGTTATGCTTGATCAAAGTTGAGTTGACTTTTCCTACAAAACCCTAATTTAGCAACTTTTGAGTCTTGATGAATTATGAGAAATCCTTGATGAATCATGATCAATCCTTGCTAAAATTATGAGTAATACTTCAAAATGAGGATGTTGACCAAAAATCTTGAAGTTTGACTGTATGTGGGCCACAGTTGACTTTTGCCCTAACACAGTCGATTTTCAGGCCTTTGAGCAATTGACTGAGCAAACTTTCTCTGTAGGGCTTGAAACTTGACATGGATGATCTTGAGAACATATTAGGACATTGGTGAGCATTTGGGATCCCTTGGACTCAAGTATCTTGATGCAACATGAAACCTTAATTTGAGATGGACTGCCTTAGGAGAGAGCTTGTCTGGTCAACCCTTGGACTACCTTGAGCAACTTGGGGATCTTTCTTGAAATATTTTGAGAAATATGGGAGGGAAAATTTTAGGGTACAACATGATGATTTACTGCTTAGGGAGAGAATCTGTCTGATCAAATTCTAACCCAAATTGAGTATCCGAGAAACCCTAGGATAATATCTTGTATGAAAAATGGGAGGGAAAATTTTGGGGTACAATAGCTGCCCCTGTTCAATCTTCTTAAAATTGAAGAGTAAGATCGACATGTTCTTCGTTCGTAGCTTGAAAGTGGAAGATGATTGAACACTAGAGTGCCCATAAATTTGCATTTGATGATGCGCTGGTTGATTGTTTAGGGAATGGGCTTAAAGATGCCATTTGGAGAAATGTTGGAGAGTTGTCGGAGATGGGCTTATAGATGCCATCCAAAGGCGATTGTTGACAGAAGTGGACGAAGTCTGAACTTGACTTTAACAGAAAAGAAATCAAAATAAACCTTTGGTCGATTTAAACTGGAGCTAGCAGAAGTCTTGAATGTTTGTTGGAAAGAATCAGAATATCTTTTGGAGCGATTTAAACTGAACCAAAAGATATCTTTGATTAATCTTGACTGGAAAGCATCATAATAAATCTTGGTGCAATTTATCTGAACCAGAGAAAATTGTCGGTGGGGAAGAATCAGAATAAACCGTTGAGAGGTTTAAACTGAAACAGTAGAAGTTCAGAGAAGAATCAGAATAAATCGTTGAAAGATTTATCTAAACAAGAAAAATCTGGATAAGAATCAAAATAAATCATTGAAAGATTTATCTGAACCAACAAAAATCTGGAGAAGAATCAGAATAAATCGTTGAGATATTTATCTGAACCAGCAAAAATCTGGAGAATAATCAGAATAAATCATTGAGAGATTTATTTGAACTAGCAAAATCTAGAGAAGAATCAGAATAAATCATTGAGAGATTTATCTGAACCAGTAAGAATTTGGAAAAGAATTAGAATAAATCATTGAGAGATTTATCTGAACCAACAAAAATCTGGAGAAGAATCAGAATATATCATTGAGAGATTTATCTGAACCAGTAAGAATTTGGAAAAGAATTAGAATAAACCGTTGAGAGATTTATCTGAACCAGTAAGAATCTGGAGAAGAATCAGAATAAATCGTTGAGAGATTTATCTGAACCAGTAAGAATCTGGAAACAAATCAGAATAAAACATTGAGAGATTTATCTGAACCAGTAAGAATCTGGAAACGAATCAGAATAAATCATTGAGAGATTTATCTGAACTGGTAAGAATCTGGAGACGAATCAGAATAAACTGTTGAGAGATTTATCTGAACCAGTAAGAATCTGGAAACGAATCAGAATAAATCATTGAGAGATTTATCTGAACCAATAAGAATCTAGAGACGAATAAGAATAAACCGTTGAGAGATTTATCTGAACCAGTAAGAATCTGGAAACGAATCAGAACAAATCATTGAGATATTTATCTGAACCAGTAAGAATCTGGAAACGAATCAGAATAAATCGTTGAGAGATTTATCTGAACCAGTAAGAATCTGGAAACAAATCAGAAAAAATCGTTGAGAGATTTATCTGAACCAGTAAGAAACAGCCTTTTCTCGGGAACTGATATGTATTTGACTTGTTGAAAATATTTGTCTGTCAGGAATTTACTGATGATAATTTCCTGTCGATTGATGTTTCCTGAAAAGGTGAAGAGTTAATTGTATGTAATGCTTCGATGTATGTAATGCATGGTATGATGTTGTTTTCTCAAAATAAATGATATTTCACTGTATGCATTTGTGTTGTCAATGCTATGACGTATGAATGTAATGTATGGACATAATAATTGTTCGTGCCGTAGTGTTGCTAGAAACGGGGAAAATAAATCCCTGAGTACTGCTGGGAAAGAGGAGTGTAAGTCTTTATACTTTGTTGAAGTTTAAAACATTGATGGGTGAGTTTCCATTTATTAGAGAAATAAACTCTGTTGTAGAAGGGAAACGCCAGACATTGCTTGTGGACTTCATGAAATCCTGCTGGGGAATCCTGAGAAGTTGGGCAACTTCCACTGGGGAACCTTTAGAGCGGTAGTTGGAGGTTTTGCTATGTTAGGGATATGAGAGCGCTTGATACCATTAGGTTGGATATTGGAAATACGTTAGCGATCCTATAGTAGGATGTCTTTGCTTCCGCTCTTGATGGAGAAGGTACCTGCGGGGATTTTATGGAACGGCCTATAGATATTATCCTATTTCTTAAAGCCATTAGTAATTGTCTTTCTGTTTTCTGTTCATTTGTAAATCGTAATCACGTTCGAATGCATATGTTCAAAAATAAATCATTGGACGTTTTTATAAACAAAACACAGAAAGAAAGAAAAACAGATAGTTTTAAACTTTCAAAAGGGATATCTTTGTATTAACTTGAATAAGTCTTTTTTTGTACAACGAGACAAGCATTCTAGTAAGAGAATTTCGTCGCAAAAAATGAAAATTGATACAAAGAAAAGATAGCTATGTGAAATAATCCCATGGGATTCCCATTCTGCTATAGTCTTCGTGTCTCTGAGTGTCTTGTCTACTTGTCGCCTCGGCGAAGCTGATTGGATTGATTAGAACCGTTTGAGCTGATTGGACAATGCTGAAGATTGTCTGCAAGATGATCCAACAGGACATAGTCATACGCTTTAATTCCCTAACTTTTTCCTGGACCGCCCTTTCGGGTTTTCGATCCACTAGGATACCCTTTTTTGCCCAAGCCGCCCTTTCAGGTTTTCAGCTTGCTGGGTGTACAATTATTTTTTGTTTGTATTTTATCCTTAATTTTTTCCCGAACCTTTTGGTTCGCCGGGATACCCTAATTTTTGCCTAGGTCAGTCGACCTAGCGGGTCCTTGTTCATGCGTAGTATCTTTTAACTATGTCCGTATTTACAGGTTGTGGGAAGTCGTCTCCATCCATAATGGTCAAGATCATTGCTCCACCAGAGAATATGCTTTTGATTACAAACAGTCCTTCATATGTAGGAGTCCATTTGCCCCTGGGATCACCTTATGGCAAAATGATACGCTTGATTACCAAGTCACCGACCCGATATACCTGACGTTTGACCTTTTTGTTAAAAGCTTTAATCATGCGTTTTTGGTACATCTGACCATGATAGATAGCTGCAAGCCTCTTCTCATTAATCAAGTTCAACTGGTCAAGTCGAGTCTGGATCCAATCTTCTTCATTCAAACCAGCATGCTTCATGATCCTCCGAGAGGTGATCTGGACCTCAATAGGTAAGATAACCTCCATGTCGTATACCAGAGAATAAGGTGTTGCCCTAGTTAATGTGCGAGTTGTGGTACGATACCCGTGGAGAGCGAATGGTAGCATCTCATGCCAGTCTTTGTATGTGTCTGTCATCTTCTGTATGATCTTCTTAATGTTTTTGTTAGCAGCTTCTACAACGCCATTCATCTTTGGCCGGTAAGGGGAATAATTGTGATGCCGGATCTTGAATTGCTCGCACAGGGCAGTGATCATAGTGTTGTTTAGACTCATACCATTATCAGTGAGGATTCTCTCTGGGATACCGTATCGACAGATGAGATTCTATTTGATGAACCGGGCGACAACATTCTTGGTAACGGAAGCGAAGGAAGCTACCTTAACCCACTTTGTAAAATAGTCGATGGCCACCAAGATGAAGCGGTGTCCATTGGAGGCCGTTAGCTTAATTTCCCCAATCATATCGATTCCCCACATAGCAAAGGGCCAAGAAGCCGTCAAGACATTCAGAGGAACCGGAGGGACGTGCACTTTATCAGCAAAAATCTGACACTTATGGCAATTCCGAGAGTGTTGATAGCAATCTGCCTCCATGGTAGACCAATAATAGCCTTCCCGCAGGATTTTCTTTGCCATTGTATGCCCGCTGGAATGGGTGCCAAAAGTGCCTTCATGTAATTCAACCATGATCCTTTCAGCTTCAACCTTGTAATACAGAGTCATGACTGCTTTTGTACAAAATGTCATTACTAAGGAAGAACTTAGCCGAGAATCTTTTTAGGAATTTCTTGTCATTCACTGAAGCCCCTTCTGGATATTCCTGAGACTTGAGATACCTTTTAACTTCATGGAACTAAGGTTGATCCACTACTTCTTCAGTACCGATCTCGTGATAGTAGGATGGTTCATCCATCCGCTCAATGGTGATCTGAGGAGCCTCGTTATCCCAATTAAGTTTAAACATAGATGACATTGTAGCTAGTGCGTCTGCTAGCTGATTTTCTTCTCGTGGGAAATGCTCGAAAGTGATCTTCTCAAAATATGGCAGCAATGTCAACACATGTTCTTTGTAAGGGATAAGATTAGGGTGTTTGGTGTCCCATTCCCCTTTGATCTGACTGATGACCAAAGCGGAATCTCCAAACACAAACAAAGATTTGATCCCTAAATTTATGGCAACTCTGAGACCAAAGATGCACGCTTCATATTCTGCCATGTTGTTTGTACAATCGAAGCAGAGTCTTATGGTAAAGGGAGTATGACACCCTTCAGGAGATACTACAACACCAATACCATTGCCAAGTGCGTTAGATGCCCCGTCGAAAAACAGGATCCATCGGGATCCTTGTTCAGGTCCGTCATATGGTCTGATCTCTTCACAATTGTCTACTGTCATGATGTCCTCATCTGGGAATTCGAACTTCATGGATTGGTAGTCTTCCACAGCTTGACGGGCAAGGTGATCCGCCAATGCACTACCCTTTATGGCTTTCTGGGTAGTACACTATATGTCATATTTTGTCAGGATCATCTACCATCTTGCTATTCTCCCAGAGAGAGCAGGCTTCTCAAAGATGTATTTTATTGGATCCATTTTAGATATCAACAAGGTAGTATGGGTCAACATATACTGTCTCAGCCGGCGAGCAGCCCATGCCAGAGTGCAGCAAGTTTTCTCAAGCAGTGAATATCTCATTTCACAGTCGGTAAACTTTTTGCTCAGGTAATAAATAGCATGCTCTTTTCAGCCAGACTCGTCATGCTGCCCTAACACACACCCCATTGAGTTTTCTAAAACAGTCAAATACAGGATCAAAGGCCTTCCCTTGACGGGTGGCAATAACACAAGAGGCTCTTGTAAGTATTATTTGATTTTGTCAAAAGCAACTTGGCATTCGTCATTCCATTTGACTACATGATCTTTCTTCAATAATTTTAAGATCGGTTCACAAGTAGCTGTCAGGTGAGAAATGAATTTGGAAATGTAATTCAAACGTCCCAAAAATCCTCTAACTTCCTTCTCAGTACGAGGAGAAGGCATCTCTTGTATTTCTCAAACCTTGGCAGGATCAACCTCGATACCTTTGTTGCTGACGACAAAACCTAGGAGCTTACCAGACCGTACCCCGAACGTGCATTTATTTGGGTTCAACCTCAGCTTGTATTTCTTCAGCCTCTCAAACAGCTTCTATAAATGATTGAGATGCTCTTCTTCCGTTTGAGATCTGGCTATCATATCGTCCATGTAGACCTCTATTTCTTGATGTATCATGTCGTGAAATAGAGCTACCATGGCATGCTAATAGGTTGCCCCAACATTCTTTAGTATGAATGGCATGACCTTATAGCAGAATGTGCCTCACTATGTAACAAAGGTTGTTTTCTCCATATCCTCAGGTGCCATTTTGATTTGGTTGTAGCCTGAGAAACCGTCCATGAAAGAAAACACTTTGTGTTATACCGTATTGTCAACTAGAATGTCGATGTGGGGGAGCGGGAAGTCATCCTTGGGGCTTGCCCTATTCAAATCTTTATAGTCCACACACATTCGCACTTTACCATTTTCTTGGGCACGGGAACAACATTGGCAACCCATTGGGGATAAGAGGTGACAACCAAAAATCCAGCATTGAATTGCTTCATGACTTCTGCTTTAATCTTTTCTGACATATCAGGCCTCATGCGGCGAACCTTTTTCTTTACTGGAGGACAATCTTCTCTTGTAGGAAGACGATGTACCACAATGTCTGTATCAAGTCCCGACATGTCTTCATACGACCAGGAAAAGACTTCAACATAATCATGTAACAACTGAATCAGACGCTCCTTGACACTGGGTTCCAAATTGGCACCCACCTTGACCTCTTTTTTGTCCTCCTCAGTACCTAAGTTGACAGTTTCAACCAGCTCTTCGTGAGGCTGAATGGTCCTTTCTTCCTGTTGCAACAACCTGGCCAATTCCCCTGGCACCTCACAATCTTCCTCACTTTCATCATCGGCTTGGTAGATAGGATTTTCAAAGTCACAATAGGCCATAGCAGAACCGTTACCCATGGGATCCTGAGTGGATGTAGATCTGCATTTTAATATGTGAGTGTGTGTAAGAGCATGGCTACTTTTGAAAGAAATAAAATGTAAGAAAGAAAAACAAAGAGCCAAAAATTTGTATGAAAAAACGTCCATGATTCATTAATGACATATGAGAATGAAGTGACAACCCTGACAAATGGACCGTTGTGCCTCGGGTAAGACATAAGGTTTTAAAAAGTCTGAATTGTTTAAATATTACAAGCTTGAAAACATTAAAAGACAATTACTCTTGAATAAAAGTAATAGGAATGATATCTTTGGCCTCCCAATTGTTGAGCCCTCCGCCGATGGTTGGAAAAATTCATTCGTCCATATCACAGCTGCCATCACTATCTTCTACTGCATTGACTCCCTTATTGCTGATACGCAAAGGTGGTCCCCCAGTGCGAGAACGTCGAACAACTCTTTGGGCCTCTGTAGTGAATCCTAATCCAAATTTGTCGGGCTTGTAGGGAATATCCGGAAGCTGACCCCAGATGGTACACCCTCATTCTTCAACTACTGCTCTAGCATCTTTCAAAGAGGCCATCTTCATTGGAGGTCTGGTAATCTTCGGAACTTTGGGACTAGACTTAGTTGCTGCAACTGTTTCTAGAACCTCCTCAATGTTATGACAGGGAGTCTCAATGAATTGACCATCCATTTCAACATACCTGAAAGTGTTCAGGTGGTTAACCATGTACTCCTCCTCTCCGTGAACTGTGACAATTTTTCCTTTGATCGGGTCTTTTAGCCTCTAATGCAGGGTAGAAGTGACGGCACCAACACCATGAATCCAGGGTCGGCCCAATAAACAGGAGTAAGACGGACGGATGTCCATTACATAGAAAGTTGAATCAAAAGTCTGAGTTTTAACTTTTATGGGGATATTAACTTCTCCGTGCACTGTCCTTTTAGAACCATCAAAGGCCCTTACTATGATGTTGCTAGGCTTTAAGGTGAGCCCCTCGCAGTCCAGTCGGTCGAGAGCGTTTTTGGGCAGGACATTCAACGATGAGCCGATATCCACCAGGACTGGGCAAGTGTGGTTCCCCTGTATTCAGTGGAAACATGCAAGGCATCATTGTGCTTCCTTCCCTTAGAAGTTAGATCAGCGTCAGAAAATCCCAATATGTTATCAACAGTTAGACTAGCCACACAATTTTCAAATTGGTCAATGGAGGTCTCTTGGGGCACGTGGGCGGTCTTGAGAAACTTTACCAAGGCTTTGGCGTGAGCCTCAGAACAAAAAAGTAAGGACAACAATGATATCTTCGAGGGGGTCTGCCCCAACTATTCTACAATGTTGTAGTCACTTTTCTTGGTTATCTTCAGTATTTCTTCTATCTCCTTTCTAGAAGCTTCAAGGATGATCTCGGGACGCTCTTTTGCTTGGACATGCTCATTCAAGACCTCTTTTCCCCTTGTCTCAGTAGCAGGGATAACAATAGGAGTATCACTGAGAGTGTCTGTAGGAGTGGCAGTGGGAATGATCACATGAGTAGAAACGGTCTTTGGAGAAATCTCGGTGAGAAGACTCTTCCACTTCTTGTTATCTTACTGGTCCCAGTGATATTACCGATGTCAGGATCAATATCTCTCGCAACTTCATCTTTGACAGCCAACTGATCTTGCTTGACGCCATAGTAATAAACGTTAGCCCCAAAGCTCCAGGGAACAACTTTATCCGAAGAGTATGATATTGGTCTTGGCATAGTGATGATTAGAGGTGCAAACCTTAGAGCAGATGTAATCCTGACGGGTCTTTTGGTGGAGACCCCGGGAGGATTGTTGAAAATGGTGATTATCGAGACATCTTGATAAGAAGTTCTGGTAAGAGGAATCTTTTCAAATAAAATTTCTTTGCTAGTTATCAGGCGTTGAACGCCTATTTTTAGTAACAAACAACCATTTGGTAGAGACTTGCATAAGTGACAATCTTTATTGCAGCCCGAGAACAGACTGGCTTGCAGTAGATTCTGTTTAATGGTCAATAGAGGAGTAATTAAGTCATTCACGGAGGAGACAAAATGATCATCATCAATGGCATCAATACCTTGGCCATGTATGGGCACTGGCTCCGTTATTACATTAGGCGTTTCTGGGGGATCAAACTCAATCTCTTTCGCATCGATAAGGTCTTGCACCTTATTCTTTAAGGCCTAAAAGTCGTTTTTATCGTGCCCCGGGCTTTCAGAATGATAGGCATATCGAGCGTTCGGGTTGTAGCAAGGAGAAGCAGTATTGGGGTTCTTGGGAGCTTCTTTTAAAGTTGCCAGATTGGTCTTCAGAAGGTGTGGCAAAACTTGAGACATGGTCATGTTGATCTGGGTAAATCGTCTCATAGGTGCTTCTGGCTTGCGCTGATGATTTCGCTGTTGATTTGGCACAGGATTAGAAATCATAACAGCCCCTACCGCCAGGCGACGTTCAGTTTTATTTTGATTCCTATGGTCATATGCAACACTGACCTCCTTCTTTCCAACAAAGGGTTTCTTTATCATGCTCAAGGATGCATCTCTTTGAATTTTGCCGCTTTTTATACCGGCTTCGACCCGCTCACCAGTCATGATTAATTCAGTAAATCCAACTGAGGAACTTCCGATCAGGTGGTTGAAGAATGGTCCTGACAAGGTGCCTAGGAACATATCCACTAATTCTGTCAGATAGAGGGGACTGGACTCTGCCTTCAAGATCCCTCCATTTTTGAGCATAGGTTTTGAAAACTTCACCTGCACCCATAGACATGCTTTGTAATTGCGTCCGAGTTGGAGCTAAGTCAGCATTATATTGGTATTTTTTGTAGAAGGCGGCGGCCAAATCTTCCCAATTACAAATATTTGTCCCTTCCAACTGATAGAACCAATCCAACTGTGTCCCTGACAAGCTCTCTTAGAAAAAATGCACCCACAGATCCTTATCAGTCGTATGGGGTTGAATCTTTCTGACGTATGACCTTAAATGCAACTTCGGGCAAGAGACACCGTCATATTTAGCGAAAGTGGGGACCTTGAATTTCTGCGGGATGACAACCCCTGAGACAAGTCCTAACTCTTCAAAATCCAATCCGGGTACCCTCTGAACCTCCATAGCATTCAAACAATCCTCTAGCTCTTTGTATTTATTATCAGCAGGAGGATATTGTTCCTCAGAATAGTCAGGTTCTTCCTCTTCTTCGGATGTTGGGTTGTTGTTCACTTCCTTGGTCCTGTCTTCTTGATTATCTCCTTCACCCGATGATGTTGCGAAGTATAAAGTTCGTCTGGCTTGTCCTTGGAACCTTCTTCCTATGATCATAATACCGGGTGGTTTCTTCGCTTTCTTCTTCTTTTCTTTGGCCAATAGAGTCTTCAACTCCTCTTGTCCTTTTGTCAGAGTCAAGAGCATCTGTTGAAATTGGACGTTCTGCGCCTGAAGATATTTCACTGTTTGTTCAATATCCTTCTCACTAAAATAAACAGTAGAAGGATAAGGAGACCTGTTGTGAGAAACCTGTATGATGTTATGATGAATGGAGATGTAATATGCAAATGATTTCAAGGAAATTAGAGATTTAAATTTGTTCAAACCAAAAAAAAAACACTTTATATTAATAAAACCAAGTTTGAGTACATCATGCCTCTTTGGGCTTACAATGAAAGAAACAAAATACAACAAAAACTCCTAAGACAAAAAGGTTGAACGCATCCTCTTTGGAGCGATGTAGGCATTCAGATTCCGCTCTTCATGAAGCAGCTTGGTGAGTTCCAGAACCTCCTTCTCACTGGTGTAAAATTAGGATTCAAAGGTGTCTCGCTCTTCCTTCAATTGAACCCAAGCTTTCTGCAAGTCTTTGAGAGAGGTAGGCATGTCAGGATGAAGGACAGTGTACGGGACGTCTCCTTCAATAACAGGCTCTATGATAACAGGGAGGATGGAAGGATAAGGCATCACGAGTCTCTGAGCACGAGCCCGTGCCCACCTAAGGTAAGGCTCGAGAGGGATAGAGTTTTTGTGTCCTAAAGTCCTACTATCCACCTTGTTCACCATTCTCCAAGCTTGTTTAAACCTCTAGCGGTAACCTTGGTCTTCTTTGTCATAGTCGAACACCAGACCTTGAATGAGCATCTCATGAGGGCCATCTTTTCGGGCATACCCAAACTGTCGAAGAGCTAAGCAGGGGTTGTAGGTGATACCCCTCTAATACCAAGCAGAGGTACGTTAGGGAATTCCCCACAGCGGTCAATGATAGAGACATCTTCCAAGGATCTCGAACACCAACGAATGTCAGAATGGGTGAGGGACATCATCCTTTGAGACCATGTTAGTCTTTGCTAATTCTTCAATGTTGATTGAGGTAGGTGTGAAGTGAACCACTTAGCGAGTAGGGGGATACAACACAAGAGAGTACCTCTTTTCTTCATGGCGCGGGTATGAAGGAAATGCAAGATGTCTCCTAGTAAGGTAGGTATGGGATTGCGAGAGAGAAAAACTTTGATGGAATTAATATCTATGAATTGATCCGAGTTGGGGAACAGAACCAAACCATAAATGAGAAGAGCCTAGACGTCTTCAAAAGCTTGGAAATCCATGTCGTCCCAGAATAAACGAGCCTTCTCCAATAGAAACTTGGCTAGGAAGCCTTTAACCCCGCTTCTTTTCTCCCAATTGGCTATGATGTCGGCTCTCTTCATATGCAAAGCTTCGGCGATGACTTCAGGTTTTGGAATCCCATCTAGACCGGTGAATGGTATATAATCAAGCACGGGCACCCCTAAGAGTAGAGAGAACTCTTCCAGTGTAGGTACCAACTGATAGTCTGGGAAAGTGAAACAATGATGTACAAGATCAAAGAATTGGAACAATACACACATCATCTCTTCTTGGAAACTGGATGCAGCCAAACTGAGGAGACGACCGTATTTATTGGTAAAAGGAGAATCCTCGGGTACTCTTGAGTCTAACTCTTGAAGCTGAGGGTGTGCCTTTACAAAGTTGATTCAGATGGTGTTTCTTCGGATGGAATTCATGACCTACAAAATAAAAAACAAAGATAAATTTCTAAATCCTTGAAATGGTTAGTGAGCATGTGTATGATGCTCATGATGTTTATGATGTTATGTACAAGTAAATATATACACACACACAACAAACAAGTTTCTATGTTTTAGGCTTGCATGGGGTTTTATAGGTAAGTACCCTCTTGAAGTTTAGTTGGCTCAACCTATCCTAGTAATAGTGATCGGGTTCTAAAGGATCTCAATATCACCGACCTTTCTCTTAGGCATTGTCTCAGCATAATCAATATTTTCTTGCGGCTGAGACATCCCAAAAGTCTAGCCTCAATGAGTGTAGTATCAAGTATCAACCAATTTTCAGCTCTACACCGAAACCGATTATCTCACTACGTCCTAATGGCCAAGTTTGTTCAATTAGGGTTCTAAAGTCAGTTAGTGCTTCATGACACCACTCAGCGGCCCCATAATCTCCTCGATTCACCACGAGGGATACCGGTACCCACAAATGCGTCACACTAACATAGCCATTATTTCAACCATATCGGTCTATGCCGTACAGTTTGCACAATCTATTGCTATTTACCTAGAAAGGTGTCCCAGATCTGGGTGAAGGATCAAAGCAAGCCCAATACAAAGAAAAAAATATAAAGCATGCAAAGAAACAAGTAAAAAGTGACTTAACCCTAAGGTAACCCCACTTTTTAGAATTAATGTCCCCAGCAGAGTCGCCAGTTTTGTGATACGGTGGGAGGAGACGAGTATGGAAGAGAGAGTTGTAGATGGTGTATTTTTAAAGATGAGTGGTGAAAACTTTACTTCTCTTGCTAATTGTCTTTTGGGTAAGCTTTGATTTATACAGTGTAATAAATTGTTTGTGTGTTTTTGTTTTAACAGAATTCCTATGACAGTAAAAGAGCAAACAAAACAAGAGTGTGTGTCTATGAGGCCAAAAGGAATGCTTACAGAGATTGTTGTTTGTTGTTACAGTGACTCCATGCTTTTCTTTGACAGGGAAGTTTGATTTCTGTGACCCTTTTGTTAAGCTCTCTGTATTCTTGAGTACACTTTTTTTTCCTGAAGGGTTATGTGAGGGAAGATGATGATAACGGTTAGGACTTTTATTTGGTGGCTACTGTTTTGTTGTATGAACTGTTTTTTTTCTTTGTATATTCTGATGATGTCGTTGCTGGTTGTGGCGTGATATCCCCTTTTTTGGTTTTCTGTTATGTTGTTATATATGGCCATCAGTGGGTAAAATGGAGGGAAGAATATACGTTTGATTTTGAATGTAACAAAAGATTTTTATGCCAAACTATTCTATTGCTTTGTTGATGCAGACTTTGGTTTTTGCTGAAATTGTGCAATTGTTAGACTGTCTTGGACTAACCTATAGGCTGGTTTTGCATCAGGTTTTCAGACTGCCAACTGCTTTTTTTGTTGCAGTAGTGCAGGATGTAATGCAGTCCTCTTTTCTCTTTACAGTATTTGCTTTGTTTGTGAACCAAAAGACATGTTTTGTGATTTGCAAATGAGCATATTCTATTTGGGCCGATGATAGGACAAAATTGAGGCTTTTGTTGGGCTTTAATCTTTGATTTGTGATGCTGCTAACTTGTATTTGCCTATTGTGATTTCATTACACCGCCTCTTTTTATTTTGTAAACCGAGATTTATCTTTGTGATTTCTAAATGGAAAAGAAAGCCCATGATTGAAACTGAATTGTATGAGGCTTTGAGCTTTAACACATGACCTCTTAATTTTTCTGATTCCAAGCATAACCCTTATGATGAGAAAAATTGTTCTAAACAAGAGTTCTTGAATTTTTCACATGCTTGCTAATTTTTCTTTTCCTTGTTTCATGAGCAAATGAGAATTGGGCGATCAAGGTTGAAAGACGAAGAGGCCATAGCGAGGAGTGAATGAGTTTCTTGAAGATGAAGCTAGATAAAATTGAAGAAGCATTATTTCTTTCCCTTTTTTTGTAAACAAAACAATTGTGATTTGTATCTTAAATTGTAATCCACTTTGAAGTATATTATGAAATTGTTCCTTTGTAACACAAATCGATGGAACTTTGAAGTTTATTTGAAAACTTGGATGATGATAGTTGAATTGGAATTGAATCTTTGAGTTTCGGCTAAATTCTTCCGGATATGAAATACTTGATACAAACCTCTTATTGAAAAGAAATTTGAATTTGAAATGATGATTTGGATTATGTATGGTTCAAAATTGTCCACATGAATGAAATTTGATTTTGAAAGCAGATATTTCAAACGTGATTAGCCTGAATATCTCAAAATGATGAATGAAATTTAATCCTTGAATCAATCTTGAAAGAACCAATAATTCTTCGAGAACATTAGTAAAAAATCCACTCTAATTCAAATAATCACCAATGCTCCAAATACCAATGACTTGAACTAATCAACAAACTATCCAATAAATCCCGCACCTAACATTTTATACCATGAACGATATCATCATAAAAGCAAATGTCTTGAGGAAACGATTAGGGCATGAACTGAGTTTAGGAGTTAAGAACATTCTAAATCACAAAATGACCCGTAGCGTTTTCGCCAACTTTTATAGCCTTTTAAGCATAATTCGGCCTTGATCCTTGAAGAGAACTTATAGATGACATCATTTATTATAACATGCAAAAGAATTTGTATAAAAAATATTAAAAATCGAGGACATGATGATCCGTGGAAGCTGGGCACAACTACTTTGAGATTAAGTTAAAATCCATAAAGCATCCTCTAAAGTATTCGAATTTTTGCTGATCTTTCGCACATAATCAACTCTTGATTTGTGAAGAGAAATTGGAGATGATATCAAGGAGAATCACACGCAAGAAAAACTACTCAAAAATATTGAATAATGAAGAAGTTTACAAGCACTTGAACTTGCTCTCGCAAAAGGGTTGATTTGCTGTAGTTGTTTTCAGTTATCTGCACCATTGATTGAGTAAACTTGCGATACGAGGTTTGAAACTCGGCACGAACATCCTTGGGGAGACATGAAGATCTATGAAGACCAATTGAGAACTTGAAGACTCAATTTTCTTTGAAAAATGCAAAACCCTAATTGCTGATTTACTGCTTAGGGAGAGAATCTGTCTGATCAAATTCTAAGCCAAATTGAGTATCCGAGAAACCCTAGGATAGTATCTTGTATGAAAAATGGGAGGGCAAATTTTGGGGTACAACAATTGGTATAATTGGATTTCATTTATCTTGTTTATTTGAGTTTTTTTAGATGAACAGGTTTTAGTTACAGGCATTGAACCGTAGGTAAAAGCCTTTACCTGATGCGACGGTGCTGGGGAAGAAGAAGACTGCGTGGCAATGTCCCATTGGACCATTTGAATATTAGCGCGTTTTTTCTGGGCACTATACGTGTTTTCATTATATATTATTTCGTGTATTGATATTAACAAAAGGCCAACTGGCCCAGTGGCGTGCAGGAAGGCTGTTAAGGCGCTATAAGTGAGAGGTCAGGGGTTCGACCCCTGCCTCCAACATTTGTTATTTTTTCTTCAAATCCCTTGCAGGTTTCATGCGCTTCAGCACCCAACATCCACCATACACCTCAGATCTCACCCTTGGGATCCATCATCAAACAGATCCAACGCCCCAGCCTTAATGATCCATCATGAACCATCAGAAGGAAATCACCGGGGAATCATGCACTAGACTCTGGGCCATCATCTTGGGACTTTGCAAATTTGGCAATGCACCCCCCCAAATTGCTTCTCACAATCAGGCCTAATTCTAATTCTGTTTTTATTTCTTTTATTTTATTATTTGTCTTAATTATTTTTTTTACAAAATCATTTTTTTAAATCAATAATCAGAAAATTACAAAAAAATATTAGGTTTAGTTTTTTTCATAAAATATTTAATTGCATTAATTAATTAGGTTAATTAGGTTAACTTAAATTCTTTTTTTCATAATTAAAATTAAATAGAAATTAGGTTAATTTGCAAGATTAATTACTTTTCTAAAAAAAATCCAAATATATCTTTTCTTTATTCATCAATTAATTGTTTCTAAACTTGACATTAATTCCCCGTATTTAATTTTGTCGCGCACATTCTTTTTCCCCTATTTTATTAATTATTATAACTACTCTGAGTTTGTAATAGTTAATTAGGTTTACTATTTTGCATTTATTATTTTCCCCAGTTTTTGATTATGTAATACCCCTCCCCAAGGCCTTGTAATAGCTAGGATTTTAATTTATCGCACTTTACTTTCCGTAATTATAAACTTCCTAGATGTATGGATAATAGGCTTGTATGGAAAGAAATAATGTTTAAAACGGTAGATAACCCTAATTATGCGAAGATAACATTAACTGAAATCAAACACTTGCACATGCTCACTCCTAGGGTTTTGCCTCTCTTGGTTGCCTCAGAAATAATGGTCCTGTCCCTCGAACGTAGGGATACCTTAGCAATGACCCGCAGTTCAAAGTCGTCATAAAGATCATAGCCCCTCACTGTCCCTCGATTTGCCTACGAGAAATGATCTTATGATGATAGTCCCTTCGAAATGCAAAGGTATCCTTACTTGTTGCCTTCAGTGACCATTTCGTCCCTTCAAATGTCCCTTAAAACTCCAACGATAGGGCTACCTACTCCTTAATAGTAGGATAACGCTGTCTAAAGGAAACGAGAACGAACAATCTTTTTTCGAGTAGGTAGAAAACTCTCAATAACTTGCTCAAAACAAAAACTCTTTCACACAAACACTTTTCAAAACAGTTTTCAAAACAACTTCGTCACACTCTTGAGGACAGATACAAGGGTTATCACGAAGTAAACAAAACTTTTCAAAACAAACACACACAAGCAATTTCAAAATGAGAAAGTACCTAAGAGCCCATGGAAAACCATGGATAGAAAGGGTGATAACACCTTCCCTTTCTATAATCTACCCCCCGTACTCAAAAACTCTCGGAAAAAGGTTTTTTTGTTATTTTTCCCTTTCGTTTGTTGGATGAAATAAAAGTCGGTGGCGAATCTTGTTTACCACGACATTTGAGAATAGAAAACGCAAACTAGTATAACAGTCAGTTCTGCCACCGTATCACAATGGGTCTTAAAGAGGCCATTGACCTGAGGATCAAGTTCTTAAACATTTTCGAGGATTCAGCCTTGGTGATAAGTCAGATCAAGGGAGAATGGGATACGAAGCACCCGAATCTCATCCCGTACAAAGAGCACGTACTGGCATTGCTACCACACTGTAAAGAGGTAACCTTTGAACATTTCCCACGAGGGGAGAATCAGTTAGTGGATGTGCTAGCTACCGTGTCTTCTATGTTCAAGGTCAGGTGGGACAACGAAGCTCCCCGAATCACTATCGAGAGGTTGGATGAACCAGCGTACTACTTTGAGGTTGATACTGAAGAGGTAGCAGACAAACCTTGGTTTCACGAAGTAAAAATGTATCTTGAGGCTCAGGAGTATCCCGAGGGGGAATCTGTCAATGATAAGAAGTTTTTGAGAAGGTTCGCCGCCAAATTTTTCCTCAGTAATGGAATCCTCTACAAGCGCAACCATGACTCTACCTTACTGCGGCGTATGGACAAAAGTGAAGCAAAGAGGATTATGATGGATCTACATGAAGGTACCTTCGAAACCCATTCCATTGGACATACCATGGCTAAGAAGATCATGTGGGAAGGATACTGTTGGTCCCTTATGGAAGCAGATTGTTATTAACACTCCCGAACTTGCCATAAATGCCAGATCTATGCTGACAAGGTGCATGTGCCTTTTGTTCCTTTGAATGTCTTGACGGCTCCTTGGCCCTTTGCAATGTGGGGCATTGACATGATTGGAGAGATTATACCTAACGCTTCTATTGGGCATTGCTTCATCCTGGTGGCCATTGATTACTTCATGAAGTGGGTTAAAGCTGCCTCCTTTGCTACTGTTACCAAGAACGTTGTGGCGCAGTTTATCAAGCATAACATGATTTTTCGTTATGGTGTGTCAGAGAGAATCATCACTAACAATGGTACGAATCTCAATAACACTATGATCACCGAACTCTGTAAACAGTTCAAAATCCAGCATCATAACTCTTCTCCCTACCGGCCGAAGATGAATGGCATTGTCGAAGCTGCTAACAAGAACATCAAAAAGATCATACAGAAGATGACAGTGACATACAAAGACTGACATGAGATGTTACCATTTGCTCTTCATGGGTACCGCACGTCCGCACGAACATCGACAGGGGCAACACCCTGCTCTCTGGTATATAGCATGGAGGCAGTCCTACCTATTGAGGTCCAGATTCCTTCTCTAAGGATTATGAAGGAGGCGGGTTTGAACAAAGACGACTGGATCTAGACTCGACTTGATCAACTGAATCTGATCGATGAGAAGAGACTTACTACTGTCTGTCATGGTCAAATGTATCAAAAACGAATGATCAAGGCTTTCAATAAAAAAGTCAGGTGCCAAGAATATCAGGTCGGGGATCTAGTGATCAAGCGCATCATACTACCACAAGGTGGTCCCAGGGGAAAATGGACTCCCACATACGAAGGGCCATTTGTGACCAAAAACATTTTCTCGGGTGGAGCCATGATTTTGACCACCATGGACGGTGACGACCTTCATCGCCCTGTCAATGTGGACATAGTGAAAAGGTACTACGCATGATTAAAGACCCTCTAGGTTGACTAGCCTAGGCAAAAATAAGGGCTTCCCGGAGAATCAAAAGGGTTCAGGCAAAATAAGGGATAAAAATGAAAAATTTGTACACCCGACAAGTCAAAAACCTGAAAATGCGGCTTGGGCAAAAAAGGGTATCCCGGTGGACTGAAAACCCGAAAGGGCGGTCCAGGCAAAAGTTAGGGGTTTAAAGCTTATCACTATGTCCCATTGGATCACCTTATGACCAGACCTCAATATCAACTATCAAGCTCGAACGGAACCAATCAATCCAGTCAGCTTTAGACAAGCAGTAAAGTGATGAGACACTCGAAGACATAACGACAATAGCAGAATTGAAACTCAATGGGATTATTGCACATAGATGTTTTCTTTTCTTTGTACACAATATTGTATAGCTTTCTTTTTCACAGTGGCGTTCTCTTACTAGAGCGCCAACTTCCTTGTACAAAAATGCCTGTTATAGGCCAACTTCAAGACATTAATAGAAGTCATTTTTACAAAACCATTTGTTTTTATTTTTCTGTTTTATTTTGCAAAAACGTCCAATGATTTATTCTTGACATATGAATTTGAATATAATCGCTATTCACAAATATCTGCATAGGAAATGGAAAGACAATTGCTCGTAACTTAAGAAATAGGGGAAAAAAACTAAAAGAAATCATGTCAAGACTGACAGTTACTCTGTTCAGCAGGTACAGGGGCAGAGCCAGCTTTGAAACAAGGTCATCAGTACATGCAACCCCGTGGCACCTACACTCCCCACAATGTAGGGGCAATCAAAGCATTGATATCAGTTTCCCCAAACAGGAGTTACTATCCCCCAGCAAGGATTCCTTCAGAGAGCCGACATCTATATTCCCCAGCCGGATTTTATAATCGCAAGCGGTTCATAAAGTTTTCTCCCGGACGGAGTTTATTTCTCTGAATACAGAAGCTTAATCCCCAACAGAGTTTATTCCTCCAGCTACGGAAGTTCATCCCCCAGCGGAGTTTATCTCTCTAAATCGGCAAAATCTTCCAGCAAAGCATCTCCTCTCTCAAACAGAGTTATTCCCCCATAGAGTTATTCTCAAGCAGAGTCTCCCCCCGACAGAATATCCGTAAAAAAGGAGCAAATCTCTAGCATAGTCATCTCCGTTCACCATCCCCAGTGGAAGTAGAAGAACCGTTTTCTCTACAACAATCAGGAATTCAATTTCCAGCACTCTCCAGCAGCAGTCAGGGATTTATTTTCCCAAACTCAGATATGTCACAATAGTATTTCATATTCATACATCATGACATGCACATACATATTGCATACAACATAATCTCATTTATTTTGAGAACATCACCACACAATGCATTTCATGCATCACATATAATTAATCCTATACTTTTTCAGGAAATATGATTATCATCAACAATTCCAACAGTTCAATCCATGAAACTATACATGTCATATCTGCAGACAACTGATGGAAAGTCAGCTCCCGAAACCAAACGGGTCAACTAATCTACGTGATCAAATGAAGCAGCCCTACTATCCAGGCTTTCATTTCGAAGTAACCCTACTATCCAGGTTCATTCTCATAGCCCTACTATCCAGGCTTTCATTTCGAAGTAACCCTACTATCCAGGTTCCTTCTCATAGCCCTAGTATCCAGACTTTCATTTCGAAGTAACCCTATTATCCAGGTTCCTTCTCATAGCCCTACTATCCAGGATTTCATTTCGAAGTAACCCTACTATCCAGGTTCCTTCTCATAGCCCTACTATCCAGGATTTCATTTCGAAGTAACTCTACTATCCAGGTTCCTTCTCATAGCCCTACCATCCAGGATTTCATTTCTAAGTAACCCTACTATCCAGGTTCCTTCTCATAGCCCTACCATCCAGGATTTCATTTCGAAGTAACCCTACTATCCAGGTTCTTTCTTATAGCCCTACTATCCAGGATTTCATTTCAAAGTAGCCCTACTACCCAGGATTTCATTTCAAAGTAACCCTACTATCCAGGTTCCTTCTTATAGCCCTACTATCCAGGATTTCATTTAGAAGTAACCCTACTATCCAGATTCCTTCTCTTTTATCTCCAGACAACAGTTTACAACACTGTTAAAACCTGGACCCGACCAGATACGGCCAATTTCATATTCCCTAGTAGAGTAATGGACAACCGAAGCTCTTAGACTCTATTTCCCAGAACATAAGTCAACATTCCCCAGCGAAGTCCTCCTCAACGGCAGATACATGAATTCTCGCAAAGGAATCTCTTATGCAACTGATATCTTTTCTGGATGGCATCTTTAAGCCCATCTCCAACGACTCCCCGTCGCCTTCCAAATGGAATCTGTAAGCCCATTCCCGATATCATTGATCAATATCATTTCATACGAGTGCAAATTTCTAGGCACTCTAGTGTTCAATCATCTTCCACCTTTAGATCACAAAAGGCAGACCAGCTAATCTATATCCTTAATTTTAAGAAGATTGAACATGTTTAGTTGTTGTACCCCAAAATTTTCCCTCCCATTTTTTACAAAGCATATTTCTAGAGGTTCTCAATTGCTCAAGATGAATAAGGATTGACCAGACAAATCCTCCTCCAAAGACAATGAGCCTCAAACTAGGGTTTCACTCCTCATTAAGATGTTTGAGTTCTAATGGTCCTAAATGTTTTCCATTACCCTAATATGTTCTCAATATCATCCATGTCAAGTTTCATGCCTTGCACTACAAGTTTGCTCAGTCAACTGCTCAGATGCTTGAAAATTAATTGTGTTAGGTCAAAAGTCAACTGTGACCCACATACGGTCAAACTTCAAGACTTTTGGTCAACATAAACATTTTGAAGTGACATTCATCATTTGATCAAGGGTTGATCATGATTCCTCAAGGAATGCCCCAAATTCATCAAAACTCAAAAGTTGCTAAATTAGGGTTTCTATAGGAAAAGTCAACCAAACTTTGACCGGGCATAACTTTCTCATATTGTATCAGAAATTTCTCATCCAAGGCTCATTTTGTAGAGAATCCAATTAACTACAACTCATCTTCAGCCCTCAAGTTCAAAAAATGCACTCATGAAAACATATAAATTTTAACATTATAGGTCCTTTTCAAAAGTCAACAAAAACACCTTTTGGGTCAAAGCTCTTAACATGAACATAGAATATCCAATTGAGATGAAACCAAAAGGTTTGTTTAGAGGATATCCTAATCTTTCTAAAAAGTCAAAGAACACCTTCTTAGGGTCCAAATTAAGAGAGATACGCATTGTCAAAGTTGGCCATTTTTGGAAATGTGCATAAAGTCAACATTGATCAAAATTGATATTTTTTCCAAAGGGGCCCATGTTTTCTTGTTTGAAACTTGTTCCTAACAGGACCCACGACCACTGAGCTTATTCACTTATTATTTTATTATTTTTATTATTTGTTTTGATTTTTTTGTTCATTTAAATCAAAATAAATCAATTTAAATAATGGAATAATGAAATAAAATCCAAAATTTGATTTTATGAGCATATTATGAGTCAATGAGCAGCTGGAAACTCAAGATTTTCGTGCAAGGAATGATTGGAACAAATATAGCATAATTTGGCCAAATTTAGAAGTCAAAAATACATGATGCAAATCAAATCTTTTTTCACAAATGTTCAAAGATTGTGTTCAATTTTGTTGACCTAATTCACACTACTATATATCCATAACATTCCCAGATCAAAAGGACAAGGTTTGGCCGTGTGGATTGAGAGAAGAAAACTCAACTTTTGACAGAGAAAGAGGCAATCAAATTTTGCTCTACAAGGCGATTCAAGGTGTTTCAAGGTCAGCAATCTATTCCTGGAAACCTCCTGAAGCTAACAACAACACTTGCACGCATCAACACCTTCAGAAATCGCACGTACCAGTGCCACAGTTTGCTCATATTCTTGAAATTGATTTTTGCAATTCACACATGATAAATGATTTATAAGTATATATTCATGTTTGTATCATCCTTTAGAATGTGTTTGCATATTTAATTACGTGTTTTGATGCCTGTGTGATGAAATGCCACTGTTAGGGTTTAGGGTTGCTTTTTAGGGCTTTGCGTTTCAGGCAAAATCAGGGCCAAAGATGGATACCATTACATTCAAGAGATCAAACTTAATTGATCTATGTAATTGGATTTGATTTATGTTTCCTGGATATGATTTTTGAGGATTGCAGGTTTATAGCAATGGACATGTCCGTAGGTACAGGTCTGGGTCTAAAATGACAGTTTCTTTTAAGAAGATGAAGGTGTGTCAAGGCGTGGTTGGACAGTTTGAATCTCGCGCGCTTTTCTTATAACATTGACTCATTATTCAATATATTATTTGTTTTTTATTTATATCAACGAATAGTAAGTTGGCTCAGTGGTGCAAGCGAAGGGTTTCAGGGTGTTCGTTTGTAGGAGGTCAGGGGTTCGATCCCTGCCTCCTACATTTTATTTTTCCTAATAATTGTTTGCAGATTCCATATTACTATCACAAGCGCGCTCACCATAGGCTTCCAATTCATCATCATTGGATCATTCTGGCTCAAATCTGACGCTCCATGATGGTGCTCCCCATGATATACTCTCCTGATCCAAACACAGTGGACTCCACGTCTGCTTGGGCCAACTTGATTTGGGCCTGAACAGAATTCAGCAATGCATCACCTCAAATTTGGGCCTGCACCCCCCTCAGGCCTAGTTTCTAATTTCTTTTTATTATATTATTTTTATCCTTTATTTGTTTTAATTATTTTTATTTCAAATTATTTTTTTTCTTCATAAAATCATAAAAATTAAAAATCACAAAAATAGAACTTAGTTCTTTTTTCTAATAAAATTAATTTTTTCAAATTAATTATTTCCATTAACTTTAATTTATTATTTTCATTGATTAAAATCAATTAAAAATTAGGTTAAATTCAAATCTTTTCCATAAAAAATCCAAAAAAATAATTTTTTTTATTAAATTAAATATCTTTGAGTTTAATTTTAATTCCTAATTTTTATTTCATTGCGCGTATTTATTTCATTATTTTCCAATTAATGTAATTGCTCTGAGTTTGTAATAGCTTTTAACTTAGGTTATTATTGTTTGCATTTACTGTTTTCCCCCGTTTTTTGATTATGTAATCCCCCTCCCCAAAGCCTTGTAATAGTTAGGTTTAAAATTCTCGCATTTTACTTTCTGTTATTATAAACTGTTAAATGATTGATACTAGGATTGTATACAAAAGATCATAATTTTAAAACAGTAGAAAACCCTAAATATGCAAAGATAAGTAACTGGAAAAAAACAAACACTTGCACATGCTCACTTCTAGGGTTTGCCCCACTTTGGTTGCCTTCGGTAAACGGTCATGAAGTATAGGGAGTCTTAGTGGTTGTCCTCTAGTCCCGAAAGATCAAAAATGTCCCGTTCGAATGTTGTCTCGGAAAGATCTTTAGGACTTTAGGGTAATTACTAAGGTTTCCCAACCATTGCTTTAGTGATCATAATTGTCCCTTTCGTCCCTTTCGATTGTCCCTTAAACTCCAACGGTGGAGCTACCTACTCCTTAATAGTAGGATAGCGCTGTTTAAAGGAACTAAGAAAATGAATAGACTTTTTCGAGTAGGTAGAAATTTTTAGGTACTTGCTCAAAACGACAAATTTTTACACACACACTTTCAAACAAATTTTCCAAACTAAGTTTTCAAAAACATTTTATCACACCCTTGAGGAATGATACAAGGATTACCATAAAATGAAACGCCGCAGTAAGGCATTTTCAAAACTTTTCAAACACACAAACACAGGAAAGCAATTTTCAAACAATGAGCAAGTACCTAAGGGTGTTAACACCTTCCCTTTCTATAATCTACCCCCCGTACTCAGAAACATCTTGAAAAAGGTTTTTTCTGTTCTTTTTCCTTTTCCTTTGTCGGATGAAATAAAAGTCGGTGGCGACTCTTGCTTACCACGACATTTGCGAATAAAAAATGTAAACTAGTATTAACCGTCGGTTCTGCCACCGTATTACAGTAAATAACATAAAACCTGAATATTTCAAATTAGTCACCCTACATATTACATAGATTTCAATTTAGTCCCTTTATTTATTATATTAATTTCAATTTAGTCCCTTATCCATCAAACTTGACATTTTTAGTCCCTTACTTAATATCGTTTCTTTCATCATGATTACTTTGTAATATTACATAACACAGTTGATAACACAAAACATCAAAAACAACTTTGTTATAGAAGAGATGATATAATAAAGCATAACACGTATTGTTTTGATCAACCAATTTCATTAAACCAACAAAGAAATTAAATAGTCCATAACATAAAATTACATATTGTTTTGAGTATAACCCTATTTGAAATACATGATTAAAAACACTACATTCAACCTTAAACTAAAAATGTCAAACACCACTGAAATTTTCAACATTCTTCTTGTATGGACAACCTCATTCTTCAACTTACAAATTTCCTTCCTTTGTCTTTCAATCTTCAAAACCCTTCCATCAAAAACTTTATCACTTACGCAACTGAAAAAATTACATCCTTTCTCCATTTGATTTATGTAATTCCTACAATCTCCAAACTTTTTTTCCAACATTCACACTGTTTAAATTTGTAAAAATATGAATGACACACTCTTTTTGGCACCAACACTCCCTCCTCTTATTTCTTATGACCACATCCAAATGCCCTACGACTTTGGTTGTTTGATTTTGAATAGGTATTGGAACTTATTGACATTTGGAAGAAGAATGTCTAAAGAAGAAGATGAATAGTAACCCTAGCTTCTTTTAGAAAATGCGTGAAAGATAAAATGAAGCATACAACAATAATATAAGCATTTGATGAGTCATTGATTTAAGTAAAACCTTGTTGTCATATCACATCACCAGCAACTTACGTTTTTTCTCACAATTTAACAGAAAAATTTAAATTGGCTAACTGAATCGTTTTTAAGGGACTAATATGTAACGTTTATTAGATAACAGACTAAAGTGAAATCTGAAATTAAGTTAAAAGACTTCAGCACTAATTAAGCCTAAAATTAGATAAATGAGATGTTGTATATTAAAATTTATGTGTTTGCAATATGTCTATATTAATTAAATTACGAATAATAATTTCAATAAAAACACTTTTATTGTATATTGCTTCATTCATATTTATTATAAATATAAAGTTAAAAATATATTAAAAGTGATATAAATAGTATTAATAATAAATATAGATGATCAAGGGCATCTTGTAAAATAGAAATCTGATTATAAATAGTGATTATTGGGTGGATAGTGTGCAGCAGTAGAAGTTTAAAACGACTGATATGTGTAAGGAAATTAGAGGCAGTAGTAATCTTGTGGATTTGAAGAAACTTTTCTTTCATAATCATGCAAGACCATGTGCCTGCTTCACACTATGGTTGATCTTACATGGCAAAATTTCTACTAAAGATAGGCTTTCCAAAATTGGGATAACTACTTATGATATTTGTTGTTTTTGTGACCAATAGGAAACTTTGAAGCACTTGTATTTTAATTGTAAGTTTACTTGAGAAGTTTGGCAACAAATAATCTTTTGGATTGGGTATAATAGAGTCTGTAGCACCTGGGATACTGAATGTAACTAGATCACAATGGAATCTTCAAAGAAAGGCTGGAGAAGAAGCTTGCTAAAGAGTGTTACTGCTGAAACTGTGTACCATATCTGGAAGGCCATAAATGAATGCATTTTCTGTCAAAAGAAATTGCAGCTTGATATAATCAAATCTATCAAGTTAATGTTTGTGTTGAGAAGTAGTTCCCACAAGAATCTTAAGAACCATGTGAACATGGATACCTTTGAGATTTGCTAGTTGCTGTGGTTATTTGGATTTCTAGTCTTTTAGGTTTTGTTGGGTTTTGTTGTTGGTGCTTGGATCTTTGATCGACTTGTACTTTCATATATTTTGGTAATAAAGTTATGTTTCCTCCAATAACAAAAATTAAAAATATAGATGAAAAAAATTGTTAGAACAAATTATATTTTACAAAATAAATTATTCATTTTGAAATAGAATGGGTACTAATTTTATTATTAAAATCAAAATCATTAATCATTATCTTAAATATTATGCATATTTTAGAGTGATGTTAAAATGAAAAAATAAGCATTATTGTCTTCTCCGGCAACTCTGCTATGATTTTTCGAGCTTCAACAATGTCGTCTTCCTCTAAGGTGATTTACACTTCTAATCTTTGGATTAGGGACCTAATCGGTTGGATTATAGTTGGTTGAATGGAATCCTTGTCTAGGGTTACTGCTTTTTAACTTGAGATTAGGGTAAATTGCTTTAATCCTCTTTGATATTTCATTTATACTCTTTTCTGGGTTAACCAACGAGCTCTCCATATCTGAGCCTACAATTCTTAGGGTTTGCTACTACAAACTATGCAAATCAATAAGAAGAAGACGAATTGAAGACCAGAAGTACGAAGAAGGAGAAAGATAAAGTTTTTTCAACCCTAGCTCCACCTAACACCCCATTAGGAGAGGGAATTCCTCCTAAATAAGATGTAGCTCCAACAGCACTGGTCTCATTTCCTTCTTACAATAATGTGGTAACAAGAAAGAAGAAGGTTGAAAGAAATACAAGAAATGGCCAAGACTATATGAATGTAGATTTATGGGAACCCAAGAAACAAGACCTTGTCAAAAACTAGACTTTTAATTTAAGACCTTGTCAAAAACTAATCTTTTAATTCAGCATACAAAAATTTAATATTTTTAATGGTTATTACCATTTCGTCTACATATAAATAATTATTTAAAATTGATATAATAAAATTTACGACGATAATTTTTTAACAATAATTAATATATTTTTTGTGCAAAAAGAGGGTCGGAGCCCAAGACAACAACAATTACATTATTACATTTCTCCTAGTTGACGTACCAGAAAGGTCCGTTAGATATAAATCATACACTTCATTAGGACACTCATCAAATAAAACGATCTCGTTCAGGCTAGTCGCTTTTATCTGTACCATTCCATCAGCACATTTATTTGCCTCCTAATACATATGAATCACTTTAGCTTTTATATTGTGATGTAATGCCTTTTTAATATGCCTCGCCAAATTTGTACCTTCTATAAGCATGCTTTCCTCCTTCGCTAGAGCATTATACACATTTATGCATTCAATTTGAATAATAACTCAACCACAACCTAATCCTTTTTTAATTTTGATGTCTTCCCAAATCCCTCATAATTCTGCAATAGTGATCGTGCACTTGCCTAAAGGTTTTGCAAAACCTTTTAGCCAATCAACATCATTATTCAGAAAGATTTCTCCGCACCCTGCTTTGCCACTAGTATGAACAACTACATATGTATTCAGCAAGCACCATTGGTATCAGGTTTAATCCATCGAACATGACTCTTTACTTTGTTTTGAGTAGAGAGCTTTGTTGCCATAACAATGCTTCAGTTGTAGAGATGTACCTGCGACAGAATATCAACAACAATGTTTAAACGCATTACATAGTCATCATCATGCTTTCTTTTATTACACCAGTAACAAACAGTGTGGCATCTAGTGACCCATATGGATTTCCAGCCTTGATCATCCATTCTACTTAAGCTTTGAGTCATGTTTATGTCCATCCAATTAGTAGAGTATAAGAAAATAACTTGTACCTCACAATGTTTTTGATTAACCTCATCCAAATGTGTTTCACTATATTTTAGTCCCTCAAAGCATGGAGAAGTGATTCCTCTTCTCGTGCACAGTCAACACAATATGGATCACCAAGTTTTTGCTGATGTAAGAATTTCTTAGTCTTGAGACCTCTGTGAAAGACTGGCCAAATGAATGCCCTGATTCTTTCAGTGGCTTTGATCTTCTAAATGATTGTCCATTGGTGCATCTGCAAGTTCTCATAGTGGTTGTTGATCATGTCAAATGCACTCGCAATTAAGAGTGCACCATTGTTTTTCAGTCCAGATGCATAAGTTTTCTTTCTTAATATAGCTAGGAGGTGGAATCAAAACTAGTTTATCTAGAATGTCTTGACCAAATTTGTTTCATAATAAATTCCAATTCCATTGTCCATTGTCCCTTATGATGTTTGCTACCCAGACAATCTTTTGACAATCATTATTCACCTTTTCAAAATCTTTCAATATGCACCCAAGAGCAAGTTGGTGCATCATGCAATGCTCTTATATTAATCCCATTGCCAAACTGCCCAGAAAGCCATGCTATCAAGCAACTCCTTTTCTTTGACTATACTCTTCCAAAGGCTTGAATCATGTGGCTTGGCTTTCAAACCCTCGTAAGAAGTGATTCTTCTATTATACTTATGATAAAAAATTTAATGCACTATTTTCCAGATCTGGATTTAATCCATTAGATAATCATAAAACAGAAGATGAAATAAATTGCAAAGGAAGAAAAGTGAGTAATTGTTTTCTTCCTTCCATAACAGCACTAAGTTGTTTAAATACAAGATGTTAAAAGAAACCCTAGTACAAGAAATAGACCTAGCCCAACCCCAAAATACAACACATAATTAAATATTATAATTATTTGGACACATAGTCCTTAAATTGGTTGGACCTCATTGTGGTTCACTTGGGCCTGTTAACAATACTATCCAGCCCAAAAAAAACCTTGTCCTCAAAGTTGTTGGATAATCTGGATTTTTGATGGACAAAAGAGGAGGTTCATCCTATGGATTTTGGCCCAACTGAAGCAAGAGGAAGCACATGGATTTTGGGGGTAGTGGTATACAACTGGGTGTTGGGAAGTGAAACATTGGGACAAGTGGCATCAGAAAGAGTCATTGCATGCTTGTCTTGGGAACAGGTAGCCTTTGATAACAAGTGGGGCGGTGGGGTCAGCTCAACAGTTGGGTCACATGAATCAAAGAGGGTTTTGTTGTGAGAAATACACAGATGTTTAGATACATTTCTCATAGTTTCTTCTCCCAACTCTTCATTGTATCCTCTCAATTGTTCACTGTCTTCTCTCATAACCTTCCATAAATCTCTCTGTTCTATTCTCTTACACATTTCGTCTTCATCCCTCTCCTTCACTAGTGTGGTTGTAACTTTCATATCTGATGAAGGAGGCGTAGTCACTGCATATAGATCAACAAGTTCTTGCAGAATAGGTGTAAAGTGTACTATGGGATCATTTCTATGGTAGATCCGGAGTTGAGAGACATGGATAATGGGATTAATCCACGATGAAGGTGGAAGCTTCAGTTCATAGGCGACGACACCGATGCGACGGCGGATCTCGAACGGTCCGAAATATCGTTTAGCCAGCTTTTGAGAAGTATGCTTAAAGACAATTTTTTTCTGTTAGGTTGGAGCTTGAGAAAAACCAGATCTCTCAGTTCAAAGGTAATGGAACAACGTTTTTTGTTACTTTGGACTTCCATTTTGTGTCTGTTACGCTTTACATTTTGTTTTAGCAAGGTAATGATTTTTTGGTGTGTTTGTAGGTGAACATATAACTCAGTTAGGGTTGACGATCCTTGCTGATACTATGGAAATGAAGGAGGTGGTCGTCCATACAGGGTCGCGAAGGGTGTCATTTTGATGGAGGAGTGATACGCAGTGTTGTGACAGTATTCAGCCAAATGTAAGTAGTTAAACCACTATTTAGGATGATCACTTGTAAAACAATGCAAATAAGCTTCCAATCATCTATTAACAACTTATGTCTGCCCATCGGTTTCAGGATGATACGCGGAGCTAAATTTAAGGTGGTTCCTTGAACACGGAAGAGCTCTTTCCAAAAGTTGCTGAGAAACAGGGGGTCTCGATCAGAAATGATCGAGTGAGGAACACCGTGTAAGCGACATATATCCATAGAAAAACGTTTGGCTAGGTCACAAGCTGTGTATTTTGTTGGCAAGGCAATAAAGTGGACTAATTTCGTCAGTTTGTTACAAATAACCCAGACAGTTGTGTGACCAAAAGATGAGGGTAAATGGGTAATGAAGTCCATTGAGATTTCCTCCCTGACAAGGTTTGGTACTGGAAATGGTTGAAGTGGACCTTGTTTCTTGGTAGTCATGTACTTGTTTTGTTGACAGATTATGCATTGTTTGGCAAATGTTTTTACATCTGTGTAAATGCCAAGCCAAAGAAAAGATGCTGATAAGAGAGCAAGAGTAGGTTGTAAACCGGAATGGCCAACACTATGAGTGGAATGATATTCTGTGATGATAGCCTGACTAAGTTCTGGAACTGGTGGTATGTAGATTTTATCCTTGTAGTAAATGATTCATTGCTTTAACTGAAAGAATCTCTGCATTGATGTATCTGAAAAACTTTGTCAGTAAAGTTCTTGCCTTCTGAGTCGTTTTTGTAATACTCTTGCAGTTGTTTCAATAGGAGCGGAATTGGTGAAGAAAGGGACAAGATAATAGCTTTGGATTCGATTCTGCTAAGGGCATTTGCAACTTGGTTTGCTTTCCCAACTCTGTAAAAAATCTCAAAATCAAAACCTTGCAATTTTTCTCATCCCACTTTTGCTGTTCTGGGGTTTGAATAGTTTGAACTAATAAATTCTTTAAGCTCTTTTGATCAACATAGATGTGAAAATGTCAATTGATTAAGTATTGACACCATTTCTTCACAGATTCGGTGATGGCGTACATTTCGCGAACGTACACCAAAGCAGCCTGTAATCAGTTGCATAGCTTCTTGCTGAAAAGGCCAAGGGATGACCCCGTTGGGATAAAACAGCACCAACAGCAACCGCTGAAGCATCAGTCTCCAGAACGAGAGTTTGGGAAAAATCTAGCAAGCGTAAGACATGAGTGTTCGTAATTTTTGTCTTTAATGTTGTAAATGATGTCTCAACAGTTGTACTCCATAAAAATTGTAGTGGAACATAATAAATCAGTGAGAGGAGCAGCGAGAGAGGCGTAATTACGCACAAATCTGTGGTAAAAGCCGGTGAGGCCTAAAAAATCCCCGAGTGACATGAGTGATTGTGGCCTCGGCCAGTCTAAGATAACTTCAATTTTTGCTGGATCGGGGGTTACGCCATGACTGGATATAATATGACCTAGATAATAAATAGTAGGAACAACAAAAACTCACTTTGATAATTTGGCATAAAATTGGTTAGCAACAAGCAAGTCCAAAATTAACTTTAAGTGATCAGCATGTTCAGAAAGAGAGGAACTGTAAATTAAAATATTGTCAAAAAAACTAAAAAAAATCGTTTGAGGTAAGGGCGAAGCAAGTCATTCATCGCCAATTGAAAATAACTAGGAGCGTTAGTAAGGCCAAAAGGCATAACTAAGAACTCGTAGTGCCCGTCAAACGTACGAAAAGTTGTTTTATGAGTATCCCCTGGAGCCACCTGGATATGGTGATATCTGGAACGGAGATCAAGCTTAGAAAAAATAATTACATCACCCAATTCATCAAAAAGTTCATCAATTGTAGGGATGGGAAAAAGATCACGAATTGTGACCGCATTTAGGGCACGATAGTCAACGCAAAAATGCCACAAGCTGTCTTTTTTGTGTACTAGAAGAACATGGGAAGAGTAAGGGTTGTGGCTGGGTTTTATAATACCCTCATGAAGCATGTCTTGAATTATAGTTGTCATAGCCTCTTTTTGGATATGGGGATAGCGATAGGGTTTAACATTAATTAGGGTTGTGTTTGGGAAAAGGGGAATATGGTGGTCATGAGGGAGATATGGGGGCAGCGGAGGGTCATGGGCGGGTTGATAAAGGAGTAGGTGGATGGAGGCAATTGAATCTGTGTGTAGGAGGTGGCAAAACTGATTGTAGGAAGATGGGGATGGAAAGGATCTAGGATCACCTTTGAGGGTAATCTAAGTTTGGTTATAACTGAAGGATATCTTAGGGATTGAAAAGTTAGCAAAAAGGGGTCCCAGGGTTCACAACCATTCCATGCCAAGAACGACATATGCCCCTTCAATAGGAAGTAAATTGAACGAAATTAGAAATAAATTGTTTTGGAGAGTAATGGGGACCTATGGGCAAAGTCTGGAACATGACAGTTTGGAACCGTTACCAACCATAACTGAGAAATTGGGAATTATTATAGTGGGAAGTTTTAAGTGGTGAGCAATACGAGGTTGTAAAATGTTATGTGTGTTGCCAGTATCTATGAGGAATGTAATCGGAAGAACATTAATTAAACCTTTGAACTTGAGATTCTTTGGGAAAAATGTCCACTAACGGCCTGATGAGAAAGTTGAAAATAAGTGTCATGTAGTTCTTGTAATGATGAATCAATAATCTCAAGGATAGATATAGAGGAATCAAACTGGATAGAATCGTCATCACCAATCATTAACAATATAAATTTTCCTTCCGTACACCTGTGGCCTGGGGTGAATTTGTCATCACAATTGAAACATAAACCTTGTGCGCGACGCTCTTGAAGTTGGATATTTGAAAGGCGTCGGATTGGAAATTTAGCGGACTGTTGTGGAGGGATGCTGTTTGGGCCAGGGGTAATGGCAATGGGGGTGGGATGGATTGGTTTGAGGGTGGAAGTATAGGGTGGTGGGGTAGGTGTAGGGGGGTTGGAGCGGGAAAATTTTGGTGGAAAACCTTGAAATTTAGGTTTTGAATCCTGTATTTTTTATTCAATTAATTTGGAAAGCCCAATGGCTTGGGAAATGGAAACATGTTTGTGAATAAAAATTTCGTTTTGAATAGCAGGTGCCAAACCTGAAATAAAACAATTTAGGATATCTTCATGAGTTAACCCCACAACTTGATTACCCAGCTTCTCAAAAGCAGCTTGATATTCCACAACTGATCCCGTTTGCTTTAGTTTAAACAGTTCGGCTTGGTGATTAGCATAGGTTGACGGACCAAAGCATAATTCTAAAGCTCTAGTAAAAGACATTTCGGCTTGGTGATTAGCATAGGTTGACGGACTAAAGCGTAATTCTAAAGCTCTAGTAAAAGAGATCCAATCTAACAAAAGTTGGTTTTGGTGCATCCATTTAAATCAACATAATGCGTCTCCTTTAATGTAAAAAGACATCATTGACAAACAATTTTCTGGTGGTATTTGGTATAAATTAAAAAATTGTTCAGCTTAGAATAACCACTCTAAAGGGTTTGAACTGTCAAATAGGTTAAGTTCTAATTTAGGAGTGTGGAAATGGGACACGAAAGTAGGTTGGGGAACCTAGTGATATGGGGATTGTTGTGAAAATGGAAAGTTAAAATTCTGGTTAGTTGTGTAACCAGATGGCAAGTAGGTTGGCATATAAGGTTGTTGGGTGGGGATCATTTGGGAAAGATAGTTGTATGTTATAAACGATGGTGGGGAAACAATAGGGATTCTAGGGATTGAGGAGACAGTGGTATTTAATGGTGAGTAGGAATAAACGGGGGAAGTTCGAGTTGGGGTTTGGGAGGGTGTAACTATATGAGAAACTATTGTAGTATTCATGGGGACAGAAGTGTGTTTTTGTGTGATACTTGATGATGACGGTCTAGCTTGCACAATAGTAGGTTGCTGCTCCCGTTGGTGAACGAGTTGGTTAAAACTGTCATAAGAGCATCGTAACATTTGTCAACCACATTTCTCTCATTCGCCATTTGTGAGTTGAGTTGTCCAATTGTTTCTCGAAGATCGGCAGCAGCTGAGTTGAAGCGCTCATCCATGAGAAGTTGGTTTTCTTGCAAAGCGTTGTTAAGGTGTAGCTAGGCTGTATGAACAACTTCTTCTATGATTTTTTTAGAAGAAGGATTGGGCGGTTTGGGAGGGGCCATGAGGGTGAGGAATGAAAGCACCAATTGATAAACTGTTTAATGCACTATTTTCCAGATATGGATTTAATCCATTAGATAATCATAAAATAGAAGATGAAATAAATTGCAAAGGAAGAAAAGTGAGTAATTATTTTCTGCCTTCCATAACAACACTAAACTGTTTAAATACGAGATGTTAAAAGAAACCCTAGTACAAGAAATGGGCCTAGCCCAAAACCAAAACACAATACAAAATTAAATATTATAATTATTTGGACACATAGTCCTTAAATCGGTTGGGCCTCATTATGGTTCGCTTGGACCTGTTAACAATTTATCTCTAATTATTCTGCACCACAGAGCCTTGTCAATTTTAACTCTTCACCCCCAATTTGGAAATACACACTTTTTCCATCTATTCTAGATTTCTCAGGCCCATACCATCACACTTCTTAAGTCTAGCTATATCTTCCCATTTCACAGTATGCATGTGCTTTTTTCTTGAAGCTTCGCCCAATATAAATTATCTTTGAGCTTGATGAATTTTCTTGATGTAGGACTTAGGAATAATGTTGCTCATCATATTATAAGCTGGCGTAGCCTCAAGCACCACCTTAGCAATTGTTAATCTACTTGAAAAGGACAATGATTCCTTCTACAACTGGATAGTTTGCCTTTAACATGTTCCACTATAGCTTGACAAACTTTCATATTAGGACTTTTATCTGTAAGATCCACTCTTAGATAACTTCTTAACTCCTTTTTCTATTTAATTCCAGCCAAGTGAAGCATTTTTCTCTTAGTTGTCTTATCAGTATTTCTAGAGAATAAAATCTTGGATTTGTCATAGCTGATTCTTTGACCAGATGCACTGCAGAATGCATTAAACACTTGCCTTATGCACTTAATTTGACATTCTAATGCTCTTCCAAACAATAACAAGTTGTTTGCAAACATGAGGTGCAACATGATGGGGTCTTCCTTGCCAATTTTCACTCTTTCCCACCTCCCTCCCTTCATTAAATTTATCTATGATCAAATGAGAGAGTTTGTCCATATAAAGTACAAAAAGGTATGGGATATGAGATCCCCTTGCCTGAGGCCTTTCTTAGTTTCAAAGTAGGTGCCTTTCTCGACATTCTACAACATACACATTTTCACTGTCAAAATAGACTCCATAATGATATGTCTCATATTATCAGGGATGCCTACCATAATTAACACATTTTTCTCAAAAGACCAAATCATCACATCATAGACCTTTGCAAGATGAAACTTGATTGCCAAATAAGCTGTTTTACCTTTGAGTATGTTCATATTATGGATCATTCCACATGTAACAACTACGCTCTCATGTATATTCCTATTGGGAATGAATCCCATTTGGTAGGGAGAAACAATCTCATTAATACACATCTTAAGTCTATTCAGTATTATTTTTCTAAGAACCTTATAAATGGTGTTGTAAAGTGTAATAGGCCTAAAATGTGTGACTATTTAGGGGGATGGTACTTTAAGGATAAGACAAATATCAGTGTAATTTACCTCATTTATGTCACTAGGTGTTGAGTGCTAAATTGTAGTTATTTTTAGTGTGAATAATTAGCACTAATAAGCTTAATTCGTTTGCTTTTCGTCAATAAACCTTAACTTTAGTTTATATTTGATATAATTTATGTTATAGTATATATTGCATTTTCATGTAAATACCATTGAGTTTAATTGTTTTTTATCTCATTTTTGTAGATATTCAAGTAATGATATTTAGTCATCGTTAGATAGAGCATTGAATAATTTTTCCAACGCTTATAACTGTGCGTAAACCAGAGTTACGATTTTCAAGTTATGACAAAAACATGTAAATGTATTATAGAGGTAGTAACAAATGTTGTTTTGGTCGTCGGGCGAGCGCGAGATTTCATTTTTTTTCATAAAACTCATTTTTTTCATCATTTTTTAGGTATGGTTGGGGACACTTTGATCTCACTCCATTACTGAACATTCTTTGTGGAGATTAGTTAAAAAACAAAAATGGATCATGTAATACGGTGGGAGAACTGACTTTTTTGGTTTTATTGCAAATGTTGCGGTTAGCAAGAGTTGCCACCGACTTTTCTTTTATCCAACAATTAGGAAAGGTGAAAAGAACATGAAAGAACTTTGATAGATTTTGAGTTCGGGGGGTAAGTTATAAAAAGGGAAGGTGTTAACACTCTTTTCATCAGTAGTTATCTACGGGCTCTTAATTGCTTAGCTCACTTTAAAAACTTATTTTGTGTGTGTGATTTGTTTGAAAATATTTTGAAATGCCAATGTAAGGCTAACTTTGTAATAATCCTTGTGTCGGTCCTCAAGATGTATACAAAGTGTTTTTTTGAAAATATCTTGTTTGAAACGGTAGTGTGGAAAATGTTTTATTTGTTTTGTGAGCAAGCATTCAAGATTTCTTACCCACTAAAGTCTTTCTTGTTATTTTCCTTCTCTTTTGGAGATAGTATTATCCATACCATTAGTTGGTAGGTAACCCTATCTATTTGATGTGAAGGGACAGGCGTACGGTCATCGTATGGTCCTTGAAGGCAACATGTAAGGATACTTTAGCAATTGTATTGAAGGGACTATCATCATTTTGCTTGTAGGGTCATCGAAGGGGCTAAATCATTTTGTAGGCAACTCGGAGGGTCATCGAGGGATTATGATCTTTATTCGAAAGGGACCATGATGATATTGTATATCGAGGGTCTTTTGCTAAAGTATCCCCACTTTCGAGGGACATGACCAAAGTATCATAAGGCAACAAGAGAGGTTACCCTAGAGGTGAAGTGTGCAAAGTGTATTAGTCTCAGTTATTTAGTCTTGAATTAGGGTTTTCTAGATTTTCTTTTAGTCTTTCCATATAAACCCTATTTTACTAGCAGTTAAATATGTACAGAAAATTAAAGTGCAGGATGTAAAGTTCCTACGCTATTACATGACTTTGGGACAGATACATAATAGGAAAATTATGCAAGAAAATAAATCTACGCTATTACAATTGAGAATGCGACCTATACATTTGTTCTAGAAATTTAAATAACAAAAGATAAGACAAAGAATGTTAGAAAAATGTTAAAATGCCCTAAAAAATCTATGTGTTAGAAAAAGATATTTTTGATGTTTTTTGTAGAAAATAATTTAAGTGTTAATAAATAGTAATTAAAACCTAATTCTAATTAATTTTAATATTAAGAAAAGTTAATTAACTTATTAATTAAGAAATAAAAATATGTCAAAAATTTAATTACTAACTAAAAAAACCATAATTCTAATTTCTTATGGTTTTGAAAAAGTTTAAGGTTTGTTAGTGGTTAATTAGAAAGTAATTAGTAAAATAGAGTGAAAACTAGGATTAGTAAAATAAGAAAAAACAAATGCATGGGGTGGAACTTGAACCCACCCCCTTGAGTTTATAGGTAGATGATGCGTCCACTTGGCCAGATGAGCATTTGTGATTGAGAATGGCTAGTGTTAAACATATGTTAACCTTGTATTTTGCCCTGAAAAATAAAAGAAATTTTGCACAAGGGCTGACTCGAACCCATGCCCTCATGCATAATGACCATGATTCTTACCATTGAGACATTGGTGTTTTGCGTTAGTATAGTCATTGTCATTCAATATAATATAAAACTTAATTCAGAGAATCAGAAACCAAACAAAATTAAATATGCGTGTGTTAGTGGGGTCTGGGGTTTTGAATGGACCAATGGGAGAACGCCACACCTAGGTCAGATGGTCAAAGGACTGGAGAAGCGCCAGAGCCCTAACTCCGGTCGTCTTCTCCGGTGAAGCAAAAATCTTAACCTGCAAAAACACATGAGTTAGATCATAACAGGGACCATATCCCCCTAATTTGACCCTTGCGAATCCAATGGCAGCATTGATTTGACCTGAAAATTCCTGTAGCATGAGATTCGGTGAAAATACTTCAAATTGCCTTAACATTGGCAGATCTTCGTTCCTCTGTTAAACCTCACAAGTAATGCATCAAAAAATTTTCAGACATCAATATGAACATGAATGTATGCATAAAATCATTCAACAATGCATGAATTAAGAGTTTGAGATTTATAAAGTTACCAAAATCGATGATGTTGAGGGAGAGAGTTATAGCGTGCTTCAAGCTTGAGTAATGGTTGGTACGAATTCCTGGGACCTTCAGAAGGCTAGTGTGATGCTTGAAATTGATTGGGAACGGTTGGAGATCAGAGTTTCGAGTTGCCCTAATTTTGAGAAATTTGAGATTTTAGGGTTGCTTCTTGGAGGCAACATGCGTGTTCCTTGAGGTCTGAATGTGTTGTGTCTTTATAGGCCAATGATTAGGTTAATAAAAGTGGGGGGAAAATATTTGTAATTCAGGGTGTAATATTTGATTTGGAATTTTCATGAAAAGTTTCTTTTTTAAGCTCAATCTTGTGCGAATCAGCCTCACACGGTTCCTTCACCATCAATGTGAATTTTTGGGCCTCCATGTGATTAAAATCAAAAGCCTTGCGCCTTAATCCATTAGTTTTGTATTTTATTTGATTTATTTTAAATTTAATTGAATAAAATCAAAATAAAAATAAATAAAAATCACAAAAATATATGAATGGATTTGTAGGTCTAATATGAGGTCATGAACACGTTTGAACCTAAAAACTTAGGCCCATTAGCTCAAAAATTCAACTTTGCTCAAAGTGGACTTCATGCATTTTCTCAAAATTACTCAACTTGCACCAATCATAATTATCTCAATTTTTGTCATACAAAGATAATCTTTGACTTTTTGGAAACCTCAAGATTTCTCATACAACTTTCATGTTGGTTATTTTTTCATTTGCAGTTTTTAACTTTACGTAAATTTCTTTGACAAAAAATGTCTTTTTGTTGACTTTTAAAATGACATGTAATGTTTTGGCCCGTATATCTCAAATGAAGCATTTTTGGCCTTGAGCTTAAAGAGGCAAAGTTGTAGAGAATTGAATTTCCTTTAAAATGAGATTTGGTTAAGAAATTTCTGATGAAGTATGTGAAAGTTTTGCTTGGTCAAAGTTCAATTGACTTCTCCTTAAGAAAACCCTAATTTAGTAACTTTTGACTTTTGATGAATCTTGAGTTTTCTTGATGAATCATGATCAACCCTTGATAAAATGATGAATGTGACTTCAAAATCTTGATGTTAACCAAAAATATTGAGATTTGACTATCAATTGATCAAAGTTTACTTTTTGTCCATTACAATTGATTTCCAATCATCTGATCAATTGAATGAGCAAACTTGTACTACAAGGCTTAAAATTTGGCATGAGGATACTTTGAGACATATGAGAAACCATGAAGTTCATTTGAGGCATTAGAAACTCAATTTCCTTTGATAGAAACAAAGCCCTAGTTGTAGGTCAATTGCTTAGGATGAGGGTTCATTTGATCAAACTTTGATAAGTCTTGAGCAATTGAGACCTTCATGAGCATGAGGAGACCTATTGAAATAATTTGTCTCAAATATGGGAGGGAAAATTGTGGGGTACAATAAATCATGCATCTTGATGTTTAGGAGGTGGATTTGCTTCAATCGGTGTTGACAACCTGAGAGATTCTGGTTTATCTTATCTCTTCTCTATGTATTTCCCATTTGTTGGGGTGTTTTATAGATGTTTCCTTTTATCATATGTACATTTATTGATTGTTGTATAAAAACTCTTTTACAAATCCTTATAAATGTTGTCTTTGATCATTTATGAGTTTGGTTTGTACATAAATGAACGATTTGAACTTGATCTTAGATGATATATTTTAAAGTCTTAAGTCTAGACATAGATTAAGGGTTTAACATTCATGGTTATCTAGCTTTAAAGAGTCGTGGTGTTCGATTGGTTGAGAAATCATCGATTGGATAATACGTTGTAATCTCGTTGGTGTTTCAAAAATGGACACTAATGTGAGCGATATGTGAGGATATTGATGAGTAATTTAGGTTGCGTACAATTGAGATTTTTTAGTACTTGATGGGTAGATTGAAATACAATTCCTAAAGATTTATTTCCCGTATTTTACTTTACTTGTTAATATGTTTTTCTTTTCACAATTCTATAAACCAAGCTTAGAAACATAGAGATTGTTGAACGTCATTCTTTCAATCGCACTTATCCACGTGGAGACGATAAAACAAAAATATTTACTTTTGCTTGATGCTTTATTGTAACAATAATAGGCTTATTTAAAAGATTCTTTATAAAAGTACATACATCTTCACCAACAATGCTCCACGAATTCTGATAGAATCCCACTGGAAAACCATCGGGCTCTGGTGACTTCAAGGGATCCATATCATGCAAAGGCTTATGAATATATATCTCCTTCAAATTCTCACAGTCGGTGTTTAATGCTGGAATCTAGAGTAGGGAAACTAAATCTAGTTTGTCTCCAACACTTGGTTTCAATGTCAATTGTGTAGAGTTTTTCAAAATTATTTTTGAACAAGCTATCAATCATTCTAGGGTCTTCAATCCGATTAACATTTAAGCTTTTAATCATGTTAATTACTTTTCTTCTGCTCATCTGGACCACTTTAATGTGATTGAAACGGGCGTTTCGATCCCCATTAGCCAGACACTTCATTTTTTACCTTAGGTTCTCCGTGTGTTTGTTTGTACGTCCTCATGTATCTCTGATACATTTAAGTTGACTAATTGTTACTTGCTTGTCAAGTTATTTTTCTCACTCAAAACTCGTAGGCACGAGTTGAGTATTATTCTTGGTCGAAGCTTTTAAGCAATACTAAGTATTTGTATTTTGGAAATGTTATCTTCTCTTGGTTGTAATTGGGGAGTGTGTACTTCCTAATAGTTCTTGGGACTGGAATTGTGTTTCCCTATGATTGGGAGTTTTTATCACTACAGTGTTTGGAAGTGGGATGTCAATTTCTCATATCTAGGAAGGACCTAGGTAGAAGTTGCACTGGGTAGGGATTGGGCGATAAGTCGTAAACGGGAGAGTTTAGATTTTAACTAGTACTACTGATAGTGGATTTCCTTCATGGCTTGGTAGCCCTCAGAGTAGGTGAGTTGCACCAAACTGGGTTAACATATTGATGTTTTCTTTCTTTTTCTGCAAGTTATAGTTCTATTGTATTGTTGTTTTTGTTTGTTATTCTGTCAGCAGATGTCATAACATTTGTTGCAACATTGTGTGTTGTTAAGACATTAGTCTTAACTTCTGATATTATGTGTGTTCCAGAATTATAATGACTTACATTAACCACCATCTCCTTATTTAAGATGTTGAACGTGGATCCCTTGAGTTGTTCCATAGCATTGCCTGCTCCTTTGTTCGTCGTCACAATTTTCTTTCATCGTTTATCATCCAACTAAACTTACACCATGTTTTTCCTTGCTCTTTTAGTTTTTTTGAACCACTGTCCAATGCATAATTTTATTAGAGTTAGCTTCATCATTGGACACGTCTTCATTTCTTCCTTGGTTAACAGCTTCATTCATTCCATTAATCTTTTTCGTGCAACCCTCTGTGTAATTTTGAAAACGCCCATGTGCGAGACAAAGAAGGTGGAGGTTTTCATATTCCACCTTATAATGCCTTCACTTTATTGAAAACATAGCCAACATGGGTTTTGTAAAGTAAACTTGGATGCACAGTCTTGCATATTTTCCTCTTTCCCGATTTATTGTGTTTCGGTCCACCTTAACTATTTTTCTAATCCGATTTACTGTTACCTTGAAAAATATTGAGGTATTCAAGCACGTGTATTAAATGAGGATATTCTCATAAGCTAATGGTCATCCTCTAAAGTAGGGGTTTTGGGGAAATTGGAGCCAAAGTGTTTGAAAATTTGGTTTTATTAAACTAGATTTAATGTTTAATGGGAATGTCACGTCAAACTGTCAAAACTGAGCCAGGTTGACCAAAAGGAAATAAAAGAATATATGTTAAGAAATGGTTTAAATTGGTTTAGTCGACCAAAGGGTGAAAGACAAGAAAAATGGTCAAAATTGGTTTTGGTCAACCAAAAGAGTTTTTGGACTTAGAGGAATTGTTGTTGATTTTTAAATCTTGCCAAAGGGAAAGTGTCAAAGCGAGTTAGAAGCGGTTTACTTTCAGAAGCTAGGAGAGGGAAGATTTAAATTTCAAAGTCATCAATAATTGCCAGTGGTTTAAAATTTGTTTAAGCTCTAAATAGGTGGCAAAATCCAGTGAAGCGGTTGTCTCAAGATTTTAATATTGTCCATATATTTCATCTAGGCAGTTACATTGTAAATATTATAAATAAGAAGATTTAGTGTAGTTTTTGGTGTGTTCACTTGTATGCTCAAATCACTTACCAAAACTCTATCATTCCGAGCGTTAGGAAACAAAGAGTGAAGAAGTGCTTGATGTATGAGAATCACCACTTTTATTTCAATGCAAATCCTTTATTTTTAAATTATCTCTTTTGAATACTTTATTTGCTTTCTATGTACTGTCGAACAAAGTCTTTATGTTATTTTTTACTTCGCGTAAACAATTCAATGCTCTCTGTCAGTCACGAGTCACTAGTTAGTTAGTTTATTGAATCTTATTTTCATATGAATACCTTCTGTCGGTCACGAGTCACCAGTTATTCGATTGATTCATAGTGTGGAAAGCCGTTATACTTGTTCCCTTAATCACAGAAAACCATTTCCCTTGATAAGGATTTCGATAGAATAAGTATAATAATAAAACTCTTAGCACATGTCTTAAGATCAACTGGTCGATCTTGCGAGTTACCCTTAGTTTTAGGACTTGGGAGGACCAACGGTTGTTTACCATTTTCCATAGTAAACAAATTGGTACACCTGGTGGTACACAGTGCTAAGAATTTGTCTTAAGTGTATGCAACTTAGAAATGGAAAGTTAACCAAAGAGTATAATAAACCATCATCTAGGAAGCATATATTAAGAATGATAATTCCTGATAATCCAAACATAGATGAAATAGTGTCACGAACTTTAACTATTACTGATCCAGTAGTTTCTCAAGTTGCACCTTTTCCTCCAGTCGGGTCAACTGCAATAGGTTCCGCACAAATTTCTCAGGTTCCACCGGGAAGCCCAAGGCCTGTAATGACTACGACCACCATACCTAATGTGCCTCGTTTTGGTAATGTGGATCCTATTTATGGAATGTCGTATTCCATGATGCCAGGATACCAGTCAACGTCGAATGCAACAGTGGTGTCAGATAATGTTCAAAATTTGAACTCCCCTTTACAAGTATCTGCACCAGGAGGAAATAATAGAGGCAACCAAATTAGAGGAATGCCTTCTCAACCAATAGTACCTCCTCTCACTAATGCTTCAGTAGCAGTGTTAAGGCAACAAATGGATGATAGTAACCATGAGTTGGTTAATATGTTAACTAACCAAATAGGTAATGTATTTAATCCTATAGTACAAGAGTCGACTGAGACTACTAGGCAATCCGCTGAAACAAATCGACAGGTGATTGCCCAATTAACACATTTGTGTAATTTTTTAGGTGCTCCCCCAGCACCTATTCGACAGGCTCCACTTGTTCAACTAGATGCCCCTGGTCAAATGGACATGGGGGTAATACAGGATGAAATTGTCCATCAGGGATAAGTGCTAGTACCTCCAAGGAATTTTATTGTCGATCCACCTAGGGCATTAGTACATCGACATCAAGAGGCTGATCAAATTGTTGAACAAATTCGACAAGAGGATTTAGCTGCAGAAAATAATCTAACCATCATTGTTGAAATAATTATGGCTAGGAATGGTATGAATACCACACTTCATAGGCCAACATATTTGTTGTACCCCAAAATTTTCCCTCCCATATTCTTCAAGATTTGCCAAGTCAAAGCTTCAAAATCTCCCCAAGGGTTGCACAGTTCAAGGGCCTCCTAACAGTCAAAAATTAGGGTTTTGGTTCTGACAAAGAAAATGAGGTTTCCAAGGGTCCAATCAAGTCCCACATGCTTATAAACATGGTCAAGCATCCTCATACCAAGTTTCAAGACTTACAGCACAAAATTGCACAGTCAAAAACCCTAATTGCTCAACAGTCAACTGTAGGGGCAAAATGGTCATTTGACAGTCAAAAGTTCAAATTTTTGGTCAACATCTTATTTTGAAGCCACAAACATCATTTGATCAATTCTTGATCATGATTCTCAAGGCATGGCTCAAAAAGTCTTAAGATGCAAAAGTTTCCATATTTGGACAGTTGAAAAAGTCAACTGTAACTTGACCAAGGCATAACTTCCACATGGTTTATCAGAAAAATTCCATCCAAAGCCCATTTTGAAGAGAAAGACATTTCCTACAACTCCTCTTCACACTTCAAGTCCAAGAAATGCTCTCACAAAAGCTTATCAATTTCAACATTATAGGTCATTTTCAAAAGTCAACAAAAAGGGACTTTAAGTCAAAGGCCATAACTTGATATTGGTAAATCAAAATGACATGGGACCAAAGGCATTGGTTAGAGGACTTCAATACCTTTCCAAATTGTCCAAGAACATGATCAAAGCTTAAAAATTGAGCAAGATATGCCTTGTGGAAGTTGGGAAATTTTTGAGTATTTTGAAAAGTCAACTTTGCTTCAAATGCCTTAAAATTGCTAATGGGCCTCATTTTCTTCCAAGATTCATCATCCAAAGCATATACACGACCATTTGGCCCAAAGGGGATTTATTCATCATTTTTATTTATTTATTTGAATTTTTAATTACAATTAATTCATTTAAATTAAATAAAATATGGAAAAATACTAAACCAAAGTTTTTAAATCTTTTTGTGCAGAATAAACTCTCCTTAAAAGCTCAAGATTCGTGCATAACCAAAATTGGAAGGTTTTGCCATGATTGGAATCAAAAACATGTGAAAAAGATTTGAAAAATTATGCATGAAAATCAAATATTCATTCCATCAATGCAAGGATTCTTTGGATCAAAAACTCAACCCTAATCCATCCTCATATAAGTGTGATCAAAACCTAATGCAAAAGAACCTCTAAGCTGCGCCCAAAGCTGAAGAAAAACATTGAAATTTTTGTGGAAAAAGTGAATACTGAAAACACGATTCCAAGGAGTTTCAAGGAAAAACATTAACTCCATTGCATTCCTGAGGCTTCAAGGAACGTATACTGATCAAAACCATCAACTCTAACGTCAAGAAACGGTAGAACGACCGTGTCCTGTTCATGATTTTTTCCATATTCTTGTATCATAATTCATGCATTGTTTGCAATTTTAATGTTGAATTTATGTTCATTGGATCATTCTAAAGCTAACCATATGTTTTGATTGAGTTTTTGTGCATCACACGTGAAATCACCATTGGAGCGTTTTAGGGTTGCAGAGGTTCAAAATTGGGGCTTTACGTTTAAAGAAAAATTGGGATGTGAGACTTAGACCATTAAAACCAGGAGCTTCAGACGAATTCAAGGCATAGCTCGCGATCAATTTATGATCAAATGATTTCTATTCGCTATTTTTTTATAGATCATGTAGTGGGGGTTTAAAACCCCCGCAATCTTGTTTCTTTTTTCAGGTAAACGCAGAATGGAGGAGGAAGACGCTTAGGTGTCAAGATGTGAATGGGCAATTCAAAGATTAGCGCGCTTTTTATTTATTCAGGCCACTAACTTTTTTTCTCTTATAATAATTTCCTTCCACTAATGTTACAAAGAAAGCGTTTGGCCTAGCTGGTTAGTGCGTTGTCCATTGAATACTGGGACCTGGGTTCGATTCCCAGGTCCCCTCCCTTTCCCATATTATTTTCTTTTCTATATTCCCATGCAGCATATATTCCAGGGGCTTATCATATGACCACCATCCACGCTTGCCACGCGTTCAATAATCTCAGTCCAATGGTCCAGATCTAAAGCCTATGGAATGGTTCAGTCAATGCCTACACATGTGATTACCAGAAGTCAACGAAGGCCTTAAACATTGGGCCAGAATTACTGAATTATACCTCCAGTTTGGGGACAGAACCCCCCATTGGTTTGCTTTTCCATTCCTTTTTTATATTTTTTCTACTTTATTTGTTTTAATTAGTTTTAATTTAATTCTTTAAATTAATTTATTTTCATAGAATATAAAAATAATATAAAAACCAGAAAAGACAAAAAAACAAAAATATATTTTATTTTAATATCTTTGTAAATAAATCTCATTAATTAATTTAGTCTTAATTTTAGGTTTAAATTTTAATGTTTTTCTTAATAAACTTAAAAATTGTAGAATTAGGGTTTTAAGCACTTTTATCCTTTTTTCCTTTTTTCACCATATTAATTATTAATTATTAATTATTATTTTTTGTAAATAAAATTGCATTAATTAATTAGGTTAATTTTAGATTCAATTTTAACATATTTTTCTTAATAAATAAAAATAGCTAGAATTAGGTTTTAATTTCATTTAATTCTCATAAAAATCTTTAAATACAAAAAACTCCAAAAAAAAATCTCTTTATTTTAATTTAATTAATTTGTTCATCGTAAGTTAATTTCATTAAAAAGGGTCCAACGCCCTCGCTTTCGATTTTAATTCTCTTCGCATTTTTGTTTCCTTTCTTATAATATTTATGTAATTCTACCAAAGCCGTGTAAATTAGACGTTTTATATTTCTCGCATTTTATTTTATGTCAAATCGGGTCCTGGATTTAATTTGGCGATGTGGACCCGCGCCTTTGTAATAGCGTCGAACTTTTAATTTCCGCATCTTTTTAACTGTCAATAAATTTGCATGCAAGAATGAATGTCAAAATAAAAATAACGCGTAGATCGCCCATGACATGAACAAGATAAATGTAAATGAACATGACACACAAATCACACACCACTCCTAGGGTACACTTCACTGTTGCCTTGCCTCTCGAAAGGTGATCGTCGAGTAGAGGATGTTTTAGTAAGTCCTCATGATCCGGGAACCTGGCATGAGGGTAGCTTCTAAGGTATCTTCCTATTGCTCTGGTGGTCACCATGTCCCGAACCTCGAATTGACTCGACACCTCCAACGGTGGTGCTACCTACCTCTCAATGGTGGGATGGCACTACTTTAAGGACATTTACACAGACGAATTCCTTAGGGTAGGTAGACGACTCTAGATACTTGCTCTAATTTCAAAACAAATCAAAAATACTTTTCACACCGACACCTTTTCAAAAAAAAAAGCTTTCGAAAGCAACTTTTCAAACACTCTTGAGGACCGATATAAGAGTCGAACTGAAATTTTCAAAGAAACTTTTTAAAACCCACAGTTGAAAAGCAAACAAACCATTTTTGAAAACACAATGAGCAAGTATCTAAGAGCCATGGATAACCATGGATAGAAAGGGTGCTAACACCTTCCCTTTCTATAAATCTACCTCCCGAACCGAGAGATAATCTCATAAAGAATTTTGTTGTGCTTTTGTCCTGTCCATGTTGGAGAAAATAAAAGACGGTGGCGACTCTTGCTTCCGCGATATTTCGCGAACCAGCGTTAAACAGTCAGTTCTAAATCCACCGATCACAGAACTGGCGACTCTGCTGGGGACTAACTTATAAAGTGAGGTGTACCTTAGGATTAAGATCACTGTGTTTTCAATTGCTTTCTTTGCTTGCTTTACATTGTGGGTTGCTTAGGAGTTCTATAGATCCTAACCCGGATCTGGGGATACCTTCTTAGAAAGTAGCAACAAGGTTGTGAGGGAACTGTGCGGGGTATACCGACATGGTTGAAGCAGTCTGCTACGTTGATGTGGCACTTTGGTGTGTACCGGTAACCCTTGAGTTCAGTCAAGGAGAGTACGGGGCCTCCGCGTGGTGTCGTGAAGCATCAACTGACCTTAGGAACCTTAATTGAACTATCTTGGCCTCTTTAGGGTAGTGAGATAACTGACTTTGGTGCAGTCCGAGGTTGGTTGATACTCGATACTACACTCAATTGAGGGTTGCTTTCCTGGAATATTTCGGTCGCCAGTTCAGTGGCTAAATCGAAACGATGAACAATGAAAGCAATCCGGTGACATTGGGACCCTTAGAACCCGGTTACTTCTAATAGGACAGGTTGAGCCCACCAACTTCAAGAGGGTAATACCCAGACCCCATGCTGGCCTTAAACTCTAAGGGCTTGTCTTGTGTGACTTGTGTGCCTTACATGTTTGCCTTTGTAAATATCTGTGGTGTGTTTAATCATAGCATCATGACATCATCCAGCATCATATGCATTGACTAACCATTTCAGGGGTTCGAATCTTCATCTTTGTTCTTGTTTTGTAGGACATGGAAACTGTTCGCAGAAAGACAATTCAAATCAGCCTTGTAAGGATCCCTCCTCAGCTTAAGGAGCTTATATCCAGGATTCCTGAGAGCTCTTCACTCAGTGAAAGACATGGAAGACTCATCAGCCTGGTCAACACCAACATTGAGGAAGACATGATAAAGGTCCTATTCCAGTTCTTTGACCCTCTGCATCACTGTTTCACCTTCTTGGATTATCAGCTGGTACCTACATTGGAGGAGTTCTCCCGGCTCCTGAAGATCCCTATCCTTGATCAACTACCCTACAACGGTACGGAAAAGGAACCCAAGCTTGAAGAGATTGCTAAAGCCTTACACCTACAATCATCTGACCTCAAGGGACATTGGGAAGTTAGAAGTGGTATCAAAGGGTTCTTAGCCAGGTTTCTGTTTGAAAAGGCCCATGAATGTTGGAACTCCCTTAACTTACAAGCGTTTGAAGAAGTTGTGGCTCTCCTTGTCTATGGTTTGGTGTTGTTCCCTAACCCAGATCAGCTTATAGATATCAGTGCTGTCCAGATCTTCATGTCCAGGAATCCTATACCTACGTTGCTGGGGGACATCCTTCACTCATGTTACACTCGAACCATGAGAAAAAGAGGTGTCCTTATGTGTTGCACTCCTCTCCTGGGAAGGTGGTTTATTTTGCACCTTCCACAATCAGTCTTGAAGAACGAGCGGGGTTTGAGATGGTCACAACGGTTGATGACTCTTACACATGCAGATATACATTGGTGCCCTCGGTCCAGAGAGGATGTCACTATCATTAATCGTTGCGGGGAATACCCTAATGTTCCTTTACTTGGAATCAGAGGAGGTATTACTTACAACCCATGTCTGGCTTGGAGACAGTTTGGTTATGCTCGAAGGGATGGCCCTCATGATATGTTAATTCCTGACATAGTTTTTGACTTCAACGACGATGCACAAGGACTTCGCCAGAGATTTATCAGATCCTGGAGGATGCCAAGTAGGATAGACAGCAAGACACTGGGGCACAGGAACTCCATCCCGTTCGAACCTTATCTCAAGTGGGTACGAACCCGCTCCCAGAAGTTAGTAATGTCATATCCTCATATGCTCCCTGTGATCAAAGAGCCAGTCTTGGAAGGAGAGGTGTCCTACACCATTCAGCATCCTGACATGCCCACATCCTGGGAAGAGATGCAGAAGAGCTGGATCCAGCTTAAGGAAGAACGGAATTCTCTCGAGACCAGTCTACATGCTAGTGAAAAGAAGGTCTTGGAGCTCACCCGCCTATTGCATGAGGAGAGGAATCTCAACACCTACATAGCTCCGAAGAGGATGCGTAGTGTCTTTTGGGATTGATTTGCTTTGTATTATTTTGCCCATGAGGCTTTGATGTACTGAACAATTGTTTCCTTAATAATAACGTGTGTTCCTTTTTGTCTACAACAAATTTGAACTTTCGAACCCTTGAATGCATTGCATAAACACATATCATTCATCATGTGCATAGCAGGTTTTCGTCTTTTCAGGTTGCTTACCGTTCTTCGCTGTTTATTTCAGCATCATGAATCCTGACTCATTATCAACCGAGATGTCCATCAAGGCTCTTCAGGCGCAGAATACGCAATTTCAGGAACTAATCATGGGTTTGGCTCAGGGCCAAGAAGAGCTGAAGGCTCTGCTCCTGAAGAAGGAGAAGAAGAAGAAGAAGAGAACTGTTCTTTTCAACTCGGGCCGAAGGTTTGGCAACACTCTGCAGAATGAAGAGGCTGGTTCTTCTATAGGCAAGAGCAGTCCCCAAGGGGGAAAAGGTCCTAGTCCGGTAGTCTCTGACAACGAGACTGATTTTGATGAGGAACAGTATCCTCCGGCTGAAGACAGATACAAGCAGTTGGAGGACAGACTGAATGCTATGGAGATCCAACAAGTTCCTGGGCTGGATTTCGGAGACTTGGGTTTATCTACTGGTGTGATCATTCCTCATAAGTTCAAAGCACCATCTTTCACCAAGTATGACGGGGCATCTTGTCCCAAGCTACACCTCAGATCTTATGTGCGGAAGATTCAACCGTACTCAGTGGACAAAAACTTGTGGATCCACTTCTTCCAGGAGAGTCTTTCAGGGACTCATCTCGAATGGTTCTATCAGCTGGATGGGACCAAGGTTCGTAACTGGGAGGAGTTGGCTACTTCTTTCTATAAGCAGTATCAATATAATGCTGACCTTGCCCCTACACGTACCCAACTCCAGGGTATGTCGTTGGGTTCAAGCGAAGGTTTTAAAGAGTATGCACAGAAGTGGAGGGATCTGGCTGGCAGGGTGCAGCCTCCGTTGACTGACCGGGAGTTGGTAGACATGTTCTTGGGGACCCTATCTGGGCCATTTTTCAACAATCTTATCGGTAACTCATCTGTAGGGTTCACTGATCTTATTCTGACTGGAGAGAGAATTGAGGCCGGGATGAAGTCTGGTAAAATTCAGAAGGGTGCATCGTCAAGTTCTGAGAAGAAACCCTTCAAAAAGGAGGCCAGTGCCGTATACGGGTCTAGGAGACAAGAGAAACCTGAGCGCCGCCAGTCTGTCAACGCGGTGATGATTGCTAAGCCTGCTGCCGTTCCTCGGCAAACCAATCCTCAAAGGGCTGAAAGACCCAGGAGAGAGTTCACCCGTTTGAGTATGACTCTATCACAAATCTTGCCGCAATTGCTGTCCACCAACCTAGTAACTGTCAGAGAGGCCCCGAAAGTTGTGAACACTGCCTCCCCCAAATATAATCCAAATGCTCGCTGTGCTTATCACTCTGATAGCTCGGGGCATTCCACTGATGACTGTTGGGCCTTAAGAAATAAGGTGCAAAACCTTATCGACGCAAAAGAGATACAGTTTGAAGCGCCTGAGAGGCCGAATATGGTGACTGCTCCTATGCCCCAGCATGGAGTAAATGTCGTTGATGAAGAGGTATACGATGTTTCTGTGAATGATGTAGCTACTCCCTTAATGACCATCAAGAGGAACCTACTGCTGGCCGGTTTATTTCCAGGTTGTAGTGAAGGTTGCCTTTTCTGTGTTGTTTCCCTATCAGGTTGTCCTTTGCTGAAGTTGGTCATCCAAAGCCTAATGGACAGCAAAGAGATTCTGTTTAAGAAGACTGCTGTTTAGTTTGTTCCGGTGGAAGAAGTTTCTGTTGTTACAATCTTTAATAATCCAATCAAGGCTCTCCCAAGGAAGCCTGTTCAAATCATGACTGTCGCACCTGTTGTTATTACTGTTCCGGGGCCTCTCCCCTACGAATCTGATAAGGCTGTCCCCTGGCACTATGGGGCAGACGTGTATGTGAATGGAATCAAGCAAGAGTTCAACACTGGCACCAGCATCAGCAATATCACTGGTCCAGCAAAGGTTACCCGCAGTGGCAGGCTCTTCTCGCCTAACATTGCACCGCCCGCTGTTCGAAGACCCCTCACTATAACACCTGCAAGTATACCTGTTCCCAGTTCTGATCAAGTTGTTTTCCCTGCGGCCGAGTCATCTAATGCTCGGGGCAAAGGGATTGAAGATGAGCCTGCCCGGACGGAGGCACCAAGACCTGTAACTGCTGAGGCCTCCCAACAAGAGATGGAGGAAATCCTGAAAATAATCAAGAAGCGTGACTTTAATGTTGTCGAGCAGCTGGGGCATACACCCTCCAAGATCTCAATGCTCTCCTTATTACTGTGCTCAGAGGCCCATGCTAAGGCCCTGATCTCATTCCTCAAGACGGCGCATGTGCCACAGGAGACATCTGCAGTCCAGTTTACTGATTGCGTAGCAAATCTGACAGCGGACAATGGTTTGGGTTTCTCGGATGCTGACCTTACTGCCAAGGGAAGGGACCACGATGATGCCCTGCATGTCTCTATTGAATGCAGGGGCACTACTCTTGCGCACATGTTGGTGGACACTGGTTCTTCCCTGAATGTGCTACCTAAGAAGGCCTTAGACTGTTTGGATTGTGAGGGCCTGGAGCTGAAACCTAGCAATATCATCGTCAGAGCCTTCGACGGTTCTAAGAGGATGGTTCATGGAGAGGTAGACATTCCTATTCGTGTGGGTTCTCAGGTGTTCGACTCTACTTTCTATGTGATGGATATCCGTCCATCGTATTCTTGTCTACTGGGTCGACCTTGGATCCACAAGGCTGGGGCAGTGACCTCTACCTTGCACCAGAAGCTAAAATACCCTGTCAGAGGGAAGATTGTCACTGTACAGGGAGAGGAGGAGTATACGGTGAGCCATTTGAATTCCTTCAGGTATATTGAGATGGACGGGGAGTTTATTGAAACACCCTTTCAGCATTTTGAAGAGGTACCTCCAACTTTAGCAGCAGCAGAAACAGTGGTCGAAGAGGATGTTCCTTTGAAGATGGCTTCCTTGAAGGATGCCCGGGCTGTGGTCAAGAAAGGTGAATGTATTAACTGGGGCAGGCTCCCTGATTTTACACAGAAAACTGACAAGTTCGGACTGGGTTTTACTGCAGAGGGTCAGAAGGCTATGCGGAAGGCAAAGACCAGAAGACCTCCTGTACTCATTACCAACACAGGAGTGAATGCTGTTGGAGACGGAGATGAGGTGGGAGAGTCAGAGTTCAATAGCTGGATCTACCCGACGACTGATGGTGGATTGACCAATTGGATTGCTAAAGACCATACTCCTGTTACTTTTGTTACGCAGTAATAAACTCCTATGTTTTGTTATTTGTAATAAACAATTAAAACTCTATGGCCCGGTGTCTTACCCGGGGCACCGTGGCTTCATTTGTGAGGGCATATAAATTGTCATTTCATATATCATGAATAAAGACCTTGGACGTTTTCTCGCATTTCAAATCTTATGCTCCTTTTCTTTCTTTCCTTCCTTTATATATTACAAAACAGTTGTATTTACACACACTCACTCATACAGGTTTCAATCCACTCTGGATCTCACTGGTAACGACTCTGCTACTGCCAGTTATGACTTCGAAAATCCGATCAACTTAGCCGAAGACGAAGGTGAAGATGATTGCGAAGTGCCTGGCGATCTTGCAAGACTGTTACTCCAGGAAGAGAGGGCAATTCAACCACACGAAGAGCCGGTGGAAACAATAAACCTGGGTACTGAGGCAGACAGAAAGGAAGTAAAGATTGGTGCCAACCTAGAGCTCAGCGTGAAGCAACGGTTGACTCAGATGCTACATGATTATATGGAGATCTTTGCCTGGTCCTACGAAGATATTCCCGGGTTGGATACCGATATTGTGGTCCATCACTTGCCTACTAAGGAAGACTGCCCTCCGGTTAAGCAAAAGGTCCGCCGTATGCGTCCAGAGATGTCTGAGAAGATCAAAGCCGAGGTTATGAAACAGTTTGATGCCGGGTTCCTTGCAGTGACTTCTTACCCTCAGTGGGTTGCTAATGTGGTACCAGTACCAAAGAAAGACGGAAAGGTCAGAATGTGTGTTGACTACAGGGATCTGAACAGGGCCAGCCCCAAGGATGACTTCCCTTTACCTCACATTGATGTCCTTGTTGACAATACAGCTCAGCATAAGGTGTTCTCTTTCATGGATGGTTTTTCAGGCTATAATCAGATCAAGATGGCTCCTGAAGACATGGAGAAGACTACCTTCGTTACTCAGTGGGGCACCTTCTGCTACAAAGTCATGCCCTTTGGACTGAAAAATGTTGGGGCAACCTACCAACGTGCCATGGTTGCCTTATTTCATGATATGATCCATCATGAGATAAAAGTGTATGTTGACGACATGATCGCAAGGTCCCAGACTGAGGAAGAGCACCTAGATCATCTGCAGAAGTTGTTTGACCGTCTGAAATTGTACAAGCTGAGGTTGAACCCGAACAAGTGCACCTTCGGGGTTAGATCGGGAAAGTTGCTAGGCTTCGTTGTAAGTGATAAGGGTATTCAAGTGGACCCTGCCAAGGTTAAAGCCATTCAAGAGATGCCAGTTCCTAAGACAGAGAAAGAGGTCAGAGGCTTTTTAGGACGCCTGAATTACATCGCCCGGTTCATCTCACACCTAACTGCTACTTGTGAACCAATCTTCAAGCTGTTGAAGAAAGATCAGGTAGTACGTTGGAATGATGAATGTCAGGCCGCTTTTGACAGAATCAAAGAGTATCTCCAAGAACCACCCATCCTTATGCCACCGGTTGAAGGGAGACCTCTGATACTATACCTGACAGTACTTGACAACTCAATGGGGTGTGTGTTGGGGCAGCATGACGAGTCGGGCCGAAAAGAGCACGCCATTTATTACCTTAGCAAAAAGTTTACCGACTGTGAGACCCGATACTCACTGCTTGAGAAAACTTGCTGCACTTTGGTATGGGCTGCTCGCCGGCTGAGACAGTATATGCTGACTCACACTACCTTGTTGATCTCAAAGATGGATCCGATAAAGTACATATTTGAAAAGCCTGCTCTGTCTGGGAGAATAGCAAGATGGCAAATGATCTTGACGGAATACGACATTCAGTACACGACCCAGAAAGCCATCAAGGGAAGTGTATTGGCAGACCACTTGGCACATCAGGCAGTAGACGACTATCAGTCAATGAATTTTGAGTTTCCGGACGAGAGCATCATGATTGTGACTGATTGTGAAGTACCTGGACCGGATGAAGGACCTGAGGAAGGATCCCGATGGTCTATGCACTTTGACGGAGCCTCCAACGCTTTGGGTAACGGCATCGGCGCTGTGATCATATCCCCTCAAGGCACTCATACTCCATTCACTGCCCGGCTATGTTTCAACTGCACCAACAACATGGCGGAGTATGAGGCATGCATCATGGGTCTCCAAGCTGCGATCGACTTAAGGATCAAGTTTCTGAGTGTCTTCGGAGATTCCGCTCTTGTGATCAATCAGATCAAAGGAGAGTGGGATACGAAACATCCGAATCTTATTCCTTACAGAGAGTGTGTGTTGACATTGATCCCTCACTTCATAGAGATAACCTTTGAACACTTTCCGAGAGAGGAGAATCAGTTGGCGGACACGTTAGCTACGATGTCTTCTATGTTCAAGGTCAAATGGGATAATGAGGCTCCCTGGATCATCATCTGGAAACTGGACGAACCGACATACTGTTGTGATCTCGAGACTGAATTGGTGACTGAGAAGCCTTGGTACCATGAGGTGAAGAGATATTTGGAAGCTCGGGAATACCCTGAAGGTGCATCTGTCAATGATAAAAAGTTTCTGAGAAGATTCGCAGCGAAGTTCTTCCTTAGCAACGGCATCCTGTATAAGCGAAACCATGATTCGACCTTACTGCGTTGTATGGACAAGACAGAAGCAGAAAGGATCATGGAAGAGCTACATGAAGGGACCTTCGGAACACACTCCAGTGGACACACTATGGCAAAGAAAATCCTTCGGGCAGGGTATTTCTGGTCCACAATGGAAGCTGATTGCTATCAACATTCCCGGACATGCCATAAATGCCAGATATATGCAGACAAGGTGCATATTCCTCCAGTTCCTCTAAATGTTCTGACTGCGCCCTGGCCGTTTGCAATGTGGGGCATAGACATGATCGGTGAGATTAAACCTACAGCGTCCAACGGGCATCGCTTCATTCTGGTGGCGATTGATTACTTCACGAAGTGGGTTGAAGCAGCTTCCTATGCTACGGTAACCAAGACTGTTGTGGCACGGTTCATTCGGCACAACCTGATCTGTCGATACGGCGTCCCAGAAAGGATCATTACAGACAACGGTACCAATCTCAATAACAAGATGATCACTGAGCTCTGCGAACAGTTTAAGATACAACACCACAACTCTTCTCCTTACAGACCGAAGATGAATGGGGCTGTAGAAGCAGCAAATAAGAACATTAAGAAAATTGTGCAGAAGATGACAGTGACTTATAAAGATTGGCACGAGATGTTACCGTTCGCTCTACATGGGTACCGTACCTCAGCCAGGACGTCAACTGGGGAAACTCATTTCTCCTTGGTTTACGGTATGGAGGCAGTCTTACCGATCAAAGTGCAAATACCCTCTCTCCGGATAATGAAGGATGCAAATCTGAACGAAGATGATTGGATCCAGACACGACTTGATCAGCTAAACCTTATTGATGAAAAAAGGCTCGCTTCTATCTGTCATGGTCAGACGTACCAAAAACGGATGATCAGGGCATTTAACAAAAAAGTCAGACCACAGGAATATCAAGTTGGGGATCTGGTAATCAAGCGAATCATCCTTCCTCAGAGTGATCCAAGGGGCAAATGGACCCCTACGTACGAAGGGCCATTTGTGGTTAAGCATGTGTTCTCAGGAGGAGCCATGATTCTAACCAACATGGATGGTGACGACCTTCCTCACCCCGCTAATGCAGACTTAGTAAAAAGATACTACGCATGAAAAAGACCCGCTAGGTTGACATACCTAGGCAAAAATTAGGGCTTCCCGGCGAACCAAAAGGGTTCGGGCAAAATGAAGGGATGAAATGAAAAAATCTGTACACCCGGCAAGTCGAAAACCTAAAAAGGCGGCTTGGGCAAAAATGGGTATCCCGGTGGACTGAAAACCCGAAAGGGCGGTCCAGGCAAAAGTTAGGGATAAAGCGTAATACTATGTCTCGTTGGTCACTTTGCATCCAGAATCCGGTATCTATATCAAGTTCAGACGGCATCGATCAGTCAGCTTCACCTTCAACTAAGGTCATCAAGTGATGAGACGCTCGGAGATATAAAGGCAATAGCAGAGTTGAAACCCAGTGGGATCATTCATTTCACACAGCTGTTTTATTTTCTTTTGTACAAATTGTATAAACTCTTTTGTTCGGCGGTGTTCTCTTACTAGGACGTCAGCCTCTTGTACATTAACGCCTATTTACAGGCAAATTCAAAAATCAATACAAATATACTTTTCAGTTGAAATTGCCAATTGTTTTTCCTTTTCTGTTTTGTTTTACGAAGAACGTCCAAGGTTCAATTTGTGATATATGCATTGACAATAATTTGCTAACTCGTAAATATTTGCATACGAAACAAAGGATTAATTACAGGTAACAATAGAAGCAGGGGCAATAAAGAGTTGTCTAAGCGGTCTAATTGTTCCGTCCACCAAGGTACCAAGGTAGGTTCAGCTAAAGAATACAACCAGTATATCTTAATTCCCCAGAGAGTATACTCACCCCAAGCAAGCTACTATCAAACTTAAGGAAGTTGGATATCCTCCCGTAGATCTCAACATTCCCCAGCAATATATATGCATTCTTAACAAGCATCCCCGACAATCTTAGTCTAAAGATTGTTCCCCGGCGGTATATCAAACATTCAATGGAGTCACTCCCCCGATACAGCTCAAGACTTCCCAGGAGAGTCCAATCTAGTTCCCAAGGAAAGTTGGAATCCATCTCCCCAAGCAGTAAGCTTATCCCCAGTAGATTCTGGAAGCTTATCCTCGCAGAGCACGAACGCGTCTCCCGGCTTTATTCAAAGAGTTATTTCCTTACCCGGGTATAAATGGGTTATCCTCAGCCAAAAGCCACGGGAAGATCGTTCTCGGCGAAGTCTTCTTATCCCCAGCGAAGTCTATTAACACTTCCAACATAACAACAGTATCCCCAGCGAAATTACCATCAGCATTTCAGCAAAGCATCTCTCTCCCCACAGAGTATTGCTTCCCAGCAAGATCGCTAGAGTACTTTTCTCCCTGCAGAGTAATTCATTCGCCAAGTTTATTCCCCAACGGAGTCGTCTTCTCCTACCGGTATTCTTACAGCTATCATCCCCAGCGGAAGCAAAGATCTAATTCTCCAATATCAGCCCAGGAATGACTTCCCGACACCCGTCAAGGATTTACTTTCCTAGACGAAAAGATACATTCATAAACATCGCACTTCCATACATCATAGCATGCATATATGCATCATATCTTACTAATCTCATTCATGTTGAGAACATCATTGCTTGATTCATATCATGCATTGCATATGACTGACCTTTACCTTTCAGGAAAGATCCAGTTAAGTTTTCCGCCATATTTCAAGACCTAGACCGGTTCAGTTAAATTGATCCTAAGATTTTTCAGTTTCTTATCCAGTCAAAGGCCTTCTCTTGGTTCAGTCAGATCGACCCTAAGATCTCCCTGATTCTTATCCAGTTGAAGACATTTCAAGACCTAGACCGGTTCAGTTAAATCGACCCTAAGATTTTTCTGTTTCTTATCCAGTCAAAGGCCTTCTCTTGGTTCAGTCAGATCGACCCTAAGATCTCCCTGATTCTTATCCAGTTGAAGAAATTTCAAGACCTAGACCGGTTCAGTTAAATCGACCCTAAGATTTTTCTGTTTCTTATCCAGTCAAAGGCCTTCTCTAGTCCAGTTAAATCGACCCCTAAAAGATTTTCCTGATAAAGACTCAGTTGAAGACACCCAAGATTCTCTCAGCGTTACTGTTGAGGTAGTAATCGTCCAAGGTTCTCTCAGCGTTCCTGTTGAGGTAGTAATCGTCCAAGGTTCTCTCAGCGTTACTGTTGAGGTAGTAATCGTCCCCAGATTCTCTCAGCGTTCCTGTTGAGGTAGTAATCATCCAAGGTTCTCTCACCGTTCCCGTTGAGGTAGTAACCAGCCCTGGTTCATTCATCGCCGTTTGAAGCTCCAGATTCAGCTCCTGTAACCAGTCAGGACACATCCATACAAAGGGTTTGAAGACCAGCTCCTGTAACAGGTCAGGTAATCATTTTCTTTTGCAGGTACGCAAGTTCTCGCTAAGGAATCTCCTATGCGATCGACAACCAGATGGCATCTATAAGCCCATCCACCATCCATCATCTCTCAGCATGGCATCTATAAGCCCATCATCCTATCCTTCAATCTCCAAATGGCATCTATAAGCCCATTTCCATCATCACACTACTATGTGAGCGCAAATTTCTGGGCACTCTAGTGTTCAATCATCTTCCACCTTCGGATTACGAAAGGCACGTCAGCCAATCTGCATCCTCAGGTCTAAGAAGATTGAACAGGGGCAACTGTTGTACCCCAAAATTTGCCCTCCCATATTCTTCAAGATTTGCCAAGTCAAAGCTTCAAAATCTCCCCAAGGGTTGCACAGTTCAAGGGCCTCCTAACAGTCAAAAATTAGGGTTTTGGTTCTGACAAAGAAAATGAGGTTTCCAAGGGTCCAATCAAGTCCCACATGCTTATAAACATGGTCAAGCATCCTCATACCAAGTTTCAAGACTTACAGCACAAAATTGCACAGTCAAAAACCCTAATTACTCAACAGTCAACTGTAGGGGCAAAATGGTCATTTGACAGTCAAAAGTTCAAATTTTTGGTCAACATCTTATTTTGAAGCCACAAACATCATTTGATCAATTCTTGATCATGATTCTCAAGGCATGGCTCAAAAAGTCTCAAGATGCAAAAGTTTCCATATTTGGACAGTTGAAAAAGTCAACTGTAACTTGACCAAGGCATAACTTCCACATGGTTTATCAGAAAAATTCCATCCAAAGCCCATTTTGAAGAGAAAGACATTTCCTACAACTCCTCTTCACACTTCAAGTCCAATAAATGCTCTCACAAAAAGTTATCAATTTCAACATTATAGGTCATTTTCAAAAGTCAACAAAAAGGGACTTTAAGTCAAAGGCCATAACTTGAGATTGATAAATCAAAATGACATGGGACTAAAGGAATTGGTTATAGGACTTCAAGACCTTTCCAAATTGTCCAAGAACATGATCAAAGCTTAAAAATTGAGCAAGATATGCCTTGTGGAAGTTGGGAAATTTTTGGGTATTTTGAAAAGTCAACTTTGCTTCAAATGCCTTAAAATTGCTAATGGGCCTCATTTTCTTCCAAGATTCATCATCCAAAGCATATACACGACCATTTGGCCCAAAGGGGATTTATTCATCATATTTATTTATTTATTTGAATTTTTAATTACAATTAATTCATTTAAATTAAATAAAATATGGAAAAATACTAAACCAAAGTTTTTAAATCTTTTTGTGCAGAATAAACTCTCCTTAAAAGCTCAAGATTCGTGCATAACCAAAATTGGAAGGTTTTGCCATGATTGGAATCAAAAACATGTGAAAAAGATTTGAAAAATTATGCATGAAAATCAAATATTCATTCCATCAATGCAAGGATTCTTTGGATCAAAAACTCAACCCTAATCCATCCTCATATAAGTGTGATCAAAACCTAATGCAAAAGAACCTCTAAGCTGCGCCCAAAGCTGAAGAAAAACATTGAAATTTTTGTGGAAAAAGTGAATACTGAAAACACGATTCCAAGGAGTTTCAAGGCAAAACATTAACTCCATTGCATTCCTGAGGCTTCAAGGAACGTATACTGATCAAAACCATCAACTCTAACGTCAAGAAACGGTAGGACGACCGTGTCCTGTTCGTGATTTTTTCCATATTCTTGTATCATAATTCATGCATTGTTTGCAATTTTTAATGTTGAATTTGTGTTCATTGGATCATTCTAAAGCTAACCATATGTTTTGATTGAGTTTTTGTGCATCACACGCGAAATCACCATTGGAGCGTTTTAGGGTTGCAGAGGTTCAAAATTGGGGCTTTACGTTTAAAGAAAAATTGGGATGTGAGACTTAGACCATTAAAACCAGGAGCTTTAGACGAATTCAAGGCATAGCTCGCGATCAATTTATGATCAAAGGATTTCTATTCGCTATTTTTTTATAGATCATGTAGTGGGGGTTTAAAACCCCCGCAATCTTGTTTCTTTTTTCAGGTAAAACGCAGAATGGAGGAGGAAGACGCTTAGGTGTCAAGATGTGAATGGGCAATTCAAAGATTAGCGCGCTTTTTATTTATTCAGGCCACTAACTTTTTTTCTCTTATAATAATTTCCTTCCACTAATGTTACAAAGAAAGCGTTTGGCCTAGCTGGTTAGTGCGTTGTCCATTGAATACTGGGACCTGGGTTCGATTCCCAGGTCCCCTCCCTTTCCCATATTATTTTCTTTTCTATATTCCCATGCAGCATATATTCCAGGGGCTTATCATATGACCACCATCCACGCTTGCCACGCGTTCAATAATCTCAGTCCAATGGTCCAGATCTAAAGCCTATGGAATGGTTCAGTCAATGCCTACACATGTGATTACCAGAAGTCAACGAAGGCCTTAAACATTGGGCCAGAATTACTGAATTATACCTCCAGTTTGGGGACAGAACCCCCCATTGGTTTGCTTTTCCATTCCTTTTTTATATTTTTTCTACTTTATTTGTTTTAATTAGTTTTAATTTAATTCTTTAAATTAATTTATTTTCATAGAATATAAAAATAATATAAAAACCAGAAAAGACAAAAAAACAAAAATATATTTTATTTTAATATCTTTGTAAATAAATCTCATTAATTAATTTAGTCTTAATTTTAGGTTTAAATTTTAATGTTTTTCTTAATAAACTTAAAAATTGTAGAATTAGGGTTTTAAGCACTTTTATCCTTTTTTCCTTTTTTCACCATATTAATTATTAATTATTAATTATTATTTTTTGTAAATAAAATTGCATTAATTAATTAGGTTAATTTTAGATTCAATTTTAACATATTTTTCTTAATAAATAAAAATAGCTAGAATTAGGTTTTAATTTCATTTAATTCTCATAAAAATCTTTAAATACAAAAAACTCCAAAAAAAAAATCTCTTTATTTTAATTTAATTAATTTGTTCATCGTAAGTTAATTTCATTAAAAAGGGTCCAACGCCCTCGCTTTCGATTTTAATTCTCTTCGCATTTTTGTTTCCTTTCTTATAATATTTATGTAATTCTCCCAAAGCCGTGTAAATTAGACGTTTTATATTTCTCACATTTTATTTTATGTCAAATCGGGTCCTGGATTTAATTTGGCGATGTGGACCCGCGCCTTTGTAATAGCGTCGAACTTTTAACTTCCGCATCTTTTTAACTGTCAATAAATTTGCATGCAAGAATGAATGTCAAAATAAAAATAACGCGTAGATCGCCCATGACATGAACAAGATAAATGTAAATGAACATGACACACAAATCACACACCACTCCTAGGGTACGCTTCACTGTTGCCTTGCCTCTCGAAAGGTGATCGTCGAGTAGAGGATGTTTTAGTAAGTCCTCATGATCCGGGAACCTGGCATGAGGGTAGCTTCTAAGGTATCTTCCTATTGCTCTGGTGATCACCATGTCCCGAACCTCGAATTGACCTGACACCTCCAACGGTGGTGCTACCTACCTCTCAATGGTGGGATGGCACTACTTTAAGGACATTTACACAGACGAATTCCTTTGGGTAGGTAGACGACTCTAGATACTTGCTCTAATTTCAAAACAAATCAAAAATACTTTTCACACCGACACCTTTTCAAAAAAAAATCTTTCGAAAGCAACTTTTCAAACACTCTTGAGGACCGATACAAGAGTCGAACTGAAATTTTCAAAGAAACTTTTTAAAACCCACAGTTGAAAAGCAAACAAACCATTTTTGAAAACACAATGAGCAAGTATCTAAGAGCCCATGGATAACCATGGATAGAAAGGGTGCTAACACCTTCCCTTTCTATAAATCTACCTCCCGAACCGAGAGATAATCTCATAAGGAATTTTGCTGTGCTTTTGTCCTGTCCATGTTGGAGAAAATAAAAGACGGTGGCGACTCTTGCTTCCGCGATATTTCGCGAACCAGCGTTAAACAGTCAGTTCTAAATCCACCGATCACAATATTCTTCCCATTTGTATGAATATATCTTACAGACTGAAAACCTTAGAGGATGGAAAATTCCTACGTATACAAAATTCGGGGGAGAATCTGGAGAGTCGACAGTGGAACATATTGCTAGGTATTTGATTGAATATGGGGATATGTCGAATAATGAAAACTTAAGGGTAAAACATTTTCCTTCTTCCCTTACTAAGGCAACTTTCACATGGTTTACCACTTTGCCTCTGAATTCGATTGACTCATGGAATAAGTTGGAAAAAAATTTCCATGAACAATTTTATGAGGGTCATTCAAAAATTAGTTTGGTTGAATTGTCAAACATTAAAAGAAGGTTTGCTGAAACCGTTGATGATTATCTAAATAGATTTAGGTCATTGAAAGCAAGATGCTTTACTCAAGTACCAGAACATGAGCTTGTTCAAATGGCTGCTGGAGGTTTAGATTATTCCATTAGGAAGAAAATAGATCCGACCTTCGTGAAGAGTATGTCACAATTAGCTGATAGAGTTTGACATCTAGAGCATCTGCGACTAGAAAAGGTCAGACATACTAAGGCTAGGACTAAGAAAGAAAAAGTAGCCTTCATATATTATGATGACACGGATCCCATTTGTGAGGGTGACTATACCTCACCAACAGAGGCAGAGGTTGACACGGTTAAAATGAAGCCAGAGCCAGCATATGAATGTAAATCACTATTTCATGCTAAAGGAAAAAATACAGTCGAAAACAATCCAAAATTTCCAGCGACAACTTATACGTTTGATGTCACTAAATGTGAAGAAAATTTTGATTTGCTAGTTAAATATGGTCAAATTTTAGTACCCCCAGGTGCTAAGTTACCACCATTAGAACAATGACAGAAAAGAGGTTTTTGTAAATTTCATAATTATCTTAGTCACACAACCTCTTAATGTTATCTTTTCAGGGATCTCGTACAAAAATCGCTGCAGGAGGGTAGATTGAAATTTGCTGCACGGAAAATGAAGATTGATACTGATACTCTTAGGCAAGAGGAGGCTTTCTTTCTTGACCCTGTTGACATCAACATGGTAGGAATTACTAAGTTTCCTGATGATGATATGCTCGAAGAGGGTACTGGAGAAAGTCCTGATGTCGACTTAGCTAATGTGTACCCAAGGCCTGAGGAGGACTTGCTAGACTTCCTTTACCGCTGTAAGAATAAAGGTTCACAAGCTTGCTTGTGTCCTAGGTGTGGCACCTTGATTGAAAAAATAGATGCTGAAATTTTCTAGAAGTTGTTGTTAGAAAAGAACAAGGGCAAGCCGTACAATCAAAGGTTCCCTACACCAAGGGACCCAATAAGAAATGTGGGAAACTCCCATGCCAAACCAAGAAGTTATATTCCTTCAGAAAAAGCTCCTAACGGTACTTGGATTAAGCCTCAAGGGAGAAGGGGGCGCCAATTGATGGTGCTATTGCTAGAGACCCAAATAAAGTAAAGTCGACTATTAACTACTGACATGAGTTTAAGTCTGAGAGGAAAAGTCATATTTCTGAAAATTACATGGGGAAGAATCCTATGACTCGAACCCAATGGAGACGCTTCCAGTGTCGAAATCAGGCTGAGAGGCAAGCATCTGCTGGCCAGATTGCTGCAAACAAAGCTGGAAATCAGAAGTAGTATAAAGTGAAGGTCAATTCCTATTCAAAAGAACGAATCAAAGAGTTCGTGAGTCGACCAGTTGCTAACTATTCTAAAGAAGTTACTGAAAATTTTAAGTCCGAGTCTGAAGAGAGTTTGAATATCTTAGTTAATGTGGTATCAATTCTGCTAGCAGAATATGATTGCTTAACTGAAGTGGAAGATTTAGCAGACATTGATGCTGAGGAGATGGCTTTACATAAGCCAACTTGTTACTTTGTTATGAATAATGGTTCGATTGAGAACCAAGATGCGTTCTTTGAAAGACCAGATATGGCCATGAGGAGCCATTTGAAGCCTCTTTTAATAAGGGCTAAGCTTGAAGGGCTGGTGTGATACGGTGGCAAAACCGACTGTTAATACTGGTTTTGCGTTTGTGTTTGCAAATGTTGCGGTAAGCAAGAGTCACCACCGACTTTTCTTTTATCCAAATTAAGGAAAGGGTGAAAAGAACAGAAAAAGACCTTTCGAGAGTTTTTTGAGTAAGGGGGGTAGATTATGGAAAGGGAAGGTGTTAGAACCCTTTCCATCCGTAGTTTTCTACGAGCTCTTAGATGCTTAACTCATGTTTTGAAAATTGCTTGTGCTTTATTTGTTTTGAAAAATCATTTTGAAAATGCCTTAGTGCGGCGATTCACTTTATGATAACTCTTGTATCAGTCCTCAAGAGTGTTAACAAAGCGAATGTTTTGAAAGTGTTTTGAAATGTTTTGTGTAAGTGTGAAAGTTTTGTTTTTGAGCAAGCATCTATGAACTATCTACTTATACTCGAAAGGTTTGTTCTTTTCCCCTTATCCTTTAGACATCTTTATCCTACTATTAGTGAGTAGGTAGCCATATCATTGGATGTTGAGGGACAATCGAAGGGACGTACAGTCATAAAGGCAACATGTGGAGACGCTTTAGCAATTTTGTCTAGGGACTAGATCATTTATCGAAAGGCAACATTGTAGGGTCATCGAGGGACTATGATCTTTGATTTATGGGTCTTTGCTAAAGCGCCCCTGTTTCAAGGGACATGACTGTTTTTTTCCGAAAAGCAACTAAAGTGGGCGTACCCTAGAGGTGTATGTGTGCAATGTATGCTTGTTTCAGTTATTTGTCTTTGAATTTAAGTTTGCTAGCGCTTTAAGTATAGTCTTTCTATACAAGCCTAATTACTAACAGTTAATATCTTGCAGAAATTTAAAGTGCGGGAATTTTAAATCCTACGCTATTACAATGCTTTGGGGAGGGGGTATTTACATGTCCAAATGGGGAATCAAAAAGTAAAAAGTCCTAAATTTAACTATTACAACCTTTTGCAGTTACATAAATATAAAATGAACGAAATTTAAAATGGGCGCGCGAATATGAAAAACAAGGTAAGCCTTAAAATACTTCTACATACTTAGTACTTTTTTGTCATTTTTATTAAGAAAAATACTTAAATTATAAAAAAATAATTTTTAACTAAATAAATAAAAGAGTGATAAATAAGATTTAATTAAAATTAATCAAAAGGAAACTAATTCTAATATTTTTTGGATTTTTATTATTGAGAAAAAGATTTGAAATGATTAAGTCTAAGTTCTAATTGATTTTAAATTACTTGAAATAAATCAAAATATAATTAATTAACTTGCACAAATTAAATTTAATTATATATAAAAAAACCTAAATCTATTTTTTATTTTATGATTAAATAAAAATGATTTTGAAAAAGTAAATATAAAAAGAAGTAAATAAAGAAATCCAACGTTAGTTTTGGCTAAAGGTCTCTGAATTTTGAGTTTCGAAGCTAAGCTTCCGATCAGTGTTGAGAATGGCATCTCATGAACCAGGCCTCAAAACTTACATGCTTCACGTCTAACCTGCTCTATGGACAACTACAAACGTGTATGCAAACGTCAAATAGATTAATAAATGCAAATTAACAAGATTAGATTTAATTAAACTATACCGAACGGTGCAACTTGTATGGATGACTGGGGTGCGCTCCAGGCCAAGGTGAGGAATGGAAATGACTCCTAGGAACCTCAGGATTGCAAATATGGCACGAGATTGGATGGAGGAAAGCTGAAGATCAGGTTTTGAATTTTCACAACTTTTGAACGATTTTGAGAGAGCTTTGTGAAGAGCTTTTGAAGAGATTTTTGAAGAGTAATTTCGTGCCCCTTTGCATATGGTTTTCTTATGCTTATATAGAGTTATGAATGAGGCAACATAAATGGCAAGGAGTCAATTAATCAAACCATGATAAAACAAAAATCAAACATATTGAAAACTTTCCATTTTTTTAGTTTGTTCTTGCCATTTTTGAAGATCCTTGTCTCTTTTTGAATGTTCAATGAACCTGGACCATTTGTATGTATCTTGCACGAAAATATTGGTCTTCTAATAGATCAAATCAAACCCAAATGTCGTGGCCCATTATTCTTTGTATTTATATTTAATTTATTTGATTTAATTCATATTTAAATGAATAAAAATTCAAATAAATAGAAATAAAAATCAAAATAGTGCATGGTTAGGTTTAGAGGTCCTTGGATATGTGGTAAACATTTTTGAATCATAAAAGTTATGTCCATTAACCTAAAAATACAATTTTGCTCAAAGTTGACTTCATGCATTTTTCACAAATTTTCCCAACTTGTGCAAACCGTAACTTGCCCAATTTTGATCTTTTGAAGATGATATTTGACTTTTTGGAAATCCCAAGATGTCCTCTATAATCTATATGTTTATCATTTTTCCTTTTGAAGACATTATCTTGATGTAAGTTGTCTTGACAAAAAGTGTCTTTTGTTGACTTTTTAAAAATGACCTGTAATATTTGAGCTTGTATCTTTCAACTGGTGTATTTCTTGAACTTTAGGATAAAAGAGAAGTTGTATGGAATTGTATTATCTTAAAAATTATCTTTCTTTGGGGAAAAATGGATGAATTATGTGAAAGTTATTCCTGGTCAAAGTTCAATTGTCTTTTCCTAGGAAACCCTAATTTAACAAATCTTGACTTTTGAGAATCTGAGGACTTTCCTTGAGGAATCATGATCAAGCCTTGATTAAATGATGAATAACACTTCAAAATGTTGATGTTAACCCAAAATCTCGAAGTTTGACTGTATATAGGCCACATTTGATTTTTGACATAGTATAGTTGATTTTCAGGTATTTGAGCAATTGACTGAGTAAACTTGTAGTTGAATGCATGAAATTTGTCATGGAAAATCTTGAAGGCATATTAGTACCATGGCAAACATTTGTGACCTTTGTATATTACACATCTTGATGAAAAGTGAAACCCTAATTAGAGGTTCATTGCTTAGGAGGAAAGTTTGTCTGATCAATTCTGGCCAACCTTGAGCAACTGAGGACCTCTAAAAGCATGTCTTTAGTGAAAATAGGAGGGAAAATTTTGGGGTACAACAGCTGCCCCTGTTCAATATTCTTAAACCTGAGGATTTAGATTAGCTTGTCTTCCTTTCGTGATCTGAAGGTGGAAGAGGATTGAACAATATAGTGCCCAGAAATTTGCACTCGCATGAAGTAACACTATTAGTTGATGCTAATCGGGAATGGGCTTACAAATGCCATTTGGAGTAGATGATTGAGAGTTGTCGGAGATGGGCTTAAAGATGCCATCAGAAGTAGATGAATGAGAGTCATAAATGGTCCCTTTATGGGGATTCCTGTTCCTGTTGTCCGAGGAGGAGTCCACTGGGGGATGTTGATTTCTGTTGTTTTCATGTTTGAGGAAAACTCTATGGGGAATAGAGTCTAGGAACTTCAGTTGTCCATGACTCTATTGAGGGGTTATCTCTAGATTGGAGAGATGAAAGTTTTCTATTTTCTGGTTGAAATCTAGGCTTCGCAATAATTTGCTGGGAAGAATGACATTAACTGCTATTTGGAAATGTATCAGAAGAAACCTGTGTAAGGCTGTTTCAGGATGAGTCTGCGTAAGACTTCATCTGGAAGTGTATGAGAAGGAACCTGGGTAGGGTTATTTTAGGAGATATATAAGAGGGAGCATGGGTATGGCAGTTTCAGGATGAGTCCGGGTAAAAATGCATCTGGAAATTGTAAGAAGGAACCTAGGTAGGGTTACCTCAGGATGAGTCCGTGTAAAACTGCTTCTGGAAATTGTGAGAATGAACCTAGGTAGGGTTGCCTCAGGATGAGTCTATGTAAAATTGCATCTGGAAATTGTGAGAAGGAACCTGGGTAGGATTTCTTCAGGATGAGTCCGTGTAAAACTGCATCTGGAAATTCAAGAGAAGGAACCTGGGTAGGGTTACCTCAGGACGAGTCTGTGTAAAACTGCATCTGGAAATTCAAGAGAAGGAACCTGGGTAGGGTTGCCTCAGGATGAGTCTGTGTAAAACTACATCTGAAAATTCAAGAGAGGGAACCTGGGTAGGATTGCCTCAGGATGAGTTCGTGTAAAACTGCATATGGAGATTGTGAGAAGGAACCTGGGTAGGGTTACTTCAGGATGAGTCAGTGTAAAACTTCAGAAGGAGGGAGAAGGAACCCGTGTAAGATTGCTTCATGAAGATCCCGTATAAAGTTGTATTTGGAAGTCAGAAGAAACCCATGTAAGATTGTTTCATGATGAGCCCGTGTAAAGCTATATTTGGAAGTCAGAAGAAACCCGCGTAAGATTGCTTCATGATGAGCCCGTGTAAAGCTGTATTTGAAATTCAAAAGAAACCCGTGTAAGATTTCTTGATGATGAGCCTGTGTAAAGTTGTATTTGGAAGTCAGAAGAAACCCGTGTAAGATTGCTTCATGTTGATCTCGTGTAAAGTTGTATTTGGAAGTCAGAAGAAACCCGTGTAAGATTGCTTCATGATGATCCCGTGTAAAGCTGTATTTGAAAGTCAGAAGAAACCCGTGTAAGATTACTTCATGATGAGCCCGTGTAAATTTGTATTTGGAAGTCAAAAGAAACCCGTGTAAGATTGCTTCATGATGAGCCTGTGTAAAGCTGTATTTAAAATTCAAAAGAAACCCGTGTAAGATTGCTTCATGTTGAGCCCGTGTAAAGCTGTATTTGGAAGTCAGAAGAAAACCGTGTAAGATTGCTTCATGATGAGCCCGTGTAAAGCTGTATTTGGTTGCACAGATAATTACTCTGTTTTGTTTCAGGAGCTAATCATGGACCTGTTGAAAATTGTTGATGATAAATATTTTTTGACTGATCTTTCCTGAAAAGGTAAAACATTAGTTGTATGCAATGTCATGATGTATGAAATGCATTGTGTAATGGTGTTCTCAGAATAAATGAGATCGGGATGTATGCATTTGTACTATAGATGCTATGACGTTTGTAGAATGATGTGTGAATGCAATATGTGAATGTATCAGTTGTTCTATTACAGTGCTATTGAATTAGGGAAAATAAATCCCTGATTGCAGCTGGCGATGAAGAATGTAGGTTTTCAGATTTTGTTGAAGCTGAACTGCTGGGAGATGATGTTCTGTTGTTAGAGAAATAAACTTTGTTGGGGAAGGAAAGCTCTCTGCACTGCCTGAGGATTTTGGGGAATCTTGAGAAGTTTGACGACTTTACTGGGGAAACCTGATGTCGGAGCAGTAGTTGGAAATTCCTGTTCTGCCAGGGATATAAGAACACCTGACATCACTAGGTGGTAAGCTGAGGATATGGCGGAGAATTTTTATTAAGATGCCCCTGCCTCTGTACCTCCTGGAGAAAGTACCTGCGGAGACTTTGTGGATGGTTTTAGTGTCATCCCAACTCCTAGGGTGCTTGGTAAATGCTGATCAGGATGATAAGTCTTCTATTGATAAATAAATGACAAGATGACGGGACATAGTCGTACGTTTTTAATCCCTAACTTTTTCCTGGACTGCCCTTTCGGGTTTCCAGTCCACCGGGATACCCTTTTTTGCTCAAGCCGCCTTTTCATGTTTTCGACTTGCCGGGTGTACAATCTTTTTGTATATATCCCTAATTTTTTCTAGAACTCCTTTGGTTCGCCGGGATGCCCTTAATTTTGCCCAGGCCTGTCAACCTAGCGGGTCTTTTTCATGCATAGTATTTTTTGACTATGTCTGCGCTCATAGGATGTGGGGAGTTATCACCGTCTATGACAACAAGTGTTGTAAAAATGCCAGAAAATGTTTATGTGATCGCATGTGCCCTTTCATACGTGGGAGCCTGTGTGAGGCTGCTTTGGGATGAATCTGGTGCACCTAATGTTTGATCATGTTTCTGATAGTCTTGAATTTCCTAGGTATCTTTTCTAAGAACTGTCATGGAAGGATTCAAAGACATGATACTAACACCATCTGATACTACTGGCACAGACAAGCAATTTGGTGGCACCAAAAATTCAAATTTCACAGTGATTTTCTGTTGGAATCCCTGATCAATGTAACAACCCTGCGACTGATTCAGATGGAGATCTACCCCTGGCTATTCAACATTATTGGAGAGATTATTTTCATATTGGCTTGACTGCCCCAGATTAATTAGACACCATGCCATGCCCCTTGATTACGAAAGGCTTATTACTGGGAATGTTTTTTTCCGTCTGAGGTGATTTTGTCCATTGAGGGGGTCTTTGTTCCCTGAATATTCATTGTGTGAATTTCTCTGCAATTTGAATAATTAACCATATGCAAACAATGTTATTTAAAGAATGCAAAGCTTATGTCTGTCTTGAAATTTTTTTACAATGTGTTTTTTGTAGTAAAATAAAATTTGCAAGAATGTGATATCAACTCATGATTTATAGCAAACCTTACATGAGTCAGGATACCTTTGTAACAGTATGCTCTCAAACTAACCCATGATTCAGCTAGGACTTTTAAGGGTTATAACGTGGCCTGGTTCACGATTTAAGAAACAAAGGATAAAGGCTCAAAATTTATTTGTACCCACCCGTTCTTTATGATGTTCTTCAGTCCTATGGTCAGTTAATTGTGCATTTTGAATCCCAGTTGAGTTCTGGAATGTTGGCCCCGATATTCCGGTGATGGTTCAGAAATTGAACGTTTGTTTGAGAAGGCAGTCATTTTTGTGACCTTTTATTTTTGTTGAGGATTTATAGGACTTCTTTCTTTTTTTATTTTGCTATCCCTGTCTTTTTCCTGAATTGTTTCTTTTGTGATTACAGCCAGCGAGATGCCCCAGTTTTTTTCTTAAGTCTCCTTCATAGGTTTTGATTTAATGGGCTTTTATTTTGAGAGATAATGACTGCCTGTTCTTAATGATTATATGGAACCATCACCATCTTTTGGAGAGCATCTTCTACACTATTTGTCATGTATGAAGGGAAAGCTTGCGACTGAATACACATCTGAATTAACTGAGAAAACTACCATGCCCCAGGTTATGATTAAGGGTTTTAATTTGTGTGAAAAGAAAACTCTTACTTCTTAGGCTCAAAGGGGTTGAGTAGGGATTATCTTCCTTATAACTCCATTGTTTAGGATTTGAAACAACGCATGTACATCGTCAGTGAGGTCTGTTCAAAAGTATACTGTAGAGATTGTGGTATCGTTCTCGTCATCCTCCCTCTAAAGGCTTAGAGCTTTTAATCAAGAGTTTAATATCACAAAAGGGAAGTAAGAAGGCAGTTTAAGCATAATGAAAACAAATTAATTTAAGACAAACATGTGCAATGCATTAATGAAATAACAAAGTTTTACATGACAATAATTGTTTGAGCAAACAAAGAAAATACAACTTGAGAATTTAAATGAACAAAAATGCTCTCAATCCTGGCCATGATTTGGCATGGGAGCAGTGATCACGTTGGGAGTCTCAGGAGGTTCGAACTCAATCTCCTTGGCGTCAATCATATTTTGAATCTTGTATTTCAGTGCCCAACAATCATTAGTATCGTGCCCAGGACTGCCAGAATGATAGGCACACCTTGCATCAGGATTGTAGTTGGGAGAAGAAGTCTTAAGGTTTGGATGAGGTCCTATTAACGTAATCAAATTCATCCCCAACATATGTTGTAATTCTTGAGACATCGGCATGTTGATCTTGGTAAACTGTCTCTTAGGCTCGTCTTGCCTTCGCTGATTACCCCATTGTTGTGGTCATTGCATGCGTGCCGAATTAGAGACCAGCACCGCCCCTACAAATTGGTGGTAGTCTGCCTTATTACAACCCTTATGGCCATACACATCATTGGCTTCCCTCTTACTAGCAAATGGCTTCTTCTCAGCATTAGAAGATGCAGCCATCGGGATCTTCCCACTCTTGATACCACTTTCGATCCTTTCTCCAATCAGAACCATCTTTGTGAACCCGGATGAGGAACTCCTAATCAGCATATTAAAGAACGGGTCTGTCAGAGTGCCCATGAACATGTCTACCATTTCCCGATCATTAAGAGAAGGTTGTACCCTGCCAGCTAGATCCCTTCATTTCTGGGCATATTCCTTGAAGCCTTCGCTAGAACCCATAGACATGCTTTAAAGTTGTGTACGAGTTAGAGCGAGGTCAGCATTATATTAGTACTGCTTGTAGAAAGCAGCAACCAAGTCTTCCCAGGTATGAATGTCTGTTCTTTCTAGCTGATAGAACCACTCCAGTTGCATGCCATCTAAACTTTCTTGGAAGAAATGGACCCATAACTTTCGGTCAGTAGTGTGAGGCTGGATCTTCCTGACATAGGACCTTAAGTGCAACTTAGGGAAAGAGACACCACCATACTTAGAAAATGTGGGAACCTTGAACTTTGGTGGGATGACCACTCCAGGAACCAGCCCTAAATCTTCAAAGTCCAAGCCAGGTACCTGTTGAATCTCCATAGCGTTAAGACGATCCTCCAGCTGTTTGCATTTATCACCAGCAAAAGGATATTGTTCCTCAGAGTAATCATCTTTTTCATCAGCCTCGGGGTTGTTGAGTTCTTCATGATTATCCCCTTCGTTTGATGGAGTTGTGAGATCTAGATCTCATTTAACCGGTCCACTGAGTCTTCTTCCCATATTCAAGATGCCTTCCGGTTTCTTTGCCTTCTTCTTCTTCTCTTTGAAAACGAGAGCTTTCAGTTCTTCCTGCCCCTAGGTCAAAGCCATGAACATTTGTTGGAACTGGGCGTTTTGAGCTTGAAGGTCTTTTACTGTTTGTTCAAGGGCCATTTCTTTTTCTGAAATAAACAGCGAAAAAATGAGAAACATGTACTGGAAGACCTGTTATGAAATGGCATGCATGCAATGTTTTCAAGGATCTCGCGAGGTAAATAAGAAAATATCAGAAGTTGAAATTTGCAGCTTTGATTGAAGAACTTCGTATCGTTGAGTGTCCTTCTACGAGAGTCAAGCTCACCATATCAAGTGGGTCATAACCCCTTACTCAAGTTGTCGTGTTTTGGTCTTTTGATGGCATTGGCTAGAGAAAAATAAATCCCATTGCCTCTTGCTAGACGTCTAATTTATCATAACCTGCATCACAAACCCTTGAGATCCTTGAAATGGTTAAGGAAATGTTGTGGCATGATGTTATGATGTATATGCTATGCGTTAAGAAAAAGTGTAAGATGATGAAGATAAGTGAGTATAAGAAGTCCAAGTTACTGGATAATGACTGTAAACAAATCTTGCAAGGAGATCATGTTGTTAGATAAAAACCCTGCAAGTAGCTCAAGTTGAAAGCAAACAAATCACACAAGCAGCCTTAGGGTTAGGCTTGCCGGGGTCTGTAGGTAAGTACCCTCTTGAAATTTAGTTGGCTCAACCTGTCCTAGTAATAGTAACCAGATTCTAAGGGATCTCAATATCGCTGATCTTTCCCATAAGTTTTGTTCCGATTGACAATTGACTTTCCACCAAACAAAACTCGGGAGTCAAATCTCAATGAGTGTAGTTTAGAGTATCAACCGACTTAGGACTACACCAAATACGGATATCTCACTACTTCCTAATGGCCAAGTTGGTCAATTAAAGGTTCTAAGGCCAGTTGATGCTTTATGACACCACGCAGCGGCCCCGTATTCTCCTTGATTACTCAAGGGCTACCGATTCCAACCAAAGTGTCATATCAACATAGCTATCGCTTCAACCGTGTCGGTATACCCTGTACAGTTTCCACGATCTATTGCTACTTACCTAAAAGGTGCCCCAGTTTCGGGTGTAGGATCTATAATAACAACCCAAACAATCCCAAAAGGTAAAGTAAACAAAGCATACAAAAGCAGTTTAAATAATGAACTAACTCTAAGGTAACCCCACTTTTTATAATTCCCCAGCAGAGTCTCCAGTTCTGTGATACGGTGGCATAACCGACTGTTATACTGGTTTTTCATTTTGTATTTGCAAATGTTGCGGTAAGCAAGAGTCGCCCCTGACTTTTCTTTTATCCAAATTAACGAAAGGGTGAAAAGAACAGAAAAAGACCTTTCGGGAGTTTTCTGAGCAAGAGGGGTAGATTATGGAAAGGGAAGGTTTTAGCACCCTTTCCATCCGTAGTTTTCTACGGGCTCTTAGATGCTTAGCTCATTTTTGAGAATTTCTTGTGCTTTGTGTGTTTTGAAAAATCGTTTTGAAAATGCCTTAGTGCGGCAATTCACTTTATGATAACTCTTGTATCAGTCCTCAAGAGTGTTAACAAAGTGAATATTTTTGAAAGTGTTTTGAAATGTTTTGTGTAAGTGTGAAAGTTTTGTTTTTGAGCAAGCATCTATGATCTATCTACTTATACTCGAAACATTTGTTCTTTTCCCCCTATCCTTTAGACAGTGCAATCCTACTATTAGTGAGTAGGTATCCCTATCATTGGATGTTGAGGGACAATCGAAGGGACGTACAGTCATAAAGGAAACATGTGGAGACGCTTTAGCAATTTTGTCTAGGGACTAGATCATTTACCGAAAGGCAACATTGTAGGGTCATCGAGGGACTATGATTTTTTATTTATGGGTCTTTGCTAAAGCGTCCCTGTTTCAAGGGACATGACTGTTTTTTTCCGAAAGGCAACCAAAGTGGGCGTACCCTAGAGGTGTATGTGTTCAATGTATGCTTGTTTCAGTTATTTGTCTTTGAATTTAAGTTTGCTAGCGCTTTGTTTACAATTTTTCCATACAAGCCTAATTACTAACAGTTAATATCTTGCAGAAATTTAAAGTGTGAGAATTGTAAATCCTACGCTATTACAATGCTTCTGGGAGGGGGTATTTACATGTCCAAATGGGGAAACAAAAAGTAAAAAGTCCTAAATTTAACTATTACAACCTTTTACAGTTACATAAACATAAAATGAACGAAATTTAAAATGGGTGCGCGAATATGGAAAGCGAGGTAAGCCTTAAAATACTTCTACATACTTATCACTTTTTGGTCATTTTTATTAAGAAAAATAATTAAATTAAAAAAAAATTAACTAAATAAAGAAAAGAGTGATAATAAGATGCAAGTAAAATTAATCAAAAGGAAACCAATTCTAACATTTTTTGGATTTTTATTATCGAGAAAAAGATTTGAAATGATTAAGTCTAAGTTCTAATTGATTTTAAATTACTTGAAATAAATCAAAATATAATTAATTAACTTGCACAAATTAAATTTAATTATATATAAAAAAACCTAAATCTATTTTTTATTTTATGATTAAATAAAAATGATTTTGAAAAAGTAAATATAAAAAGAAGTAAATAAAGAAATCTAACGTTAGTTTTGGTTAAAGGTCTCTGAATTTTGCGTTTCAAAGCCAAGCTTCCGATCGGTGTTGTGAATTACATCTCATGAAACAAGCCCCAAAATCTACATGCTTCACGTCCAACCTGCTCTATGTACCACTACAAACATGTATGCAAACTTCAAATAGATTAATAAATGCAGATTAACAAGATTAGATTTAAATAAACTATACCGAATGACACAACTTGTATGGGCGACTCGGGCGCGCTCCATGCCAAGGTGAGGAATGGAAATGGCTCCTAGGGACCTCAGGAGTGCAAAGATGGCACGAGATTGGATGGAGGAAAGCCGAAGATCAGGTTTTGAATTTTCACAACTTTTGAACGATTTTGAGAATTTTGAGAGAGCTTTGTGAAGAGCTTTTGAAGATATTTTTGAAGAGTAATTTCGTGCCCCTTTGCATATGGTTTGCTTATGCTTATATAGAGATATGAATGAGGCAACATACATGAAAATGAGTCAATTAATCAAACCATGATAAAACAAAAATCAAACATATTGAAAACTTTCCATTTTTTGAGTTTGTTCTTGCCATTTTTGAAGATCCTTGTCTCTTTTTGAATGTTCAATGAACCTGGACCATTTGGATGTATCTTGCACGAAAATATTGGCTTTCTAATAGATCAAATCAAACCCAAATGTCATGGCCCATTATTCTTTGTATTTTTATTTAATTTATTTGATTTAATTCATATTTAAATGAATAAAAATTCAAATAAATAAAAATAAAAATCAAAATAGTGCATGGTTAGAAAATTCATTATTCATCGTTCATCGTTCAAAAGTTCAATGAACCTGGAAAATTCATTATTCATCGTTCATCGTTCATCGTTCATCGTTCATTCATCGTTCATCATTCAATGAACCTGGAAAGAAAATTCATTATTCAAGGCTTTAAAACTCAAAAACATCATTCATCATTCATCATTCAAATTCTACAAATTTATGTCATCAAACTCTACATCATTCACACTTTTACAACCAGAGATTACACGTTTTTCTAGTGAGCCAATATTGGTACAGAAGCCTTCATTTACTTCTTATCCTCCACCGGGTGGTCGGTCTCAGCAGGGGTTATATCCAGGAGATCGTTCCAACCTCCTTAGTAATATGTTGCAGCAACAATTACAACTTCATAATGGACCAGTTTCTCCTCACTTGATGACTCAGTTGCAACAGCATAGACCGCATCGTCCTATTCAGCAATCTGCAGGCTACTTGTCAGGTTTCCAGCCCCATTTATTTAACCCCCATCTTTCCTCTAGCTTATCCATCAGTTCAGCCCTGCACTTTGTTCATAACCAATAAATCAGAAAACAATGGAAAATATAAGAAAATTGGAAATGAAATTAAACCATAACAGAACTTCCAACTGTCAAAACCAACTCCTAACAGTCAACAACCGCATAACCAATTTCTAACAGATTTACAAACTGCAAACAGCTAACAAACCTTTAACAGAATTACAAATAGAACCTGACAAACCTCTCCTAACCAACTGCCACATAACTTCACTAACAAAACCAAAACAGAATTCACTACCAATAACCAAAACAGAATTCACTACCAATATCCAAAACAGATTTCTAAACCCTTAACTGTCAAACAAAACTAGTAACTAACTTCAACAGAACTCAACTGAAACTAACTTCTAACATAATTTTTCCCTAACCATTCTCTAAAAGCAGCCCTGCATAATAACCCTCCATAACAGATCCAAAACTAGTAGAATGTCAAAAACACAAAGCAAAAACAGAATTTCTAACTTAACCATTCCCTAACAACCCTAAGCTCCTAACCATATAACTAACTCATAGCATTTTTACAAAAGGGGCTCACCTTCATTCATTGGACTCTCGGTTTTTCTCTCATCTTTGTGCAACCGAATCTCAACCATAATCTTCATCTTCAATCTATCAGCATTATCATCCTTTAAAGATTTGTCAACCGACAATTACTGTAACAACATCGAGGCATCGACTTGTTCCAAAATTATCCTCCATCAGTACTGAGTTTATTCATCTGTGATTCTTCTCGTCAATTCTACAACAACACCGAAACCACGACCGTTTCACAGAACCGCTACTGCAAATATCAACAACAATACACAAAAAAATCTCAGCAGCAAACAGAAGCGACGGTAAATGAAAAAGAATTCAAACACACAAAAGGAAGAAGAAGAAAGCAGAGAGACGAAATCATATCTGAAGTTTGAAGATTCTTCGGGTTTCTCGACGTAATATCAAAGACGTAGAAGAAGGAAAGATGAGTCAGAGATGGAGTCCAGCTCAAACGCTGTGACGTGGTAGCCGGAGTTTGCGCGGAGTTGAGATGAACCTTGACGAAGGTGAATCAGATCGAGGAGAACGGAGACAGGTAAATCGCTGAAGCCATGACAGAAGGATGATGGTAACGAGCGCGATGATGGCGTCGTGCTGAAACGATGAAAGAAGGTGGAATCGGATCAAAGCGGCGGTGAAGGTGAAGAGATGTGCGGTGCCGTTCAAGCTTCGTGAGGGAGATGAAGAGACAGATTTTTTCCTCAACCCTATCTCCTTTACAAAACCGCATAATTTCAATTTTTTTCTTGAGTTTCTTTTTTAATATAAGTAAATAATGTTAAATAAAAAAAGCTGAATCAAGTCATGGATATAAAGATGGACCGAAAAATCCTAATCCTCAGGCCCATCATCCAATTTTTGGTAGATCTTAGATCATGCACAAAACAAAAAAACTGGTCATGGACTCAACCAGTTGGGCTAGCGCCCTTACTAAGCCACACACCCTGAATTCAGCTTATACCCCCTGACTCTTCTAATTTTTCTTTTTTTATTATTTTAGTTTTTCTTCTAGTTTAATTTTCTCTCTCAATTGATAATAAAATGATACAAAATAATAGAATATTTTAGAATTCTTCAGAATTTCTTTTTAGAATTTCGATTAGAATCTTTTTACTATTTTATTTTTCATATTTGGTAATCATTTTTATTGCCATTTTTAGTCAAGATTTTTGTGATAGTATCGATGTAACTCTTGTAATATGGAATGCTCAGGGTTAATTCTTCAATCACTCGTTCAAGGGAACTTTGGTAGAATTTTCTTATCGCTTGCACAGTTTCGAAGAGGCAACGGACCTCCTCCGTTCGGTATCGTCACAACTCTATTTTATTCTTACTTTACCGCAATCCATATGCATGCTAACTTTAGGTAGAATTCCCCCAAAATTCTAACTTCAGGTCTACTACTGCACGATAACATTAGGTTTAGAAATAGGCTAGTCCCCATTTGACTTTTCTTTCTCCTTTCGCATACGCATTTTAAACAAAAACTTCTTTTTTCTTTCAAAATTCAAGACATTTTAAAACTACAGATGAGAATCACGCCCGCGCTTAGTATGGGAAATGATAAGCGGGTCTCTTCTCGATCTTATTGTTTTTCATCTCAAGCCTAGGTGTGGTTCAATTCTCAAAGACCCCTTTCATGACTAAGTAGAAAAATGGCTAATATCTCTCTCTTGAGATCGACTAGTCATTATCTACAACAAAAATAAAAAACAAATTCAAACCACTTGTGCGCTCGAGCACCTTTCTTTAAAACCCTTTTCAGGTAAGGACACGATTAATTTACTTCTGTGCCAACGCATAAGTCTCCAAAGGTCAAGCTGCGGCAGAAGGCGGAATTAACTTCGTCCATAAAAAACACAAAAAAAAAACATATGAGCCGAACTACGGTAGCTCTGATTCCTCAAAAGGATACGTAGGCATTGGGGTAGGGTCCAAGCGAGCACAAATTTATTTTCCCTACATTCTTTTCTCATTTCTTTTGCATGCATTATCCCTTTAGCAGTATAGTAAACAGTAAGCATAAATTGAACACACCCATAAGATAGACAACAAGAGTGGATACCGTAGAGTACTACGGGCGTGTGGGGTGCTAATACCTTCCCCTCGCGTAACAGACTCCCTTACCCAATCTCTCGGTTGCAAGACCGTGACTTCTCCCTTCTCAGGTTTTCTCGATGTTTACCTTTCCCTACATGTGGTATAAAAGACGTTCGATGGCGACTTCATTGTTTGATGATTTTCAGCCGGTTGTTTCAGCTGGCGACTTCACTGGGGATAGGTCGACCAAATGCTGGTCCATCCCGGAGTCGCTCCTAGCTCTTGCTTTCTTTCATTTGGGTGTTTATCTTTACCCTTTCAGTTTATTCATTCATTTTGTATACACTTAAGCGTATGTATGCATCACATTTTACTGTTTTCCATATACTACTACTGTACTGGATTTGCTTCTTGTTTCGGTTGGGATGCTACTATTGAGGTAAAAGGCCCAGTACCTAGGTCAGAGTGCACTAGGACACCTAGGAATAGAGTGGGGGCATGACGGCTATAGGACGTGGTCCAATTAGTGCAGTCATGTCATATACCACGCTCGGATGAGGTTCAAATGAATTACTATCAACACCCACGTCTGTGGGTAAGCCCATAGCACTTTCAGGCGGACCCGTGATTTTCGAGTTACCATTGCCTTACCCTGACCTAGTCTTCACCCGTGAGTGGGAAGGGGATCTTTATTACAGGGGCGGATGGTGACTGTGTTCAGATGGTTATTGTGATCGGTGGATCTGGAATTGACTGTTTAACGCTGGTTCGCGAAATGTCGCGGAAGCAAGAGTCGCCACCGTCTTTTATTTTCTCCAAATGGAAAGGACAAAAGCACAGAAAAATTCCTTATAGAGATTGCTCTCGGTTCGGGAGGTAGGTTATAGAAAGGGAAGGTGTTAGCACCCTTTCTATCCATGGTTATCCATGGGCTCTTAGATACTTGCTCACTTGTGTTTTCAAAAATGGTTTGTTTGCTTTTCAACTGTGGGTTTTAAAAAGTTTCTTTGAAAATTCCAGTTCGACTCTTGTATCGGTCCTCAAGAGTGTTTGAAAAATTTGCTTTCGAAAGCTTTTTGAAAAGGTGTCGGTGTGAAAAGAGTTTTTGATTTTGTTTTGAAATTAGAGCAAGTATCTACGAGAACCTACCTACCCTAAGGAATTCGTCTGTGTAAATGTCCTTTAAAGTAGTGCCATCCCACCATTGAGAGGTAGGTAGCACCACCGTTGGAGGTGTTCGGGTCAATTCGAGGTTCGGGACATGGTGATCACCAGAGCAATGGGAAGACACCTTAGAAGCTACCCTCATGCCAGGTTCCCGGATCATGAGGACTTACTAAGACATCCTCTACTCGACGATCACCTTTCGAGGCAAGGCAATAGTGAGGCGTACCCTAGGGGTGGTGTGTGATTTGTGTTCCGTTTTCAATTATTTTATCTTGTCATGTTATGAGTGATCTATGCGCTTATTTTTATTTTTGTCCATTCATTCTTGCATGCATTGATTTAGCAGTTAAAAATTGCGAAAAGTAAAAGTTCTAAAGCTATTACAAAAGGCGCGGGTCCACATCGCCAAAATTTCCAGAACCCGATTTGACAGAAAAATAAAGACTTAAAGAAAAGTAAAGTGCGAGAAATTAAAATGTTACATGGCCTTGGGAGAGGTACATAAAAATTATACGGAAAAGAAATAAACATGCGAATTAAATAAGAAAAAACGAGGGCGTTGGACCCTTTTTTGCAAAATTGAATTAAATGATTAAATTAATTAATAAAAAAGGAAAAGAAATTATTTTTTTAGTTTTTTGTATTTATATGATTTTAATGAAAAAGAATTAATTGAAATAAAATGCTAACCCTAATTCTAGTTGTTTTTAGTTTATTAAGAAAAGATTAAATTTTAACCTAATATTTAACCTAATTATTTACATGCCATTTAATTATAAAAATAAATAATAGGAAATATTTAATTATTATGAAAGAAAAGAAAAAAAGGATAAAAATGATTATAAACCCTAATTCTACCAATTTTAGATTTTTATTAAGGAAAATATTACAATTAAACCTAATTTAATAACTAAAATTAATTAATGCAATTTATTTACAAAAATACTAAAATAAAAATATTTATTATTTTTTATCTTTTCTGATTTTTTGGTGTTTTTTATATATTATGAAAATATTAATTAATTAAAAAAAATAATTTAAAGAAAGTAAAAATAATGAAAAAATAAAGAATGTAAAAAAGGGTTTGCAAACCTAGGGGGGTGTTGTCCCCAGTTGTGAGGTGAAACTTTAGCAATTTAGGCCCATCTTTTGCAAAGCCTGGTGGACTTTTGTGCCAGCGTGCAGGTGTATTGACCAACGATCATGGTGCTCCTCTGATCAGAGCCACTGGATCAATCTCTGTGGGCGCGTGGCAATCTGGATCAAGGGATGCATGGTGGTCTTCAAGGCTTGAACTTAGTGAAAAAATAATATGGAAAGGGTGAGGACCTGGGGCTCGAACCCAGGTCTTGATGAATACCAATGCTATGTCTTGCCAAACGAACCAAACGCGTTTTCTGTATATCACATAACAAACAAATATTATAAAATAAAATAATGCGTTAGTGATTTTTTCAGCGCGAATTTTTGAATCACCCAATCGCTGTTAGCCACATAGTCATCTTCCTCCTTGTTGGTTTATTTTCTGAAACATAAAAGAAACAGGCAACGGTTTTTGAACCATTCCCTTAGGCACGTTTCTGGAAAATAGCGAATAGGAATCCTCGCATTAGAAATTAGGCGCGACATATGGATGTGATTGTCGTGAAGCTTCTGAACCTGATGGTGCCATTATCATGCCCCAATTGTTCCTTGAATGAAAAGCCCTAAATTTCCAAGTCTGAAACCCTAAAATATGACAATGGTGGTTTTGCATACAGTGCATAAAAATCTAATCAAAGTATATGGTTAGCTTTAAAAGACATCGCTTAGTATGAATCTACAAATAAAATGCCATGAATATGCTTAGAACTCAGAATACGAATATGCATTATTATGAAAAAAAATTGATTCTGTACAATGATTTAAGGCGTTAGGGTTGGTGTTCTTGATCCAGGTACGTTGCTTGATGTCCCAGGGATGCAATGGAATGAATTTCTTGGCTTCAATCGACCTGCAAATGTGTTTTCAGATTTGGAATTTTTAAGCAAAAATTCAAGTTTTGTTCTTCAGGTTCTTGCGCAGCTTTTTGGTAATGAGCATTAGGTCTTGCTTGTGTATGTATAGGAGAGTGATTTAGGTTAAGAAACTTGATCAAAATCCATGCATTGATGTGAAAAATATTTGATTTGCAAACCATAATTTTTCAATCTTTTTTCATGCTTTTTAGCTCTCAATCATATCCAATCAACTTCAATTCTTCCCTAATCTGATTTGCACGAAATATTGGAGATATTATATGCACAAAAAGATTTGAAATAGTAGGTTTGACATTTTTCATGTATTTTAATTAATTTAAATGAATTATTAATAATAAAAATCCAAATAAATAAATAAATAATGAAGAAAAACTTCCCTTTGGGCAAAATGGTCATGCACATGCCTTGGATAATGAATTGTGGAAGAAAAAGAGGCCCATTAGCAATTTTAGGTCATTTGAATCAATGTTGACTTTTCAAAATATCCAAACATTTCCCAACTTCCACAAGGCATAACTTGCTCAATTTTTAAGCTTTGCTCATGTTCTTGGACATTTTGGAAAGGTCTTTGAGTCCTATAACCAATGCCTTTGGTCCCATATCATTTTGATTTACCAATATCAAGTTATGGCCTTTGACTTAAAGTCCCTTTTTGTTGACTTTTGAAAATGACCTATAATGTTGAAATTGATAACTTTTTGTGAGAGCATTTCTTGGACTTGAAGTGTGAAGAGGAGTTGTAGGAAATGTCTTTCTCTTCAAAATGAGCTTTGGATGGAATATTTATAATAATCCATGTGAAAGTTATGCCCTGGTCAATTTACAGTTGACTTTTTCAACTGTCCAAATAAGGAAACTTTTGCATCTTGATGATTTTTGAGCCAAGCTTTGAGAATCATGATCAAGCATTGATCAAATGATGTTTGTGGCTTCAAAATGAGATGTTGACCAAAAATTTGGACTTTTGACTGTCAAATGACCATTTTGCCCCTGCAGTTGACTGTAGTGCAATTAGGGTTTTTGACTGTGCAATTTTGTGCTGAAAGTCTTGAAACTTGGTATGAGGATGCTTGACCATATTTATAGGCATGTGGGACTTGATTGGACCCTTGGAAACTTCATTTACTTTGTCAGAACCAAAACCCTAATTTTGACTGTTAGGAGGCCCTTGAGCTTTGCAACCCTTGGGGAATTTTGAAGCATGACTTGGCAATTTCTTGAAGAATATGGGAGGGCAAATTTTGGGGTACAACAGTTGCCCCTGTTCAATCTTCTTAGACCTGAGGATGCAGATTGGCTGACGTGCCTTTCGTAATCCGAAGGTGGAAGATGATTGAACACTAGAGTGCCCAGAAATTTGTGCTCACATAGTAGCAGTGATGATGGGAATGGGCTTATAGATGCCATTTGGAGATTGATGAATAGGATGATGGGCTTATAGATGCCATGCTGAGAGATGATGGAAGGTGGATGGGCTTATAGATGCCATCTGGGTGTCAATCGCATAAGAGATTCCTTAGCGAGAACTCGCGTACCTGCATAAGAAAAATGAGTACCTGACATGTTGCAGGAGCTAGTCTTCAGATGCTTTGTATAGATATATCCTGACTGGTTACAGGAGCTAAATCTGAAGCTTCAAATGGTGATGAATGAACCAGGGATGGTTACTACCTCAACAGGAACGGTGAGAGAACCTTGGATGACTTTAACCTCAACAGCAAACGTTGAGAGAATCTTGGTGGGAATTACCATCTCCGCAGTATCGGGGAGAGAACCATAGGCAATTACAATCTCAATAGCAATCATTGAGAAAAACCTGGAATGGAATTATCATATCCGTAGGATCGGGGAGAGAACCATAGGCGATTACAATCTCAATAGCAATCATTGAGAAAAACCTGGGATAACTTCTACTGAGTCTTCATTAGAAAAATCTGTTTGAGGTCGATTTAACTGGACTAGAGAAGGCCTATGACTGGATAAGAGACAGAAAATCTTAGGGTCGATTAACTGAACCGGTCTAGGTCTTGAAATGTCTTCAACAGATACACCCTGGCAAGATTCAGGTATCGGATCCTCGAACTCTTCAGACATACCCTGGCAAGATACAGGAATCGGATTTGGTAATGTTAGTCTTCAACGGATACACCCTGGCAAGATTCAGGTATCGGATCCTCGAACTCTTCAGACACACCCTGGCAAGATACAGGAATCGGATCTGGTAATGTTAGTCTTCAACGGATACACCCTGGCAAGATTCAGGCATCGGATCCTCGAACTCTTCAGACACACCCTGGCAAGATACAGGAATCGGATCTGGTAATGTTAGTCTTCAACGGATACACCCTGGCAAGATTCAGGTATTGGATCCTCGAACTCTTCAGACACACCCTGGCAAGATACAGGAATCGGATCTGGTAATGTTAGTCTTCAACGGATACACCCTAGCAAGATTCAGGTATCGGATCCTCGAACTCTTCAGACACACCCTGGCAAGATACAGGAATCGGATCTGGTAATGTTAGTCTTCAACGGATACACCCTGGCAAGATTCAGGTATCGGATCCTCGAACTCTTCAGACATACCCTGGCAAGATACAGGAATCGGATCTGGTAATTGGTCGTCAACAGATACACCCTGGCAAGATTCAGGAATCGGACCTTTAGTTGCGACCATTGATGGTAATCAATTTTGTACTTTTGTCCTGAAAAGACAAGCGTTAGTTGTATGCGATGTCATGTTGTATGACATGCGGGATGCCCTCTGAATAAGTGATATTGTATGTTCATGATGCGTATATGCATGCTATAATGATGTATGTGATGTTTACGAATGTATGTTTTCGTCTAGGAAAGTAAATCCTTGACGGGTGTCGGGAAGTCACTCCTGGGCTGATGTTGAAGAATGGATTTTGCTTCCGCTGGGGATGATAATTGCAAGGATACCGGTTGGGAGAAGATAACTCCGTTGGGGAATAAACTTGGCGAATGGAATAACTCTGCGGGGAGGAAAGTACTCTAACGATCTTGTTGGGAAGCAATACTCTGTGGGGAGAGGGATACTTTGCTGAGTTGTTGATAATAACTTGCTGGGGATATCTTTGCTGTGTTGGAAGTGTTAATAGACTTCGTTGGGGATAAGAAAGAACTGTGTTGACGACGACCTTTCCGTGGCTTTTGGCTGAGGATAACCCAGTTATATCCTAGTAAGAAAATAACTCTTTAAATAAAGTCGGGAGACGCGCTCGTGCTCTGCGGGGATAAGCTTCCAGAATCTACTGGGGATAAGCTTACTGCTTGGGGAGATGAATTCCAACTTTCCTTGGGAACTATATTGGACACTCCTAGGGAAGTTTGAACTGGATCGAGGAAGTGGCTCCATTGAATGTTTGATATACCGCCGGGGAACAATCTTTAGACCAAGACTGCCGGGGATGCTTGTTTAAGAATGATGTGCTGGGGAATGTTGGGATCTGCTGGAGGACACTCAACTTCCTTAAGATTTGATAACTTTGCTTGAGGAGAGTGCACTGACTTGCTGGCTCACTCTCTGGGGAATTAAGGTGTCTGGTTATGTTCTTCGGCTGAACCTACCTTGGTACCTTAGTGGATGGAATAATTAGATTACTTAGACAACTCTTTTATTGCCCCTGTTTCTAATGTTACCTGTAATTAATCCTTTGTTTCGTATGCAAATATTTATGAGTTAGCAAATTATTGTCAATGCATATATCACAAATTGAACCTTGGACGTTCTTCGCAAAACAAAACAGAAAAAGAAAAACAATTGGCACTTTTAACTGAAAAGTATATTTGTATTGATTTTTGAATGGCCTATAAATAGGCGTTTTATGTACAAGAGGCTGACGTCCTAGTAAGAGAATGCCGCCGAACAAGAGAGTTTATACAAATTTTGTACAAAAGAAAATAAAACAGCTGTGTGAAATGAATGATCCCACTGGGTTTCAACTCTGCTATTGCCTTTATATCCCCGAGTGTCTCATCACTTGATGACCTAAACGAAGAATGAAGCTGACTGATCGATGCCGTCTGAACTTGATGTAGATACCGGATTCTGGATGCAAAGTGATCCAATGAGACATAGTATTACGCTTTTATCCCTAATTTTTGCCTGGACCGCCCTTTCGGGTTTTCAGTCCACCGGGATACCCTTTTTGCCCAAGCCGCCTTTTCAGGTTTTCGACTTGCCGGGTGTACAGATTTTTTCATTTCATCCCTTCATTTTGCCCGAACCCTTTTGGTTCGCCGGGAAGCCCTAATTTTTGCCTAGGCATGTCAGCCTAGCGGGTCTTTTTTCATGCGTAGTATCTTTTTACTATGTCTGCATTGGCGGGGTGAGGAAGGTCATCACCATCCATGTTGGTCAATATCATTGCTCCTCCTGAGAACACATGTTTAACCACAAATGGCCCTTCGTACGTAGGGGTCCATTTGCCCCTTGGATCACTCTGAGGAAGAATGATTCGCTTGATTACCAGATCCCCAACTTGATATTCCTGTGGTCTGACCTTTTTGTTAAATGCCCTGATCATTCGTTTCTGGTACGTCTGACCATGGCAGATAGCAGCAAGTCTCTTTTCATCAATAAGGTTGAGGTGATCAAGTCGTGTCTGGATCTAATCATCCTCGTTCAGATTTGCATCCTTCATTATCCGGAGAGAGGGTATTTGCACTTCGATCGGTAAGACTGCCTCCATACCATAAACCAGAGAGAAAGGAGTTGCCCTGGTTGACGTCCTGGCTGAGGTACGATACCCATGTAGAGCAAACGGTAACATCTCGTGCCAATCTTTATAAGTCACTGTCATCTTCTTCACGATTTTCTTGATATTTTTATTTGCTGCTTCTACAGCCCCATTCATCCTCGGTCTGTAAGGAGAAGAATTATGGTGCTGTATTTTGAACTGCTCGCAGAGCTCAGTGATCATCTTGTTATTCAGATTGGTACCGTTATCTGTAATAATTCTTTCTGGGACGCCGTACCGACAGATCAGGTTATGCCGAATGAACCGTGCTACAACGGTCTTGGTTACCGTAGCGTAGGATGCTGCTTCAACCCACTTTGTAAAATAATCAATCGCCACTAGGATGAAGCGATGCCCATTGTATGCCATAGGTTTAATCTCACCGATCATGTCTATGCCCCACATTGCAAACGGCCAAGGCGCAGTCAGAACATTCAGAGGAACTGGAGGAACATGCACCTTGTCTGCATAAATCTGGCACTTATGGCATGTTCGAGAATGTTGATAGCAGTCAGCTTCCATTGTGGACCAGTAATACCCTGCCCGAAGGATCTTCTTTGCCATTGTATGTCCACTGGAATGTGTACCAAAGGTCCCTTCATGTAGCTCTTCCATGATCCTTTCTGCTTCAGTCTTATCCACACAACGCAGTAAGGTTGAATCATGGTTTCGCTTGTACAAGATGTCGTTGCTAAGGAAGAACTTTGCCGCGAACCTTCTCAAGAACTTCTTATCATTGACAGAGGCACCCTCAGGGTATTCCTGAGCTTCCAGATATCTCTTCACCTCATGGTACCAAGGCTTCTCAGTCACCAACTCAGTCTCGAGATCACAACAGTATGCCGGTTCGTCCAGTTTCCAGATGATGATCCGGGGAGCCTCATTATCCCATTTAACTTTGAACATAGAAGACATTGTAGCTAACGCGTCCGCCAACTGATTCTCTTCCCTTGGAAAGTGTTCAAAGGTTATCTTCGTGAAGTTGGGGATCAAAGTCAACACACATTCTCTGTAAGGAATAAGATTCGGATGTTTCATATCCCACTCTCCTTTGATCTGATTGATCACCAGAGCGGAATCTCCGAAGACACTCAGAAACTTGATCCTTAGATCGATCGCAGCTTGAAGACCCATGATGCACGCCTCATACTCTGCCATGTTGTTGGTACAGTTGAAACATAGTTGGGCAGTGAGCGGAGTATGAGTGCCTTGAGGTGATATGATTACAGCGCCGATACCGTTTCCCAAAGCGTTGGAGGCTCCGTCAAAGTGCATAGACCATCGGGATCCTTCCTCAGGTCCTTCATCCGGTCCAGGTACTTCACAATCAGTCACTATCATGATGCTTTCGTCTGGAAACTCGAAGTTCATTGACTGATAGTCGTCGACTGCCTGATGTGCCAAGTGATCTGCCAATACACTTCCCTTGATGGCTTTCTGGGTCGTGTACTGAATGTCGTATTCCGTCAAGATCATTTGCCATCTTGCAATTCTCCCAGACAGAGCAGGCTTTTCAAATATGTACTTTATAGGATCCATCTTTGAGATCAACAAGGTAGTGTGAGTCAGCATATACTGTCTCAGCCGGCGAGCAGTCCATACCAAAGCGCAGCAAGTTTTCTCAAGCAGTGAGTATCGGGTCTCACAGTCGGTAAACTTTTTGCTAAGGTAATAAATGGCATGCTCTTTTCGGCCAGACTCGTCATGCTGCCCCAGCACACACCCCATTGAGTTGTCAAGTACTGTCAGGTATAGTATCAAAGGTCTCCCTTCAACCGGTGGCATAAGGATGGGTGGTTCTTGGAGATACTCCTTGATTCTGTCAAAAGCAGCCTGACATTCATCATTCCAACGTACTACCTGATCTTTCTTCAACAGCTTGAAGATTGGCTCACAGGTAGCAGTCAGGTGTGAGATGAAGCGAGCAATGTAATTCAGGCGTCCTAGAAAGCCTCTGACCTCTTTCTCTGTCCTAGGAACTGGCATCTCTTGAATAGCTTTAACCTTAGCAGGGTCCACTTGAATACCCTCATCACTTACCACAAAGCCTAGAAACTTTCCAGATCTTACCCCGAAGGTGCACTTGTTCGGGTTCAACCTCAGCTTGTATAGTTTCAATCGGTCAAACAACTTCTGCAGATGATCTAGGTGCTATTCCTCAGTCTGGGACCTTGCGATCATGTCGTCAACATACACTTCTATCTCATGATGGATCATGTCATGAAATAAAGCAACCATGGCACGCTGGTAGGTTGCCCCAGCGTTCTTCAGTCCAAAAGGCATGACCTTGTAGCAGAAGGTGCCCCACTGAGTAACAAAGGTAGTCTTCTCCATGTCTTCAGGTGCCATCTTGATCTGATTGTAACCTGAAAAGCCATCCATGAAAGAGAAGACCTTATGCTGAGCAGTATTATCAACAAGGACGTCAATGTGAGGTAGAGGGAAGTCATCTTTGGGGCTGGCCCTGTTCAGATCCCTATAATCGACACACATTCTGACCTTTCCATCCTTCTTTGGTACCGGCACCACATTAGCAACCCACTGAGGGTAAGAAGTCACTGCAAGAAACCCGACATCAAACTGTTTCATAACCTCGGCTTTGATCTTCTCAGACATCTCTGGACGCATACGACGTACCTTTTGCTTTACTGGAGGGCAATCTTCCTTAGTTGGCAAGTGATGGACCACAATATCGGTATCCAACCCGGGCATATCTTTGTAGGACCAGGCAAATATTTCCATATAATCATGTAGCATCTTAGTCAACCGTTGCTTCACGTTGAGCTCTAGGTTGGCACCAATCTTTACCTCTTTCCTGTCTGCCTCAGTACCCAAGTTTATTGTTTCCACTGGCTCTTCATGTGGTTGAATTGCCCTCTCTTCCTGAAGCAACAGTCTTGCAAGCTCGCCAGGCACTTCGCAATCGTCTTCGGCTAAGTTGATCGGATTTTCGAAGTCATAATTGGCAGTAGCAGAGTCGTTATCAGTGGGATCCAGAGTGGATTGAAACCTGTATGAGTGAGTGTGTGTAAATACAGCTATTTTTGAAATATATGTAAAGGAAAGAAAGACAGGAAAGGAGCATAAGATTTGTAATGCGAGAAAACGTCCAAGATTTTCATTTATGATATATGAAATGACAATTTATATGCCCTCACAAATGAAACCACGGTGCCTCGGGTAAGACACCGGGCCATAGAGTTTATTTATTGTTTATTACAAATAACGAAACAAAGAAATTTATTACTGCGTAACAAAGGTAACAGGAGTATGGTCTTTGGCAATCCAATTGGTCAATCCGTCTTCGGTTGTCGGGTAGATCCAGCTATTGAATTCTGCTTCATCCACTTCATTATCCTCCCCAACAGCATTCACTCCTGGATTTGTAATGAACACAGGAGGTCTTCTGGTCTTCGCCTTCCGCATAGCTTTCTGACCCTCTGCAGTAAAACCCAGCCCAAATTTGTCAGTTTTCTGTGTAAAGTCGGGAAGCCTGCCCCAGTTAGCACATTCACCTTTTTGAACCACAGCCCGGGCATCCTTCAGGGAAGCCATCTTCAAAGGAACATTCTCTTCTACTGCTGTTTCTGCTGCCACTGAAATTGGAAGCACCTCCTCGAAATGCTGAAAGGGGGTTTCATTAAACTCCCCGTCCATCTCAATGTATCTGAAGGAATTCAGATGGCTTACCATGTACTCCTCCTCCCCCTGTACGGTGACAATCTTCCCTCTGACGGGGTACTTCAGCTTTTGGTGCAAGGTAGAGGTCACTGCCCCAGCTTTATGAATCCAAGGTCGACCCAGTAGGCAAGAGTACGATGGACGGATATCCATCACATAAAATGTAGAGTCGAACACCTGAGAGCCCACGCGAATAGGAATGTCAACCTCTCCATGAACCATCCTTTTTGAACCGTCAAAGGCCCTGACGATGATGTTGTTGGGTTTTAATTACAGGCCTTCACAATCTAAACGGTCTAAAGCCTTCTTTGGTAGAACATTCAAGGAAGAACCAGTATCCACTAATACATGTGCCAGAGTAGTGCCCCTGCATTCGATGGAGACATGCAGAGCATCATTGTGGTCTCTTCCCTTCGCAGTCAGGTCAGCATCTGAGAAACCCAAGCCATTGTCTGCTGTCAGATTTGCTACGCAGTCAGTGAACTGGACTGCAGATGTCTCCTGTGGCACATGGGCCGTCTTGAGAAATGAGATTAAGGCCTTAGCATGGGCCTCTGAACACAGCAATAAGGAGAGCATGGAGATTTTGGAGGGCGTATGCCCCAGCTGTTCCACAACGTTGAAGTCGCTCTTCTTTATAATTTTCAAGATTTCCTCCATCTCTTGTTGGGAGGCCTCAGCATTTACAGGTATCGGTGCCTCCATCCGGGCAGGCTCGTCTTCAACTCCCTTGCCCCGAGCATTGGATGACTCGGCAGCAGGGGAAACCACTTGATCTGAAACAGGAACAGGTATACTTGTAGGTGTTATAAGGAGGGGTCTTCGGGTAGCAGGCGGTGCAATGTCAGGCGAGAAGAGCCTGCCACTGCGGGTAACCTTGGCTGGGCCAGTGATATCACAGATACTGGTGCCAGTGTTGAATTCTTGTTTGATCCCATTCACATACACATCTGCCCCATAGTGCCAGGGGACAGCTTTATCAGATACGTAGGGAAGAGGTCCCGGAACAGTGATAACCACAGGTGCAACAGTCATGATTGGGACAGGCTTCTTCGGGAGAGCCTTGATTGGATTATTGAAGATGGTAACCACATAAACTTCTTCTACCGGAACCAACTGAACAGCAGACTTCTTAAACAGAATCTCCTTAATATCCATTAGGCTTTGGATGCCTAACTTCAGCAAGGGACAACCAGATAGGGAAACAGCACAGAACAGGCAACCCTCACTGCAACCCGGAAATAAACCGGCCAGCAGTAGGTTCTTCTTAACGGTCATTAAAGGAGTAGCTAGATCATCCACAGAAACAGCGTACACTTCTTCATCGACAGCATTTACCCCATGCTGAGGCATAGGAGCAGTCACCACATTCGGCCTCTCAGGCGCTTCGAACTGTATCTCCTTCACGTCGATAAGGTCTTGCACCTTATTCCTTAATGCCCAACAGTCATCAGTGGAATGCCCCGGGCTATCAGAATGATAAGCACAACGAGCATTTGGGTTGTATTTAGGAGATGTAGTATTTGCAAACTTCGGAGCCTCTCTGACGGTTACTAAGTTGGTTGAGAGCAACTGTGGCAAGATCTGCGACAAGGTCATACTCAAACGGGTGAACTCTCTCCGGGGTCTCTCAGCCCTTGGTTGGTTAGCTTGCCGAGGAGCGGCGGCAGGCTTTGCAATCACCAACGCGTTGACGGATTAGCGGCGCTCTGGTTTGTCTTGCCTTCTAGGCCCATACACCATACTGGCCTCTTTTTTGAAGGGTTTCTTCTCTGAACCTGTAGATGCACCCTTTGGAATCTTACCAGACTTCAACCCAGCCTCAATTCTCTCTCCAGTCAGAATAAGATCAGTGAACCCTGCAGACGAGTTACTGATAAGATGGTTAAAAAATGGCCCAGACAGGGTTCCCAAGAACATGTCTACTAACTCCCGATCAGTCAACGGAGGCTGCACCCTGCCAGCCAGATCCCTCCACTTCTGAGCGTACTCCTTAAAACCTTCACTTGAACCTAACGACATACCCTGGAGTTGGGTACGTGTAGGGGCAAGGTCGGCATTATATTGATACTGCTTATAGAAAGCAGTAGCCAACTCCTCCCAGTTACGAACCTTGGTCCCATCCAGCTGATAGAACCATTCGAGATGAGTCCCTGAAAGACTCTCTTGGAAGAAGTGGATCCACAAATTCTTATCCGCTGAGTACGGTTGAATCTTCCGAACATAGGACCTGAGATGTAGCTTGGGACAAGACGCCCCGTCGTACTTAGTGAAAGATGGTGCTTTGAATTTACGAGGAATGATCACACCAGTTGACAAACCCAGATCTCCAAAATCCAGCCCAGGTACCTGTTGTATCTCCATAGCATTCAGCCTGTCCTCCAACTGCTTGTAACGGTCTTCTGCCGGAGGATATTGCTCTTCATCAAAATCAGTCTCGTTGTCGGAGACTACCGGACTAGGACCTTTTTCTGCTTGAGGAGTACTCTTGCCAATAGAAGAACCAGCCTCTTCATTCTGCAGAGTATTGCCAAACCTTCGGCCCGAGTTGAACAGAACAGTTCTTCTCTTCTTCTTCTTTTCCTTCTTCAGGAGCAGAGCCTTCAGCTCCTCTTGGCCCTGAGCCAAACCCATGATTAATTCCTGAAATTGCGCGTTCTGCGCCTGAAGAGCTTTGATGGATGTCTCAGTTGATGATGAGTCAGGATTCATGATGCTGAAATAAACAGCGAAGAACGGTAAGCAACCTGAAAAGAAGAAAACCTGCTATGCACATGATGAATGAGATGCGTATGAATTATGTTTTCAAAGACAATCGGGCATCAACTTTGTAGAGAAAAAGGAACACACTTCATTAGATTCAACTTTGAAACTGGAATTATTCAACAGGTTGCCCTTAGGCGTTACATGAAAGGAAATACTGAAAAGGGAAATAAAACTGTAAAAGAACATCCGGAGCTCCTTATTGATCCCATGGTCTCCTCTTCTCAGTACGGATGTAGGCATTCAGAGCTCTCTCATTTTCCAACTGCTTTGTCATCTTCTGGATCTTTAATTCTTGCTCGTTGAACTTTTCCCGGTAAGAATCCCGTTCTTCTCGCAGTTGCGACCAAGATCTCTTCAATGTCTCATAATCAGTAGGTATCTGAGGAGGAAGGACAGTTGGAGGAACACCATCTTTGTCAGGACACTCAAGAATGACGGGTCTGACGGCTTCGTATGGCATACCTAACTTCTGAGCCCGGATGCGAACCCATTTGTAGTAGGCTTCCATAGGTAAAGAAGTCTTTGGCCCTAGCTCTTGTGGGTAAGCTTTATGAACCTTGTCCCAAGCCTTGATGAACCTACGACGCAGCTCGTCACTATCCACTTGAAACTCAAAACTGATGTGAGGCACCAACATCTCATGGGGACCTGCTCTTCTGGCTCTTCCAAACTGACGGAGCGCTAGACATGGATTGTAAGAGATTCCTCCTTGGGTACCAATCAGAGGAACATTAGGGTATTCCCCGCATCGATCAATGACAGCTATCTCATCCAAACCTCTGCAAGTCCAAATGATGTCTTTGTCGGTGAGAGACATTAACCTATGAGCCCAACCTCTTCCTTCTTGATTCTTCAGTACGAACTTGGGGAGGTGCAAAATAAACCACCTCACCAACAAAGGGATATAACACCATAGGGTTCCTCGTCTTCGGGTAGTACGAGCATGAAGTTGTTGCAAGATGTCACCCAAGAGAGTGGGCACAGGATTCTGAGACATAAAGATCCTTATGGCAGTGACATTAATGAAGTTATCAGGATTAGGAAACAAGACTAACCCATAGATTAGGAGAGCCAAAATGTCTTCATATGCCCTAAAGTCCAGGTCATTCCAGAAACTATTAGCTTTACCAATCAGAAACTTGGCCAAGAAACCCTTAACTCCGCTTCTAGTTACCCAGTTGTCCATTACCTCTTGATGTGTCAAGGGAAGAGCTGCAGCAACATCCTCAAGCCTAAGGGTCTTTTCCCAACCAGTGAAGGGAGTCTGATCCAAGATAGGGATACCAAGCAAATCAGAGAACTCTTCCAGGGTAGGGACCAGCTGGAAGTCTTGAAAGGTGAAGCACTGGTACCGGGGGTCATAGAACTGGGTCAGAACGCTCATCAACTGTTGATCCCGCTTTGCAGTGACTAAACTGAGAAGAGAACCATGTCTCTGAATGAAGGAGGTGGTATTTGGAATTCTGCTAACCAACTCCTCAAGCAACTCAGGTGAATGAACAAAGTTGAACCGGATAGTATTCCTTCGCACATGCATCATGATGTCCTACAAAACAGAGCAAAGGTGAAACCCTCTTGTCTTTGAAATTGTCAGTCCTTATGCAGGATGCATGCAATGCTCATGATGTTATGATGTTATGATAAAGCATACCACAAACAGATACAAAGGCAAACATGGTAAGGCACACAAGTCACACAAGGCAAGCCCCTAAAGTTTAGGCCACCATGAGGTCTAGGTACTACCCTCTTTCAGTTTGTTGGTTCATACCTGTCCTATCGAAGTAACCGGGTTCTTAGAGGATCCCAATATCATTGACTACCCTCAATCAGTCATAACTCCAGCATCACAATCTTTTCTTGCGGCCAGAACCATCACGAGAGTTTAGCCTCAACGGGCGTAGCATACTGCTACTATTCTAATGGCCAAGTTGTGTCATTTAAGGTTCTAAGGTTGTTGGTGTTTAATGACTCCTCAGAAGACCCATATTCTCCTCGTTGCAACACAAGGGATATCAGTACAGACCAAGGTGCCACACCAACGTAGCCATTGTTTCACCCGTGTCGGTCTACGCCGGACAGGTCCCTCACAGCTTATGCTACCTAAACAGGGTATCCCCAGATCCGGGTTAGGATCTATGTAACTCCCATGCAACCCACAAATTTAAAACAGACAAGTCAATACAATTGAAAACACAGTTATGAATTAACCCTAAGGTACACCTCACTTTAAGTTTTAATTCCCCAGCAGAGTCGCCAGTTCTGTGATCGGTGAATCTGGAACTGACTGTTTAACGCTGGTTCGCGAAATGTCGCGGAAGCAAGAGTCGCCACCGTCTTTTATTTTCTCCAAATGGAAAGGACAAAAGCACAGAAAAATTCCTTATAGAGATTGCTCTCGGTTCAGGAGGTAGGTTATAGAAAGGGAAGGTGTTAGCACCCTTTCTATCCATGGTTATCCATGGGCTCTTAGATACTTGCTCACTTGTGTTTTCAAAAATGGTTTGTTTGCTTTTCAACTGTGGGTTTTAAAAAGTTTCTTTGAAAATTCCAGTTCGACTCTTGTATCAGTCCTCAAGAGTGTTTGAAAAATTTGCTTTCGAAAGCTTTTTGAAAAGGTGTCGGTGTGAAAAGAGTTTTTGATTTTGTTTTGAAATTAGAGCAAGTATCTACGAGAACCTACCTACCCTAAGGAATTCGTCTGTGTAAATGTCCTTTAAAGTAGTGCCATCCCACCATTGAGAGGTAGGTAGCACCACCGTTGGAGGTGTTCGGGTCAATTCGAGGTTCGGGACATGGTGATCACCAGAGCAATGGGAAGACACCTTAGAAGCTACCCTCATGCCAGGTTCCCGGATCATGAGGACTTACTAAGACATCCTCTACTCGACGATCACCTTTCGAGGCAAGGCAATAGTGAGGCGTACCCTAGGGGTGGTGTGTGATTTGTGTTCCGTTTTCAATTATTTTATCTTGTCATGTTATGAGTGATCTATGCGCTTATTTTTATTTTTGTCCATTCATTCTTGCATGCATTGATTTAGCAGTTAAAAATTGCGAAAAGTAAAAGTTCTAAAGCTATTACAAAAGGCGCGGGTCCACATCGCCAAAATTTCCAGAACCCGATTTGACAGAAAAATAAAGACTTAAAGAAAAGTAAAGTGCGAGAAATTAAAATGTTACATGGCCTTGGGAGAGGTACATAAAAATTATACGGAAAAGAAATAAACATGCGAATTAAATAAGAAAAAACGAGGGCGTTGGACCCTTTTTTGCAAAATTGAATTAAATGATTAAATTAATTAATAAAAAAGGAAAAGAAATTATTTTTTTAGTTTTTTGTATTTATATGATTTTAATGAAAAAGAATTAATTGAAATAAAATGCTAACCCTAATTCTAGTTGTTTTTAGTTTATTAAGAAAAGATTAAATTTTAACCTAATATTTAACCTAATTATTTACATGCCATTTAATTATAAAAATAAATAATAGGAAATATTTAATTATTATGAAAGAAAAGAAAAAAAGGATAAAAATGATTATAAACCCTAATTCTACCAATTTTAGATTTTTATTAAGGAAAATATTACAATTAAACCTAATTTAATAACTAAAATTAATTAATGCAATTTATTTACAAAAATACTAAAATAAAAATATTTATTATTTTTTATCTTTTCTGATTTTTTGGTGTTTTTTATATATTATGACAATATTAAATTAATTAAAAATAATAATTTAAAGAAAGTAAAAATAATGAAAAAATAAAGAATGTAAAAAAGGGTTTGCAAACCTAGGGGGGTGTTGTCCCCAGTTGTGAGGTGAAACTTTAGCAATTTAGGCCCATCTTTTGCAAAGCCTGGTGGACTTTTGTGCCAGCGTGCAGGTGTATTGACCAACGATCATGGTGCTCCTCTGATCAGAGCCACTGGATCAATCTCTGTGGGCGCGTGGCAATCTGGATCAAGGGATGCATGGTGGTCTTCAAGGCTTGAACTTAGTGAAAAAATAATATGGAAAGGGTGAGGACCTGGGGCTCGAACCCAGGTCTTGATGAATACCAATGCTATGTCTTACCAAACGAACCAAACGCGTTTTCTGTATATCACATAACAAACAAATATTATAAAATAAAATAATGCGTTAGTGATTTTTTCAGCGCGAATTTTTGAATCACCCAATCGCTGTTAGCCACATAGTCATCTTCCTCCTTGTTGGTTTATTTTCTGAAACATAAAAGAAACAGGCAACGGTTTTTGAACCATTCCCTTAGGCACGTTTCTGGAAAATAGCGAATAGGAATCCTCGCATTAGAAATTAGGCGCGACATATGGATGTGATTGTCGTGAAGCTTCTGAACCTGATGGTGCCATTATCATGCCCCAATTGTTCCTTGAATGAAAAGCCCTAAATTTCCAAGTCTGAAACCCTAAAATATGACAATGGTGGTTTTGCATACAGTGCATAAAAATCTAATCAAAGTATATGGTTAGCTTTAAAACACATCGCTTAGTATGAATCTATAAATAAAATGCCATGAATATGCTTAGAACTCAGAATGCGAATATGCATTATTATGAGAAAAAAATTGATTCTGTACAATGATTTAAGGCGTTAGGGTTGGTGTTCTTGATCCAGGTACGTTGCTTGATGTCCCAGGGATGCAATGGAATGAATTTCTTGGCTTCAATCGACCTGCAAATGTGTTTTCAGATTTGGAATTTTTAAGCAAAAATTCAAGTTTTGTTCTTCAGGTTCTTGCGCAGCTTTTTGGTAATGAGCATTAGGTCTTGCTTGTGTATGTATAGGAGAGTGATTTAGGTTAAGAAACTTGATCAAAATCCATGCATTGATGTGAAAAATATTTGATTTGCAAACCATAATTTTTCAATCTTTTTTCATGCTTTTTAGCTCTCAATCATATCCAATCAACTTCAATTCTTCCCTAATCTGATTTGCACGAAATATTGGAGATATTATATGCACAAAAAGATTTGAAATAGTAGGTTTGACATTTTTCATGTATTTTAATTAATTTAAATGAATTATTAATAATAAAAATCCAAATAAATAAATAAATAATGAAGAAAAACTTCCCTTTGGGCAAAATGGTCATGCACATGCCTTGGATAATGAATTGTGGAAGAAAAAGAGGCCCATTAGCAATTTTAGGTCATTTGAATCAATGTTGACTTTTCAAAATATCCAAAAATTTCCCAACTTCCACAAGGCATAACTTGCTCAATTTTTAAGCTTTGCTCATGTTCTTGGACATTTTGGAAAGGTATTTGAGTCCTCTAACCAATGCCTTTGGTCCCATATCATTTTGATTTACCAATCTCAAGTTATGGCCTTTGACTTAAAGTCCCTTTTTGTTGACTTTTGAAAATGACCTATAATGTTGAAATTGATAACTTTTTGTAAGAGCATTTCTTGGACTTGAAGTGTGAAGAGGAGTTGTAGGAAATGTCTTTCTCTTCAAAATGAGATTTGGATGGAATTTTTCTGATAATCCATGTGAAAGTTATGCCCTGGTCAATTTACAGTTGACTTTTTCAACTGTCCAAATAAGGAAACTTTTGCATCTTGATGATTTTTGAGCCAAGCTTTGAGAATCATGATCAAGCATTGATCAAATGATGTTTGTGGCTTCAAAATGAGATGTTGACCAAAAATTTGGACTTTTGACTGTCAAATGACCATTTTTCCCCTACAGTTGACTGTAGTGCAATTAGGGTTTTTGACTGTGCAATTTTGTGCTGAAAGTATTGAAACTTGGTATGAGGATGCTTGACCATATTTATAGGCATGTGGGACTTGATTGGACCCTTGGAAACTTCATTTACTTTGTCAGCACCAAAACCCTAATTTTGACTGTTAGGAGGCCCTTGAGCTTTGCAACCCTTGGGGAATTTTGAAGCATGACTTGGCAATTTCTTGAAGAATATGGGAGGCCAAATTTTGGGGTACAACAGTTATTCATGTACAGATGGTGACTATGCTCAGGCAGTGGCTATTGGTTCTAATGGCTATGTTCTGGATTTCTGTTATGACTTGATGCAGATGTTATATCTTGTTGGTGACCGTATGGTTCTCAAATTTATTTTCTGAGCTCCTGACTTGTCTACTTGGAGGTTCATTCAAGCCTTCAATCTTGGTATTCCTAGCATGTTCAGAAATGCTCAACAGTATCCGATGTTCCAGAAGCCTTGGTCCCGTACAATGGGAGGTCTACATGGTACTTGGTTCTTATATGTGCGAAAGCTATGTCAGACCTCTGATCTGATGACACTCATATGATTCAGAGCAGTGCAGCAATCTTATTCAGGAATGATGGAACCTTGATCATCTTTAATCTCATGCCTTTGCATACATAACATGGCTAACCACATGCTTAACATACATGTTTTGTTATTTTCAAGGAATCATATTTGCAAGTCTTGTACTAAAATCTTCCATCCCTTACTTGCGTAAAATCAAAATCAAAGCACGCAAATTCCTTGGAAATGACAGAACATGACATGGCATTCATTCATACACCCCATGCATATTCATGCATTTATTACAGGTACCCGAAGACTGGGGATTCTTATTCAGACTTGGGGTTCTATTCAAAGGTTCAACTTGATTTCTCACCGCACATGCTCAAAGATCAGTTATGGGATAACTCCGAGTGGTACATGCAAGCTTTGGCTCGTAGTCAGAAACTTCTTCAAGCAGGAAGATAATGGATTAAATACTCAGATAAGTCAGTTCATGGAAACTCTGATTATGATGTCTATTATTTCTTTAAGACATGATGTGCTTGGTGATGCAATTTATACTGATTCGCTTGGTAAAGAATTCATTCGTTCTCCTGAAAGGATCTTCTATGCATCTTATACTGGGGCACCTGGCCATTCGATTGAAGATATGTCATCCAGAGACCAAGTCCAAGACTGAATCAATTCAAAAAATTTTGAAAGGGGATTCTCTCGCACGCTCGAGCATCAAGACTACAGAAAGTCGTCAAAATCAGCAAGTCCATACGGAGTCAAGTCTCCTCAATAATGGCAATCATTGGTTTCTTTACTGCATTTTTATTTGCATTCTTGCTTGTTTGTTTAAACATCGCTTGTATGTAGAAACTTGTCTATTTTTGAACGAAAATCTTAATGCAATAAGTATGCTTGTCTTGAAGTGTTCCTTTCATTTTTTACTCATCCATTCGTTGTCACTCTTTAAATGTTTTACTTGCATATTGATGCCAAATTTCCTAGTCTTATGCTTAGGTAAATACTCAAAGGAGGATGATGATAATCTAAAAAACGCAAAAATCTCTGGTTGGTACGCTTTTGAGTAAGACCCTGCTGACGATGTACAGGCCTTGTTTCAATTCCTAAACACCGGAGATATAAGGGAGATAGACCCTCTTTAACCCCTCTGAGCCTTCGAAGTAGAAGTTTCTTTTCTATTCAGAAAAAACCCTCATTTTAACCCTGGGGCGGGCAGTGTTCAGCTAATCTGATCAAGCATTCAGAACTCATCAAGAGTGTGCATCCAAGGATACAACAATGGTTATCCATCAAAAGGTTGAGGAAAGTCAAAACCACAAAGGTTAACCTTCGTCTATCAACAACGTGCATCAACTAACGATACCCCAATGAGTATCCCTCGCACGTCAAAAGGTCAACAAATGACGATACAATAATGGCTATCCATCATCTACTAGAGACTCAGGCAGTCACGATCACTTCTAACAAATCAAAGACAATGCAAAGATCAACGACTTGTTCAAAATGGAAAATACCAAATAAGAAAGAAACAAATATCCCCACTAAGTCGATGCCTGGAAATAAGTTGTTTAGGCAAAAATTGGGGCATCCTGCTGGACTTCCAAATCAAAATTCGAAAGAATTTGTCCAGGCAAAATTAGGGAAAACAAGAAGGAAATTGAAAAGCCTAAAAGGGAGGAAAAAAAAGATTACCAATGAAAATCCTCATCAAAGAACAAAGTCGTGTGATCAGACACCAAAAGCAAAAGGTGAAGTGACTGTCGTGTCCAAGAAACCACAGTGATTCCTCAATCATCGCAAACTCTTCAAGAGGGATGGATGCTTGTACCAGGTCAACTGAACGTAGGAATGAAGAATATCACGGATAACGGGTGGGCACCAAATAAATTTTGAGCCTTAAATCTTTTTTTTTTAAAAACCGTGAACCAGGCCACGTTACAACCCATAAAAGTCCTAACTGAAGCATGGGTCAATTCAAAATCATGCTACAACGAGATAGCGTCTAACTGACTCCTAAGAGGTATGTTTGAATATCTGTGTTGGCATCATATGCTTGCATTATCTTTCATAAAAAAGGAATTTTCAAATGTTTCTCTCTAGCTAGTGACTCGTTCACAACAGAGTTATGACGTTATTTCATTCAAAGTTCTTTCAAACTTCAAGACTTACATATGTGTTGCATTAGAATTATCATTCTCATAATAAACATTCTTCTGCATACAAAACAACTAATTGACATCAAGTAAGTTTACACAATGAACAATCGGTAAAGAGCTCAATCTTGTCAGAGAAGAGAGGCTTGAATACCCTATTGAAGCAAGAGTCAGCTGCCACAAGAGAAATGACTAATCCATAGGCATGTTAAACCAAAGATTATGTCAAGAGAAATCATCTTGGTACTTCACAGTCTGAGTACCATTCAGGGATGAAGTTAGCAGAGCCTGCCAATTTGAGGCAATCAAGTCGAGGGTCGATCTCTCCAAGCTTAGCCAAATCTGGGGCATTCCCTCAAAGCTGTCAATCAGAGGCTATCACGTCGATTAATCTCTTCAAGCTGTCAGTCAGAGGCTATCACGTCAATAAATCTATTCAAGCTCAATCAATCAGAGGCTATCACATCGATAAATCTCTTCAAGCTCAATCAATCAGAGGTTATCACATCGAGAAATCTACTCAAAAGTCATTCAACCTGGGGCAGTTACGTCGAGATTCGACAAATCTCTCCAAGAAAGTTGTAATCAAGAGAAGTTTATTTCGTAGCTCAAGACATTGGGGAAGGCCACCTCATATTGTTTTGTGGCACGGATATTCTGGTCTTCTATTCAACATAGATCTTCCCAGAGATCCTCCAGACAGGGGCATTCCTCATTTGTACTTGCAAAGTTGCTCAAGCCAATTATGTTGCACGAGACCACTACAATCAGTTGAAAGCATCATAACGGCCACCCTGACCTAGCCAGCGCATGAAACTGCCTCCATCTACTACAGACAACTTCGGGTCTGATTCCCCAAGTGAATTCAGAAAATCTAGAATCGTCTTTTAACTCAGCACGCGCAAGTGCATCCTCAGTGGAGTTAATCAAGAGCATCCCCAGTAAAGCTAAACTGGGGTATTCAATGAGCCAAACCAGGGCATTCGATGAGCTCAACCGGGAATTCGCAGAGCTAAATCGGGGCACTTATAAGTGTCCATGCCCGTCTCTTATCCCCAAGTGATTCAAGAGATAATTCCTCAGTGTGCGTAAACTTGGGAAATGTATTCAAAAGGGATCCACATGGTGTTCAGTATCCATTCTTCGGCATATTCAGTTCTATCATCCTCTCAACAGTTCAGGATGTTTGGAAATCTGGCCAGATTATCTCTTCCTAACGGTATGATTTAGAATCCAGCAGTGTACCTAAAAACTCGCTTCGTCAGCAATTCAATCCTCAGTAGAGTCAACAACGATCTTTGGTCTTCAAGAGCTCCCCAGTGTGTACTCTTATCAGTATCCCCAACAATCTTGGGTACTGCAGACTTCCAGCATCGATATATATTGACATCCCTAGTGATGAGCAATGGTTCCCGGCAAGCTTTCGCTTATCCTCATAAAGTTTATTTCTTCGCATTGCATATATTTATCATTATATAACATTGCATCCTCAAAAGCGCGTAGCTGATCCATCAGAGTGGATCTTTGCATCAAAAGAAATTCAAACATGCATACAAAGCATAAGCTAGATCAGGTACCTTACATGAAAGACCTGAATTATTCAAGGACAACAATACATCCCTATAAGAGGGTATCATTCCCAAAATCCCCAATTGACGACTTTCATCTTTTCAAGTGCCCAGCAAAATCAATACACCAAGTCCAAACCCAACACTCGTCTGTGTCGGTCTCTAAACACTCATCTGCATCAACCTAACACTCGTCTGTGTCGGTCTCTAAACACTCATCTGCATCAACTCATAAACACTCGTATGTCTCAAGTTTCCTAAACACCCACCCGGGTCAGTTATTCAAACACTCGTCCGTGTTTAAACCTTTTGATACTCGCCTGTATCTTCTTTCAATACTCGTCCGTATTGATTCAAACACTCGTCCGTGTTTAACTTTTGATACTCGTCTGTATCTTCTTTCAATACTCGTCCGTATTGATTCAAACACTCGTCCGTGTTTAACCTTTGATACTCGTCCGTATCTTCTTTCAATACTCGTCCGTATTGATTCGAACACTCGTCCGTGTTTAACCTTTGATACTCGTCCGTATCTTCTTTCAATACTCGTCCGTATTGATTCAAACACTCGTCCGTGTTTAACCTTTGATACTCGTCCGTATCTTCTTTCAATACTCGTCCGTATTGATTCAAACACTCGTCCGTGTTTAACCTTTGATACTCGTCCGTATCTTCTTTCAATACTCGCCCGTATTGATTCAAACACTCATCCGTGTTTAAACTTTCTTGATGCTCGTCTGTGTCGCTTATCTAAACAATCATCATGTCGTAACCCATATTTCCTTCGTCGAACCTGAGATTGCCTCTTGGCTAGGTTCCTCCTTAAATCACCTTCGTCGAACCTGAGATTGCCTCTTGGCTAGGTTCCTCCTTAGATCACCTTCGTCAAACCTGAGATCGCCTCTTGGCTAGGTTCTTCCCTCAAATCGTCGTCGAACCTGAGATCGCCTCTTGGCTAGGTTCTTTCCATATACTTTGTCTTAGAACTTGAGATCTCCCTTTGGCTAGGTTCTCTGTCAAATCACTCTCATGTGTCACCTTAGGATCGTAGGTCGCCCGTATACCTCGTCCACTGTCTTTTCATACTAACCATTTGTCTTGTATTGGCATCGCTCCATGTTACAAGTCCAATCTTTATCCCTTCATTGAAAAAACAAATTTCTTTCCCCAGTAAATATCACAAAAATAAATAAAGAAAACACTTACTCTTCCTCCCAGGACAAATTTTCGGCATTGATATTTAATCATCTTCAACCTTGAACTTCCGAAAGGCATGTGCCAATCGTACTTTCAGGTTTAAGATGATTAAATAGGGGCAGCTGTAATACCCCAAATTTGTCCTACCCTTCTACTTTTATCTGGTTTATGCATTGTCGCGCTTTTCTCATGTACATATCTCCATTAGGTCATTTAACATTGCATACATTCGCTAACAACATAATTTGGCATGGAATCAGTGATATAATGGAATTAGGGTTTCTCTATACTTTTAAGCCCTCGTCTTCATTTAGGGAGATTCAACTGATTTCTTCAGCAATCAATGGTTTGCAAGTTTTTTGCAAAGATCAATGGTTTGAAGCTAGGGTTTTGGATGCATGGCTATTATGGACTTCTTTCTTATCAAGCTACAAGGGCATATTCACCATGGGCTTTTAAACCATCAAAGTGCATCTCAAGGGATCTCAGGACCTTGTGATCATCGTCATTTATATGCTTCTAATTATTCCTATCTACAAGATTTTCTCCGTGACATTTACTTCAAGATCATTGGTTGTCTATTGAGGTGCATGGGTGGAATGGATTACAAAGTTTAAATCGTGGTATAAAGATGATGTGGTGGACGTGTGATATGATCAAGGCACTATTATTATTTGTTACTTTGATTGTAAAAAATGAGGTTAAGAGGATAATTAAGAGTTCTTGCAAGGAGGCGAGATTGACTTGGTTTGGCTTTTATGGGTCCATTATTTAAAATCGTTTGGAATGCTACCTAATGACATGGGTTAGATTTGCTTGGAGTTTGAAAAATAAGAAGGGGCATTCAGATTTCCTGAAGGAAAAGTGAAATTATAAAACATTAACACAACATGTCCATGGCATTAAGCTAGATTCAAGGTGATTGCATTCACACAAGACTTATTCAAATGTCATCATTCTCAAAACAAGCTCATGAAATTACAGAACTTCATTCAATATTATTCTTAATCCCATACAAGCATTTTTATGAATATGTGAGAATGGAAAGAAAATTCATTATTCAAGGCTTTAAAACTCAAAAACATCATTCATCGTTCATCATTCAAATTCTACAAATTTATGTCATCAAACTCTACATCATTCACACTTTTACAACCAGAGATTACACGTTTTCTAGTGAGCCAATATTGGTACAGAAGCCTTCATTTACTTCTTATCCTCTGCCGGGTGGTCGGTCTCAGCAGGGGTTATATCCAGGAGATCGTTCCAACCTCCTTAGTAATATGTTGCAGCAACAATTACAACTTCATAATAGACCAGTTTCTCCTCACTTGATGACTCAGTTGCAACAGCATAGACCGCATCGTCCTATTCAGCAATCTGCAGGCTACTTGTCAGGTTTCCAGCCCCATTTATTTAACCCCCGTCTTTCCTCTAGCTTATCCATCAGTTCAGCCCTGCACTTTGTTCATAACCAATAAATCAGAAAACAATGGAAAATATAAGAAAATCGGAAATGAAATTAAACCATAACAGAACTTCCAACTTTCAAAACCAACTCCTAACAGTCAACAACCGCATAACCAATTTCTAACAGATTTACAAACTGCAAACAGCTAACAAACCTTTAACAGAATTACAAATAGAACCTAACAAACCTCTCCAAACCAACTGCCACATAACTTCACTAACAAAACCAAAACAGAATTCACTACCAATAACCAAAACAGAATTCACTACCAATAACCAAAACAAATTTATAAACCCTTAACTGTCAAACAAAACTAGTAACTAACTTCAACAGAACTCAATTGAAACTAACTTCTAACAGAATTTTTCCCTAACCATTCTCTAAAAGCAGCCCTGCACAATAACCCTCCATAACAGATCCAAAACTAGTAGAATGTCAAAAACACAAAGCAAAAACAGAATTCCTAACTTAACCATTCCCTAACAACCCTAAGCTCCTAACCATATAACTAACTCATAGCATTTTTACAAAAGGGGCTCACCTTGATTCATTGGACTCTCGGTTTTTCTCTCATCTTTGTGTAACCGAATCTCAACCATAATCTTCATCTTCAATCTATCAGCATCGTCATCCTTTCAATATTCCTCAATTGACAATTACTGTAACAGCATCGAGGCATCGACTTGTTCCAAAATTATCCTCCATCAGTACTGAGTTTATTCATCTGTGATTCTTCTCGTCAATTCTACAACAACACCAAAACCACGTCCGTTTCACAGAAACGCTACTGCAAATATCAATAATAATACACAACAAAATCTCAGCAGCAAACAGAAGCGACGGTAAATGAAAAAGAATTCAAACACACAAAAGGAAGAAGAAGCAAGCAGAGAGACGAAATCATATCTGAAGTTTGAAGATTCTTCGGGTTTCTCGACATAATATCAAAGACGTAGAAGAAGGAAAGATGAGTCGGAGATGGAGTCCAGCTCAAACGCTGTGACGTGGTAGCTGGAGTTTGCGCGGAGTTGAGATGAACCTTGACGAAGGTGAATCGGATCGAGGAGAACGGAGACAGGTAAATCACTGAAGCCATGACGGAAAGATGATGGTAACGAGCGTGATGATGGCGTCGTGCTGAGACGATGAAAGAAGGTGGAAGCGGATCAAAGCGGCGGTGAAGGTGAAGAGATGTGCGGTTCCGTTCAAGCTTCGTGAGGGAGATGAAGAGACATATTTTTTCCTCAACCCTATCTCCTTTACAAAACCGCATAATTTCAATTTTTTTCTTGAGTTTCTTTTTTAATATAAGTAAATAATGTTGAATAAAAAAAGCTGAATCAAGTCATGGATATAAAGATGGACCGAAAAATCCTAATCCTCAGGCCCATCATCCAATTTTTGGTAGATCTTAGATCATGCACAAAACAAAAAAAACTAGTCATGGACTCAACCAGTTGGGCCTAGCGCCCTTACTAAGCCACACACCCTGAATTCAGCTTATACCCCCTGACTCTTCTAATTTTTCTTTTTTTATTATTTTAGTTTTTCTTCTAGTTTAATTTTTTCTCTCAATTGATAATACAATGATACAAAATAATAGAATATTTTAGAATTCTTTAGAATTTCTTTTTAGAATTTCGATTAGAATTTTTTTACTATTTTATTTTTCATATTTGGTAATCATTTTTATTGCCATTTTTAGTCAAGATTTTTGTGATAGTATCGATGTAACTCTTGTAATGTGGAATGCTCGGGGTTAATTCTTCAATCACTCGTTCAAGGGAACTTTGGTAGAATTTTCTTATCGCTTGCACAGTTTTGAAGAGGCAACGGACCTCCTCCATTCGGTATCGTCACAACTCTATTTTATTCTTACTTTACCGCAATCCATATGCATGCTAACATTAGGTAGAATTCCCCAAAAATTCTAACTTCAGGTCTACTAATGCACGATAACATTAGGTTTAGAAATAGGCTAGTCCCCATTTGACTTTTCTTTCTCCTTTCGCATACGCATTTAAAACAAAAACTTCTTTTTTCTTTCAAAATTCAAGACATTTTAAAACTACTGATGAGAATCACGTCCGCGCTTAGTATGGGAAATGATAAGCGGATCTCTTCTCGATCTTATTGTTCTTCATCTCAAGCCTAGGCGTGGTTCAATTCTCAAAGACCCCTTTCATGACTAAGTAGAAAAATGGCTAATATCTCTCTCTTGAGATCGACTAGTCATTATCTACAACGAAAATACAAAACAAATTCAAACCACTTGTGCGCTCGAGCACTTTTCTTTAAAACCCTTTTCAGGTAAGGACACGATTAATTTACTTCTGTGCCAACGCATAAGTCTCCAAAGGTCGAGCTGCGGCAGAAGGCGGAATTAAATTCATCCATAAAAAACACAAAACAACAAAAACATATGAGCCGAACTACGGTAGCTCTGATTCCTCAAAAGGATACGTAGGCATTGGGGTAGGGTCTAAGCGAGCACAAATTTATTTTCCCTACATTCTTTTCTCATTTCTTTTGCATGCATTATCCCTTTAGCAGTATAGTAAACAGTAAGCATAGATTGAACACACCCATAAGATAGACAACAAGAGTGGATACCGTAGAGTACTACAGGCGTGTGGGGTGCTAATACCTTCCCCTCGCGTAACATACTCCCTTACCCGATCTCTCGGTCGCAAGACCATGACTTCTCCCTTCTCAGGTTTTCTCGATGTTTACCTTTCCCTACATGTGGGATAAAAGACATTCGATGGCGACTTCATTGTTTGATGATTTTTAGCCAGTTGTTTCACCTGCATCGACCTGGAGCAAAAAATAAAGCGAGACAACCATAAGGTTAAAAATGCTACATGCTCTTTGTCAGTTATGGGGCCAGAAGTTTGAGCATGATGGTCGATGAAGTTGTTGTATGTTGGTTTACCAGCTTCACCAACGTCAAACTTTAGTGGCACAGGTTCAACATCTCTATAGTTAAAAACTGTGCCAGATGGTTTTAACCCTGTGATGGCAAGAACGTCGAACAGGGTAGGAGTAATCATACCACACTTAGTATGAAAAGTGTTGGTCGACCCTTCCCAAAAATGTATGGCAGCTACGAGCATGCCACTAGAGTAAGGCTGGCCATATCGAGAAAGTTCTAACAATGTGTAAATGCCCATTTTTTCCATTGATCTCCTTTGTCGATTTCTAAGTGTTCCATCCAAGCATGAAACTTAGGGCAATGCAGAGGTGGAGCAGTTCTAAAGTTCTTGTCAATGTACTTGAGCGAAATGAGGTTTGGAGAAGAAATTATGGGTTTGGTAACAGAGCTAGTAGGAAAAAATGCTTCCTTATCGTCTACATAGATTTCGAAGGGTGCATCTGCAGGAAGTGGCCCTAAAAAAGCTAATGGTTTTTCTTCAAGAGAAAAAGGGATAAGTACCTGAGATTGCCAGATTTTGGTTTTCTCCTCAGCAAATGGAGGTTCCGGCACATAAGCTTTGTCGTCGACAAGGCGTAGTTGAAGAGCGATTGTTGGAGAAGAATTTTTATTATCAACATTCGCCATTGTAAGAAGTTTGAAGGAGGATGAAGATGGGGAACAATGATGGAGTTTGCAGGTTCTACGTTTTTCTGAAGCAAGGGTGTGAAGAAGCAAAGAAAGGTAGAAAAAAAATGAGAAATAAGGGTATTTATAGACTCTGAAAGGAAGGAAGAAATAATGGGGAAAATCTTTGTGATTTCCTAAGTTTAAATTGTTCCATTTCAGGGACACGTGCCGCAAAATCAACATGAGTTAATGGGCTACATCTCCCACTAAAAGTGCAATGATGGCAAAAATTAAATGTCATACGTCTCGAATCCGAAAAGCGTGATACGTTACCATGATTACACGACGTCACGAAAAAGGCGGAACAGTAACGTTCACTTTTGGAGGGATGGAAACGGTTTGGTCAAATGGTAAAACCGACGCTTCAAAGATGCCATTATCTCATATGAGTCGAAATTCGAAAATGGCATCTCTGGGGGGCATTTTGTTACCTTGAAAAATCTTAAGGTATTCAAGCACGTGTATTAAATGAGAATATTCTCATAAGCTAAGGGGCATCCTCTAAAGTAGGGGTTTTTGGGAAATTGGAGCCAAAGTGTTTGAAAATTTGGTTTTATTAAACTAGATTTAATGTTTAAAGGGAATGTCACGCCAAACTGTCGAAATTGAGTCAGGTCGATCAAAAGGAAATAAAAGAATATATGTTAAGAAATGGTCGAAATTGGTTTAGTCAACCAAAGGGTGAAAGACAAGGAAAATGGTCGAAATTGGTTTTTGTCAACCAAAAGGGTTTCTGGACTTAGAGGAATTGTTGTTGATTTTTAAATCTTGCCAAAGGGAAAGTGTCGAAGCGAGTCAGAAGCGGTTTACTTTCAGAAGCTAGGAGCGAGAAGATTTAAATTTCAAAGTCCAGCAGTTGCCAGCGGTTTACAATTTGCTTAAGCGCCAAATAGGTGGTGACATCTAGTGAAGCGGTTGTCTGAAGATTTTAATATTGTCCGTAGATTTCATCTAGACAGTTACATTGTAAATATCATAAATAAGCATATTTAGTGTAGTTTTTTGGTGTGTTCACTTGTATTCTCAAATCACTTGTCAAAACTCTGCCATTTCGAGTGTTAGGAAACAAAGAATGAAGAAGTGCTTGATGCACGTGAATCATCACTTTTATTTCAATGCAAATCCTTTATTTTTCAATTATCTCTTTTGAATACTTTATTTGCTTTCTATGTACTATCGAACAAAGTCTTTACATTATTTTCTACTTCGTGTAAACAATTCAATGCTCTCTGTCGGTCACTAGTCAGTTAGTTTATTGAATCTTATTTTCATATGAATACCTTCTGTCGGTCATGAGTCACCAGTCAGTCGATCGATTCATAGTGTGGAAAGCCGTTATACTTGTTCCCTTAATCAAAGAAAACCATTTCCCTTGATAAGGATTTCGATAGAATACGTATAATAATAAAACTCTTAGCACATGTATTAAGATAAACTGGTCGATCTTGCGAGTTACCCTTAGTTTTAGGACTTTGGGAGGACCAGCAGTTGTTTACCACTTTCCACAGTAAACAATTACCAATCGATTATAAAACTCGATCATCATAGATTCGATAGGAAGTCTAGATATCATCACCCAAACAACAAGTTGCTCTATTGCATCACTGAATGGACATAAATTGGCGTTCCATTTACGAAGGGAAAAATACTTATCGTAAATGAGCCAAGGTCCCTCCCTTAAAGCATGATGTTGGTCCTCCTTATTAGTGAACGTGACTAAGAAGTAGTCATTTACCAAGTCAACTATATTCAATGAACCATGTTATTCCCACAACTTCTAAAATCTATTTTCCATAGCCTTATACCATATCTTTCTTCCAAGCATTTTGACAAATACTCCCCGCTTCCCAGGCTTGGCAATTATCTATTCTTCTATCTCAAAGAGTGTGAATTCAGGGCAGTCATACTCTCTAAATTTTCTTTCTTCAATCTTCAGACTCCCAAAAGTTTCTTCTTCACCAATCGTTTCTTCTTCAGTGTTGTAATTTGCATTATCTTTCTTGGCTTTGGAGGTTTCCTCTACAATGATGTTTTTGTAAGATGTGATTCCTTGCATGCCATTTGTTTCCATGTTTCCTTATTGTTCTCCTTATTCCTTTTTCGTGGCTGATTGGGTTAACACTTCTTTCCCTTTGGCTTTCTTTATACTTGTTGCTTTTAGATCGTCTTCTTTGTTAGGTTCTTTTGGTTTGCAAGCGCAAACCCTAGCAGAGCGTTACTAATTTTGGTTTTCAAGTGCTAGTATAATGTTCTTTAGTAAAGGTAAGTTAAAGCATGGATTTGAGGATTGACTGATAAATCCTAGTAATAATTAATTGTATTTCTATGAATGATCAATAGATATAATAAAATGACGCAACTTATCATAAAGCAGTCCTACATAAGTGACAAATGCATAAAACTCAAAAAAGAGGGTACCTATTGTGCTCTATACAAAGTGAACTAAAACAAAAAAATGAACTTTAATTGGCCTAATAAAGTTTACTATTGACAAAACAAAGTCAAGTAATAAAGACTTGAACCTCTCACAAATAATGAGTTCTCAAACACAATATTCTTAAGTGGAACACCTATCAATATGTGAACTGGCCCAATATGTACCACAAATTCAACTACTTAAGTGTCTCATTTATCTTTTTAAACTAGCCCTTGTTCGGGTTCCCTTTTAATGTACTTTAAAATTTGGATCACCATGTCTCAATGATCATTATGTTGACACTACACCAAATAACTTAATATGCCAACTGCAAAGGAAATATTTGGTTTTTTTATAGTGAGATAAATGAGTTTTTCAACAAGTCTCATATATCTGTTTGGACTAGAATAAGGCTCCCCCTGACTAGGAAGTAATTTTACATTTGAATTAATGGGACTGTGAACTAGTTTAATAGGCAACATGCCAATTTCTTTAAGTATGTCTAAGGTATACTTCCCGTGTTAGATGATAATCTTATCCTTTGACTGAGCAATTTAAATCCCAAGAAAATATTTTGGCAACCTTAAGTCCTTGGTTTGAAAATGGCTACATAAATGTTCCTTCTACTAAGAAAATTTCTCCAGATCATTCTCTAATATGATTATGTCATCTATATAAACCACCAAGTAAACACATTTATTTGAAAGAAGATTGGGTCATATGCTTCACCATGTTTCATTCCAAAAGTTTGAATAATTGATGGGGGTTTCCCAAACCATGCCCGTGGAGACCGTTTCAACCCATAGGCGCTCGTTGTAATATACAAACTAAACCAGACTCCCCCTGAGCAACAAATCCAAGAGGTTTCTCCATATAACTTTATTCTTCTAACTCACCATAAAGAAACACATTTTTAATATCCAACTAATATAATGGCCAATGACATATGGCATCTGTAGCGGTAGAAATGTTTAAGACTAAGCCATTGGATTGACTAGACTTATACAAATTAAAATAAAAATCGCCACCGCACTTTATTGTTTCCAGAAGGAATGAGAAAAGAGCGAGTAACCCAAAAGAGGGGGAAGGATTCTAGGTAAGGGGGTTGGTTATGCAAAGGGAAGGTATTAGCACCCTAAACATCTACGGTACTCCACAGGAACCTCTTTGAAAAATCTGTATATTTTGGCTATAAAATGTTGTATGTAAAATAGATGGTGGAGGTGAGAAAAGAAATATATTTTTTATGATTTTTGAACCCGCGCGGTTGTGAACCTTTAGTGCCTACGTACCACCTTTTGTGCAATAGGGGATCAGAGTACACGTAGTTCCTCTTTTAAAAAAATTAAAGCACAAGTGTGTTGGTTGATTTTATGAGATAAGGCATCATCGTCATTGTCCGTGTGGAAAACATGCTTACTACCCACAATCATGAGAAAGGAGAATTTGCATCATCTCAAAGTGGAGGATATGACTTGGATTTTAAAATCAACAATATCTCACTCAACACCCAAGTGGAAAATATCTCTCTTCACTATATATTATAGAAGTACAATTGTTTGCATCACTACAAGGATTGACAAGAGTCTAATCTTTTGAGAAAGGTTTTTAAAATAAAAAGCCAAAGTGGCAAAAAATGGTTTAAAATGAGATTGATTGACTTTTAATCTTCTCACAAAAATGTCAAGGTATTATTAAATTGATTGAAGTTTATTTATGAAAAGGTTTTGAAAATGCATGGATATAAGTCCAAGTTTATTATGAAAATGGTTCAAGTTTCAAAACAAGAAGAGTTTTCAAAAGGAGGGAGAAGATTTTTGAAATTAAAGAAGATGGGAGGAGATGAAGAGACTATCCTAAAGCATGAGGTAAAAGCTAGGGATAAGAACCATCTAACCCAACAAGAAGCCAATACTTGACATTATGAGTCAAGATAGAATTCCCATTCCTTGGATTGAAACCAAATAAGAAAAGATACTAGACCTCTTGAGAGAACCAAACTTCAAGTGTATTAAGTCTTCACAAAAATTGGACAGAGTAACGACTGTATGCGGGTGAATTCTAGATTACAAACAAAGAATGTAATCACAATAACCTGCACACAAAACAAACAAACAACCTAATGTCTTGAGGTAAACCTCAAGAACTCCAGACAAAATATCAATTAAGGTCCAAGGTCTCCAACATAGGCCAAGGTTTCTAATCCTAAGTCCAAGAAGTCCAATACTCCATAATGCCAAGGATAGTAACCAAATAGTCCATGTATCAACAAAGCCTTTTTTATGATTCATGTTGATTATTAGGTATCTTAAAAAAAAAGAGCTCAAATGAGCAAAATAAAAATGACAAGAAAGTAAATGCTCAAGTGAGCAAAGATGAAAATAGCATGAAATGTAAATGCTAAAGTAAATGGTGCATAAAATAAAAAGCATAAAAATAAAAGCACAAAATAAAGTCAATTATTATTAATTAATGGTTAGTTGGATGACCATCTTGAAACTTATATTTGGAAATCATTAGAGGATTGGTAGAACCAAAGCCTCCACACAACAAGTTTCATTTGCTTTTTGTTAAGTATATCATCCATTTGGAATCCTCAAAAGTACCATTTAATGATCAACGATGTTTAAGTGATCCGCTTGACCAAAAGTGATGTAGATCCATTAGAGGATTGGTAGAACCAAAGCCTCCACACAATGAATCTCAAGATTATTAGATCAAAGATATCAAGTTAACATACTTGGGCTTGCAAACATAGGTTTGGGCCACGAATGATCATTTATTCGAATCAGGATAAAATTTAGTGCTATGTTAAACAATCGTAAGTGGACTTATATAGAAGTCGCACCTATTTTGAGGTCGGTCAATAGCAATCTATGCACCATTTGTTTTGAGTCATGATATAGAGATCATGCTCCAATAACACTTAGTGCAATAAGAAAGGAATGAGATGAAGAAGGGTGGGAAAGAATATACAAACCACATTTGAATTAAAATTTAATCAAACTATTATTAAAATCATTCATCCATTTTTATGGAGTCAGACTTATCACCATGGATCCAATGATGTTAACAAAGTTCATGATCAAAAATTCAATCCAATATCAGTCATAAAATAATCACAAAATAATATTGCATTTAATATATACATTAAAAAGGTTTTAAAAATATTTTAAAATAGAAATAAGAAATAAAAATATCAACTAGGTTTAAACTAATCAAGAAATATGAAGTAAGACCATAGAAAAATCAGAAATGAACTCAAATATTTTTATAAAATTTTTGGTAATTTGTTAAAGTCAAAAACTATTTTTAAAATTAAAAGAAATGAGTAAAATAAATAAAAAATGATAAAAAATAACAAAGTCAGAAATAAAAAATAAATGAGGTCACCAATATTTATCACAATATCATTGGATCATTCCATAATTTTTTCAGAATTTAAAAATACATAAAAGTATTTTTAAACATTTAAAACAATTCAAATAAAGTGAAAATTTATTAAAAAAAAATATCAAAACACAAAATAAAATTGTGAAAAAATAAAAATCAGAAAGAGAAAAATCAAAAATATTTTTCATAATTTTTTCAGATTTTTTTGGACTTAAAATGAATTTTCTATGATTTTTTGATGTTTAAAGCAATTAAATATAAAAAACAGAAATAAAAAATAAAGTCAAAAATATGTGGACCATTGGATGAGAGTCAAAACGCGTTAGTAATCAAATCCAAGGGATCTGGCGTGCTGTGCATATCATGGTCATTACTGAATAAAGCATAGGATCAAATATAAATCAGAAATTCAAAAAATACAAATGACACGCTATCATTGGTTGGAAGATGACACGTTGGTCATCTTCAACCTCCAGCCAGTTCCAAAACCAGGCCACTTAAACTGTAAAATTAGAGCACGAGACCTATACCATTCACTTTGTCTCTTCAAGACGAAGACAACCACACCTTCGCGATAAATTTATATAAACTGTAGCTCAAGCAATTTGAAAAGAAAGTTTTGAAAAGGGATTTGAAAATTCATGGTCAAAATGTATTTCCAGATAAAAGCAAGTGTTGCGACTAGAACCAAGGCAATGAGAGCTTCACAATGATATCAAAGTTTCGAAAAATTGATGGAGAAAACTACCTATTGAAGTTGAGTTGCAGAGCTCTGAAACTAGACTTCTATGGATCAATATAGGTCATGACTCTTGAAGGTAAATTGTATGGTTAGCTTCAGGGAAGATCAAGGAAGGTGAATTGATAGCAAAATTGGATTGAAAAAGGCTTGAACACTGATTTTGAAGTTGCAGAAAAATGAGTTATGGAGCAAGTTTGGCAGGGTGATTCTGGTTGTTCAAGCTTGAGGAAATGAATGAGGGATGCCCCTCTATTTATAGGGAATCAAAAGGAATGTTCAAGCGTGTGAAATGATGAATTTTGGAGGGAAATCGTTAGAAGTTGCAAACAAGAAAAGTGTGACTTCTATTTTGATCAAAACTCATCCAAAACGCGCGTTTAGCTATGCTAATCACTTCTGGAAGTTCACTAAACATGTTTAGAAAAAAAAAGCGCAGAAACAATATGTTTAGAAGCTAAATCAAGGATTTCAAATTCTGACTTTTGAAGAAACTTCAGTTTCAAGTTACCAAGTTCAAATCAATGGCATTCTCAGCTCAATGGGTCTTAGGGCATGATTCTTGATGCTTTAGAAAGATGATGTTACAAGATTTGCAATGGGAAAAAAATGAAATCAAATGGATGTTTGAGCTGAAAGTTGCAATGAGTCAAAGTTGGGAAAAAGGATTTGACTTTCCATACTTAGAAATATTTCAAGTTTTACTTCAAAAGTGACCTATAATGTCTTGCATCCAAACATGGACTTCCTCTTGGAATTTGCTCTTGACCAAAAAATATGGCATGAAATAGACCTCTTGAATGACATTTTGAGACTTGAACCCTTCAAAATCTCCAAAAATTGAGAGATTTATGAATTGTTGAAGTTGGCAAAAAAAATCATGAAATGACCTATAATCTTTTGTATCCTTAGGGCATCTTCCATCCATTTTCTCACTTTGCACATAAAATAAGGAATAAAGTTCACATCCTCAATATCATTATGGAAAAAGAGTAGGCTCAAGGTGATAAAAATTGACCAAGTTATGATCATTTGAAGTCACACATGGGAAATTGGGGGTTCATCTAGAGGACTTGTAATCTTTCTTCATCATAAAGTTTCTTCCACATGAAAACTCCTTGAAACTTTTGAAGTGATTTGTTAATAACCATTTAAAGAGAAGGATGTCTTTGGAATCACTCAAAAATACCAAAAGATGAGCAAAATATACTTCTTTGAAGTTCAAAACCCTAGCTCTTAGATCAAGAAAATGCTTTGAGGAACTTTGACAATTTTGAACAACCTTCTTGTACCAACACTTTTGTTTTGTAAATAGAAGTTGTTGAGGATGATAATGAGAACTCATATCCACCAAAATCACTTACATATCTTGAGAATTGAGAGAAATATGCACTTGTGACCAATGGGAACAAGGCCTTGTCCAACCATGACAACTTCTTCAATCAATCCCTTGTACTTTTGAATCAATCTTGATGACTTTGAAATATGGTGAACCAAGATAAACCTTGCCATGCCATTTCTTACAAAATAACTTAAATGGTGAGGTTTGAACTTCTCAATCTTTGTTGACTAGAGCATGAAAATAAACTCATGAACCCATGGATCAACTTGCTAAGCCACATTGCCTTTACCTACATTATTAACAAGTGAGACAAACCAACATTGCATTTTATTAATTAAAAGGAAATTCAAAACAAAACATGCATGATTACAAAAGAAAAACAAGTTAAGGTGCTTGGTGATTCCTCAAAGAGCAAAGCTAAAGATAGGGAGGAGAACCAAAAACCCTATGTGACCTTATTGTAATTGAATCAATATGGTATGATGAAGGGATCTTAGGGGCAAAAATTGGGGTACAACAGCATCCACGACAATAAACAATCGAGCATGCATTGTTTTGGCCATATGGGAGAAAGTATCTCCATAATCAAGTCCATAAATTTAGGAATATCCTTTTGCTAAAGCTCGGGTTTCATCAATCATGGATTGTTGCCATCCTGGATGATCAAGTGCTTTGGAAACATTTTTAGGAATGAAAATATAAGGTATATGGCACAATAAGAAGGAAAAAGACGATGGTAACTTAGGAAATTATATATACGATGTAGATTTTGAGTAAATTGGGTACCTTTTCGAAGACCAATGGGTCAAGATTTTTTCAAAAAAGGTTTGTAGTATAGCCATTGTTGGTGCGTGACATGATTCATATGCAACATGTGGACATCGTTGGTACACGATGGATGGTCTTTGAGTTTGTAGTATAGCCATGTTCTAGTGGTTTCCAATTATGCATTAGCAACATGTGGACATCGTTGGTACACGATGGGTGGTCTTTGACATCACTCAAGAGAAGGATTGTCGATAATATTTGTAATAAAAATTGATTCTTGGACTAGTGAAGGTGATGGATCAAGATAACTTATTGAAAAAATTTCTTGAGTAGTATGCGACTCCATTATGGATGGTGAGAAGTATAACTTTTCTTCAAAGAATGTTACACTTGTATAAATGTAGTAGCAAATCTATACATGGGAGTAATACTTGTAACCTTTCTGTAACTAAGAGTACCCTAGAAAAATACATTTTATGCCTAAGGCCGAAAGCCTATCAAGACCTAGAGACAAATCATGAATATAATAGATGTATCAAAATATTCGAGGAGCAATATGAAACAATGGTTATTTATGAAATAAAAGGGAACATGGTATTTTATGATCAACAAAGGAAGAATGCATTTGATTAATAAAAAAATAGGATGTTAAAACCGCATCACCCTAATGTCTAACATATACATTTGCATGAAGTAACAAGGTCTAACCAGTTTCAACAAGATGCATATTCTTCCTTTTGCTATGTTATTTTGTTGAGGGGTACGAGGACAATTGTATTGATGGAGAATACCATGTGATGACAAAAACGAAGAAATGCTAAAAAAATATTGTTGTACCCCAAAATTCGCCCTCCCTTTCTTCAGGAAACTACCTTAGATTTTTCAAAGTCCCCTGAAACAAATCCAAGTCCTGAGTTATCCTTTTGCCCAAGCAAGTCACTTACAAGAGCAAGATGATCTCACAAACTCAAGAAACAACGCTTTCATCTTGAGAAAAATCAAATTCTAAATACTTAGAATGTTTCTTTAAAATAAGTGTTTTTAAAAAAAATCAGCGCTTCAGAACTTCTGGACCCATTCCAGATGAAGACGGTCAGAAGTTGCAAGCTTGGCTCAGCGTGGTCAGAAGTTGGCTCTTCAGCAGCTACATCAGTTCAATCAGAAGTTGTAAACGTGGTTCAGAATGTAAGCCTCAAACAGAACATGCCCCTTCAGCAGTTACACAAGCTCAGTCATAATTTGCTAAAGGAATGCAAGAGAAACATGAAAGTATGAAGGCTCCTTCAGAACAGGTTGAAATCAGAAGATGAAAGGTCAGAGGGATAGGTGTCACATTGATACAGAATCTCTAAGCCCAGATTGTCCAGAAGTAGATCCAAGGAACGTACCAGAAAACCAGGAGAATCTCCAGACAACAGGTAGCCAAGGCCAGAGCATGGTTTACGCTGCTGATTCAACAACCAGAATGTTGGTATTGACAGGTCTTGTCACCATTTAATGCCCATTAATGCTTCCAACCACTCCTGAGCATTCACGTGTGGCTTGGAAAATGCTTTTGCACAGATTCTGGCATGGGTCTTCACGCCACCGCCCACTTCAGAGGTCACTTCTCCCCAATCTACGCCTGCTGCTGCTACCTAGGCTGAAAGATAGCTGTTATCACAACTTCCCAGGAATTTCTGTCAAAGAACAAATTCAAACTCTGTTGGCGCCTTAAATGTTCAAGGCATCCACAAGAACTTTGCCTATAAATAGAGAGCTTTCACCACTGCAAAAGACGTTCAAGAAGAGAAACAGAAAAATTGCTAAGAGAGAAACGAAACTCCTAGCAACGTAGCACTCTGAAACTCTGCCAAAATCTCCAGCTTTGTTTCATAACTTTAAGTTTCTCACCTTCAACTTCATCAAACATCCAGCTCTTTTCTGTAAACCAAAAACGTTCTTTCCAAACTTCTGACCCTATACACGTATACACCTTCACTTCCCCTTCTCCAAATCTGTCCAGAACACCACCAGAACCAAAAGCTAACTTTCACCCACCACTTTCCAAACAGTCAGGTAAGCACCTGCTGACCCTCACCACACTGTTAAGCATCATCAGCTGTGCATATTCAAGTAACATAATGTAAATATTCATGTTATTGTTGTTTATGTTCTGAGGACTCTCATATCTCAGAACGTTCTGAGCCAGTATAGGACTTGCCTGTGACCTTGGTGATTCTGACCTCTGAAACATTTTTGTTATTTTGCTGGATCTGTTCCAAATATGTTTCCTGTTTTGTGGAGTAACAACAGGATTGCAGATGTTCTGATTAGTACAGGAAAAAGCCAAATGTTGACTTTGACGTTAGCAAATCTGAAGCCTGTTTTGCTGTCAATAACATCAGAACCTCTGAGAGTTATTGCCTTTTCAGCAGAATCAGAACTCCTGGGTTCTCCACTAACAAACTTCTGTCTTGCAGCGCAGGGAAATCAGAACTTCTGGTTTCCCCACTAACAAGGTTCTGTGTTGCAGGTTCTAGAGTCAGAAGTTCTGACTCATCCAGTTTCACCAACAGGTTGATCATCTGACAGCGGATCTGGGTCAGAACTTCTGATGGCCTCCCAACAGCGCGCGGGCTCCCTCTCTCTCTATATATATCTTGTTTTTTGCTATTTTCTTTTTTGTCTATTTTTCTCGTTGAACCCCCCATGTACAAATGTGTATCCCCTTCCCCTAATTATTGTAATAGCGTAGGATTTTACATTTCCGCTTCTTATTGCTAGTAATTAGGACGTGTATGACAACATAAAATCAATGAAATAGAAAAACCTAATTCAAAGAAAAACTCTTGTATGCAATAAAACACACTTGCACACTAACACCCCTAGGGTTATATCCACTAGTTGCCTTTCAAAATTGGGCCATATTGCATGTTAGGTCTCTTTGGGCAAAACAAACACAATTCAGATGATCATAGTCCCTCGATGACGCTTTCGAAAGTCGCCTAAAAAATGATCAAGTCCCTTAAAGAAAATGCCCAAAGATACTTGGCACCATTGCAATTATGGTCTAAACGACGACCCGCGCCTGTCCCTCTCACATCCTAACACAAGATTGTCCACCAAATACAATGGTGGAACAAACTTGTTAAAAGGGTTAAAACATAGCAATAATCTTTTGAGGAATTTAGGGTAGATCGCTCTTAAGTACTTGTCAAAATTGCAAAATAAAAACGCTTGCCTAATTTCAAAATCACACATCACTACACTTTCAAAACAACTTTCAAAAAACAAATGAAAACCTTTTCAAAAGACATACACCTTTGTATACATCCCAACATGGATCATTACAAAGGTTGCCACCACATTGGCCTCTTTTCAAAACATTTTCAAACCCACACACACACAAAGCACCATTTCAAACAATTGAAAAGGCAAGTGATCTAAGCAAGTAACTAAGAGCCCATGGATAACCATGGATAGAAAGGGTGCTAATACCTTCCCTTTCTATAATCTACTCCCCGAACCCAAGAAAACATCTCAAAAGGTTTTTTGCTGTGCTTTTTAACCTTTCCTTAGGATAAAATAAAAAGTCGGTGGCGACTCTTGCTCAACCGCACATTTTGCGAATACGAACGCAAAATTCATAAGTCAGTTCTCCCACCGTATCACAGAACTGGCGACTCTGCTGGGGATATTTTTTTTAAAAGTGGAGTAACCTTAGGGCTTAGATCACCCTCTTGCATGACTAATTGTTTGATTTGCTTGCTTTATACTTTGGCTCCATTGTTTGGGTTTACAATCCTCCACCCGGATTTTGGGAAACATTCATAGATAGCAATACGTTGTGGAAACTGTACGGGGTATACCGACACGGTCTAAGCAATAGCTATATTAGTGCGACATATTTGTGAGTACCGGTAACCCTTGAGTTCAATCAAGGAGAGTACGGGGCCGCTGAGTGATGTCACTAAGCACTAATGACCTAGAACCTTACTTGACCATCTTGGCCTTTCATTAGGGGTAGTGAGATGACCGGCTTTGGTGCAGTCCGAAGTTGGTAGATACTCGATACTACACTCATTGAGGGTTGTTTTCTTGGAATATTTTGGTCGCTAGTTAAGTGGCTAAACCGAAACAATGAACATTGAAAACAATCCAATGATATTGAGCTCCTTAGAACCCGGTTACTATTTATAGGACAGGTTCTTTAAGCCAACTACACTCAAGAGGGTACTTACCTATGAAACCCCATGCCAGCCTGAAACTAGGGTTTGGTGTGATTTGCTTGTACATATGTTTTGTGCATACATCATAAACATCATAAAGCATCATATGCATTTACTAACCATGTCAAGGGTTTTGGATCTTCGTCTTTGTTCTTGTTTTGTAGGACATGGAGATTCCTCGCAGAAATACCATTCAAGTCAGCCTCGTGAGAATCTCTCCTCAACTCAAGGAGCTCACCTCAAGAATTCCGGAAAATTCATCCTTCAGTGAAAGACATGGTAGACTGCTCAGCCTAGTCAACACCAACATTGAAGAAGACATGATGAAAGTGCTATTCCAGTTCTTTGACCCTCTTCACCACTGTTTCACTTTCCCTGATTATCAGTTGGTACCCACTTTAGAGGAGTTTTCTCAACTCCTGAGAATTCCTATCCTTAATCAACTACCCTTCAACGGTACGGAAAAGGAACCAAAGCTGGAAGATGTTGCTCGAGCATTACATCTACAACCATCCGACATCAAGGGGCATTGGGAAACCAGAAGCGGCGTCAAAGGATTCTTAGCCAAGTTCTTGTTTGAGAAGGCACAAGAATGTTGGAACTCATTGGACCTACAAGCCTTTGAAGAGATTGTGACACTCCTTATCTATGGGTTGGTCTTGTTCCCAAATCCTGACCAATTGGTAGATGTCAATGCTGTCAAAGTCTTCTTATCCAGAAATCCAATACCAACATTGCTTGGGGACATCCTTCACTTATTTTACACACGAACAATGAGAAAGAGGGGTGTTCTCATGTGCTGTACTCCCCTCCTCGCAAGGTGGTTTATTTCGCACCTTCCACAATCTGTCTTGAAGAATGATCAAGGTACAAGGTGGTCCCAACGATTGATGGCTCTTACTCATTCTGATGTGCATTGGTGTTTGTTGTACCCCAAAATTTGCCCTCCCCTATTCTTCAAGAAATTGCCAAGCCAGGTCACAAAATTCCCCAAGGGTTGCACAGTCAAAGAGACTCCTATACAGTCAAAACTAGGGTTTATGTTCTGATCAAAGAAAGGAAGTTTCCAAAGGCCCAATCAAGTCTCACATGCCTACAAATGGGGTCAAGCATCCTCATATCAAGTTTCAAGGCATTCAACTCAAAATTGCACAGTCAAAACCCTAGATTGCACTACAGTCAACTGTAGGGGCAAAATGGTCATTTGGCAGTCAAAAGTTCAAATTTTTGGTCAACATATCATTTTGAAGACATAAACATCATTTGATCAATGCTTGATCATGATTCTCAAAATTTGGCTCAGAAATCATCAAAGATGCAAAAGTTACTATATTTGGACAGCTGAAAAGTCAACTGAAATTGACCAGGGCATAACTTTCACATGGATTATCAGAAAAATTCCATCCAAAGCTCATTTTGAAGAGAAAGACATTTCCTACAACTCATATTCATATTCCAAGTCCAAGAAATGCTCTCACAAAAAGTTATCAATTTCAACATTATAGGTCATTTTCAAAAGTCAACAAAAAGGGACTTTAAGTCAAAGGCCATAACTTGAGATTGGTAAATCAAAATGACATGGGACCAAAGTCATTGGTTAAAGGACTCAAAGACCTTTCCAAAATGTCCAAGAACATGTGAAAAGCTTAAAAGTTGAGCAAGTTATGCCTTGTGGAAGTTGGGAAATTTTTGGGAATTTTGAAAAGTCAACAATGGTTCAAATGACCTAAAATTGCCAATGGGCCCATTTTTCTTCCATGATTCATCATTCCAAGCCTATGCACGACAACTTGGCCCAAAGGGAAGTATTTTCTCATTTTTTAATTATTTATTTGAATTTATATTAATATTAATTCATTTAAATCATTTAAATATGTAAAAAATATAAACTTGACCTAAAAAAATCTTTTTATGCACATTCTATACTCAAGATCTCGTGCACATGCTAATTAGGCAAGATTTGGTTTGATTTGGCATGATTGAACAAAATTGTACATGAAAAAGATTCAAAAAGGATCCTTAACAAATCAAATCCTTAATCCATAATTGCAAGAGATTTGTGCTAATTTTGTTAACCTAAAATGCTCACTATATGATCAGGATGATAACCCTAATGCCAAGAGACAAAAAGCTGCGCAGAAGAGGCTAGTAAAAACTTGGAAAATTGCTTGAAAATCCAAAAACTGAAATCAACTTTAGGAGTCGATTCAAAGCACCATTCTTGTCTCAATAGTTTCCTGAAACCTCACTGAACGTGCTCCCATCAAAAACAACCACAAAAGCTCCTGGAATTGGTAGTTTGAACTCTAACTGTATCAAGAATTTTTTGAAATCGTATGGCATAAATCACGCATCCTTTTGCATTTTTATCTATGTATTCTTGTTCAGTATGATGTTTCTAAGCTAACCAATGCCTTTGATTGAACTTTTGCACGCCATACACGATTCTACCATGCTTAGATTTTAGGGTTTACAGGTTGTTCAAAGAGGGCTTTTGCAATAAGACAAAATTAAGCCTCAAAACCATGGCCATCCAACTCAGTGCAGAGAGACGAAGAAGAAACACTATTTGCGAACAATTTATGAAGCTTATAGCGCTATTCGCTATTTTTCCAAAAGTCCTCTAAGACCACGCTCTGAAAACCGTGGCTCAATGTTTTAATCTCAGGGGAAACGAGGAAGAAGACCTCGTGGCAGCCAGTGATACGCGGGTTTAAATTTCGCGCGTTTCCAAATAACTAATCCACGTTTTCTCTTTTATTATTCGCTGTGTATTTATATATCAAATAGATTAATTGGCACGGTTGGTTGGAACAAGCGCTGGTAACACCTTTGACCTGGGTTCGAACCCCAGGTCTTTCACATGCTCAATATTATTTTTCAGTAATTAATCTCATGCAGCGCTTGGTTTGTGGATATACCGTGTGCTCACCATATCAAGCCAGCCACGTGCTTAATGGAACCAGATCAAGGGTTATGCATTGAGGGACACCATGAGGACAAGTCAGCATGCATGTACGAGGCCTAGGAAAGTCAGCAAATTCCATTGCTTATTGGGCCAGATTCCACTAATTTGACCTCACCAATTGGGACTACACCCCCACCCTGGTTTGCTAGTTTTATTTATTTTTCTTATATTTATTTTTAATTATTATTTTACTTGTTTTGTTGTTTTAATTAATTAATTATTTTTTACAAAAATATGAAAAAAATATCATAAAATCAGAAAAAAGGCAAAAAATATAATATTTATTTTATTTTAATTATTTCCATAAATAAATTGCATGTAAGTATTTAGTTTAATTAGGTTATAATTTTAATCCTTTTAATAACTAAAAATCCAAAAAATAGAATTAGGTTTAATTTTTATTCTTCTTAATTTCCCTTTTTACAATAATATTGCTTATTTTATTTATTTTCTATAATTAAATTTTGCATGTAAATTAATTTAGATTTAAATTAGGATAAAACTTAATATTTTCACAATAAACTTAAAAAACATTAGAATTAGGGTTTGACGCTTCATTTTAATTTTAGTTAATTATTTTTTTCATTAAATCTTAAAAAATACAAAAATACCAAAAACATTTAATTTTCATTTTTTATCTCAATTCCTTATTAATTCAATTTTTTGCAAAAGGGTCCAACGCCCATTGTTTTAATTATTTTATTTCGCGCATTTACTTTATTGCTTATTATAATTATGTAATTCTCCCAAAGCGATGTAACGATTCTATTTTTCGCACTTTTACTTCGCTTTCTTTATTTTCCGTCAAATCGGGTCCGGTTTAATTTTGGCGATGTGGACCCGCGCCATTTGTAATAGCCTTAGATTTATTTTCCCGCAAACTTTATAACTGTTAAAAAGCATGAAAGAATGTATGGACTTAAAATAAAATCAAGCGTAGAACACCAATAAACATGACAAGACAAATAACTGAAACATGACACACGATTCGTACACACCACCCCTAGGGTACGCCTCACTGTTGCCTTTCAAAAGGTGGTCGTCGAGTAGAGGATGTCTTAGTAAGTCCTCATGATCCGGGAACCTGGCATGAGGGTAGCTTCTAAGGTGTCTTCCCATTGCTCTGGTGATCACCATGTCCCTAAAACTCGAATTGACCCGAACACCTCCAACGGTGGTGCTACCTACCTCTCAATGGTGGGATGGCACTACTTTTAAGGACATTTACACAGACGAATTCCTTAGGGTAGGTAGGTTCTCAAGGATACTTGCTCTAATCTCAAAACAAACTCAAAAAGACTTTTCACACTGACACATTTTCAAAAGCTTTCAAAGCAAATTTTTTCAAACACTCTGACGTACGAGTCGAACTGAAATTTTTCAAAGAAAATTTTTAAACCCACATTGAAAAGCAAGCAAACAATTTTGAAAACAAAATGAGCAAGTATCTAAGAGCCCATGGATAACCATGGATAGAAAGGGTGCTAACACCTTCCCTTTCTATAACCTACCTCCCGAACCGAGAGCAATCTCTTTAAAGGAATTTTTCTGTGCTTTTGTCCTTTCCATTTGGAGAAAATAAAAGACGGTGGCGACTCTTGCTTCCGCGACATTTCGCGAACCAGCGTTAAACAGTCAGTTCCAGATCCACCGATCACAGAACTGGCGACTCTGCTGGGGACTAAAACTTAAAGTGAGGTGTACCTTAGGGCTAGGTCATAACTGTGTTTTCACTTGTATTGATTTGCTTGCTTTACTATTGTGGGTTGCATCGGAGATACATAGATCCTAACCCGGATCTGGGGATACCCTGTTTAGGTAGCATAAGCTGTGAGGGACCTGTTCGGCGTAGACCGACACAGGTGAAGCAGTGGCTACGTTGATGTGGCACCTTAGTCTGTACCGATATCCCTTGTGTTGCAACGAGGAGAATATGGGTCTTCTAAGGAGTCATTAAGCACCAACAACCTTAGAACCTTAATTGACACAACTTGGCCTTTAGAATTGTAGCAGTATGCTACGCCCATTGAGGCTAAACTCTCGTGATGGTTCTGGCCGCAAGAAAAGATTGCGATGCTGGAGTTATGACCGATTGAGGTTAGTCAATGATATTGGGATCCCCTAAGAACCCGGTTACTTTGATAGGACAGGTTGAACCCACCAACTTCAAGAGGGTAATACCTAGACCTCATGCTGGCCTAAACTCTAAGGGCTTCACTTGTGTGACTTGTGTGCCTTCATACTTGAACTACTTGCATGCTTATTATCTGACCCTTGAGTTTCTTGCAGGTTTTGTTTATAGTCCTTAATTAGGACTCATAACAAAGTATACTGAATTTCTTGCAGGTTTTGTTTATAGTCCTTAATTGGGACTCATAACAAAGTATACTGAATTTCTTGCAGGGTTGTTTATAGTCCTTAATTGGGACTCATAACAGGGTTTACCTACATCACCCCATGCATAGCATGACATCATACCACTGCATACATCCTAACCCATTTCAAGGATCTCAAGGGCTTGTGATGCAGGTCAGGATAAATCAAACATCCAGCAAGGGGCAAAGAGGATTTATTTTCCTCTAGCCAAGGTTGTCAGGGGCTATGACCCACTGGATATGGTGAGCCTCTGACCCTTGAAGAAGGGCTCTCTACAACAGGAAGTTCCTTCAATCAAGTTGCCAGTTTCCAACTCTAACAAGTTTCTCTGTTTACCCTGCGAGATCCTTGAAAACATTGCATGCATATCATACATATCATTGCATTACAGATAACCGTTCTTTGCAGGTCACTCACCCTTCTCGCTGTTTATTTCAGCAATGGCTTGCCCACAAGACGACCAGGACTTTCTCACTCAAGAGACTCGGTTCGGGGAAATCCTCCTGAATCTATCCAAGGGGCAAGAGGAGCTAAGGATACTTCTCACGGAGACCTTCGTCAGGGGCAATGCTGAGGATGAAAAGTTGGAACACCTACAAGCTGAGATGGATGCTATGAAAGCCCAGATGCTGGGACAGAGGAATGTCATTCAAGGCCTAGTTCAAAGACAAGAGGAGCTCTGGTTTCTCTTCAACCAACTGCTTCAGGGTAACCTACTGGGGCAAACATCTAAGGGTAAAAAGCCATTCATCATCCAATCATCCTCGAGACAAGAGGATAAAGGGAAAGCTCCTCAAATGACTCCAGTGCCACAAATTCAGCGCCAACCTCGCAAAGTTCAGCCAGACAAGCCCAGGAGGCAATTCACCCAGCTCAACATGTCGCTGTTTCAAGCTTTGCAACGCCTATTGAGGTTGAATCTGATCACACTAAGGGCTCATCCCCGGAACCCCAACACAGCATCTCCTGCCTATGATCCCAATAAGAGGTGTGCCTACCACTCTGCTAGCCCAGGACATGATACCAATGAATGTTGGGATCTGAGGAACAAAATCCAGGACCTGATTGATGAAGGGGCATTGGAGTTCACACAAGATGGACAGGCTGAATTTTTCTACCATTCCTCCAAGGCTCATCAGTTGAAATGACAAGCTCCGAGACTAGGAAACTTTTGTTCATTCGAATGTTCAAGTTGTGTTTTTCTTTTGACCGTTCAAACATTTATTCATGTTAAAACATTGTTATTCCATTAATGCATCGCTTATGTCTATTTTGAATCAATATATTCGCATTCACTATATGCAAATTGTTTTCATATTTTTTCTGATGTCAACTCTTAATCTTAAATAATGCTAAACCTCTTGAGGGAGGATGACGAAAACGATACCGAATCTACAGTATGCTTTTGAACAGACCCCGCTGATGAGGTACAGGCATTGTTTCAACCCCTAAACACTGGAGTTATAAGGATGATAATCCCTCGTCAACCCATCAGAGCCAAGGAAGTAGGAGTTTTTATTTTCGAAAATCAAAACCCTTAATCATAACCTGGGGCAGGGTAAGTCTCTCAGTTGATCCAAGTGCATGACGAATGGCACCGAAGAGATCTTTACAAAAAAAAAAAAGAAAGACAGTGATGGTTCAGAACAATCATAAGGACAGGCAGTCACTATCAAAAACAAAATCATAAATAAAAAGCCCAAAAAGTCTAAACCTACAAAGGGGACTTATGAAACTGGGGCATCCCGCTGACTGTAATTCCAAAAAGGAAACAGTTCAGGCAAAAATAGGGATAACGAAATCAAAAAAAAGAGGTCTCACAAACCCTCAACAAAAACAAAGAAGGACTGCCTATTCAAAATAAGTTATCAACATCTGAATCATCACCGGAAAATCAGAGCAAGGTCTAACATATGATCAACTGAGTTTAGGTTTGGAGAACATCACGAAGAGCGGGTGGGTACAAATAATTTGAGCCTTTATCCTTTGTTTCTTAAACCGTGAACCAGGCCACGTCATAACCCTCAAAAGTCCTAGCTGAAGCATGGGTTAGTTCGAAAGCATACTGTTACGAAGGTATCCTGACTCCTTAAGGCTACGGTAAATACAGAGTTGACATCATGTTTTACAAACATTCACATGTTTTATGAAAAAAATGCATTTTCAAAATCTTCAAGACAGACATAAGCTTTGCATTTTTAACATAACTTTGTTTGCATATGACTTTTTGTTTGAACAGTATAGAAGTTTACACGACAAATGCCTAATGAACAGAAGTACCTCCAATCAAGGGGCATGGCATGACTATTGTCTATCATCTGGGGCAGTCCAATCAAGATTCGGAGAATCTCTCAAAAGGCCAACCAGCCTGGGGCAAATCTCCACCTGAGTCACTTGGGGCATTTCAACAACAAATCTCGCCTGATCAAACATCTTCTGGTGACAAAACACTTCTAAACAGGGGCAACTCCCTACTTTCTGAGAACGGACATAGTCGGAAAAATACTACGCAAAATCAAAGACCCGCTAGGTTGACATACCTAGGCAAAAATAAGGGCTTCCCGGCGAACCAAAAGGGTTCGGGCAAAAATAAGGGATGAAATGAAAATATCTGTACACCCGGCAAGTCGAAAACCTGAAAAGGCGGCTTGGGCAAAAATGGGTATCCCGGTGGACTGAAAACCCGAAAGGGCGGTCCAGGCAAAAGGTAGGGATTAAAGCGTACGACTATGTCCTGTCATCTTGTCAACTGCCTATCAAAAGAAATGTTTGTCCATCAACAACTATCAGCACCTCATAGGCCTTCCTCCCCCACTGAAACAGGGGCAATGAAGAGTTGTCCAAGCAATCTGATTGTTCCATCCTCCAAGGCGTCAGGGTAGGTTCCGTTGAAGAACATGACCAATACAGTTCAATACTTCCCCAGAAGAGTCCAATCCCGTTTCTTCAGGAGAGTTGGAATTCATATCCCCAGGCAGCAAGCTTATCCCCAGTAAATTCTGGAAGCTTCCCCTCGCAGAGCACGAACGCGTCGTCCGGCTTGATTTAAAGAGTTATTTCCTTAACAGGATATAACTGGGTTATCCTCAGCCCAAAAGCCACGGAAAGAGCGTCGTCGACAAAGCCTTCCTATCCCCAGCGAAGTCTATCAACACTTCCAGCACAACAAGGGTATCCTCAGCAAACTATCAACATTCGGCAAAGCATCTCTATCCCCCACAGAGTATTGCTTCCCAGCTTGGTCGTTAGGGTATCTTTTCTCCCTGCAGAATCTTCCATTTGCCAAGTTTATTCCGCAACGGAGTCATCTTCTCCTACCGGTATACTACCAACTATCAACCCCAGCGGAAGCAAAAGCTATTCTTCCACATCAGCCCAGGATGCGACTTCCCGGCACCCATCAAGGATTTATTTTCCTACGACGAAAATATACATTCATAAACATCATATCCTCATACATTATAGCATGCATACGCATCATACTACACGAATCTCACTAATTTTGAAGACATACAGTTCATGCATCATGACTTTGCATACAATTATGTCTTGCCTTTTCAGGAAAGAGATCAATACAAATGACTACTATCAAACTATCGCAATTCTGTCTAGATATAGTTTCAGATATGATCCAGATATGGTGACGTTCTGATGCTGCTTCCAGATTTCCTTCCAGATATAGTTTCAGATGTAAACCAGATATGGTGACGTTCTGATACTGCTTCCAGCATTCCTTTTTAAGATGTTTCCCTCTCCGACGATGAGTGTGAGGTGATATTCTCCTTATGGTCCCCTCTCCGACGATGAGTGTGAGGTGGTAATTCCTTTTTTAAGATGTTTCCCTCTCCGACGATGAGTGTGAGGTGATATTCTCCTTATGGTCCCCTCTCCGATGATGAGTGTGAGGTGGTAATTCCTTTTTTAAGATGTTTCCCTCTCCGACGATGAGTGTGAGGTGATATTCTCCTTATGGTCCCCTCTCCGACGATGAGTGTGAGGTGGTAATTCCTTTTTTAAGATGTTTCCCTCTCCGACGATGAGTGTGAGGTGATATTCTCCTTATGGTCCCCTCTCCGACGATGAGTGTGAGGTGGTAATTCCTTTTTAAGATGTTTCCCTCTCCGACGATGAGTGTGAGGTGATATTCTCCTTATGGTCCCCTCTCCGACGATGAGTGTGAGGTGGTAATTCCTTTTTTAAGATGTTTCCCTCTCCGACGATGAGTGTGAGGTGATATTCTCCTTATGGTCCCCTCTCCGACGATGAGTGTGAGGTGGTAATTCCTTTTTTAAGATGTTTCCCTCTCCGACGATGAGTGTGAGGTGATATTCTCCTTATGGTCCCCTCTCCGACGATGAGTGTGAGGTGGTAATTCCTTTTTAAGATGTTTCCCTCTCCGACGATGAGTGTGAGGTGATATTCTCCTTATGGTCCCCTCTCCGACGATGAGTGTGAGGTGGTAATTCCTTTTTTAAGATGTTTCCCTCTCCGACGATGAGTGTGAGGTGATATTCTCCTTATGGTCCCCTCTCCGACGATGAGTGTGAGGTGGTAATTCCTTTTTAAGATGTTTCCCTCTCCGCCGATGAGTGTGAGGTGATATTCTTCTTATGGTCCCCTCTCCGACGATGAGTGTGAGGTGGTAATTCCTTCTTTCAGATGTTTCCCTCTCCGACGATGAGTGTGAGGTGATAGTCTCCTATGGTTCCCTCTCCGACGGTGTGTGAGGTAGTAATCCCTTTTTTAGATGTTTCCCTCTCCGACGATGAGTGTGAGGTGATAGTCTCCTATGGTTCCCTCTCCAACGGTGTGTGAGGTAGTAATCCCTTTTTTAGATGTTTCCCTCTCCGACGATGAGTGTGAGGTGATAGTCTCCTATGGTTCCCTCTCCGACGGTGTGTGAGGTAGTAATCCCTTTTTTAGATGTTTCCCTCTCCGACGATGAGTGTGAGGTGATATTCTCTTATGGTTCCCTCTCCAACGGTGTGTGAGGTGGTAAGTCCTTTTTTAAAATGTTTCCCTCTCCGACGATGAGTGTGAGGTGATATTCTCTTATGGTTCCCTCTCCGACGGTGTGTGAGGTAGTAATCCCTTCTTTCAGATGTTTCCCTCTCCGACGATGAGTGTGAGGTGATAGTCTCCTATGGTTCCCTCTCCGACGGTGTGTGAGGTAGTAATTCCTTCTTCAGATGTTTCCCTCTCTGACGATGAGTGTGAGGTGATAGTCTCTTATGGTCCCCTCTCCGATAGTGAGCGTGAGGTGGTAATTCCTTCTTCAGATGTTTCCCTCTCCGACGATGAGTGTGAGGTGATAGTCTCTTATGGTCCCCTCTCCGGCAAGTGCGTGAGGTGGTAATTCCTTCTTCAGATGTTTCCCTCTCCGACGATGAGTGTGAGGTGATAGTCTCCCATGGTTCCCTCTCCGACGGTGTGTGAGGTAGTAAGTCCTTTTCAGATGATTCCCTCTCCGACGATGAGTGTGAGGTAATAGTCTCTTATGTTTCTCTCTCCAACGGTGTGTGAGGTGACAATTCCTTTTCCTATGATTCCCTCTCCAACGGCGAGTGAGGTGATTCCCCTTCAGATTATAATAGCTTATGGTTTTCTTCCCGATATTGCAAAGATGGTAATTCCCGCCAAGATTTTTCTCAACGAGCGTTGTTGAAGCTAAAATCACCCAAGGTTCTCTTACCATTCATGCTAAGGCAGTAACCATCCCTGGTTCATTCATCAGCGTTTGAAGCTCCAGACTCAGCTCCTGTAACCAGTCAGGACACATCTATACCAAGCATCTAAAATCAGCTCCTGCAACGTGTCAGGTACTCATTTTTCTTTTGCAGGTATGCAGGTTCTCGCTAAGGAATCTTCCCCGCAATCAACATTCAGATGGCATCTATAAGCCCATCACCCTATCCAGCAATCTCCAAATGGCATCTATAAGCCCATTCCCCCATCATCACTACTACTATGTGAGCGCAAATTTCTGGGCACTTTAGTGTTCAATCATCTTCTACCCTCGGATTACGAAAGGCACGTCAGCCAATCTGCATCCTCAGGTCTAAGAAGATTGAACAGGGGCAACTGTTGTACCCCAAAATTTGCCCTCCCCTATTCTTCAAGAAATTGCCAAGCCAGGTCACAAAATTCCCCAAGGGTTGCACAGTCAAAGAGACTCCTATACAGTCAAAACTAGGGTTTGTGTTCTGATCAAAGAAAGGAAGTTTCCAAAGGCCCAATCAAGTCTCACATGCCTAAAAATGGGGTCAAGCATCCTCATATCAAGTTTCAAGGCATTCAGCTCAAAATTGCACAGTCAAAACCCTAGATTGCACTACAGTCAACTGTAGGGGCAAAATGGTCATTTGGCAGTCAAAAGTTCAAATTTTTGGTCAACATATCATTTTGAAGCCATAAACATCATTTGATCAATGCTTGATCATGATTCTCAAAATTTGGCTCAGAAATCATCAAAGATGCAAAAGTTACTATATTTGGACAGCTGAAAAGTCAACTGAAATTGACCAGGGCATAACTTTCACATGGATTATCAGAAAAATTCCATCCAAAGCTCATTTTGAAGAGAAAGACATTTCCTACAACTCATATTCATATTCAAAGTCCAAGAAATGCTCTCACAAAAAGTTATCAATTTCAACATTATAGGTCATTTTCAAAAGTCAACAAAAAGGGACTTTAAGTCAAAGGCCATAACTTGAGATTGGTAAATAAAAATGACATGGGACCAAAGGCATTGGTTAAAGGACTCAAATACCTTTCCAAAATGTCCAAGAACATGTGAAAAGCTTAAAAATTGAGCAAGTTATGCCTTGTGGAAGTTGGGAAATTTTTGGGAATTTTGAAAAGTCAACAATGGTTCAAATGACCTAAAATTGCCAATGGGCCCATTTTTCTTCCATGATTCATCATTCCAAGCCTATGCACGACCACCTGGCCCAAAGGGAAGTATTTTCTCATTTTTTAATTATTTATTTGAATTTATATTAATATTAATTCATTTAAATCATTTAAATATGTAAAAAATATAAACTTGACCTAAAAAAATCTTTTTATGCACATTCTATACTCAAGATCTCGTGCACATGCTAATTAGGCAAGATTTGGTTTGATTTGGCATGATTGAACAAAATTGTACATGAAAAAGATTCAAAAAGGATCCTTAACAAATCAAATCCTTAATCCATAATTGCAAGAGATTTGTGCTAATTTTGTTAACCTAAAATGCTCATTATATGATCAGGATGATAACCCTAATGCCAAGAGACAAAAAGCTGCGCAGAAGAGGCTAGTAAAAACTTGGAAAATTGCTTAAAAATCCAAAAACTGAAATCAACTTTAGGAGTCGATTCAAAGCACCATTCTTGTCTCAATAGTTTCCTGAAACCTCACTGAACGTGCTCCCATCAAAAACAACCACAAAAGCTCCTGGAATTGGTAGTTTGAACTCTAACTGTATCAAGAATTTTTTGAAATCGTATGGCATAAATCACGCATCCTTTTGCATTTTTATCTATGTATTCTTGTTCAGTATGATGTTTCTAAGCTAACCAATGCCTTTGATTGAACTTTTGCACGCCATACACGATTCTACCATGCTTAGATTTTAGGGTTTACAGGTTGTTCAAAGAGGGCTTTTGCAATAAGACAAAATTAAGCCTCAAAACCATGGCCATCCAACTCAGTGCAGAGAGACGAAGAAGAAACACTATTCGCGAACAATTTATGAAGCTTATAGCGCTATTCGCTATTTTTCCAAAAGTCCTCTAAGACCACGCTCTGAAAACCGTGGCTCAATGTTTTAATCTCAGGGGAAACGAGGAAGAAGACCTCGTGGCAGCCAGTGATACGCGGGTTTAAATTTCGCGCGTTTCCAAATAACTAATCCACGTTTTCTCTTTTATTATTCGCTGTGTATTTATATATCAAATAGATTAATTGGCACGGTTGGTTGGAACAAGCGCTGGTAACACCTTTGACCTGGGTTCGAACCCCAGGTCTTTCACATGCTCAATATTATTTTTCAGTAATTAATCTCATGCAGCGCTTGGTTTGTGGATATACCGTGTGCTCACCATATCAAGCCAGCCACGTGCTTAATGGAACCAGATCAAGGGTTATGCATTGAGGGACACCATGAGGACAAGTCAGCATGCATGTACGAGGCCTAGGAAAGTCAGCAAATTCCATTGCTTATTGGGCCAGATTCCACTAATTTGACCTCACCAATTGGGACTACACCCCCACCCTGGTTTGCTAGTTTTATTTATTTTTCTTATATTTATTTTTAATTATTATTTTACTTGTTTTGTTGTTTTAATTAATTAATTATTTTTTACAAAAATATGAAAAAAATATCATAAAATCAGAAAAAAGGCAAAAAATATAATATTTATTTTATTTTAATTATTTCCATAAATAAATTGCATGTAAGTATTTAGTTTAATTAGGTTATAATTTTAATCCTTTTAATAACTAAAAATCCAAAAAATAGAATTAGGTTTAATTTTTATTCTTCTTAATTTCCCTTTTTACAATAATATTGCTTATTTTATTTATTTTCTATAATTAAATTTTGCATGTAAATTAATTTAGATTTAAATTAGGATAAAACTTAATATTTTCACAATAAACTTAAAAAACATTAGAATTAGGGTTTGACGCTTCATTTTAATTTTAGTTAATTATTTTTTTCATTAAATCTTCAAAAATACAAAAATACCAAAAACATTTAATTTTCATTTTTTATCTCAATTCCTTATTAATTCAATTTTTTGCAAAAGGGTCCAACGCCCATTGTTTTAATTATTTTATTTCGCGCATTTACTTATTGCTTATTATAATTATGTAATTCTCCCAAAGCGATGTAACGATTCTATTTTTCGCACTTTTACTTCGCTTTCTTTATTTTCCGTCAAATCGGGTCCGGTTTAATTTTGGCGATGTGGACCCGCGCCATTTGTAATAGCCTTAGATTTATTTTCCCGCAAACTTTATAACTGTTAAAAAGCATGAAAGAATGTATGGACTTAAAATAAAATCAAGCGTAGAACACCAATAAACATGACAAGACAAATAACTGAAACATGACACACGATTCGCACACACCACCCCTAGGGTACGCCTCACTGTTGCCTTTCGAAATGTGGTCGTCGAGTAGAGGATGTCTTAGTAAGTCCTCATGATCCGGGAACCTGGCATGAGGGTAGCTTCTAAGGTGTCTTCCCATTGCTCTGGTGATCACCATGTCCCTAAAACTCGAATTGACCCGAACACCTCCAACGGTGGTGCTACCTACCTCTCAATGGTGGGATGGCACTACTTTTAAGGACATTTACACAGACGAATTCCTTAGGGTAGGTAGGTTCTCAAGGATACTTGCTCTAATCTCAAAACAAACTCAAAAAGACTTTTCACACTGACACATTTTCAAAAGCTTTCAAAGCAAATTTTTTCAAACACTCTGACGTGCGAGTCGAACTGAAATTTTTCAAAGAAACTTTTTAAACCCACATTGAAAAGCAAGCAAACAATTTTGAAAACACAATGAGCAAGTATCTAAGAGCCCATGGATAACCATGGATAGAAAGGGTGCTAACACCTTCCCTTTCTATAACCTACCTCCCGAACCGAGAGCAATCTCTTTAAAGGAATTTTTCTGTGCTTTTGTCCTTTCCATTTGGAGAAAATAAAAGACGGTGGCGACTCTTGCTTCCGCGACATTTCGCGAACCAGCGTTAAACAGTCAGTTCCAGATCCACCGATCACAGTGTTCTCGGTCCAGAGAAAATGTCATCATTATTGACCGTTGCGGAGAATTTCCTAATGTTCCTTTACTTGGAATTAGAGGGGGTATCACCTACAATCCTTGCCTAGCTTTGAGGCAATTTGGATATGCCCGGGGGGATGGCCCTCATGATATGTTGATTCCTAGCTTAGTTTTTGACTTCGACAACGATGCGCAAGGACTTCGCCAAAGATTCATCAGAGCTTGGGGAAAACTCAACAAGGTTGATAGCAAGACTTTGGGACACAAGAACTCCATCCCTCTTGAACCTTATCTCAAATGGGTACGAGCCCGAGCCCAAAGATTGATGATGCCTTATCCTCATATTCTCCCTGTGATTAAAGAGCACGTCAATGAAGGAGAGGTTTCCTACACCATCCTACATCCAGACATGCCTACATCGTGGGAGGAGATGCAGAAAAGCTGGATTCAGCTCAAGGAGGAGCGTAATACTTTTGAGGCTAGCTTCTATGCCAGTGAGAAGAAGGTTCTAGAGCTTACCCGCCGACTCCATGAGCAAGAGGTTCTCAACACCTACATCGCACCAAAAAGGATGCGCAATGTCTTTCTACCCTGAGAAATTATTTTGTAATTTTTGACCCATGGGTCATTTATGTACTAACAAATCTTTTCTTATTAATATGACGTGCGTTCTTTTTGTCTACAACAATTATGAATTTCCAAAACCCTTGAATGCATTGCATAGATAGCATCTCATGCATCATGTGCATAACAGGTACCCATTTTTCTACAGGTTGCTTAATCTTCTTCGCTGTTTATTTGGAACAGTCAGTCATCATGAATCCAGACTCATCCAGTGAGCAAGCAATCAAGGCCCTTCAGGCCCAAAGTGCACAGTTTCAAGAGATGGTCCTAAGCCTAGCCCAGGGTCAGCAAGAGTTGAAGACTCTACTCCTGAAGAAGAAAAAGAAAAAGAGGACTGCGTTGTTCAACACCGGACGCAGATTTGGGAACACACTCCATAATGAAGCTGATCCAACTACTTCTTCTGCTGAGAAGAACAGTCCCCAAGGGGGAGGAGCTCCTAGTCCCGCAGTCTCCGACAACGAGACGGATTATAACGACGAACAATACCCACCTGCTGCTGACAGGTACAAACAATTGGAGGACCGCTTGAGCGCCATGGAAATTCAGAATGTGCCGGGACTGGATTTTGGAGATTTGGGGTTATCTTCTGGGGTAGTAATTCCACACAAGTTTAAGGCGCCTGCCTTCGCCAAGTATGATGGGGTCTCCTGCCCAAAGCTGCATCTGAGGTCGTACGTAAGGAAAATCCAACCTTATACGGCGGATAAGAACCTTTGGATTCACTTCTTCCAAGATAGTCTCTCGGGGTCACAGCTTGAATGGTTCTACCAATTGGATGGAGCTAGCATCCGACACTGGGAAGATTTGGCAACCGCATTCTACCGACAATACCAATACAATTCTGATCTCGCTCCTACGCGTACCCAACTTCAGGGTATGTCTCTAGGAACGGGTGAAGGGTTCAAAGAATACGCTCAAAAATGGAGAGATTTGGCCGGCAGGGTGCAGCCTCCATTGACTGATCGAGAGCTGGTTGATATTTTTCTAGGGACGTTGTCTGGCCCGTTTTTCAATCATTTGGTTGGTAACTCCTCCGCTGGGTTTACGGATTTGATATTGACGGGAGAAAGAATTGAAGCTGGCATCAGGTCAGGCAAGATACAAAAGGCCGCCTCCACAAGTGCTGAGAAGAGGTCGTTTAAGAAAGAAGCAAGTGCCGTCTATGGTCCTAGAAGACAAGTCAAGCCCGAAAGTCGCCAAGCCGTCAATGCCTTGGTCATCTCGAAACCTGTTACTGCTCCTCAGCAGTACAATCAACAAAGAAGCGAAAGGCCCAAGAGGCAGTATACCCGATTGAGTATGACCTTATCTCAAATTTTACCCCAACTGTTGTCCACCAACCTGGTGACCCTCAAAGAAGCTCCTAAGGTCGTCAACACTGCGTCTCCTAAGTATAACCCAAATGCCCGGTGTGCTTATCATTCTGATGGTCCCGGGCACACTACTGATGATTGCTGGGCCTTAAGAAACAAAGTGCAAGATCTGATCGACGCGAAGGAAATTCAGTTTGAAGCGCCGGAGAGACCAAATGTTGTAACTGCTCCTATGCCCCAGCATAGAGTAAATGCCATTGAGGAAGAAATGTACGCTGTTTCGGTAGATGAAGTTGTTACCCCTCTTTTGACTGTTAAGAGGAACTTACTACTGGCCGATTTATTTCCGGGTTGCAGTGAAGGTTGCCTGCTCTGTGTTATTTCCCTATCTGGTTGTCCCTTGCTGAAGATAGGCATCCAAAGCCTAATGGATAGCAAGGAGATTCTGTTTGAGAAGTCGGCTGTTCAGTTGGTTCCGGCAGAAGAAGTTTCCGTGGTTACCATCTTCAATAATCCAATCAAGGCTCTCCCGAAGAAGCCTGTTCAAATCATGACTGTTGCACCTGTGGTTATTACTGTTCCGGGGCCTCTCCCCTACGTATCTGATAAAGCTGTCCCCTGGCATTATGGGGCAGATGTATATGTGAATGGAATCAAACAAGAATTCGACACTGGCGCCAGTATCTGCGATATCACTGGTCCAGCCAAGGTCACCCGCAGTGGCAGGCTCTTCTCGCCTGACATTGCACCGCCCGCTATTCGAAAACCCCTCCTTATAAAACCTGCAAGTTTACCTGTTCCTGCTGCTGATCAAGTTGTTTCCCCTGCTGCCGAGTCCTCAAATGCTCGGGGCAAAGGGATTGAAGAAGAGCCTGCCCGGATGGAGTCACCAATACCTGTAAATGCTGAGGCCTCCCAACAAGAAATGGAGGAGATCCTGAAAATAATAAAGAAGAGTGACTTCAATGTTGTCGAGCAGCTGGGGAATACGCCCTCCAAGATCTCCATGCTCTCTTTATTGCTATGCTCCGAGGCCCATGCTAAAGCCTTGATTTCATTTCTCAAGACGGCCCATGTACCCCAGGAGACATCTGCAGTCCAGTTCGCTGACTGTGTAGCAAATCTGACAGCAGACAATGGCTTGGGTTTTTCAGATGCTGACCTGACTGCGAAGGGAAGAGACCACAACGACGCCCTGCATGTCTCTATCGAATGCAGGGGCACTACTCTGGCGCATGTATTGGTGGATACTGGTTCTTCCTTGAATGTTCTACCGAAAAAGGCTTTAGACCGTTTGGATTATGAAGGCCTAGAACTGAAGCCCAGCAATATCATCGTCAGGGCCTTTGACGGTTCAAAAAGGATGGTTCATGGAGAGGTTGACATCCCTATTCGTGTGGGCTCTCAGGTGTTCGACTCTACTTTTTATGTGATGGATATACGTCCATCGTACTCTTGTCTACTGGGTCGACCTTGGATCCATAAAGCTGGGGCGGTGACCTCTACCTTGCACCAGAAGCTGAAGTATCCTGTCAGGGGGAAGATCGTCACTGTGCAAGGAGAAGAAGAGTATATGGTGAGCCATTTAAATTCCTTCAGATACATTGAGATGGACGGGGAGTTTATTGAAACCCCCTTTCAGCATTTCGAGGAGGTACATCCAATTTCAGCAGCAGCAGAAACAACAGTTGAAGAGAATGTTTCCTTGAAGATGGCTTCCCTAAGGGATGCCCGGGCCGTGGTTCAGAAAGGCAATTGTGCAAACTGGGGTCAGCTTCCCGACGTCACTCAGAAGAACGACAAGTTTGGGCTGGGCTTTACTGCAGAGGCTCAGAGGGTTGTGCGCAAAGAGAAGATCAGAAAGGCTCCGGTGTTTATCTCCAGCTCAAGGGTGAATGCTATCGAGGAGGATGTAGAGGAAGCAGAATTTGACAGTTGGATCTACCCGACCACCAGCGACGGACCAAGCAACTGGACGGCAAAGGATTTTACCCCTATCACATTTGTCACGCAGTAATTGATTTCTTTTGATTTCCAAATTTGTAACAAACAAATGTTAAAACTTTGTTGGCTCGGTGTCCTACCCGGGGCATCGTAGCTCCATTTGTTAGGGCTTTTTGTATGACATTATCATATATCATCAATCAAAACATTGGACGTTTGTTGCATTTCAAATCTTGTGCTCTTTTCCTTTATGTGTTATGTATATTGCAAAATAGCTATATTTACACACACTCACTTATACAGGTTTCAATCCACTCTGGATCTCACTGGTAACAGCTCTGCTACCGCCAGTTATGACTTCGAAAATCCGATCAACTTGGCCGAAGACGAAGGTGAAGATGATTGCGAAGTGCCTGGTGAACTCGCAAGACTGCTACTCCAGGAAGAGAGAGCTATTCGACCACATGAAGAGCCTGTGGAGACAATTAACCTGGGTACTGAGACAGATAGGAAAGAGGTCAAGATTGGTGTCAATCTAGAGCTCATCGTGAAGCAACGATTGATCCGGATGCTACAAGATTACATGGAAATTTTTGCTTGGTCCTATGAAGATATGCCTGGTTTGGATGCCGACATTGTAGTTCACCACCTGCCAACCAAGGAAGATTGCCCTCCGGTAAAGCAAAAAGTCCGACGGATGCGGCCAGAGATGTCTGAGAAGATCAAGGCCGAGGTTATGAAACAGTTTGATGCCGGTTTCCTTGCAGTGACTTCTTACCCTCAGTGGGTTGCCAATGTGGTACCAGTGCCAAAGAAGGACGGTAAAGTCAGAATGTGTGTCGACTACAGGGACTTGAACAGGGCCAGCCCCAAGGATGACTTCCCCCTACCTCACATTGATGTCCTTGTTGACAATACAGCTCAACACAAGGTGTTCTCCTTCATGGATGGTTTTTCAGGGTATAATCAGATCAAGATGGCTCCAGAGGATATGGAGAAGACTACATTTGTGACTCAGTGGGGCACCTTCTGTTATAAGGTCATGCCATTCGGATTGAAAAATGCTGGGGCAACCTATCAACGTGCCATGGTGGCTTTATTTCACGATATGATCCATCATGAGATTGAGGTATACGTTGATGACATGATTGCAAGGTCTCAAACTGAGGAGGAGCACCTTGACCATCTGAGGAAGTTGTTTGACCGACTCAAGTTATACAAGCTGAGGTTGAATCCCAACAAATGCACCTTTGGGGTAAGATCCGGAAAGTTGCTAGGTTTCATTGTAAGTGATAAAGGTATTCAGGTGGACCCTGCCAAGGTAAAAGCCATACAAGAGATGCCGACTCCAAGAACAGAGAAAGAAGTCAGAGGCTTCCTGGGACGACTGAATTACATTGCCCGATTCATCTCACATCTGACTGCTACTTGTGAGCCAATCTTCAAATTACTGAAGAAAGATCAAGTAGTACACTGGAATGATGAATGTCAGGCTGCCTTCGAAAGGATAAAGGAATACCTTCAAGAGCCACCCATTCTTATGCCCCCGGTGGAAGGAAGACCTCTGATACTATACTTGACAGTGCTTGATAATTCAATGGGGTGTGTGCTGGGGCAGCATGACGAGTCTGGCCGAAAAGAGCACGCTATTTATTACTTGAGCAAAAAGTTTACCGACTGTGAGTCTCGTTACTCACTGCTTGAGAAAACTTGTTGCGCTCTTGTATGGGCTGCTCGCCGGCTGAGACAGTATATGCTGACTCACACTACTTTATTGATTTCAAAGATGGATCCCATCAAGTACATATTTGAAAAGCCCGCTCTGTCTGGAAGAATAGCGAGATGGCAAATGATCTTAACAGAATATGATATCCAGTATACAACTCAGAAAGCAATTAAAGGAAGTGTACTGGCGGATCACTTGGCACACCAACCTGTGGATGATTACTAATCATTGAACTTTGATTTTCCGGACGAAGACATCATGGCGGTAACTGACTGTGAAGTACCTGGACCGGATGAAGGACCTGAGGAAGGATCCCGATGGACTATGCACTTTGATGGAGCCTCCAATGCTTTGGGTAACGGCGTCGGCGCTGTAATCATATCTCCCAAAGGAACTCATACTCCACTCACCGCCCGATTATGTTTCAACTGCACCAACAACATGGCAGAATATGAGGCATGTATCATGGGTTTACAAGCTGCAATCGACTTGAGGATCAAATTTCTAAGTGTCTTCGGAGATTCCGCTCTCGTAATCAATCAGATCAAAGGCGAGTGGGATACGAAACACCCGAATCTTATCCCTTACAAGGAGTATGTGTTGACTTTGCTTCCCCACTTTGAAGAGATAACTTTCGAACACTTCCCTAGAGAGGAGAATCAGCTAGCAGACGCCCTAGCTACGATGTCTTCAATGTTCAAAGTTAAATGGGACAATGAGGCTCCCCGAATCATAATCTGGAAGTTGGATGAACCGGCATATTGTTGCGAGCTCGAGGCTGAGAAGGTGACCGAAAAACCTTGGTATCATGAGGTGAAGAGGTACTTGGAAGCTCAGGAATACCCTGAAGGTGCGTCTGTCAATGATAAGAAGTTCATGAGGAGGTTTGCTGCAAAATTCTTCCTCAGCAACGGCATTCTCTACAAGCGGAATCATGATTCAACTCTGCTACGTTGTGTGGATAAGGCTGAAGCAGAGAAAATCATGATGGAACTACATGAAGGAACGTTTGGAACACATTCCAGTGGACACACCATGGCCAAGAAAATCCTTCGGGCCGGATATTTCTGGTCCACAATGGAAGCCGATTGTTACCAACACTTCCGAACTTGTCATAAATGCCAGATCTATGCTGACAAGGTACATATCCCACCGGTTCCTCTGAACGTCCTGACGGCACCTTGGCCTTTCGCAATGTGGGGCATCGATATGATCGGTGAGATCCGACCGACGGCATCCAATGGGCATCGCTTCATCTTGGTGGCGATCGATTACTTCACGAAGTGGGTTGAGGCAGCGTCCTACGCCACAGTAACCAAGAGCGTCGTAGCACGTTTCATCCGGCATAATCTGATCTGTCGATACGGTGTCCCGGAAAGAATCATTACGGACAATGGTACCAATCTCAATAACAAAATGATCACTGAACTCTGTGAACAATTCAAAATACAGCACCACAATTCTTCTCCCTACCGGCCGAAGATGAATGGGGCTGTAGAGGCAGCCAATAAAAATATCAAGAAAATTGTGCAGAAGATGACAGTGACCTATAAAGATTGGCACGAGATGTTACCGTTCGCTCTTCATGGGTACCGCACCTCAGCCAGAACGTCAACCGGGGCAACTCCCTTCTCCTTGGTCTATGGCATGGAGGCCGTCTTGCCAATTGAAATCCAGATACCCTCTCTCCGGATAATGAAGGATGCAGACTTGAATGAAGATGATTGGATCCATACTCGACTTGATCAATTAAATCTGATTGACGAAAAGAGGCTCACTGCTATCTGTCATGGTCAAACGTATCAAAAACGGATGATCAGGGCATTTAACAAGAAAGTCAAACCACGAGAGTATCAAGTTGGGGACCTGGTAATCAAACGCATCATCCTTCCTCAAAGTGATCCCAGAGGCAAATGGACCCCTACGTATGAAGGGCCATTTGTGGTTAAGCGTGTGTTCTCAGGAGGAGCCATGATCCTAACCACCATGGATGGTGACGACCTTCCTCACCCCGCCAATGCAGACATAGTGAAAAAATACTACGCATAAATAAAAGACCCGCTAGGTTGACATACCTAGGAAAAAATAAGGGCTTCCCGGCGAACCAAAAGGGTTCGGGCAAAAATAAGGGATGAAATGAATAAAAATCTGTACACCCGGCAAGTCGAAAACCTGAAAGGGCGGCTTGGGCAAAAATGGGTATCCCGGTGGACTGAAAACCCGAAAGGGCGGTCCAGGCAAAAGTTAGGGATAAAAGCGTAACACTATGTCTCATTGGATCACTTCGCATCCGGAATTCGGCATCGACTACCTGGCTCAGACTTCGGCATCGACCAATCAGCTTCATCTTCAACCAGGCAGCAAAGCGATGAGACGCCCGGAGACATAAAGGCAATAGCAGAGTTGGAACCCAGTGGGATCGTTCACATAGCTGTTTTATTTCCTTTTCAAAATTCTATGTTATTTGGCGGCGTCCTCTTACTAGGATGTCAGCCTCTTGTATAAAAACGCCTATTCACAGGCAAAGTTCAAATCAATACAAATTCACTTGTCCATACAAATTACCATTGTTTTCCTTTTTCTGTTTTGTCTTGCGAGGAACGTCCAATGTTCATTTTTTTGACATATGCATTTGACATTAAAATTGCTGATTCATAAATATTTGCAAAAGATCAATTACAGGTGACATCGGAAACAGGGGCAATGTGAAGTTGTCCGTTGCAGTCTGATTGCTTTGTCCGCCAAGGTACCCGGTTAGATTCAACTGAAGGATGTGACCAAATCATCTCAACGCCCCGCAGAGTAAGACAAGAGTCAGCAATACTCTCCCCAAACTGAGTTGATTCCCCGTCAATCCTGAAAAGGAAAAACCACCCCGGCAGATCTTAAAGCTTATCCTCAGTAGATTCTGGAAGCTTGTTCCCTGCAGAATACGGACGTCTCTCCCTAACTTTATTCAGAGTTATTCCTCACGAGGGCTTATAACTGGGTTATCCTCAGCTAATCGCCACGGAAGATCATCCCCAGCAGAGTTTATCTTTCAAATCCCCAGCGGATTTTATCTTTGGTATCCCCAGCGGAGTTTATCTTTCAAATCCCCAACGGATTTTATCTTTGGTATCCCCAGCGGAGTTTATCTTTCAAATCCCCAGCGGATTTTATCTTTGGTATCCCCAGCGGAGTTTATCTTTCAAATCCCCAGCGGATTTTATCTTTGGTATCCCCAGCAGAGTTTATCATCATTATCCCCAGCGGGATCCATCATTAAAGTCCTCAGCAGGCCTCTCATCCAAACTTCAGCAAAGTATCTCGGCCACAGGGCAACTCCCCAGCCAATCGTCAAAGATCTATTTTCCTAAGACGAAGATACATTCATAAACATTTCACACTTTCATACATCTTGCTTACATACATGATAAAGTGCATACAACACTATCTCATGTTGAACATCATGACATCATGCATATCATACATCATGACATTGCGTACAACTTATGTTTTTGCCTTTTCAGGGAAAAAGACAATCCCAAAGACAACTACCATCAACTGTCACAAATTCCGGATTCGATACCTGTATCTAGCCAGGGCATATCTGTGGACCACATTTCCAGACTCGATTCCTGTATCTAGCCAGGGCACGTCTGAAGAGTTCAAAGATTCGATTCCTGTATCCAGCCAGGGCACATCTATCAACTACAACGTTTCCAGACTCGATTCCTGTATCTAGCCAGGGCACGTCTGAAGAGTTCAAAGATTCGATTCCTGTATCCAGCCAGGGCACATCTATCAACTGTCACGTTTCCAGACTCGATTCCTGTATCTAGCCAGGGCACGTCTGAAGAGTCCGAAGATTCGATTCCTGTATCCAGCCAGGGCACATCTATTAACGACTATTTCCAGATTCGACTCCTGTATCCAGCCAGGGCACATCTGTGAGCAACCGATTGTAGATTCGATACCTGTGTCTAGCCAGGGCACATCTGCATAAGGAGATTGAAGATCAAACACCTGTAACAAGCCAGGAAAACATCCGTCTTTCTCAAATATACAAGTTTCTCGCTAAGGAATCTCTTACGCGATTGACACTTCCAAATGGCATCTATAAGCCCATTCCCGACAAAGTTCTGTCACATCTCCAGATGGCATCTGTAAGCCCATCCCCCTATCTACCGCACTTCCAAATGGCATCTGTAAGCCCATTCCCGCCATCACATCGCTGATACTCTACTAAGCGAGTGCAAATTTCCGGGAACTCTAGTGTCCAATCTCCTTTTACCCTCGAGTCGCGAAAGGCAAACTCGCCAATCTAACTCTTCAGGTTCAAGAAGATTGAACAGGGGCAACTGTTGTACCCCAAAATTCGCCCTCCCTTTCTTCAGGAAACTACCTTAGATTTTTCAAAGTCCCCTGAAACAAATCCAAGTCCTGAGTTATCCTTTTGCCCAAGCAAGTCACTTACAAGAGCAAGATGATCTCACAAACTCCAGAAACAACGCTTTCATCTTGAGAAAAATCAAATTCTAAATACTTAGAATGTTTCTTTAAAATAAGTGTTTTTAAAAAAAATCAGCGCTTCAGAACTTCTGGACCCATTCCAGATGAAGACGGTCAGAAGTTGCAAGCTTGGCTCAGTGTGGTCAGAAGTTGGCTCTTCAGCAGCTACATCAGTTCAATCAGAAGTTGTAAACGTGGTTCAGAATGTAAGCCTCAAACAGAACATGCCCCTTCAGCAGTTACACAAGCTCAGTCAGAATTTGCTAAAGGAATGCAAGAGAAACATGAAAGTATGAAGGCTCCTTCAGAACAGGTTGAAATCAGAAGATGAAAGGTCAGAGGGATAGGTGTCACATTGATACAGAATCTCTAAGCCCAGATTGTCCAGAAGTAGATCCAAGGAACGTACCAGAAAACCAGGAGAATCTCCAGACAACAGGTAGCCAAGGCCAGAGCATGGTTTACGCTGCTGATTCAACAACCAGAATGTTGGTATTGACAGGTCTTGTCACCATTTAATGCTCATTAATGCTTCCAACCACTCCTGAGCATTCACGTGTGGCTTGGAAAATGCTTTTGCACAGATTCTGGCATGGGTCTTCACGCCACCGCCCACTTCAGAGGTCACTTCTCCCCAATCTACGCCTGCTGCTGCTACCTAGGCTGAAAGATAGCTGTTATCACAACTTCCCAGGAATTTCTGTCAAAGAACAAATTCAAACTCTGTTGGCGCCTTAAATGTTCAAGGCATCCACAAGAACTTTGCCTATAAATAGAGAGCTTTCACCACTGCAAAAGACGTTCAAGAAGAGAAACAGAAAAATTGCTAAGAGAGAAACGAAACTCCTAGCAACGTAGCACTCTGAAACTCTGCCAAAATCTCCAGCTTTGTTTCATAACTTTAAGTTTCTCACCTTCAACTTCATCAAACATCCAGCTCTTTTCTGTAAACCAAAAACGTTCTTTCCAAACTTCTGACCCTATACATGTATACACCTTCACTTCCCCTTCTCCAAATCTGTCCAGAACACCACCAGAACCAAAAGCTAACTTTCACCCACCACTTTCCAAACAGTCAGGTAAGCACCTGCTGACCCTCACCACACTGTTAAGCATCATCAGCTGTGCATATTCAAGTAACATAATGTAAATATTCATGTTATTGTTGTTTATGTTCTGAGGACTCTCATATCTCAGAACGTTCTGAGCCAGTATAGGACTTGCCTGTGACCTTGGTGATTCTGACCTCTGAAACATTTTTGTTATTTTGCTGGATCTGTTCCAAATATGTTTCCTGTTTTGTGGAGTAACAACAGGATTGCAGATGTTCTGATTAGTACAGGAAAAAGCCAAATGCTGACTTTGACGTTAGCAAATCTGAAGCCTGTTTTGCTGTCAATAACATCAGAACCTCTTAGAGTTATTGCCTTTTCAGCAGAATCAGAACTCCTGGGTTCTCCACTAACAAACTTCTGTCTTGCAGCGCAGGGAAATCAGAACTTCTGGTTTCCCCACTAACAAGGTTCTGTGTTGCAGGTTCTAGAGTCAGAAGTTCTGACTCATCCAGTTTCACCAACAGGTTGATCATCTGACAGCGGATCTGGGTCAGAACTTCTGATGGCCTCCCAACAGCGCGCGGGCTCCCTCTCTCTCTCTATATATCTTGTTTTTTGCTATTTTCTTTTTTGTCTATTTTTCTCGTTGAACCCCCCATGTACAAATGTGTATCCCCCTCCCCTAATTATTGTAATAGCGTAGGATTTTACATTTCCGCTTCTTATTGCTAGTAATTAGGACGTGTATGACAAGATAAAATCAATGAAATAGAAAAACCTAATTCAAAGAAAAACTCTTGTATGCAATAAAACACACTTGCACACTAACACCCCTAGGGTTATATCCACTAGTTGCCTTTCAAAATTGGGTCATATTGCATGTTAGGTCTCTTTGGGCAAAACAAACACAATTCAGATGATCATAGTCCCTCGATGACGCTTTCGAAAGTCGCCTAAAAAATGATCAAGTCCCTTAAAGAAAATGCCCAAAGATACTTGGCACCATTGCAATTATGGTCTAAACGACGATCCGCGCCTGTCCCTCTCACATCCTAACACAAGATTGTCCACCAAATACAATGGTGGAACAAACTTGTTAAAAGGGTTAAAACATAGCAATAATCTTTTGAGGAATTTAGGGTAGATCGCTCTTAAGTACTTGTCAAAATTGCAAAATAAAAACGCTTGCCTAATTTCAAAATCACACATCACTACACTTTCAAAACAACTTTCAAAAAACAAATGAAAACCTTTTCAAAAGACATACACCTTTGTATACATCCCAACATGGATCATTACAAAGGTTGCCACCACATTGGCCTCTTTTCAAAACATTTTCAAACCCACACACACACAAAGCACCATTTCAAACAATTGAAAAGGCAAGTGATCTAAGCAAGTAACTAAGAGCCCATGGATAACCATGGATAGAAAGGGTGCTAATACCTTCCCTTTCTATAATCTACTCCCCGAACCCAAGAAAACATCTCAAAAGGTTTTTTGCTGTGCTTTTTAACCTTTCCTTAGGATAAAATAAAAAGTCGGTGGCGACTCTTGCTCAACCGCACATTTTGCGAATACGAACGCAAAATTCATAAGTCAGTTCTCCCACCGTATCACAAATATCATGTTATAACTTCTAAGAATTTTGATTTTCTTATCGAATTGGGTTTCAACCTCATTGATAAAAGTAGTGAGAATGGACAAAAGTTCATATTACTTTTATTATGAAAACTCAAGTGCATCGAGAGAGTTCATCAATAAAAGTAATAAAATATTGGAAACCATTAGAAGACACACGACTTTATCCCCATATATCTGAATGGATAACATAAAAGGAAGAATCAACTCGATTTTCAACTTTTCTTGAAAAGGAAGAGCAAACATGCTTGCCTAGTTGACACGATTCATAATTTAATGATGAAAATTTTGCATGATTCAGAACCATTTATTTTAATTTTGACAAACTTGGATGTCCCAATGGTTAATGAAGAAGGTATGAAGAATCAATCACAATACAACTTAAGAAGAATTGATTGGAGGTAATAAAGACCATGTAATTCATGTCATGCACCAATCATCCAACATGTACCATGTTCATGTATAGTAAAGGAACAAACACCAAAGGTTAATGAGCAATTTATAGACTAGGTAAGTTGTCTACAAGAGATCAAATTAAAAGGGAAATAAAATATAAACAAAACATATTTCAAAGCTATAAAAAGAGTGACAGAAATATGACTGATTCCTTTTGCAAAGACTTTAGAACCATCTGATATGAAGTGAGGAAATTTGGAGAGAATGTGGAAGAAAATAAGTAATGATTGTCACCAATAAGATTAGAGGCACATGAATTAGTTATCCAAAGATTTTAATTATTACAAGATTGAGATATGAAAGACGCATAAGCATGAACACCAATGGCAATCGATATATGAGATGATTTTTCTGAAAAATTATGAATATGTCTTTTAAGTATGATTCATTCTCTTGCAATATGCACGTTGAGGACGATTCATATTTCTTTTTAAAAAATTGAGTGGATCAACAAGCAACAACTAGAGATGGAGACTAAAAAATGAATGAAACAATGACTTTTGGACTCAAGAAGTGTTGTTTAGATTTTTTTTTAACAAACCAAGAAAGATTCAAGAATTCTATTGGACCCAAAATAGAAACTCTTAAGAGAGAAATGAACTATCACATAATCTCATATTAAGAAACTTTGATTAGGATTAAGAGATTTATAAAATGCTCGAATGATTTGTACTTAGGTGATCAGTAGTTTATATATACTTCTAAAAATAAATACAAAATTTACATTTAAAATAAGATTAATAACAATGTTATTTCTTTGGTGCATAAATATTATTTCGGAATCAATTTCATAATTGCTATTAATTCCAACACACCTCATTGTGGTTTGTCTAAATGAACTAAATTGACTAATATTCAAATTTCACAACGGTCAAGTCAACAAGCTCAAATCGAAGTGCAAGAAGCTGGTTCGAACCCACGCTTCATGAACACTTTTTAAAACTTTAAAATAGTAAGTTTTTATTAAAAAGTAGGTATTTAATACTTTGAAAATTGAAATTGTTAATTTTTCTATAAAACATTTTCTTTATTTGAAATGCTTAAAGAGTGTCATGGGACACTTCGTTATCAAGACCCTTTAGTTAAATTCAAATACTAGAGTTAAAGTTAGATATATTCAAATTCAAATACCAAAATTACTTTTAACAAGAAAAACCAGTGCTTTGGAACTGCAGAAAAAAATTCCAACATTGTATAAATACAGTTTTTCAAACTATTTTTTCCTCCTATTGTAAAAGAAATCATGTTTGTATACGGTGCCCCCGACAACAATGTCGTTTTTTGTGTCAAAATATCAGCTCTCTTTTGAAAATAAGAGCAGAGATGTAATTTTACAGCAACAATTTTCTGATACAGCAGAGACAGTAGAATCTAGCACTTTTCTTCATCATCTATGCTTTCTCTTCTTTGAACCCTTGCCCCCTGAGAAAAATCCAGTGGCATATTGTGAATTGATAAGCTCCCTAGGTATAGCCGCCGCACCCGACTTTAATACATCGACTAACTCTGCAAAAACATTCTTATTCTCATCATTTATAAAAACTATGGCTTCACCTTCCTCTCCCATTCTAGAAGCCCTTCCTATTTGATGCACATACTCCTTAATGGAATTCGGCATGTCAAATACAATTACTTGTCTTACACCCAATAGATCGACCCCCCTACCCAAAACCCCGGTAGCCACAACCACCGGGAACTCGCCGACCATAAATGATTGCATTATTTCTCGCCTTTCAGTCATTGACTTCTCGCCGTGAATCGAAACAGCTTTCATTCCTGTTGAAACTGTAATTGCATTTGCAAGTAGATCTGCCCCGAGTCTCGAGCCGACGTATATTACAACAGGTGGCTTAAAATGTTTCTGGCTTGTTAAAATGTCAAACAGTTTCTGCTTCTTTTGTTTCGACTCGACCCAAATAGCTAGTTGCTTCACGGCCTTATTTGGTCTGTTAGGTTCACCGACGGTTATAATCACTGTATCTTTTGCAAGAGAGTTCGCCATCTTCTCTAAAGAATCAGACATTGTTGCCGAATACATTAAGACCTGAGGTTGCGACAAAGCCGTAAATATTTGTAAGACCTGATCTCGAAAACCACTTTGAAGCATGCAATCCACCTCATCGACAACAAAAGTCATTACTCCGTCTAATTCAATCTCATGCTTTGTTAAAAGATCAACGAGCCTTCCCGGTGTTCCTACAATCAACTCGACTCCTTGTTGAATGCGATAGATTTGTCTAGCCATTGCATCACCACCAACCACAAGTGCGGTTTTAAACGGCAATCCTTTTCCGAGCAATTTCGCATGCTCTTCAACCTGTATACTAAGCTCTCTTGTAGGTGTTAACACCATAGCTAAAGGCTTTTTCTTATCCGAAACATAAGTCAAACGATGAATCGCACAACGGGAAATTATTGGAATAAGAAAGGAAGCGGACTTTCCAGATCCTGTATCGGCCAAAACAAGCATGTTCTTCCCCATCGAAGCAGCAGGGATTGCTTGCATTTGGACAGGCGTAGGCATCTCATATCCAGCTCCTTCGATGTTATGCAGTAGTTTGTCAGGGAGGTTACACGAAGCAAACGATAAAACAGGTGCTGACACAAAACCCTTCACGTGAATGTCAAGTTTCTTTCGAAGCAATTCAGCCTGAATCTGGTCACCTCTTGAAGACAACATACCAGATTCGTAATCAGTATCTCGAACATAAAAACACTCATCAGCTGCAGGTAGCTTTTTAGGAGGTGGAAGATCTCCAACACGTGGAGACGATTTCGAAAATCGACATAGTACCGACTGTTTACATTCCAAACTGCAAACATCGTCATCAGTTTCATCGCATATATACTCGCCATACCGGCCACAAACAGTACACTTGGGCTCACCTGGCAGAGCATCTCTCTGGTCCTTAGAACTCAACTTCACATCATTTCCTGCATCTAAAACAACAACTATGACATATCACAACAAATCATGGCACCAAAATTCAAACCTGAAGTATTGAATATATATTCTATGATATAACCAATGACAAAAAAAGCTCAGGACAACCGTAACCTATGAAGCAAAAACACCCCGAACACGACACCTACACTGACACGAAAATCGAATTCAAATATATGCATTGAACAAGACAATATGAAATTCAAGATTTAGGAGGCAATACCATTAGGGTCATCGGTTGAGAGCGATGGAATCGTTGATGGGTCATCGTGAATGGGGTTCGAATCAGCCATGTTGTTGTTGATGATGAAATTCTAATCTTGATTAGGGTTTTGGAAAGTGGTTATTCAATTTCATGAAGATAAATTTCGAAACAAGCAGGAGGAGGAACAAGTACAACCACAATTAAGGAAACATGATTTAGTTTTTGTTTTTTGTTTTTGTTTTTCTCTTTTCATAGGTTGCATATGAAGATTGCTGCTTTGCTTCGTCTAAACTAAACTAAGGATTGTTGTGGTAAAAAATATAGAAAAGAAAAATTACTCCTCCCACCACCTACAAATTCAAAGTACCCCAACTTTTTTACCCCTACGTAAACTAAGGTTGAATGTAAGAGGATATATGGAAAATAAAATAAAAAATCAACCTCGTCAAAAAAAAAAAATTAAGGATCAAATACACTAACATCCCTATAATGTTAGCGATCCGCTTTAGTTTTTGTAAAACTTTTTTTTTTTAAATTTCATTGTAATACTTAGATTCTGTTAGTTAGGTCTCTCTAGACACACGATGTCACTCCAAATTTCTTTATTTTTCTAGCATGGCAATCTATGTGATATTTATTTTACTTTTATTTTTTATTTTAAAAAATCTATGTAGAATTATATATTTTAATTTTTTGTCTTTACATTTATTTTTTTATAATTATTTTTTTATAATTATTTTTTTATACTTTTTAATTATTTTTTATAAATCAAATGCTAATTCCACTCATGTATTTTTTTTTTATATAAATCTATATAAGAAAATTAAGTGTTCCGACAAACACAATTTTAACCTCTTCTTTGTTCTCCACCTCATCAATTCAGGGGTATTTTATATTCAAAAATTACTTTTTGCAACTAAATTATATTTTTGATTCTATGACAAACATACTTATTATGAATTATGTATAAAATTGAAACCAGTTGGATATTGCTCCTTCAAGTACAACTAATTGGTTCAAATATAGTACTTCTAACCCTATGTGGGCGAACAATGAACACTCCTCCCCAACAATCACTTTTTCTGAACAAACTCATTTTTCTTCTCTCATCCTTCTCACGCGCTAGTGTCTCTTCTCTATCATCTCAACCCTCCTCTATCTTCACATTACTCTCTCTTCAACAAAATCTACGTGTTCCATCATCTTCCACCGTGAGGTCTTGATTTTTCGACGATCTTCATACTCTTTCAACGCATTTGCGGTGTGGTTCAGCTTCAAAATGGCAAGACTTTATGAAAATGTCAAAAACATCAATGAAAGCAACGAGCTTTGGAAAATAGATGTTCGTGATTATCACAAATGGAGTGTTGTTTCAAGGAATAATGAACACTTTGAAATGATTCTGATTGATAAAGAAGTGAGCATTACCTGGGTTCCATTTATTTTATGCAATGACATACTGGTTTTTAGGGTTTACATGAATAGTGGTCCATTTATTTTATGTATGAGTATCCTGGTTTGTTATGTTGTTAAGTATAGGACTTATGTTGGGTCTTACAAAAGATTTTCACTATTATGATTTATCTTTGCTTTTTAGATGCATGTATGATTTTATGAAAAAAATTCTTTTTATATTATAGATGTTATTGTTCTGATACACATTTTTTGAATGTTACAAATTTTCCATTACTTCTGATAACTTTAACGATATATGTTAATGTAGCTGATAGACATGTATTGTATTTCCAGGATTCTGATACTCACTGCAAAGTTTCGACTGCTTTGAAGCAAGCATATGATTCTATCTTAACTGTGGATAAGACTTATACCATAGCCAACTTTCAAGTTTCTTTGAATGACCTTTTGTTCAAGTCGTCCGAACACAAATATATGTTGACTTTTAGTGGTGGTACAAGTGTTGGTGATGAAAATAAACATGAGATACCACCAAAACCACTCAATTTCACTCCATTTATTAATATTATAACTGGAAAATGGAAAAGGGATGTGTTGATAGGTATGCATAACTTTATCTAATTTTGTTGAACATTAGTTCCATGTATACTTACGTTATGTGCAACGGTTAAATTATTTTATCTTTCCTGGTTTATTTAGATGTGATCAGAATGGTGTCAGACATTGGTTACACCCAAACTTAAAGTGGGAACAAAAAACAGCAGATCAACTTAGTATTGAAAGATTTAAGGTATGCTCACTTCACTTTTCTGTTAACCATTGAATTTTTTTAATCAATGCGTAATGTAAAATTTTCTATTATTTATGCACTAACAACACTGTCAATTGTACTATGTGGGAGACTTATGCCATGCAGTTCCATGATTATAATAAACAAAGGAAGAAAGCTGATTTTTAGTCAAAACCAACTGTTATTGCTATGCAGTATGCAATGGTCAAAGAGGAAGGTAAAACAACCTAGCTCTTTTAAAACTTTTTCCATTTATTCACATTTTTGTTTCTTCTGCTAAATCTTTATTATTTTCACATTCTTACACGTAAATATTCATTATCTGTTTCTAACACATTCAATGTCATAATATTGCACATCAATGATGATCTACCCCAGATTAAAAACTTTTTGACCATGTTTCAGTTTCTTCTCTTATGTACATGCTTCCTTCAATATTTTTTGCATTAATTGACAATAACATTTTCAACTCTTTTTCGAAACATTTACATAGCTTTCAAACACATCATTTGCATGATACAACAAGTCAAAGTATTACCACACTTTCACAAGAAACTCAGGCTTCTGGTAGTTGTCAAATAAGCCCGTATGACAAATTTATGTACAAGATTGTACTAATTCCTCTCAGTAAAATTATCCAATTTAAATATGTAAGACCCTTTGTAATTATTCTACTTAAATATGTGTCTCTTTATCAACCTATAACAGTCATTTGTTTCATGTGATATTGTGTTCCAGACAACTCAATGTGTGACCGTTGCTGAAATTAGCAAAATTATTGTTGCTCCGGGAGGTTGGTATTACCAAGCCTGCCATGAGTGTCCAAGGCATGCTAAAGGAGATAAATCACCTTATATTTGTAGTGTTGATCACAAAACTGAGACTGGAATTTACAAGTTATTTTTTCTTTCTCAATTTCTGAGAACTACTTTCTTTCCACACAAAATTAAATTTTTACTTTTACATTAACTTCCATAGGTATAAAATTCGGATTGATGTTGTAAATGATGGATGTCGCGCTACTTATGTTTTATGGGATCAGGAGTGTACACAACTGTTGAAAGTCATTGCTGCCCAGATGCGCACCACAATGCTTGAGGTCATTTTATATGTTTGGAAACAACTTAAACATGACATAAACATATTCATTCTATCTACATTTTCACTATTTCATCTGAACATTGTTAATTAGGTTGGAATCATCGATCCTCTTGAATATCCATTGGTACTTGATTCTATTGTTGGGATGAAACTAGCTTTTAAAGTCAAATGGCAACCATCTTGCGATGATACAACAGTTGTCTCTATCTTTCGTAATCAAATTGTCTTTAAACAGATGCTCACCTAATTGGGACAAGATTTGGTATAGTTACCGTTTAATTTTACTTTTTTTCATAGCATTTAAGTTGTTGTTTCACATAACTCAAACTTTTTTCAGAATACTACATCTCAACCTGTTTCCATAACAAAACCTTCACAGGTTAGTTTTTTTCTCACTTAACAAATTTCCTTATGTGTCGTTATTGTTTTATTGTTTAATTTTCACTTTTTTACTCTTTAGATAGAAAGTGTTGATGAGGCATTGGCAATTGAAGAGTGAGATGTTATTCAGGTCACAATTATATCCTATTTTTTCTAACATCATGGTTGTCTATTGTTCATAATTTTTATACAATACACTATTTTTTTAACTTCAGTTTTGCATTCATTTTCAGGATCACGAAATGACTTTCAAAGATTCCTCTGAACCACTTACACCCACCTCTGCTTCCAAAAGGATAATAACTCCTTTGTGTGATGACCTTTCTCAAACAACTGACTTATATAACGGTGAATAATCCTCTACCAAAGTGAAAAACTCATTAAATTGGAGAAGTAATTTGGAAGAAAAATGGCATGTTTTTTGTTTACCTCCGGCGTTATAATGTATATTATTTTGCAACTTATTTTCGAATTGGCTTTAATGACAATCAGCACTTCAAACTACAAAAATGACGTATGTGCCATATCTCTATTTATCATTTTGTAATGGTCGTCCACAAGTTTCTAACTCTATAATATAGCCATGTTTGGCTAAAAATATCAAACTTGCTATGTCATTTTATAATTTTATAACAACTGCCACAATTCAATTGTCTCTCAACTTTGTCCCTTTAAAGTTTTCAGATTGTTACACTACCAAGAGGTTGAATGGCCATTTTTTTGTTATGTTTTAATCCTTATCATTACACTACACCAGGTTCACTTAATAAATTTGCATCTTTGCAGCAACTCATGTCAAATAAATCATTTCAAACCCAAAGTCTTTTCCATTAAAATTTGTTACAAATGTGGCTTCTAATTATAACCTCCTTTTTTTTCTTCTTATAACCACTTATATTATAGATTGACTTCAACGATTAACTAGTGGAATACCCGTGCATTCGCACGGGTACCGGTATGGTACGCGTATTTGTTCTCAAAATATAACAAAAAATGATTTTTTTTATAAAAACGACCGGTGCCTATAATTCTTCCAATATATAAAAATATTTGAATGAATAATATATTTTTTTATATAAATATTATTTTTGTTTTAGAATTGTTGTAAAAAATATTTAAACCAATAGTAATGTTGTTCTATTAATATTCAATATTTTGATCAATAATTTCATGTTTCCGTTAATATTCAATAATTTGATCAATAACTTCATGTTTCCGTTAATGTTCAATATTTTGACCAGTAACTTAATATTTCCGTTAATATTTAATATTTTGATCAGTAACTTCATGTTTCCGTTAATGTTCAATAATTTTGACCAGTAACTTAATATTTCCGTTAATATTCAATATTTTGATCAGTAACTTCATGTTCCTGTTAATATTCAATATTTTGATCAACAATTTCATATTTATGTTAACATTCAAAATTTTTCCCAATAACTTCATATTCCATAATTTGATATTTCCTTTATTATTAAAAATTTGTAATCGCAAGTTAATATTTTAATATTTGTAAAACAAAAATAATAATTTAGCTTCATGCATGAAATTTAGCTTAAAGCCATAATTTTTATTCCCTACTCATTAGAAGAATTTAATAGACTCTATTCAAAGTTGATGAAATCATCTTTTTTTCAAGCAATACATAGTGAAAAATGAATATTATGTCCTATATAAAGGAAATACATAAAAATTATCATATTTGTTCTTGAGACGTCATATCTAATATTTAGTTCTAATACATGTTCATATTTATAAAATAAAATTTAAAGAAAGTAATGAATGTAAAAAAAAAAATGATAAATGAGCATTCTTCTATGAAATTTGATGAAAAATTTAATTGAAAAAATTAATTGCCTGTAATGGTGAATTAAAAAGATTTTATTTAAGAAACATAGCCGAATAGAAACCTTTTTATTCTTTCTCATTTGCTTCTATTCTTTCTCCACTTTCTACATGCATAATGTGCCTAACACGGTTGCAAACTTGTGCTGCATGTAAACGCGTGCATAATGCAAAAAATTTATTCAAAATTAGATAGTATCTGAGGTGTATGGAGTAAGTTTTTCTGCTACCAAGTGTAGCTTCACTCAAAACGTATATATATTCCTTTATCTAAGATAACTTAACAACAAATCTCAAACTCTAATTAACTAACTCATCAAGTTCCCAAAAAAAAAAATGTTTCTTTTACTTCACAACTCCTCCATGAGCTTCTCGGTGAATCTCGCACAAGAAAGCTACTCTTCCAAAACATTGTTCATAATCAATCACTAACCAACTCTCTTGTTTTAACAAACAACCATAATTAAATAAACTCATATTTTGGAATTTTTCAATTTGATTCAAATGATGTAATGATACTTGCCATATTATTGTGTGCTTTTATTTGCTCACTTGCACTAAACTCCATCATAATAGGTGTCTTGAGGTTTTCAAATGTAGCCATCAACAATAGCCAAGATTCATATGAAATAAACAGGTAACCAATTCGCACAAGACCAGAGAGTTATTGATGCATGCAGAAGGCTGAAACAACACTGAGGATAGGTCATAGCAGACAAAAGTGGCACTGTGAATAGCCTGGAGCTAACCAAAATAACATTGTGGATAGGCCCACCAGACCGAAAATCTCCATGCATTTGAACAAAGTAGAAACATTAGATAGAAATATAATCTTCATATAGGTCATGTGTGTCGGTTTGGATATCATAAATGTAAAGCAAAACCATAACTATATTTAAGACATATTTAAACATTGTAGATGATACTAAGAGAAATGTAACTGCAATAATCTATGCATCTCAATCAAATAAGATCATGTGACAGCTCTAATAATTCACAAGATCTCTCTTTGGCATGGCAATCGGTAAACTTGATACAAATTGTCGAACTGCACCAAGGCCATAATGTAGGAAGTAATATGGCGTTTCTCCATTATTTCAGTATGTAAATTCGTTGGTTCAATTTGTAAATTTATCAACATCTTTAAATAATACTGTTGTACCCCAAAATTTTCCTTCTCATTTCTCAAGAAATCTCTCATAAGATCTCCATTGATTCAAGACTACACAAGGTTTGATCAGCTCAAGACACCTCCTCAAACACTGACAACTCAAAATTAGGGTTTGAGTTTGTACAAAGATAATTGAACTTATAATGCCTTATATGACTTTCATGGATCATTTTGGATCCCAAAGATTGCTCATGTCAAGTTTCAAGCTTTGGATCACATTTTTGCTCAGTCAGTTGATCAGTTGACCTAAAATCAACTGTATTAAGGAAAAGTCAATTGTGGTTAATTTGCAGTAAAACTTCATAATTTTTTTATCCATATCAATATTATGAACTCATATATGTCAATTGATCAAGTTTGGATCACAATTCCTCAAAGAAATTTGATCAGAACACTAAAAGGTCAAAATGGTCAAAATTAGGGTTTTGATTGAGAAAGCTCTGTTCTTGACTTTTGACCAAGAAAATGACTTATTAGTTTAAGACATGATCTCAAGGATTCAAATGCACTATCTTGACCTGATTTCATAGTTCAAATCACCTCTCAAGATCATTGGATTGACAGATGAATTTCAGTCAACTGATGAAAAGTCAATTGTACACTGAAAAGTCAAACTTTGACTTTTTGATCAAAATCAAGTTTCAAAAATCATATTTCATCAAGACATGTCAATATATGAAATTTGTTCATCAAGAAATTAAAAAGTCAAAATTATCTTTGAAAATTCAAAATTCTAGGACTTAGAAATTTTTCTAAGTGTTAGAAAGTTAACATTTTTTTCATAACTTTGTGCCAAATTTCCACCATGATGCAAGATGATTCAAGGAAAACTTCCAACATGAAAGTTGTATATCTCAATGAGATATAAAACATTGTAGGGCTGAACTTTTTCTAGAAATTCTTGGATTTCAAGTTATGAATTTATGAAGACATGTCCATGAAACTAAAAGACTTAGTGAAATTTTGCCCTAGTTAGGCAGATTTTTGGTACCAACTTCATGGTAACTTTTCACATGGTTCCAAGTTGAATCTTCAAAAATGTCCAACATAAAGGTTGTATAGGATGTTACAAGTTTTCCAAAATGTTCAATAACTCATCAAGACCATACTTGAGCTAAGAGAATCGAAGGCAAGAAGTTAGGATTTCAAACTTATTTTGCAAGACATATTTTGTGATGAACATGAACCAAATTCATAGCCATGTTGCATAATATTCACTTTGCAGGCCTCAAACTTATTTTTCACTCCATAATTAATGGTTTACATAACTGATTATGCCCTTATCCAAGTGTTTCAAGCTTTGTCCAAACCAATTTGCCATTTTGGGAAGAAAGTTCACACTTCCATTTTGGAAAAGTGGCTTTAATCACAATGTCAACTCTTCTTGAGCCCATACATTGTTGCTTCTGACTCCAAAACATTTCACATCAAGAAGCAACATATCTACAACCTTATAACCACCCTAAAAATCCTTGTACTTCACATTGAAACCATGTTTGTCAACTTTGCTTCAAAATCAAGTAACCAAGCCATAACATGTGATTTCAAATTCTGAGTTGTTTCAAGTCTCAAAACCTTTTGCTTATAAGTAAATACACTATTTGCAAGCTAAGACACATATGCTTAAGCCCTCAAACCCTCTCAAAGTCAGGATTGCATAAACAACATCCATTGTTACACTTTCTGGCTAGAAATCCCAAACACCTAATCCACTCGTGCATTTCTTGGCCTTTCACTTCCAAAAGTTCCTAAACATCATCTACAAACAATCGCACACCCTGTTACACGACTGTAACATCTCCATCACTTTCCTCCATAACCAAAAAACAGAGCTTGCATCTTGACTTCTCTAGCACGACTCAAGCACTCCCAGCATCAAGTAAGGGTTGCATTAGCTTCTTGGGAACTTGAGGAAGCTAACCTGATCATCACCATCACTCGAAATAATCTCAAACTCATTTCACGATTTCCAATTTTTGAGGTATTTTTCTGAACTTTCATCTCTTCATTTAGGAATTGTTAGTTTCAAAGACAAAATGTAGATATCAATGTCCTGAAGTTGTACATATCCATGGTTTTCATTTATATTTCCTGAGCTTAGAGAATTTTAAGTTTGAATCTCTGAAAAAAGTTAGGTCAAGATTTGATACTTTTAGAAATACATGTTTATCTTTGATTGTTATTCCAAATTGTTTACATTTCTAAAATCCTGGTAAAATTTCTTACAAGTTTGATGTTGGATGTTTTGAGAATGGATGAGAAATGAATGAGATACATGGACCCTGGCTCGAGGTTGAAGATGAAGTTCATTTCTAGGAATGGATTTGTAATATATATTTATGGTTTTGTTTAAGTTAACAGATGTATAGCCACCCCAGTGGTAAGGCATCACAAATTTATGGTCAAGGGCATGGGTTCAAGCCCCAACGCCGCCATTTTGCCTTTTTCTAACATTTTCCATCTTTTCTTTGTTTGAACAAGCCAGCGCGCCTGGGCCTCCACAAATGGGCCTTTGCATTTTTACTTCTCCTAACCCCCTTGTTTCCTTTTGACAACGCAGTCCATTCCATTTTATTTTATTTTGTTTTTATGTTTACAAAAACACTAATGGGCCAGACAAAAAACATCAAATCTGTTTTACTTTAAATACTATATCCTAAACTGTTTTACACCCCCTAACCTCACTTTTATATTTTTATTTTATTTTTATTTTCCTTATTTTTATTATCACTAATATTAATATTAATATTATTATTATTAATAAAAAAGACAAAAATATTTTATTTATTATACTATATACTTAGTTTATTTTTCAATACAAAAAGACAAAACATTTTTCTTATAAAAATTTAATTTAATTTCTTAATTAATTTAGGTTTAATTTTATTAATTTAATTAATTATATCTTTAGTTAATTAGGTCAAAACCAAACCCTTTCCTTAAAAACCAAACAAAAATTCATTTCTTTTCCATTTATATCCTTGTACATTATATTCCTTTCAATTCTTGTACATTATTCAAGTTTCAATATGGTTGTAATAGATAATTAGGTTTAATTTCTTGCAATCCCCATTTGTAAATTTATATACCCCATTTCCAAATGATGTAATAGCATAGTAAATTTACTTTCCGTAATTTATCACTTTCATATCAATGCTAGTAAATTAGGATTTGTATGGAAAGATAAAATCAATGCTTAGAGAACCCTAAATTCAAGATAAATATTGCATGCAAACAAACACACCATTCACACATGCACGCCTAAGTTTAACTCCACTTGTTGCCTAAAAAATGATTATGTTACGCATGTGAGATGTCTTAGCAAAAACAATAAAAAAATGCAAGATCATAGTCCCTCGATGACGCTACAAATGTTTCCTTTCAAATGATCTTAGTCCCTCAAAGAGAAATGCTAATACATATTACAACATTGTTATCCTGACTATACGATGACCCACGTCCGTCCCTTTACATCCAAAGATAAGGCTTCTTACCAATCAATGGTAAGATGGCAATATCAAAGGAAATGATAGAACTGAACAAAAGACTTTTGAGTAGGTAGAAACGTTCTTAGTTGCTTGCTCACTTTCAAAACAAACACACACCAAACACTTTCAAAACATGAAATATATTTCAAAAGTCCAACACTTTATATACATTCTTACGAAACGAGAACCATTACAAAGTTTTCCTAAACGAATGCGCCTTTTCAAAAATACTTTCAAAAACCACCACAAAGCACATTTTCAAACAAAGCAAGTGATCTAGCAAGAAACTAAGAGCTCATAGATAACTATGGATGAAAAGGGTTATAATACAAGAAAATAATCTCAAAGGTCTTTTCTGTTCTTTTCAGCCTTTCCTTATTGGATAAAAGAAAAGTCGGTGGTGACTCTTGCTAACCGCAACAATTGTGATCAAAAGCAAAACATCCCAAGTCAGTTCTCCCACCGTATCACAAATACTATAACGTGTCTTAGCATCGTAACAATTTGATCCCTGCAACATATAGAATAAATAGAAATATAATTAATACAATGCATTATTGTTTACCAAGTCACATTTGGAGAAGATTATTCACAGTAAGTAACTGTCACAAAATTTGTCTGCTGCAAGTCCCACACAATATCAAAATATTTAGATTCAATATAATACATCAAGTATGTGTTTTTTCGTAATCAATGTTATCGATTCCAGATGGCAGACCTTAACTGAAGCAAAAAAAAAAAAAAAGACCAAGTATATTGAGATGTACTCAATGAATTATTTGATTTTTTCTGATGACTGACTATAATAAATAATGGCTTTTCTGTCAAAACTACAATCCTTGTTGACAGAAGCAACATTATTTACTGACTATAAATTGTCATAAGATTGAGCAAGAACCACCAAGCAATATGGTTGAATATTGATTGATCGAGTTTGATCATGAATCGTAAAATGCTATTATTTTTGCTGATGTCGGTGCCTTTATTGGTGTTATAGTATATCAATCACCACGTTATTATTCAGAATGCCTAACCATCCCCTTGAGACTGAACCAAGTGTATTAGATAGCAGCCATGCTCCATATCTTGATGATGACTCATCTACTTTAAAGATGGACTGAGGGAAATTATAAACACTGTTGGAAGGGAAATTATATGCTTCAGTAGGATCATCAGCGCGAGAATGTATTGGCCCGTGAATAAATGCATGTATTAGTGCAGTCTGGTCCCCTGTATGCATTATGTTAGTTAGCAGGTGACCTAAGAACTCATCATGAAGGGCTACAAGTGTCTCATGGGAAACATGGCCAGAAGCAACCAAAGTTTCTATCTCATATCTTGCAGTAGCAACTAGCTCAGATTTTATAGTCCAAGAACTCTGTTTAGCATCCCATTTTGTTATTGTGCCACTCCACTTAATCGCTTCAAATAAAGTCTAAATTTTTGCCAATTGATATGTCAATTCATAATGGTAATGTTAACTACAATTAGGCACCGCACTACAAAACACAAGTTCATTAATCTACAAGCTAATGCCTTTGATTGCAATAATCATAAAAAAAAGGCCAGGTGCATGTGTATTTTATTTAAAGAATTTATGCAACCATTATTCAATCTCATCAAACTTGGATATTATTATTGAAAGACACCTCGGGAATCAAGTTTTCATTTTAACACACTCAAAAGGATTAAAACTTAGCATACCATTCTAAAAATGAAAATAATAGCAACAATAACAGAATCATGATTTCATATCGGTCTACGGGGTTCAAGACAATTGAACTTCTCTAAAAATAAAACTAAGATATGAATTGCTCAAAATAAAACAAAGAAAGAATCACATACCTTTGCACGAAGTAGATCAAAAAAACATAAATGAAACAATTGCATTGGACCAGAATGCCAGCGATGCTGTTGTTTTTTATAAAGGTGAAGACATGCTTATCTTAACATTATATTTCATTTCTATAATTATATAATGAATGGATCTTTAACAATATAAGGGGTATTCCTGAAACGATACAGGAAAGAACAGACAATAAAAGATCCAATAGACAGAAATCAAATTGCGCTCAAGTTAAATCACGCGCTACTCACGCCAAATTATGAATAAACCAAAAATTAGATATGTGATAAACTTGCATAATCTATGAAATGAATACACTTATGCTGTTACAAAAATCAAAAACTATATATAGATATCAAGTATAACCTTTCTCCACGATCTTTCCCTGATGAACCACTGCTATTGTGTCTGCATTTCTGATAGTTGTTAAATGATGCACAACAACAACAATAGTCCTTTTAAACATAATTTTTTCTAAAGCTTCTTGAACAATACGTTCAGACTCAGCATCCAACGCACTTGTTGCTTCATCAAGAAACAGGATTATTGAGTTCTTCAATATTTCTCTTGGAATTGCGATTCTTTGCTTTTGCCCACCAGAAAGTTGAGTACGATTTTGTCCCGCCATGGTGTCAAGGCCCTGCAAACACAATTTCCTCATCATTATCATTAATTTCAATCAAACATGATCAAAGTTTTCAATATTACACATGCCTCAGGCAGTTTGTCGATGAACTTTTCCACATTAGCAAGTGTTATTGCCATTGTTATCTCCTCATCAGTTGCACCTTCTTTCCCATACTCCATGTTCTCTCTGATAGTAGTAGTAAACAATATAGGCTCTTGACTAACCAACCAAATATAATCCCTTATCCATTTAAGTTGCAATTTCTTCAAATTCACACCATCTATAAGTACTTCTCCAGCATCAAGATCATAGAATTTTTCCAATAAATTGATCACAGTAGACTTTCCACTTCCACTTTGACCCACCAAAGCAGTATTTGTGCCACTTGGAACAAACAGTGAAAATACAACAAATATCTGCACGTCCGGCCTTACAGGGTATCTGAAGTAAACATATTTGAGTTTAATATCCCCCTTTATGTCCTCCAAGATTTCACCACTTGTGTCATATGCATCAATTTTACGCTTTCTTTTAATCGTCTCAAACATTTCATACGCGGCTGCTTGTCCTGCAGTAAATGCATCTACGCATGGAGATGTCTGACACAATGACCTGTAAATGAATGAAATCTTATGCTCATTGAAGGTCTATAAAATTAACATGTCTAAAAGTTTATCATTTTCGAATACAAATTTCACTCTTACATTCCACCGGTCATAAGAGCTATGATTACACTCGTAACAGTTCCACCAGTATATCCCTTCTCAAGGACTAACATGGAACCATACCACATTGCAAGTACATAGGTGCTAAACACAATCAATGAAAGTAACCCCATTCCAAATCCTATCGCAGTTCCTTATTAAACCGTACTCGTATAAGCAACTTTTAACTTACTATTGTACTTTTCTATTTCTTTTTTCTCCCCAGTAAAATACGCAATCTGGTCAATTTTACAAAACAAATGTCAGATACATCATAGTTTGATTGCAGGTAGAAGAATTGAACTAAACTGTTATAACTACGCACTGATACAAGTGTCTTAATATTCTGATGACTCGCTATAAAATACAAATATAATCTCTTTAACAAAATCTCATATCTTATGATTAAAGATCTAAAAAGTAACATTTACTACTGATATTTGAAATATGAATAGAAATAAAACCTGAGCGCCAATAGTTGACCACCGCGTCCCTTGCAAGGCCAAGCTAGAAGGGCATGATCCTGGTGAAAACTCATGCAGCTTAAATGTTTCCTACACATAAGGATTTCTCCAGTTCAACACTTCTATGAAATGTTCAAACTGTTTTTGAAATACTAATAATAAAGTGTCATAGAAAAACCAAAAATATAGAATTTTACTTACAAGAAATCTTGGTTTTTCTGGAGATCTTGTTTGTATCAACTATTTTTCCATCTTCATGACAAAATCTACAGAACTTTATCCCCAACAACCATGGCAAGAAATTCATTCCTTTCATTCCATAGATCTCTTTCTTTACTATTCTTGCTGCAACAGAAACCAAGGAGAAGGAAGAAAAATAAAATAAAGAAGAAAAGATGAAAGAGGGAGAGGGGGAAAAGGATGATGTACAGGAAGAAGAAATAAATCGATAGAGAGAAGGAGAGAAAGGATGAGATTAGGGTAGAAATTGGAAGGTTGTCTCTAACCGTGTAGAAACCGCTTCTGTGTGAAATATGGAGATTAAAATGTTTCAGAAACCGTTTTGAATGTGAAATATAGATGTAGAAATCATAACCGCCGATGAATTGGGAAGATTGGAAAATGAAAGATTTTGGGAAAACAATTGAGGAGAATTGTGAGGCCAATCATGGAGAACAAAAACAATTCCAAAACCAATTTTGTACTCTCAAGAAGCCATGTGTTTTATTTTTGGAACAAAAGGACAAAACATGATTTTTGGGTAGATTGAGTTTTCTTATATTATAGATTCTACCTAATTAACATTATCAAAATAATTTATACTTTTGACTTTGCAATATCAACCTTGATGTGACAACACCATATATATTATTAAATTTTCTTTGGATACTTTTTGATATTTACAAACAATGTCCAACACTCATATAATAATAGCTTTACTGATTTTTTCTACTTCCGAGCATATGACTTTCACTAATTTATCTTCATTGCCCTACTAATTTTCTTTAATTTTTTGACTTCCGTCATAGCTGACTGCTGATTAGAGTGTGCCTGTTATGCAGTTTTTGCACACTAGTGTGCGACTACCCTACTGTTACTGCATCATATGTTTGTAACTTTTCAAATTGGGTCCCATAAAGTTTTGAAATCAGGCGCCAAACTATTTCATCCCCTCAACCTTTAACTTTTTTAAGGTCAAACTTTTGTGCTCAACATTACATAAAATATGAACTAAACCCTTACACTTATACTGCATATTTTTTCAACTACACACCTTCATGTTAATTCCTTTCTTACAATACAACATTTTCATATTCAGTAAGGTATGGCGTCACACTATCTTAATATGTTATTACACACAACCATGTTATGCAATACATTATGTTAATGCCAAAGTGTGATACGGTGGGAGAACTGACTTGGGGTGTTTTGTATTTTATCGTAAATGTTGCAGTTAGCAAGAGTCGCCACTGACTTTTCTTTTATCCAAAAGGAAAGGTGTTAAAGCACAAGAAAGACCTTTGAGATTATTTCTTGAGTTTGGGGGATAGATTATGAAAAGGGAAGGAATTAACACTCTTTTCATTCATGGTTTTCCATGGACTCTTAGTTACTTTCTAGATCACTTGCTTTTATTTGAAATTGTGCTTTGTGTGGTTTTTGAAAGTATTTTGTAAAGAGGTCATTGTTTAGGCAATATTTGTAATGATTCTCGTTCGTAAGAATGTATACAAAGATGTTGATCTTTTGAAAATGTTTCCAAGTTTGTAAGATGTTTAAAAGTGTAGGTGTTTGTTTTTGAAAATAGAAAGGATGTTTGTTTAAAGTTGAGCAAGTAATTAGGAGCAATCTACCTACTCAAATGTCTTTATTGTTCATTTTCTTTTCCTTTGACATTGTTGTCTTACCATTGATTTGGTAAGCAACCCTATATTTATATGTAAACAGGACGGGCGTGGGTCATCGTATAACCATGATTAGCAATGTTGTAAGGTATCTTAGCATTCTTTTTGAGGGACTAAGATCATTTATAAGGCAACTTAGATAGCAGCATCGAGGGACTATGATATTGTATTTCCTTGTTTTTGCTAAGATACCCTACATGCGTAATATGATCATTTTGTATAAGGAAACCAAGTGGAATAATCCTAGGGGTGCTTGTGTGCAAGTGTATTGTTTTCATGCTTGTTTTTGTCTTGAATTAGGGTTTTCTAAGCATTGATTTTAGTCTTTCCATACAAACCTTAATTACTAGCATGTTATATAAAAGGAATAAATTGCGAAATTTAAAGTTACTATGCTATTACAACATTTGTAGGGAGGGGGTGTACAATTTGTAAATGGGGATTGCAAGAATTTAAACCTAATTAGTCTATTACAAACATATTGAATTGGTATGAATATACAAGGAATTAAATAAATACAAAGTATAAAAATGAATAAATGTACAAGGATGCAAAATGTAAAGAAAATGAATTTTGTTTGGTTTTCATGAAAAAAAGATTTTGTCTTTAACCTAATTAAATAAAGAAAATAGTTAATTAAGTTTGAATTTATTAAGAAAAGATTTTAAATGAAAACCCTAATTCTATTAATTAATCAAAAGAAAATAAGTTTAAGAAAAGTATTTTTTGGTATTTTTTATCTTGAAAATATTTATAGTATTATAAAATAATTTTAGTCTCATTTTTTATATTAAAATAATGTATTTTAAATGGTGTGAAAAAATAAATAAATAAAAGAAACATAATATTAATTAAATTTACCAGGTCTACTTGATAAATAAATAAAGTATAATAAATAAATAAAATATTTTTGTAGGAAAATAAAATAAAATAAGTCAAAATATAAATATGTCATTTTTTTTTGTATTTTATGATTTTTTTTCCAGTATTTTAGAAAATATATTTAAGAAAATAAAATAATTAAAAAAATCAAACTTGGGCTAGGGGTGCCATTAGTCAGCAGGGAGGTTAGTGAGCAAAAAAAAAACAAAGCCAGGCCCAAACGGGCCCAGCGCCTGCCAAAAAAAAACAACCAAAGTCAGAAAAATGTGAGAAATAAAAAAGGGTACCACTGGGGCTCGAACCCAGGTCCTATAGGTTACAGGCGCGCGCTTCTACCACTGGGGTGACTATACATCCGTTAATTCAAATGAAACGATAAATATGTAAGGCAAAACGCGCCCTGAAGACTTCATCTTCAACCTCCAGCCAGACCAACTATAACTTTCTCATTTCTCATAAAAAATAAAAACTGTAAACATGAAACTAGTAGCAAATTTTCTCACGATTCCAGAAATATAAAGTATTAAAACTATAGATCAAAGATAAGCAAGAATTTTAATGGCCCTAATCTGAACCCTAAAAATTTCAGAAATTTTAGTTTCAAAATTCTCTATGCTCAAGCAAAATTAATGGAAACTATGGACATGGTTAGCTTCAGGGCAATGATATCTACATGTTTTATTCATAAATAAATTATTGATGATGCCTGTATGAAGAGTTCCAAGTTGAGAAAACTTACCTCAAAAGTGGAAATCGTGTTTGGAGTTTGAGCTTGTTTCAAGTGATGGTGATGATCAGGTTAGCTTCCTTGAGATCCTAGAAAGCTAATGCAATGGTTTGCTTGAGTTAAGAGTGGCTGAAATGACTTGGAGAAGTCAATGTGCAATGCTCTATTTTTGGTTATGGAAGATAGAGTAAATGATGTTACAGAAATGAAACAGGTACAGGGATAAGTTACACTTGATGTAAGGAAGCTTTAGAAACTAAAAGGCCAGGAAACGCACAAGGGAAATGTGAGTTTGACGTTTAAGGTCAGAAACTGTGCAACAATGGAGTTTTTGGGCAATTTCTGATTTGAGAGAGTTTTTGTGTATTCCAGGGTGCTCACGCTCGTCCTTTAGCTCACAAATAGTGACTATTTATAAGCAACAAGTTTGGAATGCTCTAGTTGATCAGAATTCAGATTTACATGTTTATGCATAACATGTGATTTTTTTGAGAAATTCAAGTTTCCATGCCATGTACTTGGTTCATAGAGTTGTTAACCACTTTAAACACAATGCTTCTGACTTTGTGGATGGAGTGTAATCAAGAAAAACAAGTTGGGAGCTCAAGAAGCCGACTTTGTGCATAAAGCTTGCTTTACAAGAATGGATATGTTACTTTCTCCCTAAAATGACAAATTGATTTGGACAAACCTTGAAACACTTGGCTAAGGGCATAATCAGTTGTGTAAACCATTAATTATGGAGTGAAAAACAAGTTTTAGGCCTTCAAAGTGAGGATTATGCAGCATGGCTATGGATTTGGTTCATGTGTTCATCAAAAATGACTTATAATTCAAGTGACAACACCCTAACTACATCTCTTCGATTCTCCCTACTCAAGAATGATCTCAAGGAGTTATTGAACATTTTGGAAATCTTGTAATATGATCTAAAACCCATATTTGAATTGCTTTTGAATATTACCCTTGTAACTAAATGAAAAAGTTCCATGAAGTTGGGTCAAAATCGTGACCAAATTAGGGCAAAATTTCACTAAGTGTTTAGTCTCATGACCCTATGTTCATAAAATTATAACTTGAGATCCAAGTATTTTTGGAAGAAGTTGTGTGAAGCAAAGTTGTATATTTCATGGAGATATACAAATTTCATGTTGGGAATTTCCCTTGAATCATCTTGCATCATGGTGAAAATTTGGCTCAAAGTTATGAAAAAACATGAAATTTTCAACACTTAGAAAAAATTCTAAGTTTAGAAATTTTGACTTTTCAAAATGAACTTTTTGATTTCTTGATGAATAAGTTTCATATTTTGACATGTTTTGATGAATTGTGATCTTTGGAACTTAAATTTGACCAAAAAGTCAAAGTTTGACTTTTCAGTATACAATTGACTTTTGATTAGTTGACTAAAAAATTTATCTGTCAATCTAATGGACTTGCAATGTTTTGAACCATGTCATTAGGTAAAAATGATGCAATTGGACTCTTGATATCATGCCTTAAACCAATTGACCATTTGCTAGGTTAAAAACCAGAAATTGTCCTTTCCCAGTCAAAACCCTAATTTTGACCATTTTGCCCTTTTGGAGATTTGATCAAATTTCTTGAGGAGTTGTGGTCCAAACTTGATAAAATGATACATATGAGTTTAAAATGTTGATGTGGATAAAAAATTATGAAGTTTGACTGTAAATTGGCCATAGTTGACTTTTTCCCCAATATAGCTGATTTTTAGGTCAACTGCTCAATTGACTGATCAAAAGTGTGATCCAAGGCTTGAAACTTGGCATGAGTCATCTTGGGGGTCCATAGTTATCCATGAAAATCATATGAAGCATTGGAAGTTCAAAAATACTTGTGCAATCTCAAACCCTAATTTTGGTCATCAGTGCATAAAGAGGTGTTTTGAGCTGATCAAACCCTAATGCAGTCTTGAGCCCAAGGAGATCTTGTGAGAAAATTCTTGATAAGTGAGAAGGAAAATTTTGGGGTACAACATTTGGACCTGTTCAATCTTCTTAAGCCCGAAGAGTTAGATTGGCATGTTTTGCCATTCGTGACTCGAAGGTGGAAGATGATTAAACACTAGAGTGCCCAAAAATTTTCACTCGACGATGTGACGGTAGAGGGAATGGGCTTAAAGGTGCCATTTGGAGAGGTGATAGAAATTTGTTGGAGATGGGCTTGTAGATTCCACCCAGGAGTGATTGTTGAATTGTAATTTGTAAACTGAAAGAATGAGTATCAGAATGGCGTCCGTGTTTGGAGCGTATCTGTGCTGTATCTGAAAGTTGAATTTGAATGTGTGTCAGTATGGCATCTGTAACACCCCTTCTAAAATACCCCGAATAATATTAATTATATCAATGATTAAAGACATATTCCATCATAGTTATCACGGAACAAGGGATGTCACAATTATGAAATAAATAAAACTTCCAATAAAACAGTAGTCATGCTACACTGAGGGTCATTATTCAAATAATTCAATCAAATTAAGACCATGTCTTACACAGCGGAAAAATACCATAACCAAAACGGAATAAACCAAAACATAATTATTCCCAAGGAAATTCAAAGAAACAATTGAATAATAACTAATTCCTCAACTAAACGTTCCCCAGTGTTACAACCTATCAGAGCACGACACTGACACGCAGACTTAAAGTAACATAGCTCTAGAGCTATCCTCACCAACTCTTGAGCTGCTAACTTTAATCTGAAATTGTTAAAGTAAGGGTGAGATTTCTCATAATTAACATGCATTATAAGCTTCTCAATCAACATTATATCATAAGCATATTATTTCACCCATTTTAGCATAAATTCAGATTCAAGACGCAGTTCCAATCATACAAGTCATTATGCACAAATCAATAATCAACCAAAGAATTGTAACACTGGAAGACATCCTAACATGTTACAATTCCATGCAAACACAAATGCAGACACAATGCATGTGGTACCAACACGTGACCAAGTCACCCAACACTGATCCATCATCAACCGGATACAGCAACCATCGATTCGTCCATAAACACCCGGACACGAATCCAGCCTAACCACCCATTATCACCCGGGTATCGGTTAACGGCAATACAAGTCAAATTCCACACAATGGGAATTAAATTCACAAAAACAATGCATATGCACGCACATCACTAGCATGCAACATCAAACCAGTCTATGAAATACATCAATTTATCATAACTGAACCAAAACCAAAAACATGATATCTCAACGATCATGCACACCATCATTAGCAACATAAACATGCCTTTCATTCACACAATACTAATACATCCATCCATCACAGGTTCACTGCTCCATACACACCCATGTGCGTTAGCCAATAATCACTTATTCCGGGATTTGACTCATTTTCAAAATAATTTCAGGTTTTAGGAAATCTTTTCATTTTATAAAATAGAGCATTAAATTTAATAAATAACGTCCAAAACGGACTTACGGTTTGAAAGTTATGAATTTTCAAAGTTTAATATTTTTCAAAAGTTACAGCAGAACCCGGTTCCTACATATGTAGGAACCGGTTCCTGCGAAGTTCAAAAATCACGCTTCTGGAAAAATGTATGGGAACCCGGTTCCTACCTATACAGGAACCGATTCCTACGTGCATTTTTGCCAGTTTTTATAAATTCACACAGTGGAACCCGGTTCCTCCCCACTGGGAACCGGTTCCCACGACCTGCAGAGTCAAATTCTGCACTTTTGACAACATTTATTCATTCTAAACCAATTCCAAACATACCCATACGAATTGCAACACGAGAAACACCAAAACACATCCATTTTGCACCATTATAACATCAAACAACATTATTTCATCATTCCTTTTTATCATCTGACACCCTAATGGTTTTCAACCTACAATTCGACGCAATAGGGACAATTCTACGGAACCCTAGAATTCCAAACCGGGATTCCCTAACATACTATGATCCATACTATTGAATATCTAAACTGATAATACGAATTAACTAATCGAAATCACCCCTTACCTTGTGGGTTCTTCGAATTCTGACGCTTCCGATTTTCTCCTTCTTTTTCCTCTTCTCAAATGCACGTATGATGAATATTCCAAAATAACTCTCTTTCTCTTCTTTTTCCTTTTAATACTCCTTTTATTATTCCAATAAAATAATTAAATTAGTAATTAGTAAGAGTAGAGTATTTTACCTCTCACACCCTCTAATCACTCTTCACACCACCAATACTTCTTTCCTTTAATTAATTAAATTAATTCCAATAATCCAAAAATACCAATAATTAAATTTCCAATTAAATTAATAATTAAAAATTCTAATTATTTAATAATCAGATTATTTGGGGTGTCACAACTCTCCCCAACTAAAAGAGTTTTCATCCTCGAAAATATACCTTAGATGAACAGTTCGGGATACGAGTCCTTCATCTGACTCTCCAGCTCCCAAGTGACATTTCCATCTGCTGGTCCTCCCCAAGCCACTCTTACCAACGCGATCTCCTTGCCTCACAACTGTTTCAACTTCCGATCCTCAATTCTCGCAGGTACCGCTTCCACAGTCAATTTTTCTCGTACCTGTATATCGTCTACCCGAATCTCATGAGACGGATCAGCAATGTACTTCCTTAGCTGAGATACATGAAAAACATCATGCAAATTTGCAAGTGACGGCAGCAAAGCAATCTGATAAGCAACTTTCCCAACTCTCTTGGTAATCTGAAACGGACCAATAAAACGTGGAGTCAACTTCTTTGACTTCAAAGCTCGACCAATACCAGTCATCGGAGTAACTCGCATAAAAACATGTTCTCCTTCGCTAAACTCAAGATCTTTCCTCCTCTTATCGTGATAACTTTTCTGACGACTCTGAGAAGTCCTCATCTTCTCCTGAATCATCTTAATTTTTTCCGAAGTCTGTTGGACAATTTCCGGTCCAATCACAACACTCTCTCCAGATTCATACCAACACAACGATGTCCGACACCTCCTACCATACAATGCCTCAAACGGAGCCATACCAATGCTCGAATGAAAACTATTGTTGTAGGTAAACTCAATCAATGGTAGATAACTATCCCAAGCTCCACCTTTCTCCAACACACAAGCTCTTAAAAAATCTTCCAACGACTGAATCGTTCTCTCCGTCTGACCATCTGTCTGTGGATGATAAGCGGAACTCAAACGCAACTTAGTACCCAAAGCTTCTTGCAATCCCGTCCAGAATTTAGATGTAAACCTCAGATCTCGATCCGACACAATACTAGAAGGAATACCGTGCAAACTCACAATCTTCTCAACATACAATTCTGCCAACCTTTCCATCGGATAATCCATTCTTATCGGAATAAAGTGAGCAGATTTCGTCAACCGATCAACAATAACCCAGATAGAATCACAATTCTTCGATGTCCTTGGCAAACCAGACACAAAATCCATAGAGATTCCATCCCATTTCCATTCCGGAACAAACAACGCTTCCATCAATCCTGACGGTTTCTGATGCTCCATCTTCGACTTCTGACAAACCAAACAAGCATACACAAACTCAGCAATTTCCTTTTTCATTCCCGGCCACCAAAACAACTTCTTCAAATCATGGTACATTTTAGTAGCACCAGGATGAATACTCAATCCACTACGATGTCCTTCTTCCAAAATACTCTTCCTAATCTCTGCAACATCCGGAACACACACCCTATTACCAAATCTCATAACACCATTCTCATCAATCCGAAACTCGCCTCCTTGGCCTTGGTTGATCAATGTCAATTTATCAACTAACCCAACATCGGACTTCTGTCCATTCCGAATTTCTTCCAGAATACCACTAGTCAGTTTCAATATACCCAATTTCACACTATTCGGAGTAGTTTCACATACCAAACTTAAATCTCTGAACTGCTCAACCAAATCTAACTCACGGACCATTAACGTCGACATATGCAAGGACTTCCTACTCAAGGCATCCGCAACAACGTTTGCCTTACCAGGATGGTAATTCAAACCGAAATCATAATCCTTTAGAAGTTCTAACCATCTCCTCTGCCTCATATTCAACTCTTTCTGATCAAAGAAATACCTCAGACTTTTGTGATCACTGAACACCTCAAACCGAGAACCATATAAATAATGCCTCCACAACTTCAAAACAAACACAACAACTGCCAACTCAAAATCATGAGTCGGATAATTCCTTTCATGTACTTTCAATTGTATCGAAGCATAAGCCACCACCTACTTATCTTGCATCAACACACCACCTAATCCCATTAATGATGTGTCACAATACACAACAAAAGACTTATCGGATTTGGCAAAATCAAGATCGGAGCACTTGTCAACCTCCTCTTCAGCTCTTGAAATCCTTTCTCACATTCAACATCCCAAACAAACATCTGACCCTTCCTGGTCAACTTAGTCAATGGTAACGCTAATTTGGAAAATCCTTCTATAAACTTCCTGTAATAACCTGCAAGACCCAGAAAACTACGGATCTCAGAAGCATTCTTCGGCGCTTCCCACTGAGATACTGCTTCTACCTTCGTAGGATCCACAACAATTCCATTCTTGGAAATTACATGGCCAAGAAAACTTACTTCACTTAACCAGAATTCACACTTGGACAACTTCGCATAAAGCTTCTTCTCTTTCAACAATTCCAACACAACTCTGAGATGTTCTGCATGCTCTCCATCGCTCTTCGAATAAATTAGAATATCATCAATGAACACCACCACAAACTTATCAAGATACAGATGAAATATCCTGTTCATATACTCCATTAAAACACCAGGTGCATTAGTAACTCCAAACGGCATAACAGAATACTCGTAATGTCCATACCTCGTTCTAAATGCAGTTTTCTGAATATCTTCCGACTTCACACGGATCTGATGATATCCAGATCTCATATCAATCTTACTAAATACACAAGCTCCAACTAGTTGATCCATCAAATCATCGATCCTCGGCAAAGGATACCGATTCTTGATTGTAACTTTATTCAGCTGTCTGTAATCAACACATAATCTCATTGAACCTTCTTTCTTCTTAACCAACAACACCGGAGCACCCCACGGCGAAACACTCGGACGAATAAACTTCTTCTCAAGTAACTCCTCCAACTGTTTCTTTAACTCCGCTAATTCAGATGCCGACATACGGTAAGGCGCCATCGACACCGGACTAGTTCCAGGAATCAAATCTATAGTAAATTCTACCTCCCTCTCAGGTGGCAATTCACTAACGTCTTCCGGAAACACCTATGGAAATTCATTCACCACTGGCAATCCATCACTCTTTGATTTTCCCTCCGCTTCTATTGCAGAATACAACATAAATACCACATCACCATCTTTCACAGCTAGGTTCATCTGTTTAACCGACATAGTCACATCTTCGACACCAACCTCTTCAAGAAAAATAACCGTCTTTGCAAAACAATTGATATGAACCTAGTTGAATTCCAACCAGTTCATTCCAAGGATGATATCAAGTTGTTCTAACGGTAGGCACACTAAATCCATACCGAAACCCCTACCAAAAATCACAATAGGACAATTCCTACAAACATACGAAGTAGTCACTGAACCCGACGCAGGAGTATCAATAACCATACTTCCATCCATATTAGAAATTTCCAAATTCAATCTTTTAGCACAATCCAAAGCAATAAAAGAATGCGTAGCTCCAGTATCAATAATCTCAATCAAAGGTATGTCATTAATAAAACATGTACCTTTAATCAGCCGATCATCTGGTTTAGTCTCTGACCCAGACAATGCAAACACTTTACCACCAGCTTGCTCCTTCTTGGGTTTTGTACACTGAGGACGAGTATGAACTTCTTCACCATAATTGTAACAAGTCACCACTCTTACTCTGCAATCATTGGCCACATGGCCGAGTTTCCCACACTTGAAACACTTCTTATCATTACTTTTGCAATCCACCATATGATGTCCTGTCTCACCACACTTGTAGCACTTAATGGAAGAACTAGAATCTCCTCCACCAAACTTCTTCCAACCACCGGGTCTCTGATTACTTCTATCATAAGGCTTACCACGATCCATCTGTTGCTTACCCTTCCTATCAACATACCCTCGAGCATTCGACTTAGTGCTAGCAAGATCCTCCTCTAAAATCCTACTACAGTCAACTAGATCAGGAAATCTTCGGATACACTGATACCGAATACCCTGCTTAATCTCATCACGAAGACCATTCTCAAACTTGATACATTTGGAAAATTCTCCATCTGCATCGTTAGTATAATGAGCATAATACTTCGCTAACTCAGTAAACTTCGAAGCATACTCACTGACAGTCTTGTTACCCTGCTTGAGTTCCAGAAACTCAATCTCCTTCTTGCCTCTGATGTCCTCAGGAAAGTACCTCCTCAGAAAATACCTCCTGAACACAGCCCAAGTCAACGCAATACCATCTTCTTCCATTTCAGTTCTGGTAGCAACCCACCAGTCATCAACTTCCTCTGCTAACATGTGAGTTTCGTATCTCACCTTCAGCCCTTCATCACAGTCAATTACTCTGAAGATCCTCTCGATCTCCTTCAACCACTTCTGAGCACCTTCGGGATCATGTGCACCCTTGAACAACGGAGGATTATTCCTATGAAAATTCCCCAATTGTCGGTCAGCACCAATCACAGCTCCCTGCTGGTTCCCTCCGAGTACTCCAGCCAACATTCCCAATGCTTCAGCAATAGCATCGTTGTTTCTTCCGTTACCTCTTCCGGCCATTGTTCTGTAACATTACAAAACAACCTCATCAGCACACAAGTATCGACAGTGTCATCTTACACTAGTCGCATACAAAAGGGATAACGACACAAGACAAGACCGACTATGCTCTGATACCACTATTGTAACACCCCTTCTAAAATACCCCGAATAATATTAATTATATCAATGATTAAAGACATATTCCATCAGAGTTATCACGGAACAAGGGATGTCACAATTATGAAATAAATAAAACTTCCAATAAAATAGTAGTCATGCTACACTGAGGGTCATTATTCAAATAATTCAATCAAATTAAGACCATGTCTTACACAGCGGAAAAATACCATAACCAAAACAGAATAAACCAAAACATAATTATTCCCAATGAAATTCAAAGAAACAATTGAATAATAACTAATTCCTCAACTAAACGTTCCCCAGTGTTACAACCTATCAGAGCACGACACTAACACGCAGACTTAAAGTAACATAGCTCTAGAGCCATCCTCACCAACTCCTGAGCTGCTAACTTTAATCTAAAATTGTTAAAGTAAGGGTGAGATTTCTCATAATTAACATGCATTATAAGCTTCTCAATCAACATTATATCACAAGCATATTATTTCACCCATTTTAGCATAAATTCAGATTCAACACGCAGTTCCAATCATACAAGTCATTATGCACAAATCAATAATCAACCAAAGAATTGTAACACTGGAAGACATCCTAACATGTTACAATTCCATGCAAACACAAATGCAGACACAATGCATGTGGTACCAACACGTGACCAAGTCACCCAACACTGATCCATCATCAACCGGATACAGCAACCATCAATTCGTCCATAAACACCCGGACACGAATCCAGCCTAACCACCCATTATCACCCGGGTATCGGTTAATGGAAATACAAGTCAAATTCCACACAATGGGAATTAACTTCACCAAAACAATACATATGCACGCACATCACTAGCATGCAACATCAAACCAGTCTATGAAATACATCAATTTATCATAACTGAACCAAAACCAAAAACATGATATCTCAACGATCATGCACACCATCATTAGCAACATAAACATGTCTCTCATTCACACAATACTAATACATCCACCCATCACAGGTTCACTGCTACATACACACCCATGTGCGTTAGCCAATAATCACTTATTCCGGGATTTGACTCATTTTCAAAATAATTTCAGGTTTTAGGAAATCTTTTCATTTTATAAAATAGAGCATTAAATTTAAGAAATAACGTCCAAAACGGCACGCAAAACGGACTTACAGTTTGAAAGTTATGAATTTTCAAAGTTTAATATTTTTCAAAAGTTACAGCAGAACCCGGTTCCTACATATGCAGGAACCGGTTCCTGCGAAGTTCAAAAATCACGCTTCTGGAAAAATGTATGGGAACCCGGTTCCTACCTATACAAGAACCGGTTCCTACGTGCATTTTTGCCAGTTTTTATAAATTCACACAGTGGAACCCGGTTCCTCCCCACTGGGAACCGGTTCCCACGACCTACAGAGTCAAATTCTGTACTTTTGACAATATTTATTCATTCTAAACCAATTCCAAACATACCCATACGAATTGCAACATGAGAAACACCAAAACACATCCATTTTGCACCATTATAACATCAAACAACATTATTTCATCATTCCTTTTTATCATCTGACACCCTAATGGTTTTCAACCTACAATTCGACGCAATAGGGACAATTCTACGGAACCCTAGAATTCCAAACCGGGATTCCCTAACATACTATGATCCATACTATTGAATATCTAAACCGATAATACGAATTAACTAATCGAAATCACCCCTTACCTTGTGGGTTCTTCGAATTCTGACGCTTCCGGTTTTCTCCTTCTTTTTCCTCTTCTCAAATGCACGTATGATGAATATTCCAAAATAACTCTCTTTCTCTTCTTTTTCCTTTTAATACTCCTTTTATTATTCCAATAAAATAATTAAATTAGTAATTAGTAAGAGTAGAGTATTTTACCCCTCACACCCTCTAATCACTCTTCACACCACCAATACTTCTTTCCTTTAATTAATTAAATTAATTCCAATAATCCAAAAATACCAATAATTAAATTTCCAATTAAATTAATAATTAAAAATTCTAATTATTTAATAATCGTATTATTTGGGGTGTCACAGCATCCGTGTTTAGAGAGTATCTGAACTGTATCTTGAGAGTTGAATCTGAATGAGTATTAGAATGGCTTCCGTGTCTGGAGCGTATATGTACTGTATTCGGAAGTTGAAAACTGAATGAGTATCAGAATGGCATCCATGTCTGGAGCATATCTAAACTGTATCTGGAAGAGGCTCTGAATGAGTATCAGAATGGCTTCCGTGTCTAGAGCGTATTTCAACTGTATCTGGAAGAGGCTCTAAATGAGTATCAGAATGGCATCTGTGTATGAAGCGTATCTAAACTGTATCTGAGAATTGAATCTGAATGAGTATCAGAATGACATCCATGTCTGGAGCGTATCTGAACTGTATCTGAAAACTTTGAACATTGTTAATGGTAGCTGTTGATTAATCTTATCCTGAAAAAGGTAAAATGTTAGCTAATATGCAATGTTATGTTGTATGAAATTCATGGTATTATGCATTCGTGTTATCAATGTTTATGATATATGGATGCGATGTATGCGCATGTGAGCTAATTCTGCTGTACTGCCATTGGACTAGGGAAAATAAATCCCTGTCCGCTGCTGAGGATATGGAGCATAAGTCTTCATGTTGTGAAGTTGATGAATTTCCGTTTAGAGAAATAAACTCTATTGTAAAGGAAATTCCATGCACTGCTTGTAAAATCCTGTTGGAAAATCTTGAAAAATTGAACGACTTCTACTGGGGATTGATAACTGGAAGTTTTGTTCCGCTGGGAATTAAACTGTATATTGCGGGGAATTTTATGGAGATAAACTTAGAGAGATTTCCCTATCCCTTAAAGCCATCAATGATTGTCTTTTTATTTTGTTTATTTGTAAACAGTAATTATGTTCAAATGCATATGTTCAATAATGAATCATTGGACATTTTTGTAAACGAAACACAAGCGTAAAGAAAAAACAGATAATTTTTGCACTTTCAAAGGGATATGTTTGTATTTACTTTGAGTAAGTATTTTTTTACAATGAGACAAACATTCTAGTAAGAGAATGCCGTCGTAAAAAATGAAAATTTTAATACAAAGAAAATATAGCTATGTGTAATAATCCCATGGGGTTCCCATTCTGCTATAGCCTTTGTATCTCTGAGTATCTTGTCTATTTGTTGCCTCGTCCGAAAATGATTGAATTGATCAGAACCTGAGTTTGCCAGTGGAAGCCAAAGGCTGTCCGTAAGGTGATTCAACAGGACATAGTCATACGCTTTAATTCCCTAAATTTTTCCTGGACCGTCCTTTCGGGTTTTCAGTCCACCGGGAAACCCTTTTTTGCCCAAGTCGCCCTTTCACATTTTCGACTTGCCGGGTGTACATATTTTTTTTTTATCCCTAATTTTTTCCCGAACCTTTTGGTTCGCCGGGATGCCCTTGTTTTGCCTAGGTGTGTCAACCTAGCGGGTCTCTTATGCGTAGTATATTTTGACTATGTCTGCGTTCGTAGGGTGCGACAGGTCATCACCATCCATGGTGGTCAATATCATTGCTCCACCAGAGAATTTTTTTTTGATTATAAATGGTCCTTCGTATGTAGGAGTCCATTTTCCCCTGGGATCACCTTGCGGAAATATGATACGTTTGATCACCAGATCCCCAACTTGATACACTTGGCGTCTGACTTTTTTGTCGAAAGCTTTGATCATCCGTTTTTGATACATCTGACCATGGCAGACAACAATAAGCCTTTTCTCATCAATCAAGTTTAGTTGATCAAGTCGGGTCTGGATCCAATCTTCTTCATTCAACCCTGCATCTTTCATAATTCTTAGAGAGGGGATTTGGACCTCAATAGGCAAGAAAACCTCCATGCCTTATACCAGAGAGTAGGGTGTTACCCCAGTTGATGTGCGTTCCGTGGTACGATATCCATGGAGAGTGAATGGTAACATCTCATGTCAGTCTTTGTATGTTACTATCATTTTTTGTATGATCTTTTTAATGTTCTTATTTGCGGCTTTGACAACACCATTCATCTTCGGCCGGTAAGGGGAGGAATTGTGATGCTAGATCTTGAACTACTCGTATAGGGCAGTGATCATAGTATTGTTCAAGTTTGTACCATTGTCTGTAATGATCCTCTCCGGGATACTGTAACGACATATGAGATTTTTCTTGATGAACCGGGCGACAACATTCTTGGTCACGGAAGTGAAAGAGGCTGCCTCCACCCACTTTGTAAAATAGTCAATGGCCACTAAGATGAAGCAGTGTCCATTGGAGACTATTGGCTTGATTTCCCCAATCATATCAATTCCCCATACAGTAAAGGGCCAAGGAGCCGTCAAAACATTCAGAGGAACCGGAGGTACGTGCACCTTGTTAGCATAAATCTGGCACTTGTGGAAGGTTCAAGAGTGTTTATAGAAATCCGCTTCCATGGTAGACCAGTAATAGCCTGCCCATAGGATTTTCTTTGCCATCGTATGCCCACTGGAATGGGTGCCAAAAGTGCCTTCATGTAATTCAGCCATGATCCTTTCAGCTTCAACCTTCTCTACGCACCAAAGTAATACGGAGTCATGGTTGAGTTTGTAAAGAATGCCATTACTAAGGAAGAATTTAGAAGAGAATCTACTTAAGAACTTCTTATCGTTTACTGAAGCTCCTTCTGGATATTCTTGAGTCTCGAGATACCTCTTGACTTCGTGAAACCAAGGCTGGTCCACTACTTCTTCAGTATTAATCTCGTGACAGTGTGCTAGTTCATCCATTCGTTCGATGGTGATCTAGGGAGCCTCGTTATCCCATTTAAGTTTAAACATAGATGCCATTGTGGCTAGTACGTCAGCTAGCTGATTTTCTTACCGCGGGAAATGCTCGAAGGTAATCTTCTCGAAATATGGGAGCAATGTCAAAACATGTTCTTTGTAAGGGATGAGGTTAGGGTGTTTGGTGTCTCATTCCCATTTGATCTGGCTAATAACCAAAGCTGAATCTCCGAATACATTCAAAGATTTTATCCCCAAGTCTATGGCAACTTTGAGACCAAAGATGCACGCTTCATATTCTGCCATGTTATTTGTACAATTGAAGCAGAGTCTTGCCATAAAAGGAGTATGACATCCTTTAGGAGATATGAGTACAACACCAATACCATTACCGAGTGCGTTAGATGCCCCATCAAAAACCAGGGTCCATCGGGATCCTTGTTCAGGTCCGTCATATGGCCTGAATTCTTCACAGTTATTTACCATCATGATGTCCTCATCTGGGAACTCGAACCTCATGGACTGGTGGTCTTCCACAACTTGGTGAGCAAGGTGATCAGCTAGTACACTGCCCTTTATTGCTTTCTAGGTAGTATACTGTATGTCATATTCTGTCAGGATCATCTGCCATCTCTCTATTCTCCCAGAGAGTGCGGGTTTCTCGAAGATGTATTTTATTGGATCCATTTTAGATATCAACAAGGTAGTATGGGTCAGCATATACTGTCTTAGATGGCGAGCAGCCCATGCCAGAGCGCAGCAAGTTTTCTCGAGCAGTGAATATCTTGTTTCACAGTCGGTAAATTTTTTGCTCAGGTAATAAATAACATGCTCTTTTCGGCCAGACTCGTCATGCTTCCCCAGTACACACCCCATTGAATTTTCCAAAACAGTCACATACATGATCAATGGTCTTCCCTCAAATGGTGGCATCAACACATGAGGCTCTTGCAGGTACTCTTTGATCTTGTCAAAAGAATTTTGGCACTCATCATTCCACTTGACTACTTGATCTTTCTTTAGTAATTTGAAGATCGGTTCACAAGTAGCTGTCAGATGAGAAATGAATCTTGCAATGTAGTTCAAACGTCCCAAGAATCCTCTGACTTCCTTCTCAGTACGAGGAGCAGGCATCTCTTGTATCGCTTTTACCTTGGCGAGATCCACTTCAATACCTTTATTGCTGAAGACAAAGCCTAGGAGTTTACCATACCTTACTCCAAACATGCATTTATTTGGGTTCAACCTCAACTTGTACTTCTTTAGTCTCTCAAATAGTTTCTGTAAATGATCAAGATGCTCTTCTTCTATTTGAGATCTAGCTATCATGTCGTCCATGTAGACCTCTATTTCATGATGTATCATGTCGTGAAATAGAGCTACCATGGCACGCTGATAGGTTACCCCAGCATTCTTCAGCCCGAATGGCATAACCTTGTAGCAGAATGTGCCCCACTGTGTGACAAATGTTGTTTTCTCCATGTCCTCAGGCGCCATTTTGATTTGGTTGTAACCTGAGAAACCGTCCATGAAGGAAAACACTTTGTGCTGTGCCGTATTAGCAACTAGGATGTCAATGTGGGGAAGTGGGAAATCATCCTTAGGGCTTGCCCTATTCAAATCTCTGTAGTCCATGCACATTCGTACTTTGCCGTCTTTTTTGGGCACGGGAACGACATTGGCAACCCATTGCGGATAGGAGGTGACGACCAAGAATCCAGTGTTAAATTGTTTCATGACTTTTTCTTTAATCTTCTCCGACATATCTTGTCACATTCGAAAGACCTTTTATTTTACTGGTGGACAATCCTCTTTTGTAGGCAGACGATGTACCACAATATCTGCATCAAGTCTTGGCATGTCTTCATACGACTAGGCAAAGACCTCAACATAATCGTGTAGCAACTGAATCAGACGCTCTTTGACACTGGGTTCCAGGTTGGCACCCATATTAACTTCTCTTTTGTCTTCCTTGGTACGTAGGTTGATTGTATCCACGGGTTCCTCGTGGGGTTGAATGGTTCTCTCTTCTTGTTGTAGTAGTCTGGAAAGTTCCCCTGGTACTTCACAATCTTCCTCACCTTCATCTTCGGCTTGGTAGATTAGATTTTCAGAGTTACAAAAGGCCATAACAGAGTCGTTATCCATGGGATCCCGAATGGATGTAGACCTGCATTGTAAGTGTGAGTGTGTGTAAGGGTATAACTATCCTTGAAAATAAAAACGTAAAAGAAAAAACAATGAGCACAAAGTTTGTATGCAAAAACGTCCATGATTCATTGATGTCATATGAAAATGAGATAATAACCCTTACAAATGGACCATTGTGCCTCGGGTAAGACACAAGGTTTTAAGAGCCTGAATTGTTTTAATATTACAGATCCAACAAAATGTAAAGACAAATTACTGTGGGATAAAAGTGATTGGGACAAAATCTCTATCCTCCCAATTGCTGAGCCCTCCACTAACAGTTTGGAAGATCCATTCCTCCAGGTTGCATCCATCTTCATCATCCCCTACCGCGTTGGCTTCACGGTTGCTGATTTTCAAGGGTGGTCCTCCAGCACGAGCGTAATGTACAACCTTTTGAGCACTTGAAGTGAAACCTAGGCCAAACTTGTCAGATTTGTATGGGATATCTGGGAGTTGTCCCCAAATAGTGCACCCACCTTCTTCTATTACGGCCTTGGCGTCCTTCAAAGATGACATCCTGAGTGGAGGCCTTGTGATCTTGGGAACTTGAGACACAACCTTGGTTACTGCCACATCTTGCGGGACTTCTTCAAAGTGTTGGAATGTAGTCTCAATAAATTCACCATCTAATTCCATATATCTTAAGGAATTGAGATGGTTGATCATATACTCTTCTTCTCCATGGACAATGATAATCTTCCCTTGAATCATATACTTTAGCATTTGGTGCAACGTAGAAGTAACAGCGCCAGCATTATGGATCCATGGTCGGCCTAGAAAGCAGGAATACGAAGGGCGGATATCCATTACATAAAAAGTTGAATCAAATGTTTGGGTTCTAACTTTTATGGGGATATCCAATTCCCCATGCACCATCCTTTTTGAGCCGCCAAAAGCCCTCACTACTATATTGCTCGGTTTCAACGTCAATCCTTCGCAGTCAAGCCTATCAAGAGCCTTTTTAGGCAAAACATTCAGGGATGAACCAGTGTCAACCAACACATGGGCCAAAGTTGTGCCCCTGCATTCCACTAAGACATGCAATGCTTCCTTCCTCTTGGCGTTAAATCAGCATCCGAAAAACCTAGACCACTATCCGCAGTCAAGCTGGCTACGCATTCTTGGAACTGATCGGCAGATGTTTCTTGGGGTACATGGGCAGTTTTTAGGAATTTTACCAAGGCCTTTGCATGCCCCTTAAAACATAGTAGTAAAGCCAGCATGGAAATTTTAGATGGAGTTTTTCCCAATTGTTCAACTACATCGTAGTCGCTTATTTTTATGATCTTTAGGATTTCCTCCATTTCTTTCAGGGAGGTCTCAGAGATAGCCAACGATTGTGTCTTCGTCTTGACAGACTCAACCAAAATACTTTTACCTCGAGTCTTAGTTGACTCGGCAGCAGGAATGTTAGTAGGAGTGATGACAGGGGTCGTATCAGCTTTGTCAGTTGGAGTATTGGTGGAGATGATTGTAGGACTTGGAATAGCCTTTGGAGGAGTAACAACAGGAATGATTACGGGTCCAAAAACTGCTTTTAGGGGAGCAATTTCCAGAGAGAATATCCTTCCGCTCCGGGTAATCTTGCTAGTCCCTGCAATATTACTGATATCAGAGTCAACTTTCTCAGAAATTGAGTCTTTGGCGGCTGGACAATCTTTCTTGATACCGTGGTAGTAGACATCCCCTCCATAATTCCATGGTATGGTTTTGTTTGACGAATACGGGACTGGTCCAGGCATTGCAATTATCAAAGGAGCTTCTTTTGGAACAAATGTAATTATAACGGGTCTTTTAGTGGAGACCCTGGAAGAATTGGCGGAAATGGTAATGATAGAAACATCATTAAAAGGAACAGGTGGAACAGAAGTCTTTTCAAACAAAATTTCCTTGTTATCTATTAGGCACTGAACGCCTTCTTTCAACAAAGGAAAATTGGTTGGTGAGGACAAACAGAAATGAAAGCTTTCATCACAGCCTGGGAATACACTGGCATTTAATAAGTTATTTTTGATAGTTAGGAGTGGGGTCATAAGTTCATCAACTGAAGTAACAAACATATCTTCCTCAGTGGCGTTGGCATTATGGCCATGTTTGGGCATAGAGGCAGAAATGACATTTGGCTTTTCGGGTGCATCAAATTCAATCTCTTTGGCTTCAATGAGGTCTTTTACTTTGTTCTTCAGTACCCAACAGTTGTTAGTGTCATGGTCGGGACTCTCAGAGTGGTATGCACAGTGGGCATTAGGATGATAATGAGGAGAGGTTGTGTTAGGGTTCTTTGGAGCTTCTTTCAAGGTCACTAGGTTAGATCTTAACAGATGTGGCAATACTTAAGATAAGATCATGTTAATTCTGGTGAATTGTCTGACTGGTCTTTCCATCCTTGGTTGGTTGTTTATTTGCTGATCAAGTGCTGGTTTAGGAATCATAACAGCCCTCACCATTGGACAACGTTTGACCCTATCTTGATTTCTCTGAGGATAAACAACAACCACTTCTTTATTTCCGATAAATGGTTTCCTTACAGCAGCAGATGATGCATCTTTTTGAATCTTTCCACTCTTTATCCCGGCTTCTACCCTTTCTTCGGTAAATATCAGTTTAATAAAACCTGCCGATGAACTCCCAGTTAGGTGATTGAAGAAGGGACCAGACAAGGTGCCCAAAAACATGTCTACTAATTCTCTTTCAGATAGGGGAGGTTTAACTCTTCCAACCAAGTCTCTCCATTTTTGCGCATAGTCCTTGAAGCCTTCATTTGAAACCATGGCCATACTTTGGAGCTGAGTACGGTTAGGTGCAAGATCATCGTTGTATTGGTATTATTTGTAAAAGGCTGCAACAAGATCTTCCCAGTTATGAACATTGGCTCTTTCTAACTAATAAAACCAATCAAGTTGAGTTCCAAACAAACTGTCTTGGAAGAAGTGTACCCATAAGTTTTGTCAGCGATATGGGGATAGATTTTCCTCACATAGGACCAGAGATGCATTTTGGGGCACGAGACTCCGTCATATTTGGAGAACACAGGTGCTTTGAATTTTGGAGGAATGACAATCCCCGACACTAAGCCCAACTCCTCAAAGTCCAAACCAGACACTTTTTGGATTTCCATTGCACTCAACCGTTCTTCGAGATGTTTATACTTGTCATCAGCTGGAGGGTATTGTTCTTCAGAATAGTCTTCTTCTTCCTCTTCCTCTTCTGAATCTGACTGGACAACTGTTTCTTTACCCTTCCCATCTTAGTTGTCTTTCTCACCGGATGTCGTTGCAAAGTCTAAGGCCCTTCTTGTCTACCCTTGGAATCTTCTTCCCGTGTTTAGAACTCCGGTTATCTTCTTTGTCTTCTTTTTCTTCTCCTCAGCCAGCAAAGTCTTCAACTCTTCTTGTCTTTTGGATAGGGTTAAGAACAACTGTTGAAACTGTGCATTCTGAGCTTGGAGGTCCTTCACCGTTTGCTCGGGATCCATCTTACTGAAATAAATAGTAGAGAGATGAGGAGACTTGTTGCAAGAAACCTGCTTATGTTATGATGAATGGTAAATGCATATGCAATGTTTTCAAGGATTTTAAGATTCAAATTTGTTTTAGACAAAAAGGAAACACACGTTATATTAATAAATTAAAGCTTTTGAGTACATCAATGCCTTCTTGGGCAAAATAATACAAAAAACTCTAAGATAAAAAGGTAGTACGCATCCTCTTTGGTGCAATGTAGGCATTCAGAGTCTGCTCCTCATGAAGTAGCCTAGTGAGTTCCAAAACCTTCTTCTAGCTTGCGTAGAATTGGGCTTCGAAAGTATCTCGCTCCCTATTGAGTTGTATCCAATCCCTTTGTAGGTCTTCAAGAGAGGTGGTCATGTCAGGATGTAGGATTGTGTATGGGACATCTCCTTCCATGACAGGCTCAATGATTACCAGGAGAATGGAGGGGTAAGGCATCATAAGACTCTAAGCACGAGTTCGTACCCATTTGAGGTAAGGATCAAGAGGGATGGAATTTTTATGCCCCAAAGTCTTGCTATCTACCTTGTTTAACATCCTCTAAGCTTGGATAAATCTCTGGCGAAGACCTTGATCATCGTTATCGTAGTCAAATACCAAACCTTGAATCAACATCTCGTGTGGGTCATCCCTTCGGGCATAATCAAACTGTCTTAAGGCTAAGCAGGGGTTGTAGGTGATACCTCCCCTAATGCCAAGTAAAGGGACATTAGGAAATTCTCCACAACGGTCGATAATAGTAACATTCTCTATGGATCGGGAGCACCAATGAATGTTTGAATGTTTGAGCGTCATCAACCTTTGTGACCACCTTGAACCTTGCTCATTCTTTAATACAGATCGGGGAAGATGTGAAATAAACCATCTTGCCAAGAGAGGAGTGCAACACATAAGTACACCTCTTTTCCTCATTGTGTGAGTGTGAAAAGAGTGTAGGATGTCCCCTATCAATGTAGGCATCGAGTTGCAGGATATGAAGATTTTGACGGTGTTTACATCTACTAGTTGGTCAGGGTTTGGAAACAAAACCATCCCATAGATGAGGAGAGCCATAATTTCCTCAAAGGCTTGCAGATCCAAGGAATTCCAACAGCTTTGGGCTTTCTCAAACAGGAATTTTGCTAGGAAACCTTTGATACCACTCCTTGTTTCCCAATGAATTATGACATCAAATGAGTGCAAGTGTAGAGCTTGAGCAATCTCTTCTGGCTTTGGGTCTCTTTCCGTACCGTTGAAAGGTAGTTGATTGAGATTGGGAATCCTTAAGAGTTGGGAGAATTCTTCCAAAGTTGGCACAAGTTGATAGTCGGGAAATATGAAGCAATGGTGTAGAGGATCAAATAATTGAAGAGCACCTTCATCATGTCCTCATCAGTTTTGGAGGTGACCAAGTTTAGTAGGCAACCATGTCTCTCGGTGAATGGAGAATTTTCATGGATCCTTGAAGCTAACTCCTTAAGTTGTGGAGGGATCTTCACAAGATTGACTTGAATAGTTTTCCTGCGAAGAGAATCCATATCCTACAAAACAAGAACAAAGATAAATCCAAAATCCTTGAAATGGTTAGTGAATGTGTATGATGTTATGATGTTCATGATGTTATGTACAAGTATGTATATACAAACAAAGCAAACCAATCCTTAGTTTTAGACTTGCATGGAGTTTTATAGGTAAGTACCTTCTTGAAGTTTAGTTGGCTCAAACCTGTTCTAGTAATAGTAACTAGGTTCTAAGGAGCTCAATATCACTGGTTTGTTTCCTTGGTCATTGTTTCAGCACAAGCCTCTTTAATGGTGACCGAAATATCCCAAGAAACCAAACCTCAATGAGTGTAGTATCGAGTATCTACCAACTTCGGACTACACCAAAGCCGGTCATCTCACTACATCCTAAAGGCCAAGTTGGTCAAGTAAAGGTTCTGGAAGTTTATTAGTGCTTCATGACATCACTCAGCGGTCCTGTATTCTCTTTGATTAACTCAAAGGCTACCGGTACCCACAAATATGTCGCACTAACATAGCTATTGCTTAGACCATGTCGGTATACCCCGTACAGTTTCCACAATGTATTACTACTTACCTATAATGTATCCCAAATCCAGGTAGAGGATTCAAACCCAAACAAAGAACCATAATATAAAGAAATACAAGTCAAATAAAGAAAGCAAGTAAATGTGATCTAGCCCTAAGGTAGCCCCACTTTTAGATTTTTCCCCAGTAGAGTCGCCAGTTCCGTGATACGGTGGGAGAACTGACTTGAGGTGTTTTGCGTTTTATCGCAAATGTTGCGGTTAACAAGAGTCGCCACTGACTTTTTTTTATCCAAAAGGAAAGGTTAAAAAGCACAAGAAAGACCTTTGAGATTATTTCTTGAGTTAGGGGGGTATATTATGAAAAGGGATGGAATTAGCACCCTTTTCATCCATGGTTTTCCATGGGCTCTTAGTTACTTGCTAGATCACTTTCTTTTGTTTGAAATTGTGCTTTGTGTGGTTTTTGAAAGTATTTTGTAAAGAGGCCATTGTCTAGGCAATCTTTCTAATGATTCTCGTTCATAATAATGTATACAAAGATGTTGATCTTTTGAAAATGTTTCCAAGTTTGTAAGATGTTTGAAAGTGTAGGTGTTTGTTTTTGAAAATAGCAAGGATGTTTGTTTAAAGTTGAGCAAGTAATTAGGAGCAATCTACCTACTCAAATGTATTTCTTGTTCATTTTCTTTTCCTTTGACATTGTTGTCTTACCATTGATTTGGTAAGCAACCCTATCTTTGGATGTAAACGGGACAGGCGTGGGTCATCGTATAACCATGATTAGAAATGTTGCAAGGTATCTTATCATTCTTTTTGAGGGATTAAGATATTTGCAAGGCAACTTAGATAGCATCATCGAGGGACTATGATCTTGTATTTGCTTGTTTTTGCTAAGATACCCTACATGCGTAATATGGTCATTTTGTATAAGGCAACCAAGTGGAATAACCCTAAGGGTGCTTGTGTGCAAGTGTATTATTTTCATGCTTGTTTTTTATCTTGAATTAGAGTTTTCTAAGCATTGGTTTTAGTCTTTTCATACAAACCCTAATTACTAGCATGTTATATAAAAGCGATAAATTGCCAATTTAAAGTTACTACGCTATTACAATATTTGTGGGGTGGGGGTGTACAATTTGTAAATGGGGATTGAAAGAATTTAAACCTAATTAGTATATTACAACCATATTGAATTGGTATGAATATACAAGGAATTAAATAAATACAAAATATAAAAATGAATAAATGTACAAGGATGCAAAATGTAAAAAAAATGAATTTTGTTTGGTTTTCATGAAAAAAAGATTTTGTCTTTAACCTAATTAAATAAAGAAAATAGTTAATTAAGTTTGAATTTATTAAGAAAAGATTTTAAATGAAAACCCTAATTCTATTAATTAATCATAAGAAAATAAGTTTAAGAAAAGTATTTTTTGTTATTTTTTTTATCTTGATAATATTTATAGTATTATAAAATAATTTTAGTCTCTTTTTTTATATATTGAAATAATGTATTTTAACAAAATAAGTTTAAGAAAAGTATTTTTTGGTATTTTTTTTATCTTGAAAATATTTATAGTATAATAAAATAATTTTAGTCTCTTTTTTTATATTAAAATAATGTATTTTAAATGGTGTGAAAAAATAAATAAATAAAAGAAACATAATATTAATTAAATTTACAAGGTCTACTTGATAAATAAATAAAGTATAATAAATAAAAAAATATTTTTGTAGGAAAATAAAATAAAATAAGTCAAAATATAAATATGTTATTTGTTTTTGTATTTTATGATTTTTTTCAGTATTTTAGAAAATATATTTAAGAAAATAAAATAAAATAATTAAAAAAAATCAAACTTGGGCTAGGGGTGCCATTAGTCAGCAGGTAGGTTGTGATACAGTGGGAGAACTGACTAGGGTTTTGCGTTTGTTTTCGCAAATGTTTCGGTTGAGCAAGAGTCGCCACCGACTTTTTATTTTATCCTAAGGAAAGGTTAAAAAGCACAACAAAAACCTTTGAGATGTTTTCTTGGGTTCGGGGAGTAGATTATAGAAAGGGAAGGTATTAGCACCCTTTCTATCCATGGTTATCCATGGGCTCTTAGTTACTTGCTTAGATCAACTTGCCTTAATTTTCAATTGTTTAAAATGGTGCTTTGTGTGTGGATTTTGAAAATGTTTTGAAAAGAGGCCAATGTGGTGGCAACCTTTGTAATGATCCATGTTGGGATGCATACAAAGGTGTATATCTTTTGAAGAGTTTTCAATGTTTTGAAAGTTGATTTAAAAGTGTGTTGTGATGTGTGGTTTGAAAAATAGGCAAGTGTTTTGTTTTGCAAGTTGGCAAGTAACCAAGAGCTATCTACCCTAAATTTCTCAAAGATCTTTGCTATGTTTTAACCTTTTTAACAATTTTGTTCCACCATTATATTTGGTGGACAATCTTGTGTTAGGATATTAACGGGACGGGCGCGGGTCATCGTCTAGGCCATGATTGCAATGGTGCCAAGTATCTTTGGGCAATTTTTCCTTTAAGGGACTTGATCATTTTTAGGCAACTTTCGAAAGCGTCATCGAGGGACTATGATCATTTGAATTGTTTTGCTTTGCCCAAAGAGACCTAACATGCAATATGGCCCATTATTGAAGGCAACAAGTGGAATACCCTAGGGGTGCAAGTGTGATTGGTGTTGTCCATTTTCATGCTTGTTTATCTTGAATTTAGGTCCAACTATTTTTTGGTTAATTGATTTGCATACAAAACCCTAATTCTAACATGGTATATTTAGAAAGCTTTAAGGTGCGAAAAAATAAAGTTCCTAAGTTATTACAACACAATATATGGGATGGGGGGTACAAATGTTCAAATGGGGGTATTTTGACAAGAATTAAAATCTTAAACTATTACATCAAACTTGGAATTTTGCAAGGTATTTATTTACACAATATTCAAATAAAAATAAGATAAATATGCAAAATGCAAAAAAGGTTTTTTATATGTATGTAAAAAGTATTTATCATGTCTCAAATAAGCAAAAATAAAATCAATTAATTTTTGGTATTTTTATGCATTTAGGGCAAAAACCCTAATTTTTACAAATAAAAGTATTTATTGTATAATATACAAAAAATAAATAAAAGAGAAGTATATTTGTCAAAAGGTATTTTTAATGTTAAATGTTAATAAAAATAAAAATGTATATATTTTGTATTTTTTTAAACCTAAATATACTAATAAATATATATGTATTTGTATTATTTACTAAATATATTAAATATATACAAAAATAATAATATTTAATATTTACAAAAAAAGGATATTTTATATAAAATATTTTCAGAAGATAAAATAACATACAAATTAGAAAATAAATGTATTTGGTATTATTCCTAATATTCTAAACAAAAAAAGTATTATGTATTATTTGCATACAAATATCAATTTAAACAAATAAATGCCTATAAAATACAAAAATGGCTTGGAAAATATTTTTTATATTTTTAATATTATGAGAAAAAATGAATAAGTCAGAAATAACAAAAAAAGTCAAAAAAGGTTTCAAATAAGCACAATGGGCCAAGGGGGTTCAAAAGTAGAAATATGGTGCAAATAAGAAGTCAACTCAGGCCCAGCCCAAGAAGACTTTGTCTTCAACCTTCAGACAACACATTTGAAAAACGCGCGCCTTTGATGCTTCAAACACAACTCCTGATTCCTGGACTTTTAGCACAAACTTACAACATGAAAAATGTTAAGCATCAAGCCACGATTCTGGACATATAAAGAACTCATCCTAACTCTCAGAAATGAGAGAGAATTTCTCCATTCCTAATTCTTAACCTAACTTTTTATCAATGTTCAGACCTCAAATTCTCATAACACAGGCAAAATAAATGGAAAGTAAAGATATGTATAGCTTCAGGGACATGAGCATGACATTTTTCATTCACAAACTTAGAGCTAGTTCTCCCTACATTGAGAGATAGAATTTCATGAACTTACCTGTTCAGTTGGAATCGTGTCTGGCAATGGAGGAGCTTTCAGGGCAAGATAATGATTTGTATAGCTTGCTTGATGTCCAGGGATGCTATTCCAAGCTTTAGTTTGCTTTGAAACCAAGTGAATCGTGTTATGGCACTTCAACTGCAAAACAGAAAAATGAAAATGGTGATGTTGGTTAGGAGTGTTATAGTCTGCTTCTAATGCTTTGGACAGTTTGTATGGATGGTAGGGAAAGTGTTTGAAGTGGTTTTGGCCAAGATGCACGATGGAAATGAGCTAGCCAAGTCCAATTGCAGAATGCCCTGTTTTTGTGCAATTTAATGGTTATTCTGTGTTTGAGAAAGCAATGGAGATGGTTGGCTCGTGTTTCAGGTCAGGGTGGTTGTTTAGAATGTGTTTAACAAGTTTGCTTAAGTTGGTCTTGGCAGAAATGAGAGTTGGTAGTTGTTCTGTCAAGTTTCTTCTTACTTAAGCAACAAAAGTTCAAGTTGTGTTCTAGACTGATGCAGGCCCCCAATCTATGCTGCAACCTTTCCCCTTGATCAGTGTGTTTTGCTTCTGAACTTGTGCCTAAAGATATGGCCTTGTACTTCTTGATTTGCAACTTTGACATAAAGTTCATCTTTTCTAAAATGGATAATTTGCTTTTTCTATTTAAGGGTTAAACTTCCATGTAATGCTTAAACACATAATGCAAGGCTTGAACACAAGGGGTTTGCATTAAATTATTGAGTGTGAATGAGATAAGGACCTGTAATCTAGCATAAGGCATGCTGAGTTCAAAAATGCAAGGTTATGGATGTGTAACTTGGTCATGAACAAAGTGAGTTTTTCCCATATTGCCAAATTCGATTCTCTCTAACCATGAGGTTGTTTGATGAGTTCTTGGACATTTTGGAAAGCTTGGAAGGTGTACTACAATCCATATTTGTAATGCAAATTGAAATTCCAAGTGGAAGCATGTGAAAAGTTGCCATGAAGTTAGGCAAAAATCCTGCGTAAAATAGGTCAAAATTTTTCTAAGTTAAGAATGGTTTGGTACCCTTGTTCCAAAAATTGTAACTTGAGTTACAAGATTCTTTTGAGGAAACTTTGTGAATAAAAGTTGTAGATTTTGCAATAGACTACAACTTTCATGTTTTGACTTTTGTTTGAATCCAAATGAATCTTGATGAGAAAGTGGGACAAAGTTAGGAAAAAATTAGGGTTTTTCATAACTTAGAAAAATTCTATGTTATGAAAAATCTTCATTTCAAACCCTAATTTGCAATTCTTGATTTCTTGATGAACAAGTTTCATGATTTGGCATGTTTTGATGAAAAATGAATCTTGACACTTGATTTTGACCAAAAAGTCAAAGTTTGACTTTTCAGTATACAGTCAAAAATTGATCAATTGACAGGAAAATTCATCTGTCAACCTTGTGCATTTGGGATCTTTTGAACTTGTTGAGTATGTCAAGACAATTCCATTGGGTCCTTGAGTCCATACGTGAGCTTGGTTTGCCATTGGCTAGATCAAATAGTCAAAAATTGCCTTTGTGCAGTCAAAACCCTAAAAATGACCATTTTGCCCTTTTGGTGATCTGATCAAATTTCTTGTGGAATTGTGATCCAAACTTGATCAAATGGTCCATATGAGTTTATAATGTTGATGTGGGTCAATTTTCATGAGGTTTGACTGTCAATTGGCCATAGTTGACTTTTTCCCCAATACAGCTGATTTCTAGGTCAACTGTCTAATTGACTGGGCAAAGGTTGGAATCAAGGCTTGAAACTTGGTATGGATAAACTTGGGAGTCCAACATGAAGCATGAAAGTTATTTTATGCATTTTAGGTCAAAATGTCTTTGTGCAAATACAAACCCTAATTTGGGTCAACAGTGCAAGGAGAAGTCTTGAGCGGAGGAAACCTTAACTGGGTCTTGAGCTCTAAGGGTCTTGTGATGAGAAAATATTGAGGAAATGGGAGGGCAAATTTTGGGGTACAACAGTTGCCCCTGTTCAATCTTCTTGAACCTGAAGAGTTAGATTGGCAAGTTTTCCTTTCGTGACTCGAGGGTAAAAGGAGATTGGACACTAGAGTGCCCGGAAATTTGCACTCGCATGCTGGAGTATTTGCAATGTGATGTCGGGAATGGGCTTATAGATGCCATTTGGAGAGATGGTGGACAGGGAGATGGGCTTATAGATTCCATCTGAAGGCGTGACAGAACCTTGTCGGGAATGGGCTTATAGATGCCATTTAGAAGTGTTGATCGCGTAAGAGATTCCTTAGCGAGAACTTGCGTATTTTGAGAAAGGAAGATGTTTCCTGGCCTGTTTCAGGTGTTGATCTTCAATCTCTTCATGCAGATATGCCCTGGCTGGATGCATGTATCGAATCTGGGACCAGTCGTCAACAGATATGCCCTGGCTGGATATAGGAATCGAATCTTCAAACTCTTCAGATGTGCCCTGGCTGGATACAGGAATCAAATCTAGAATTGTGACAGTTGATAGATATGCCCTGGCTGGATACAGGAATCGAATCTTCAAACTCTTCAGATGTGCCCTGGCTAGATACAGGAATCGAATCTGGAAACTGTGACAGTTGATAGATATGCCCTGGCTGGATACATGAATTGAATCTCCAAACTCTTCAGATATGCCCTGGCTAGATACAGGAATCGAATCTGGAAATAGTCGTCAACAGATATGCCCTGGCTGGATACAGGAATCGAATCTTCAAACTCTTCAGACGTGCCCTGGCTAGATACACGAATCGAGTCTGGAAATAGTCGTCAATAGATATGCCCTGGCTGGATACATGAATCGAATCTTCAAACTCTTCAGACGTGCCCTGGCTAGATACAGGAATCGAGTCTGGAAATAGTCGTCAATAGATATGCCCTGGCTGGATACAGGAATCGAATCTTCAAACTCTTCAGACGTGCCCTGGCTAGATACAGGAATCGAGTCTGGAAATAGTCGTCAATAGATATGCCCTGGCTAGATACAAGAATCGAATCTGGAAATAGTCGTCAACAGATATGCCCTGGATGGATACAGGAATCGAATCTCCAAACTCTTCAGATGTGCCCTGGCTAGATACAGGAATCGAATCTGGAATTGTGACAGTTGAAGGTAGTCGTCTTTTGGATTGTCCTTTTCCCTGAAAAAGGCAAAACATCAGTTGTATGCAATGTCATGATGTATGAAATGCATGATGTCATGATGCTCAAAATGAGATAGCGTTGTATGCACTTTATCATGTATGTAAGCAAGATGTATGAAATGTGAAATGCTTATGAATGTATTTTCGTCTAGGAAAATAAATCCTTGACGACCGGCCGAGCAATTAAATCCTGGGCTGACGTTGAAGAGTAGAGTTCTTCGTTTCCGCTGGGGATGATGGTTGCAAGAATACATCGGTAGGAGAAGATGATTCCGTTGGGGAATAAACTTGTTGGAGAGATTACTCTGAGAGGAATTACTCTGTGGGAAGATATATTTTACTGAAGTTTTGATGAGAACTCCGCTGAGGATTTCAATGATGGACTCCGCTGGGGATAACAATGATAAACTCCGCTGGGGGTTCTGTTGATAAGTTATGCTGGGGAACTTTGATGAACTCCGCTGGGGATAGGAAGAACTTCGCCGAGGACGGTCTTCCATGGTAATTAGCTGAGGATAACCCAGTTATAAGCTCTGGTGAGGAATAACTTTAAATAAAGTCTGGGAGAGACGCCCGTACTCTGCAGGGGATAAGCTTCCAGAATCTACTGGGGATAAGCTTCAGGACCTGCTGGGGATATGGATTCCAACTTTCCTGGGGAAACTTTTCGGACTGTACTAGAAAATGGTTCCACTGGGGTGTCTGTATTCCGCCGGGGAACAATCTTAGATTAAGACTGCCGGGGATGCTTGCTGAGGAACGCCTATACTCCGCTGGGGAATGTTGATATCTTCTGGGGATACCCAACTTCCTTTAGGCTGGCCGTAGACTAACTCTGTTGGAGGAGAGTATTGCTGACTTGCTAGGGGAATAGGGTGCCTATTGTAAGACTGATGATAGACTAACTCTTCCTGGGGAGAGTGTTACTGAATCTTGTTTTACTTTGTGGGGAGTTGAGGTAATTTGGTCACATTCTTCAGTTGAACCTACCTTGGTACCTTGGCGGACAGAGCAACTAGACTGCCTGGACAACTCTACATTGCCCCTGTTTCTGATGTCACCTGTAATCAGTCCTTTGTTTCGCATGCAAGTATTTATGAATTAGCAATTTAATGACAAATGCATATATCAAAAATGAACATTGGACGTTCTTCGCAAGACAAAACAGAAAAAGGAAAAAAAAACAATTGGCAATTTGTTTGGAAAAGTGAACTTGTATTGATTTTGAAATTTGCCTGTAAATAGGCGTTCTTTGTACAAGAGGCTGACGTCCTAGTAAGAGAACGCCGCCAAATATCACAAAGTTTATACAATTTTGAAAAGGAAATAAAACAGCTATGTGAACAATATTCCCACTGGGTTCCAACTCTGCTATCGCCTTTATGTCTTCAAGTGTCTCATCACTTTGCTGCTTAGTTGAAGATGAAGCTGATTGATCGATGCCGAAGTCTGAGCCCGATAGTTGATGCTGAATTCTGGATACAAGGTGATCCAATGAGACACAGTGTTACGCTTTATCCCTAACTTTTGCCTGGACCTCCCTTTCGGGTTTTCAGTCCACCGGGATACCCATTTTTGCCCAAGCCGCCTTTTCAGGTTTTCGACTTGCCGGGTGTACAGATTTTTTTTTATTTCATCCCTTACTTTTGCCCGAACCCTTTTGGTTCGCCGGGAATCCCTTATTTTTGCCTAGGTATGTCAACCTAGCGGGTCTTTTATTCATGCGTAGTATCTTTTTACTATGTCTGCATTGGCGGGGTGAGGAAGGTCGTCACCATCCACGGTGGTTAGAATCATGGCTCCTCCTGAGAACACATGTTTAACCACAAACGGACCTTCGTACGTAGGGGTCCATTTGCCCCTGGGATCACTTTAAGGAAGGATGATGCGTTTGATTACCAGGTCCCCAACTTGATACTCTTGTAGTCTGACTTTCTTGTTAAATGCCCTGATCATCCGTTTTTGGTACGTCTGACCATGATAGATAGCGGTGAGTCTCTTTTCGTCAATTAGGTTCAATTGATCAAGTCGAGTCTGGATCCAGTCATCTTTGCTCAGATCTGCATCCTTCATTATCCGGAGAGAGGGTATTTGGACTTCAATCGGAAAAACTGCCTCCATGCCATAGACCAAGGAAAAAGGAGGTGCCCCAGTTGACGTTCCCGCTGAGGTACGGTACCCATGAAGAGCAAACGGTAACATCTCGTGCCAATCTTTATAGGTCACTGTCATCTTATGCACAATCTTTTTGATATTCTTATTAGCTGCTTCTACAACCCCATTCATCTTCGGCCGGTAAGGAGAAGAGTTGTGGTGCTGTATCTTGAATTGCTCGCAGAGCTCAGTGATCATCTTGTTGTTAAGATTGGTACCATTGTCCGTAATGATTCTTTCCGGGACGCCGTACCGACAAATCAGGTTATGCCGAATGAAACGTGCAACGACGCTCTTGGTTACGGTGGCGTAGGAAGCTGCTTCCACCCACTTCGTGAAGTAATCAATCGCTACCAAGATGAAGCGATGCCCGTTGGATGCCGTCGGTCGGATCTCGCCGATCATATCAATGCCCCACATTGCAAACGGCCAAGGTGCCATTAGGACGTTCAGAGGAACCGGAGGGATGTGCACCTTATCAGCATAGATCTGGCATTTATGACAAGTTCGAGAATATTGGTAACAGTCGGCTTCCATTGTGGACCAGAAATATCCTGCCCGAAGGATTTTCTTTGCCATGGTGTGTCCACTGGAATGTGTTCCGAATGTACCTTCATGTAGTTCTACCATGATCTTCTCTGCTTCAGTCTTATCCACACAACGCAGTAAAGTTGAATCATGGTTTCGTTTGTAGAGAATGCCGTTGCTGAGGAAGAATTTTGCCGCAAACCTTCTTAGGAACTTCTTGTCATTGACCGATGCGCCTTCGGGGTATTCTTGAGCTTCCAAATATCTCCTCACCTCATGATACCAGGGTTTTTCGGTTACCTCTTCGGCTTCAAGATCGCAGCAGTATGCAGGTTCGTCCAACTTCCAGATAATGATCCGGGGAGCCTCGTTGTCCCATTTGACTTTGAACATTGAAGACATCGTAGCTAGTGCGTCCGCTAACTGATTCTCCTCTCTTGGGAAGTGTTCAAAAGTTATCTCTTCAAAGTGGGGAAGCAGAGTCAACACATACTCCTTGTAAGGAATAAGATTTGGGTGTTTCGTATCCCACTCGCCTTTGATCTGATTGATCACGAGAGCGGAATCTCCGAAGACACTCAGAAACTTGATCCTTAAGTCAATTGCAGCTTGAAGACCCATGATACATGCCTCATATTCTGCCATGTTGTTGGTGCAGTTGAAACACAGCCGGGCGGTGAGTGGAGTATGAGTACCTTTAGGGGATATGATCACAGCGCCGATGCCGTTACCCAAAGCGTTCGAGGCTCCGTCAAAATGCATAGACCATCGGGATCCTTCCTCAGGTCCTTCATCCGGTCCAGGTACTTCAGAATCAGTTACTACCATGATATCTTCGTATGGAAATCCAAAGTTCAATGATTGGTAATCGTCCACAGGTTGGTGTGCCAAATGGTCTGCCAATACACTTCCCTTGATTGCTTTTTGAGTTGTGTATTGGATGTCATATTTTGTTAAGATCATTTGCCATCTTGCTATTCTTCCAGACAGAGCAGGCTTTTCGAATATGTACTTGATTGGATCCATTTTTGAAATCAACAGAGTAGTGTGAGTCAGCATATACTGTCTCAACCGGCGAGCAGCCCATACCAGAGCGCAGCAAGTTTTCTCGAGCAGTGAGTACCGAGTCTCACAGTCGGTAAACTTTTTGCTCAGGTAATAAATAGCGTGCTCTTTTCGGCCAGACTCGTCATGCTGCCCCAGCACACACCCCATCAAGTTGTCAAGTACTGTCAAGTATAGTATTAGAGGTATTCCTTCCACTGGTGGCATAAGAATGGGTGGCTCTTGGAGATATTCCTTTATCTTTTCGAAAGCGGCCTGACATTCATCGTTCCAACGTACTACTTGATCTTTCTTCAGCAATTTGAAGATTGGCTCACAGGTAGCAGTTAGATGTGAGATGAATCGGGCAATGTAATTCAGTCGTCCTAGAAAGCCTCTGACTTCTTTCTCTGTCTTGGGAGTCGGCATCTCTTGTATGGCTTTCACCTTGGCAGGGTCCACTTGAATACCTTTGTCGCTTACAATGAAACCTAACAATTTTCCAGACCTCACCCCAAAGGTGCATTTGTTTGGGTTCAACCTCAGCTTGTACAACTTCAGTCGGTCAAACAGCTTCCGCAGATGGTCAAGGTGTTCCTCCTCAGTTTGGGACCTTGCAATCATATCATCTACGTACACTTCAATCTCATGGTGGATCATGTCATGAAATAAAGCAACCATGGCACGTTGGTAGGTTGCCCCAGCATTTTTCAACCCGAATGGCATGACCTTGTAGCAGAAGGTGCCCCACTGAGTAACAAAGGTAGTCTTTTCCATATCTTCAGGAGCCATCTTGATCTGATTATACCCGGAGAAACCATCCATGAAGGAGAACACCTTGTGTTGAGTAGTATTGTCAACCAGAACGTCGATGTGAGGCAGAGGGAAATCGTCCTTAGGGCTGGCCCTGTTCAAATCCCTGTAGTCAACACACATTCTGACTTTACCATCTTTCTTTGGCACTGGAACCACATTGGCCACCCATTGAGGATAAGAAGTTACTGCTAGAAACCCGGCATCAAATTGTTTCATAACCTCAGCTTTGATTTTCTCGGACATCTCTGGGCGCATGCGGTGGACCTTCTGTTTTACCGGAGGGCAGTCTTCCTTGGTAGGCAGGTGATGAACTACAATGTCGGCATCCAAACCAGGCATGTCTTCATAAGACCAAGCAAAGATTTCCATATAATCATGCAGCATCTGAATCAATCGTTGTTTCACGCTGAGCTCTAGATTGGCACCAATCTTGACTTCTTTTCTATCTGTCTCCGTACCCAGATTTATCGTTTCCACTGGCTCTTCATGCGGCTGAATGGCCCTCTCTTCCTGGAGTAACAGTCTTGCGAGTTCACTAGGCACTTCGCAATCATCTTCACCTTCGTCTTCGGCCAAGTTGATCGGATTTTCGAAGTCATAACTGGCAGTAGCAGAGCTGTTACCAGTGAGATCCAGAGTGGATTGGAACCTGTATAAGTGAGTGTGTGTAAATATAGCTGTTTTGCAATATATAACAAAGAAAGAAAAAGAGCACAAGATTTGAAATGCAACAACGTCCAATGTTTTGATTAATGATATATGGAAATGTCATACAAAAAGCCCTCACAAATGGAGCCACGGTGCCCCGGGTAGGACACCGAGCCAATAAAAGTTTCAACATATTGTTTGTTACAATTTGAAAACAAAAGAGTTCATTACTGGGTGACAAATGTAATAGGTGTAAAATCTTTTGCCGTCCAGTTGCTTGGTCCGTTATTGGTTGTTGGATAGATCCAACTGTCAAATTCTGCTTCCTCTACGTCCTCCTCGATAGCATTCACTCTTGGGTTGGTGATGAACACCGGGGGCTTTCTGATCCTTTCCTTGCGAATAGCCCTCTGAGCCTCTGCAGTGAAGCCCAGCCCAAACTTGTCGGTCTTTTGAGTGAAGTCAGGAAGTTGACCCCAGTTGGCACACTTGCCTTTCTCAATCACTGCCCGGGCATCCTTCAGGGAAGCCATCTTTAAAGGAAAGTCTTCTTCAACCACTGTCTCAGCTGACGCCAATGTTGGAGGTACCTCTTCAAAATGTTGAAAGGGGGTTTCAATAAACTCCCCGTCCATCTCAATATACCGGAATGAATTCAGGTGACTTACCATGTATTCCTCCTCTCCCTGTACAGTAACAATCTTCCCTCTGACAGGGTATTTGAGCTTCTGGTGTAGAGTGGATGTTACCGCCCCAGCCTTGTGAATCCAGGGTCGACCCAACAAACAGGAATAAGATGGACGAATATCCATCACGTAGAACGTTGAGTCAAAGACTTGGGAACCCACACGAATAGGAATGTCCACCTCACCATGCACCATCCTCTTAGAACCGTCGAAGGCTCTAACAATGATGTTACTAGGCTTCAATTCCAGGCCCTCACAATCCAACCGATCTAAGGCCTTCTTGGGCAAAACATTCAGGGAAGAACCAGTGTCCACCAACACGTGTGTGAGAGTAGTGCCCCTGCATTCTATAGAGACATGCAGGGCATCATTGTGGTTCTTTCCCTTGGCGGTCAGGTCGGCATCCGAGAAACCCAAACCATTGTCAGCGGTCAAATTAGCCACACAGTCAGTGAATTGATCTGCAGATGTCTCTTGCGGCACATGGGCCGTTTTCAGAAATGAAATCAGGGCCTTGGCGTGGGCCTCTGAGCATAGCAGCAATGATAGCATAGAGATCTTGGAGGGGGTATGCCCCAGCTGTTCAACGACATTGAAGTCACTCTTTTTAATGATTTTAAGGATTTCTTCCATCTCTTGCTGGGAGGCTTCAACAGCGGTCTTTTTTGGTGCCTCCGTCCGGGCAGGCAAATCGGTTGTAACTCCTTTGCCCCGAGCATCAGAGGACTCGGCGGCAGTAGTAGACACAGGAACTTGATTTGGAACATGCACACTTGCGGGTGTGATGATAAGAGGTTTTTGGATAACTGGTGGTGCAATGTCAGGCGAGAAGAGCCTGCCACTGCGAGTAATTTTGGCGGGACCAGTGATGTTACTGATACTGGTACCGGTGTTGAACTCCTGCTTCACTCCAAGCACATACACATCTGCCCCATAATGCCATGGGACAACCTTGTCAGATTCATAGGGGAGGGGCCCCGGAACAGTAATGGTAATGGGTGCAACAGACATAATTTTGACTGGCTTCCTCGGGGGAGCCTTGGTAGGATTGTTGAAAATTGTGACGACAGATACTTCTTCAGCGGAAACAAACGGAACAGCGGTTTTCTTGAACATAATTTCTTTGCTATCCATCAGGCTTTGGATGCCTGATTTCAGCAGTGGACAACCGGTAGGGGTAACAGCACACAGGAGGCAACCCTTGCTACAACCCGGAAATAAACCGGCTAGCAGTAGGTTCCTCTTAACAGTCAATAGAGGGGTAGCAACATCATTTACCGAAACAGCATACAAATCTTCCTCAACGACATTTACTCTATGCTGGGGCATAGGAGCAGTTACAACATTTGGCCTCTCAGGCGCCTCAAACTGTATTTCCTTCGCATCAATAAGGTCTTGAACCTTATTTCTCAGGGCCCAGCAATCATCAGTAGTATGCCCGGGGCTATCAGATTGATAAGCACAACGGGCATTTGGGTTATACTTAGGGGATGCAGTATTCACGACCTTCAGAGCTTCTCTGATGGTCACCAAGTTGGTTGATAGCAGTTGCGGTAAGATTTGTGACAAGGTCATACTCAGCCAAGTATACTGCCTTTTGGGCCTCTCACCCCTTTGTTGATTGTACTGCTGAGGAGCAGTAACAGGCTTTGAAATTACTAAGGCATTAACGGCTTGGCGGCGTTCTGGCTTGACTTGTCTTCTAGGACCATAGACGGCACTAGCTTCCTTCTTGAAAGGTTTCTTCTCAATACTTGCGGAGGCCCCTTTCTGTATCTTTCCTGACCTGATGCCAGCTTCTATCCTTTCACCCGTCAGGATCAAATCCGTAAACCCAGCGGAGGAATTACCAACCAAATGATTGAAGAATGGACTAGACAAAGTCCCTAGAAACATGTCAACCAGTTCACGGTCAGTCAAAGGAGGCTGCACCCTGCCAGCCAAATCTCTCCATTTTTGCGCATATTCTTTAAATCCTTCGCCCGTTCCCAGTGACATACCCTGAAGTTGGGTACGCGTAGGAGTGAGGTCAGAATTGTATTGATATTGTCTGTAAAATGCGGTAGCCAAATCCTCCCAATGTCGGATACTGGTCCCATCTAGCTGATAGAACCACTCAAGTTATGACCCCGAAAGGCTATCTTGGAAGAAATGGATCCAAAGATTCTTGTCTGCCGTGTAAGGTTGGATCTTCCTTACGTACGATCTGAGATGCAGCTTAGGACAGGAAGCCCCGTCGTATTTTGTGAAGGCAGGCGCCTTGAACTTGTGTGGGATTACCACCCCAGAAGATAAACCTAAATCTCCGAAATCCAGCCCCGACACATTTTGAATCTCCATAGCACTCAAGCAATCCTCTAATTGCTTGTATCTATCAAGAGCAGGAGGGTATTGTTCGTCATTGTAATCCGTCTCGTTGTCAAAGACTGCAGGACTAGGAGCCCCTCCCCCTTGGGGACTGTCTTTCTCTGCAGAGGAAGTAGTTGGATCAGCCTCGTTATGGAGTGTGTTCCCAAACCTGCGTCCAGTGTTGAATAACGCAGTCCTCTTCTTCTTCTTCTTCTTCTTCTTTAGGAGCAGAGCTTTCAACTCTTGTTGACCTTGGGCCAAGCTCATGACCATCTCTTGAAACTGGGCATTCTGGGCCTGGAGGGCCTTGATAGCTTGCTCACTGGATGATTCTGGATTCATGATGACTGTTCAAAATAAACAGTGAAGAAGATTAAGCAACCTGTAGAAAAAGGGGTACCTGTTATGCACATGATGCATGAGATGCTATCTATGCAATGCATTCAAGGATTTTAGAAATTCACAATTGTTGCAGACAAAAAAGAACGCACGTCATATTAATAAGAAAAAAATTGTTAGTACATAAATTCCCCATGGGCCAAATATTACAAAAACAACTTCTCAAGGTAAAAAGACGTTGCGCATCCTCTTTGGCGCAATGTAGGTGTTGAGGGCCTCTTGCTCATGGAGTCGGCGGGTGAGCTCTAGAACCTTCTTCTCGCTGGCGTAAAAGCTGGCTTCAAAAGTGTTCCACTCCTCCTTGAGTTGGATCCAACTCTTCTGCATCTCCTCCCACGATGTAGGCATGTCAGGATGTAGGATGGTGTAAGGAACCTCTCCTTCCTTGACGGGCTCTTTAATCACAGGGAGAACATGAGGATAAGGCATCATTAGACTCTGGGCTCGGGCTCGTACCCACTTGAGATAAGGCTCAAGAGGGATGGAGTTCTTGTGTCCCAGTGTCTTGCTATCAACCTTGTTGGGCATCCTCCAAGCTCTGATGAATTTTTGGCGAAGTCCTTGCGCATCATTGTCGAAGTCAAAAACTAGGTCAGGAATCAACATGTCGTGAGGGCCATCTCTTCGTGCATATCCAAATTGCCTCAAAGCTAGGCAAGGGTTGTAGGTAATGCCCCCTCTAATGCCAAGTAATGGAACATTAGGGAACTCTTCACAACGATCGACGATGATGACATTTTCTCTGGACCGAGAACACCAATGTACATCAGAGTGAGTAAGAGTCATCAACCGTTGGGACCACCTTAAGCCTTGGTCATTCTTCAAGACAGATTGTGGAAGGTGCGAAATAAACCACCTTGCAAGGAGAGGAGTACAGCACATGAGAACACCCCTCTTTCTCATTGTTCGTGTGTAAAATGAGTGAAGGATGTCCCCAAGCAACATTGGTATTGGATTTCTGGACAAGAAGATTTTGACGGCGTTGACCTCTACAAGCTGGTCAGGATTTGGGAACAGGACCAACCCATAGATAAGGAGTGCCACAATCTCTTCAAAGGCTTGCAGGTCCAATGAGTTCCAACACTCTTGTGCCTTTTCAAACAAGAATTTTGCTAAGAAGCCTTTGACACCGCTTCTAGTTTCCCAATGCCCCTTGATGTCGGATGGCTGTAGATGTAATGCTCGAGCAACATCTTCAGGCTTTGGTTCCTTTTCCATACCGTTGAAAGGTAGTTGATTAAGGATAGGAATTCTCAGGAGGTGAGAAAATTCCTCCAAGGTGGGTACCAACTGGTAGTCGGGGAAAGTGAAACAGTGGTGAAGAGGGTCAAAGAACTGGAATAGCACTTTCATCATGTCCTCTTCAATGTTGGTGTTGACTAAGCTGAGCAGTCTACCATGTCTTTCACTGAAGGGAGAGCTTTCCGAAATTCTTGATGTGAGCTCCTTGAGTTGAGGAGGGATTCTCACAAGGTTGACTTGGATGGTTTTTCTGCGAGGAATTTCCATGACCTACAAAACAAGAACAAAGATGAAGATCTAAACCCTTGAAGTGGTTAGTAAATGCATATGATGCTTTATGATGTTCATGATGTATGCACAAACATATGTACAAGCAATTCACATCAAACCCTAGTTTCAGGCTTGCATGGGGTTTCATAGGTAAGTACCCTCTTGATTGTAGTATGCTTAAAAACCTGTCCTATAAATAGTAACCGGGTTCTAAGGAGCTCAATATCACTGGATTGTTTTCATTGTTCATTGTTTTGGTTTAGCCACTTAACTAGCGACCAAAATATTCCAAGAAAACAACCCTCAATGAGTGTAGTATCGAGTATCTACCAACTTCGGACTGCACCAAAGCCGGTCATCTCACTACCCCTAATGAAAGGCCAAGATAGTCAAGTAAGGTTCTAGGTCATTAGTGCTTAGTGACATCACTCAGCGGCCCCGTACTCTCCTTGATTGAACTCAAGGGTTACCGGTACTCACAAATATGTCGCACTAATATAGCTATTGCTTCGACCGTGTCGGTATACCCCGCACAGTTTCCACAACGTATTGCTATCTATGAATGTTTCCCAAAATCCGGGTGTAGGATTGTAAACCCAAACAAGAGAGCCAAGATATAAAGCAATCAAGACAAACAATTAATCATGCAAGAGGGTGATCTAAGCCCTAAGGTTACTCCACTTAAAAGTTGTCCCCAGCAGAGTCGCCAGTTCTGGGATACGGTGGGAGAACTGACTAGGGTTTTGCGTTTGTTTTCGCAAATGTTTCGGTTGAGCAAGAGTCGCCACCGACTTTTTATTTTATCCTAAGGAAAGGTTAAAAAGCACAGCAAAAACCTTTGAGATGTTTTCTTCGGTTCGAGGAGTAGATTATAGAAAGGGAAGGTATTAGCACCCTTTCTATCCATGGTTATCCATGGGCTCTTAGTTACTTGCTTATATCAACTTGCCTTAATTTTCAATTGTTTGAAATGGTGCTTTGTGTGTGGATTTTGAAAATGTTTTGAAAAGAGGCCAATGTGGTGGCAACCTTTGTAATGATCCATGTTGGGATGCATACAAAGGTGTATATCTTTTGAAGAGTTTTCAATGTTTTGAAAGTTGATTTGAAAGTGTGTTGTGATGTGTGGTTTGAAAAATAGGCAAGTGTTTTGTTTTGCAAGTTGGCAAGTAACCAAGAGATATCTACCCTAAATTTCTCAAAGATCTTTGCTATGTTTTAACCTTTTTAACAATTTTGTTCCACCATTGTATTTGGTGGACAATCTTGTGTTAGGATATTAACGGGACGGGCGCGGGTCATCGTTTAGACCATGATTGCAATGGTGCCAAGTATCTTTGGGCAATTTTTCCTTTAAGGGACTTGATCATTTTTAGGCAACTTTCAAAAGCGTCATCGAGGGACTATGATCATTTGAATTATTTTGCTTTGCCCAAAGAGACCTAACATGCAATATGGCCCATTATTGAAGGCAACAAGTGGAATACCCTAGGGGTGCAAGTGTGATTGGTGTTGTCCATTTTCATGCTTGTTTATCTTGAATTTAGGTCCAACTATTTTTTGGTTAATTGATTTGCATACAAAACCCTAATTCTAACATAGTATATTTAGAAAGCTTTAAGGTGCGAAAAAATAAAGTTCCTAAGTTATTACAACACAATATATGGGATGGGGGGTACAAATGTTCAAATGGGGGTATTTTGACAAGAATTAAAATCTTAAACTATTACATCAAACTTGGAATTTTGCAAGGTATTTATTTACACAATATTCAAATAAAAATAAGATAAATATGCAAAATACAAAAAAGGTTTTTTATATGTATGTAAAAAGTATTTATCATGTCTCAAATAAGCAAAAATAAAATCAATTAATTTTTGGTATTTTTATGCATTTAGGACAAAAACCCTAATTTTTACAAATAAAAGTATTTATTGTATAATATATGCAATATTTATTAATTATATACAAAAAATAAATAAAAGAGAAGTATATTTGTCAAAAGGTATTTTTAATGTTAAATGTTAATAAAAATAAAAATGTATATATTTTGTATTTTTTTAAACCTAAATATACTAATAAATATATATGTATTTGTATTATTTACTAAATATATTAAATATATACAAAAATAATAATATTTAATATTTACAAAAAAAGGATATTTTATATAAAATATTTTCAGAAGATAAAATAACATACAAATTAGAAAATAAATGTATTTGGTATTATTCCTAATATTCTAAACAAAAAAGTATTATGTATTATTTACATACAAATATCAATTTAAACAAATAAATGCCTATAAAATACAAAAATGGCTTGGAAAATATTTTTTATATTTTTAATATTATGAGAAAAAATGAATAAGTCAGAAATAACAAAAAAAGTCAAAAAAGGTTTCAAATAAGCACAATGGGCCAAGGGGGTTCAAAAGTAAAAATAGGGTGCAAATAAGAAGTCAACTCAGGCCCAGCCCAAGAAGACTTTGTCTTCAACCTTCAGACAACACATTTGAAAAACGCGCGCCTTTGATGCTTCAAACACAACTCCTGATTCCTGGACTTTTAGCACAAACTTACAACATGAAAAATGTTAAGCATCAAGCCACGATTCTGGACATATAAAGAACTCATCCTAACTCTCAGAAATGAGAGAGAATTTCTCCATTCCTAATTCTTAACCTAACTTTTTATCAATGTTCAGACCTCAAATTCTCATAACACAGGCAAAATAAATGGAAAGTAAAGATATGTATAGCTTCAGGGACATGAGCATGACATTTTTCATTCACAAACTTAGAGCTAGTTCTCCCTACATTGAGAGATAGAAGTTCATGAACTTACCTGTTCAGTTGGAATCGTGTCTGGCAATGGAGGAGCTTTCAGGTCAAGATAATGATTTGTATAGCTTGCTTGATGTCCAGGGATGCTATTCCAAGCTTTAGTTTGCTTTGAAACCAAGTGAACCGTGTTATGGCACTTCAACTGCAAAACAGAAAAATGAAAATGGTGATGTTGGTTAGGAGTGTTACAGTCTGCTTCTAATGCTTTGGACAGTTTGTATGGATGGTAGGGAAAGTGTTTGAAGTGGTTTTGGCCAAGATGCACGATGGAAATGAGCTAGCCAAGTCCAAGTGCAGAATGCCCTGTTTTTGTGCAATTTAATGGTGATTCTGTGTTTGAGAAAGCAATGAAGATGGTTGGCTCGTGTTTCAGGTCAGGGTGGTTGTTTAGAATGTGTTTAACAAGTTTGCTTAAGTTGGTCTTGGCAGAAATGAGAGTTGGTAGTTGTTATGTCAAGTTTCTTCTTACTTAAGCAACAAAAGTTCAAGTTGTGTTCTAGACTGATGCATGCCCCCAATCTATGCTGCAACCTTTCCCCTTGATCAGTGTGTTTTGCTTCTGAACTTGTGCCCAAAGATATGGCCTTGTACTTCTTGATTTGCAACTTTGACATAAAGTTCATCTTTTCTAAAATGGATAATTTGCTTTTTCTATTTCAGGGTTAAACTTCCATGTAATGCTTAAACACATAATGCAAGGCTTGAACACAAGGGGTTTGCATTAAATTATTGAGTGTGAATGAGATAAGGACCTGTAATCTAGCTTAAGGCATGCTGAGTTCAAAAATGCAAGGTTATGGATGTGTAACTTGGTCATGAACAAAGTGAGTTTTTCCCATATTGCCAAATTCGATTCTCTCTAACCATGAGGTTGTTTGATGAGTTCTTGGACATTTTGGAAAGCTTGGAAGGTGTACTACAATCCATATTTGTAATGCAAATTGAAATTCCAAGTGGAAGCATGTGAAAAGTTGCCATGAAGTTAGGCAAAAATCCTGCGTAAAATAGGTCAAATTTTTTCTAAGTTAAGAATGGTTTGGTACCCTTGTTCCAAAAATTGTAACTTGAGTTACAAGCTTCTTTTGAGGAAACTTTGTGAATCAAAGTTGTAGATTTTGCAATAGACTATAACTTTCATGTTTTGACTTTTGTTTGAATCCAAATGAATCTTGATGAGAAAGTGGGACAAAGTTAGGAAAAAATTAGGGTTTTTCATAACTTAGAAAAATTCTAAGTTATGAAAAGTCTTCATTTCAAACCCTAATTTGCAATTCTTGATTTCTTGATGAACAAGTTTCATGATTTGGCATGTTTTGATGAAAAATGAATCTTGACACTTGATTTTGACCAAAAAGTCAAAGTTTGACTTTTCAGTATACAGTCAAAAATTGATCAATTGACAGGAAAATTCATCTGTCAACCTTGTGCATTTGGGATCTTTTGAACTTGTTGAGTATGTCAAGACAATTCCATTGGGTCCTTGAGTCCATATGTGAGCTTGGTTTGCCATTGGCTAGATCAAATAGTCAAAAATTACCTTTGTGCAGTCAAAACCCTAAAAATGACCATTTTGCCCTTTTGGTGATCTGATCAAATTTCTTGTGGAATTGTGATCCAAACTTGATCAAATGGTCCATATGAGTTTATAATGTTGATGTGGGTCAATTTTCATGAGGTTTAACTGTCAATTGGCCACATTTGACTTTTTCCCCAATACAACTGATTTCTAGGTCAACTGTCCAATTGACTGGGCAAAGGTTGGAATCAAGGCTTGAAACTTGGTATGGATAAACTTGGGAGTCCAACATGAAGCATGAAAGTTATTTTAGGCATTTTAGGTCAAAATGTCTTTGTGCAAACACAAACCCTAATTTGGGTCAACAGTGCAAGGAGAAGTCTTGAGCGGAGGAAACCCTAACTGGGTCTTGAGCTCTAAGGGTCTTGTGATGAGAAAATATTGAGGAAATGGGTGGGAAAATTTTTGGGTAAAACATAGGTTAGTGAGAAAAACAAAAAAACAAAGCCAGGACCAAAGGGGCCCAGCGCCTGTCAAAAAAAAAAAAAACAACCAAAGTCAGAAAAATGTAAAAAATGTAAAAGGATACCACTAGGGCTCGAACCCAGGTCCCATAGGTTACAGGCGTGCGCTTCTACCACTGGGGTGGCTATATATCCGTTAATTCAAATGAAACAATAAATATGTAAGGCAAAACGCGCCCCGAAGACTTCATCTTCAACCTTCAGCCAGACCAACTGTAACTTGCTCATTTCTCATCAAAAATGAAAACTGTAAACATGAAACTTGTAGCAAATTTTTTCACGATTCCAGAAATATAAAGTATTAAAACTATAGTTTAAAGATTAGCAAGAGTTTTAATGGCCCTAATATGAACCCTAAAAATTTTAGAAATTTTAGTTTCAAAATTCTCTAAGCTCAAGCAAAATTAATGGAAACTATGGACATGGTTAACTCCAGGGCAATGATATGTACATGTTTTATTCATAAATAAATTATTGATGATGCCTATATGAAGAGTTCCAAGTTGAGAAAACTTACCTCAAAAGTGGAAATTGTGTTTGGAGTTTGAGCTTGTTTCAAGTGATGTTGATGATCAGGTTAGCTTCCTTGAGATCCTAGAAAGCTAATGCAATGGTTTGCTTGAGTTGAGAGTGGCTGAAATGACTTGGAGAAGTCAATGTGCAATTCTCTGTTTTTGGTTATGGAAGATAGGGTAAATGATGTTACATAAATGAAACAGTTACATGGATAAGTTACACTTGATGTAAGGAAGCTTTAGAAACTAAAAGGCCAAGAAACGCACGAGGGAAATGTGAGTTTGACGTTTAAGGTCAAACTGTGCAACAATGGAGTTTTTGGGCAATTTATGATTTGAGAGAGTTTTGGTGTATTCCAGGGTGCTCACGCTCGTCCTCTAGCTCACAAATAGTGACTCTATTTATAAGCAACAAGTTTGGAATGCTCTAGTTGATCAGAATTAAAATTTATATGTTTATGCATAACATGTGATTCTTTTTGAGAAATTCAAGTTTCCATGCCTTGTACTTGGTTCATAGAGTTGTTAACCACATCAAACACAATGCTTCTGAATTTGTGGATGGAGTGTAATCAAGAAAAACAAGCTGGGAGCTCAAGAATCTGACTTTGTGCATAAAGCTTGCTTTACAAGAATGGATATGTTACTTTCTCCCTAAAATGGCAAATTGATTTGGAAAAAGCTTGAAACACTTGGATAAGGGTATAATAAGTTGTGTAAACAATTAATTATGGAGTGAAAAACAAGTTTGAGCCATGCAAAGTGAGGATTATGCAGCATGGCTATGGATTTGGTTCATGTGTTCACCAAAAATGACTTATAATTTAAGTGACAAAACCCTAACTTCATCTCTTCGATTCTCCCTACTCAAGAATGATCTCAAGGAGTTCTTGGACATTATGGAAAGCTTGAAATGTTCTCTACAACCAATATTTGAATTTATTTTGAATATTACCCTTGGAACTAAATGAAAAAGTGCCATGAAGTTGGGTCAAAATCCTTATCAAATTAGGGCAAAATTTCACTAAGTGTTTAGTTTCATGACCCTATGTTCGTAAAATTATAACTTGATATCCAAGAATTTTTGGAAGAAGTTGTGTGAAAAAAAGTTGTATATTTCATGGAGATCTACAACTTTCATGTTGGGAGTTTCCCTTGAATCATCTTGCATCATGGTGAAAATTTGGCTCAAAGTTATGAAAAAACATGAAATTTCCAACACTTAGAAAAAATTCTAAGTTTAGAAATTTTGACTTTTCAAAATGAAATCTTGAATTTTTTATTTCTTGGTGAATAAGTTTCATATTTTAACATGTTTTGATGAATTGTGATCTTTGGCACTTGAATTTGACCAAAAAGTCAAAGTTTGACTTTTCGGTATACAATTGACTTTTGATCAGTTGACTGCAAAATTCACCTGTCAATCTAATGGACTTGCAATGTTTTGAACCATGTCATTAGGTCAAAATGATGAAATTGGACTCTTGAGATCATGACTTAAACCAATTGACCATTTTCTAGGTCAAAAACCAGAAATTGTCTTTTCCCAATCAAAACCCTAATTTTGACCATTTTGCCCTTTTGGAGATTTGATCAAATTTCTTGAGGAGTTGTGGTACAAACTTGATCAAATGACACATATGAGTTTAAAATGTTGATGTGGATAAAAAATTATGAATTTTGACTGTAAATTGGCCATAGTTGACTTTTTCCCCAATACAATTGATTTTTAGGTCAACTGCTCAATTGACTGATCAAAAGTGTGATCCAAGGCTTGAAACTTGGCATGAGTAATCTTGGGGGTCCATAATGATCCATTAAAGTCATATGAAGCATTGTAAGTTTAAAAATCCTTGTGCAATCTCAATCCCTAATTTTGGTCATCAGTGCATAAAGAGGTGTCTTGAGCTGATCAAACCCTAATGCAGTCTTGAGCCCAAGGAGATCTTGTGAGAAAATTATTGATAAGTGAGAGGGAAAATTTTGGTGTACAACACTAAGCAACTTTCAAACTATTAATTTTAGATACTATGATTTCTGCCAATGGAAAATCAACAACACCAATGATGCAGATGCTAGAAAAAGAAGAAAACTCACCATGATTATATTTACTGTGGAAAATGGTAAACAACCGCTAGTCCTCCTGTTGTACCCCCAAAATTTTCCCTCTCACTTTCAAATAAAATTATTTTAAGAGGTCTCCTCATCTTTACGGGGTTCTCAATTGCTCAAGATTACTCAAGGAATTGATCAAACAAGTCTTCTCCTAGGCAATTAGTCTATAACTAGGGTTTTGATTTTCTCAAAGGAAATTGAACTTATAATGCCTCAAATGGCTTTCATGACTCCTCATATGCTTCAAAGAATCCCTATTTCAAGTTTCAAGCTTTGCATCACAAGTTTGCTCAGTCAATTGCTCAAATGATTGAAAATCAACTATATTGGACAAAAAGTCAACTGTGGTTAATATACAGTCAAACCTCAAGATTTTTGGTCAACATCAAGATTTTAAAGAAACATTCATAATTTGATCAAGGGTTGATCATGATTCATCCATAGATCGCTCAAAAGTCAAACGTTGCTAAATTAGGGTTTTGATCATTCCTCTAGGAGAAGTTAACTAACTTTGACCAAGCATAACTTTCACATGCTTCATCATATTTTCTTCAACGAAAGCTCATTTTTAAGGGAATTCAATTATATACAACTTTTTCTCTCTAAGATCAAGTTCAAAAAGTGCATCATTTGAGAGATATAAGCCAACACATTATAGGTCATTTCAAAAGTCAACCAAAAAGACACTTTTTGTCAAGGCAACTTTCATCAAGATAAAGTCTTCAAAAGTAGAAATTATAAACATGGAGGTTGTAAAGGACATCTTGAGGTTTCCAAAAAGTCCCATATCACTTCCAAAAGATAAAAATTGAGTGAGATATGATTGGTTCAAGTTAAGCAATTTTTGAAGAATACATGAAACTTCAATTGGACAAATTTGAATTTTTTGAGCTAGTAAGCCTAATTTTTGAGGTCCAAACATGCTTATAACATGTTATAGGACTTTTAAGTCAATTGATACAAGTCTATGATTTTTATTTTATTTATTTCAATTTTATTTTGATTTTTGCAAAAGAATTAAAATAAAATATTGAATAAATAAACCAATGAAGGGACGGATCATGTTTGGATTAGTTGGAGGCCAATTTACCACCAAACAAAACCATGTAAGGCTATTAGAGGAAAGAATCTTGAGAATTTGGAAAGTTTTCAAAACTTATGGAAAGAAATCATCACCCTTGATCACACTTAATTCGATGGATTCTTTCCATCTTTTGTTTGACATAATATGGTCTTTTATATATACACAAGCTTATGAGACCTCAAGGGCACAAGTGGCTTCCCACAACCACCCCTAAAAAGTTTTCTCAACATTCTCAAGAAAAGTGAAAATTCGTATCACACGATCCAACCACTCTCAAGACAAATCAAGTGCACCATTATCATCCTGAAGGTCCCAGGGACTGTTTTCAAACTTTCATCAAGCGAAAGACGTCATAGAATCATGCCACCAAGTATCACGGTGTTGGTAGTTTTCACAAATTTCAAACTTCTGATTCATGCGTTATTGATTGATTTAGTGCACTCATACATGTTTATATTGATATTTAGAATAATTTTGATGCATAGTATATGAGTTTCAATGCAAGAATAAGGCCACACCATTACTAGGGCATAAGAAGCGGTTTGCTTTGTATCTTTGAATACAAGCACATTCAGGCCAAATGGCCACCACCACCACTGAATTCGCAGACCCTCATTTAGAGGGGGTAGGTTTAATTTTTGGTCTTGAATCATGTTATTTCGCAGGATAGGGTTTTGATATGATCGGAGAAGAAGGAGGTCAACCACCGTGTGTGGTGGTTTGACCCTCCCTAGGATAACATGTCAAAATCCACACATCTGATTTGTCCATTCAAACAATCATGGCCCACTAATGTGCGCGTTTTTATTTTATTTGATTTCTGATACAATTTTATTATTTATTTATTGATGGTGGTGATACTAATGCGTAGCAACAATGGCATGATTAATAAAGATTCTATCTGGTATGACCATGAGCTTGGGTTCGATCCCTACATTTTGATTTTTTTTTGTTATTTTCCAGATTAATGTAGGTTTACAATATGACTTGGTTCAATCCCATTCTCAAGCACCAAAGCATTGATGGCGCAATGGATAGGAGGTAGGCCTATCATCCAGGGGGCGTGGATTCAACACCCACCCCCACACATTCTTTTTTTTCTGCTTTATTTGCTTACCCTAATTTTTTTCTTATTTCCTTAATTATTTTCTAATTAAATTCTAACAAACTTTATTTTTTTTAAAACCATAAAATTAGGATTAGGGGTTTTCTAGTTAGTAATTAAATTTTTGACATACTTTTATTCATTAATTAATTAAGTAATTAACATTTCTATTAATATTAACATTTTTCTTAATATTAACATTAATTAGAAACAATTAGGTTTGATTACTATTGTAATTAAAATTAGTTTTACAAAAAAAAAATCACAAAATACATTTCAATATCTTCTTTCCTATTTTCCTTTTTCTCTTTCTTTTTTATTTAATTTTCCTAGATCAAATGTATAGGACGCATCTCCTTGTAGTAGTCGTAGAATTATTTTCTCGCATTTTTCTTAATTATGTAATTGTTTATGGGATGTAATAGTTCAGGTTTAAATTCCTCTATTTTCATTCCACACTTTTTCTTATGTAATTGCCCCAAGGCCCGGTAATAGCGTAGGACTTTATTTTTACGCACTTATAATTATTTGCATGTATGTATATAACTGTATAGTAACTAGATATAATTATATAGTAACTAGGCATGTATGTCAAGATCTAAAACCAACTGTTAGATAATCCTAAATAAACAAGATAAATAACTAAACTGAATCATTTGCGCACGTACACCTCTAGGGTAACCTCCCTTGTTGCGTTCGGAAAAAACAATGGTCATATCCCTCGAACGTAGGGATACCATTAACAAAGACCCTCAGTTAAATTCATCATAAAGATCATAGTCCCGTGATGTCTCTCGAAGTTGCCTACGAGAAATGATCTTATCCCTCGATGTTGCCTACGAATATATGATGACAGTCCCTTTGAATTGCTAAGGTATTCTTGCGAGTTTCCTTCGATGACTATAATGACAACCCTACGCATGTCCTTTCACATCCAATGGATGGGGCTACCTACCAACTAATGGTATGGATAACACTATCCCTAACGGAGAAGGAAAAAGAATAACGAAAGACCTTTCAGTGGGCAAGGAAACCCTTAATTGCTTGCTCACAAACTAAAATAATTTTCACACCTCACACTTTCAAAATAACTACTTTCAAACGCTTTATAAACACTCTTGAGGACTAATAGAAGGGTTATTATAAAGCAGTCTACCTTACGTTGTTTCTTTTAAAAATATTTTCAAACAAATCAGACACACAAAGCAAGATTTTCAAAAGAGAGCTAAACAATTAAGAGACCGTAGATAACTACGGATGAAAAGGGTGCTAACACCTTCCCTTTTCATAACTTACCCTCCAAACTCAAAATCTTAAAAGGTCTTTCCTATTATTTTCACCTTTCCTATGTATTGGATAAAAGAAAAGTCGGTGGCAACTCTTGCTATCTGCAACATTTGCGATAAAATGCAAAAACAAGTCAGTTCTCCCACTGTATTACAGAATTGGCGACTCTTCTGGGGAGTCTTATCTAAAAAAAAGGGGTCACCTTAGGGATAAATCACTTTTACTTGCTTTGTTTGTTTGCTTTATATTTGGGGTTTTACCCGGGTTTAATTTCTTGCAAAGATCCTATACCCGGATCTGGGGACATTTAGGTAAGTAGCAATAAATCATGGAAACTGTACGGCATAGACCAGTATGGTTGAAGTGATGGCTATGTTAGTGCGGCACATTAGTTTATACTGGTGTTCCTTGAGTCAGTCGAGGATAACACTAGGCTGTCGTGTGGTGTCATAAGCACTAACTAACCTTTATAACCTTAATTGACCCAACTTAGCCATTAAAATATAGTGAGATGACTGACTTTGGTGCAGTCTAAAGTTGGTTGATACTCGATGCTATGCTCATTGAGATTTGATTCTCGGGATATTTCGGTGGCAAGTCAGTTGCTCTGCTGAAACAATGTCTAAGAGAAAGATCAGTGATATGAGAATCCTAGAACCCGTTTACTATTCTTATGATAGGTTGAGCCAACTAAACTTCAAGAGGGTACTTACCTATGAACCTCATACAAGCCTTTAAACCTAAGGCCTTTTTGTGATTTTCTTGTGCTTGCTATCTTGTTTAAACATAACTTCATAACATCATAACATAGCATTTTCACTAACCATTTCAAGGACCAAGAGATTTATCTTTGTTCTACTTTGCAGGCTATGGCCTCCGCTCGCAGAAATACTATCCGAATCAACTTCATGGGAATACCTTCCAAACTCAAAGAATTGGTCTCGAAGGTTCCCGAAAGCTCTCAATTCAACAAAAGACATGGTCATTTGCTCAACTTGGTTATCTCTGGTTTTGAAGAAGGCATGATGAGCGTTTTATTCCAATTATTTAATCCTAAATACCATTGCTTTACTTTCCCCAATTATCAGTTGGTGCCCATAATGGAAGAGTTCTCTAAATTACTTAGGGTTCCTATACTGGATCAGATACCCTTCACTAGTTTAGAGAAAGATCCAAGACCTGGAGATATTGCTGAAGAAGTGAAAAACACAAGAAGGGGGGGGGGGGGGGGGGGTTGAATTGTAAAACTGAAAATCAATGCAATGAACAAGATATTTTTATCCTGGTTTGTTTGATCTCAAACTACTCCAGTCCACCCGTCAAGGTGATTTCGCCTCTCTCCAACGAGGTCTTAATCCACTATATTCAACTGAATATTACAAACTGCTTTAACAACTGCTAAAGCCTTCTTGATGCAAACCACAATCCGGTTTGTCAAGGAAACACTTTCTTACAAAGAAGATAAATCTAGGTGTGTGAATGTTTTCTACAAAACTGTATCACAACTGTGATGTATACACAACTTAAGCTTATGAAACTAGATTACTAAACAATGATTGAGTAAGGAGATATGTAGCGTTTAGCAAACTGAGAGAAGGAATATTATGATTAGCTTTTAGGCGTGTAAAATGTTGGAGAGCATTAGCCAATTCAATCTTCATAGTCTTGTTTATATAGCACTGAGATTGTTGAACGTTGGAGCAATATTCTTGATTCAATGCTAATAACAAACTTTCCTTATCAAGCAGATCTTGTCTGGAATGAGGCCGTTGCTAATAATTTGCTTTCAATGCACAGTACCGTTGCTTACTTAATGCATGTTCTGGCTTGGCTCATTCTGACTCTGCTTAACTGCTGATGAACTGTTGTTTTCTTTATCAGAGTGTTGAGCGCAGTTCTGTTCATCAAGCTTCAGCATACACGTGAGTTAATCTTCTGATTCTGGTATTCTGATGTAGCAACTTCTGATGCTGATGTCAAGAACCAATATTCTGATGCTGATTAAGTGTGCTCTTGCTGATACCTATCAGAGTTTCTGCAAAGCAGAATGTAATATTTTTAGGTAGCAAATAGTTCATACATGAATCATATAAATAATATATCTTTTCATTTTGTTATCATCAAAACTTAAACATAGGGTAGTAGATTCAAACTTTGTTCTAACAATCTCCCCCTTTTTGATGATGACTAAAACTAGATATTTTTTAATTGAAAATAACGTGAAAAAGTATCAGAGGTAACTAAATGATAGGATGTATCAGAGTAAGAGGTTATCAAGGATAAGGGATAAGAGTTGAGAGATACTCCCCCTGAGTTTATTGCTTCCCTTTTTAATTCCAAGAGTTCTTCAGGATCAGATTTTTTATTGCCTTTCTTTGAACATCAGATTCTCAGAGTTTTGACTATCAGAAGCTTTAGATCAGCATATCAGAGCAGAGCTTCAGATCAGCGTATCAGAGCTTTTCTTGTCAGAGCTTTGCTTTGGGTCAGAGTATTAGAGCTTTAGTCTTCAGAGTATCATGGAGCTTTCTTGTACCTGTAGACTTAAGCAAAACAGAAAACATATTCAACTATATCAGAGTTAGAATGTTCGAGAATTTTTGTCTTAGTAATCCGTTATTTAAAATATCATTCTTGTTCTCCCCCTTTTTGTCAGCAATCAAAAAGTGTAAGTGATGTGCTAAAACATTTAAGGCAGAAAAACTTGTCATATTAAAAGGTTCAGAATCAAACAAAACAGTACAACAGATAATCAAAGAAAACATGAAAATGACATGAATTTCATCTTCTGGTCATTTTCATCCATTCTTTGCTGCAGACGCATGTCATTCAGCTTCAGCTCTTCCAGAGTCTGCCTGTCTAAGGCAGCTTGAGAAACATCAGAAGCAGGGAGCTTCTGAGAGCTTTCTGCAACATCTTCTGCTTGACTTGCTTCAGCTTGAATAGTTTTGTCTTCTTCTGGTTGCACCTTTGAAGCTAGCTGTTTCTCAGACCATGGCTCACTATCCAGAGGGAGCACGTCTTCCTGTGGCAACCGACTTTCAACTTCCTTCAGCAGCTGGCTGAAGTTCTGTTGTGCCTGCTCATAGTTGATATCCTGCAACTTAAGGGCTTCAACACGTACCCAAATTCTGAATTATGACCAGAGCTGGTCAGAGGCAGCTGGGTCAATCATTCCAGGACAGACTTGCTTCAGAGAAGCAATCCACTGCTGCAAACCTGTTTCAAAATTCATAATACCAGAGCCAACATCTGGTTGTTTTGGTTTTGGAATGGCTATTTTATTTTTCAGATCAGCAAGACGGTCAAGGATTGTTAAGTCTATGAAGGTCCTGCTGGGGTTTTCGGTGGTTTGCTTGGGAGCTGTTTGTTTTGGAGATGGAGTGGGAGAATCAGAGATAATGATTGGACTGTTTGGGGGTTTTGGGAGTATTTGGTGGTGTAGATTCTGACGAGGATGGCAGCTGGGCCATTGTGACTGTTGTTCCACATGGCAGCTGGATTGCCAGAGGTGATGGTTGAGGTGAATGAGGTTCAGAAGGTGGAGGAGTTGGAGTTTCAGAGTGATGAAACTCAGGTTGAGGTGATGGTGGATGAATTTCTGGTTGAGGAGAGGGAGACGGAATTGCTGGTTGTGGAGAAGTTATTGGAATTTCTGGTTGTTCAGGGATAAGAGGTTCTTCTGGAATGGGTGAGAGAGGTTTCTCTGGTTGTGGAGAGTGGACAATTTGTGGTTCAGAGTTTGGATTAATGGAGGAGTGATCAGAAGTGTGTTGATCAATGTCAGACAACACTTTGTCAATTGCTGATGTTGTTGAGATTGTTGGTTTGGGATGTTTGGTTCGGGGTCTTCTGAGTTGTAATGCCTCAGAAGGGTCATCTTCTGGTTCAGTTTCATCTATTGTTGGGATGGGGATTTAGATTCTATGAGAGGTTGGACGTGGGATTGATGCTGGAATAGTAGAAGAATTTAAAACAGAAGCAGCAGATAAATTACCTCTTTTCTTGGGTGTCTGCTGGGATGATCCTTCTGAAGGTGCCTTCCTTTTCTTCGTCTTCTTCAGTGTCACTTCTGGTTGAGGTTGGTGCAGATCTTTGATCTTCAGATTGGGATCTATACCATCAGCTTTGCACGCGTCCAGATATCTGAGAACTACCACTGGCTTGGATTCTATCTCAGAAAATAAAGGAAAGTCACTCAGTGGGACTCTTCTGCTGGTGATATCAGCAATAGGAGTAGCGCTGGGTTCCTTTTTGATATTCTCTATCAACTTCATTTTCTTTAAGTTCTTCGCGTTCAGAGGCTTCCCAACCGTTGGTTCAATGGTGCTTAACTCTTGAGCTTCTATCAGATGCTCTATCAGCCTATTCTCAGTCAGAATATCTGATATCAACCTTCCAAAGGGTATCCAATCCCTCTTTGTTCTTTCTTCTTCCCTGGTTTCCTTCACGCTTGTTCTGAGGTGGTTAAACAGAAGATGAGCCAAGTTGATTTTTACCTTCTGATTGATAAAGTAGATCAGAAACTGCTGATCTACATTTATGTAATCAGGGGAACTAGTTGGCTTCCTATGGTTAAAACACCCCATAATTATCTTCGCCCAAACTCTGTGATGATCCTTCAGATCTTTGATCTTGCTGCTGGGCACCCCATGGGTGAAAATCCTTTCTGCTATGACGCCCATGTCAACACATCTCTCAGCCATATCAATACAGCGGAAGCCACCGCCACTGTAACCAATTAACCTTGCTATGTGATCCTCAGTGATCACAATCTTCTTCCCCATAATGTAGGAGGTGACTTGATGCGTTGAAGCCGTTGCATGAATCCAGAACTCCTTGACTAACATAGGGAATGTTGGTCCAACCAATCTGTCAAAATACCTTTCCCATTTCTGTGCCCTAACTTCTTCTGTTAAGTCAAAACTGTTTTCCTTCAGGCTTCCAAAATCAATGATCAATTCAGATAACACTTCAAGATTCTTCACAGGGGTGAGGAGTGTTCTGAATGGCACTTGATATTGTTCAGATGATGCTTTCTTCTGAGAACCTGCAGAAGCACTGCTGGAGGTTGCCATGTTCACACTTAGGGATTTTGAGAAAAACTGAGAAAAAGAGTTTGCAAGAGATGAACACAGAAAATGCAGAGAATGCTTGAGAAATAGTGAGAAACTGTAAAAGATTAAAGTGAGAGGTTAACGTGTTTAAATAGGGTTCAGAATATTTTGAAATTGTAAACGTTTTCAATAAAGAGGAATAAAATCATGATTACGTTTTAAAAACATGATTACTTTCATTTAATGCTTGCTGATTTTGGGGGATTTGAGAAAGATACTTAAAACGGTTACCAGACATGTGTCTCAATGCACCCAATCAACGTTTTGCCTTCTCAGAAGCGTGCACGTGTTCTGCTTCAGAGATTTGCTGATGATTGGATGACACTTGTTTGATGTAGTGATCAACACGTCTGTCTTTGAGCTTAGACTCTCAGATCTTTAGACTTGCATCTGATACAATCTGCATGTTCTATCTTTCTGAAAAGAGATTGATCAGAAGTTCACAGTAAAACAAATACATTCTGAAGATAAATATATGGAATTAAAACATTTTCACTCTGGGCAGATTTTTATGCTGAGATGTTTCAGAATGAAATTAAACCTATCTTCAGAAAGGGGTTTAGTGAAGATATCAGCCCATTGATGGTCTGTATCTATAAATTTTAAATTCAAAATTCCTTTCTGAATATAGTCCCTAATGAAGTGATGTTTTATTTCTATATGCTTAGCTCTAGAATGTAAAATAGGATTCTTACTTAAGCAAATAGCAGAAGTATTGTCACAGAGTATAGGAATGTTACTCTCAAAAATCTGGAAGTCTTCAAGCTGACTTTTCATCCAGAGCATTTGTGTGCTACATCCTGCTGCTGCTATGTACTCAGCTTTTGCTGTAGATAGCGCAATTGTTGATTGCCTTTTGCTGGACCAAGAGATCAGATTTTCTCCCAGAAACTGGCAGCTTCCAGAAGTACTTTTACGCTCCACTCTGTCTCCAGCAAAGTCAGCATCGCAGTATCCTACTAAACTGTAATCACTAGATTTTCTATAAAACAAACCCAGATTAGTAGTATCTTTCAGATACTTGAAAATTCGCTTAACAGCTGTTAAGTGAGATTCTCTAGGATCTGATTGGAATCTAGCACAAATACAAACGCTGAATAATATATCAGGTCTTGAAGCAGTCAGATAAAGGAGAGACCCAATCATACCTCTGTAGACTTTCTGTTCTATATTTTTGCTTACCTCTTCTCTTTCCAGAATGCACGTGGGATGCATTGGAATCTTTGATGGCTTACATTCTGAGAGGTCAAATTTCTTCAGAAGATCTCTGATGTATTTGCTCTGATGAATGTAAGTTCCCTCTGGAGTTTGATTGATCTGAATTCCTAGAAAGAATTTCAGTTCCCCCATGAGGCTCATCTCAAATTCTGCCTGCATACACTTAGCAAATTTTCTTCCAAGAGAAGGATTAGTAGAACCAAAAATAATATCATCAACGTAAATTTGACAGACTAAGATGTCATTCTTAACTGATTTACAGAATAAGGTAGTGTCCACCTTCCCTCTGGTGAATTCATTTTCTAACAGAAAGTTACTTAGCCTTTCATACCAAGCTCTAGGAGCTTGTTTCAAACCATATAGTGACTTCTTTAGTTTGAAAACATGTTCTGGATGTTTTGTATTTTCAAAATCAGGGGGTTGGTGCACATAAACCTCTTCTTCTATATAACCGTTTAAGAATGCACTCTTGACATCCATCTGATACAGAGTGATGCCTCTATTAACAGCAAATGAAATTAAAAGTCTGATAGATTCTAACCTGGCGACTAGAGCAAAGGTTTCTGTATAGTCTATCCCCTCTTGCTGACTATAACCTTGTGCAACCAGTCGTGCCTTGTTTCTGATGACTTCACCTTGTTCATTTAGCTTGTTTCTGAACACCCATCTTGTTCTAATGACATTGAATCCTTTTGGTCTGGGAACAAGATCCCATACGTCATTTCTGGTGAATTGAGTCAGCTCTTCTTGCATTGCCAGAATCCAGTCATTATCCAGAAGTGCTTCATCAATAGAAGAAGGTTCAGTCAGAGACACAAGTCCCATGAGTGTTTCTTCAGAGTTTCTGAAGCTTGCTCTTGTTCTGATTGGATCTTCCTTTCTCCCTAAGATAGTCTCTTCTGGGTGATCCAAGCTGCTTCTGGGTAATCTCTTCTGAGGTTGATCAGCAGCTGTTGTAGGATTGCTAGCAGTTCTCCTTTCAGATATTGAAGGAGTGTCTGTGTTGAGAGCTTCTGATGACTTGTCTTCAGAACTTGTAAATTCAATTTCCATACCTGCAAAAACTTCATTCTGCTTTGACTTTTCAGAGTCAAGCTTATCATCAAAACGATCACTGATTGATTCTTCCACAATCTGTGTTTCTGTATTGTATACTCTGTACCCTCTTAAGCGTTCAGAGTATTCTAACATAATACACTTCTGTGCTTTAGAGTCAAACTTGTTCAAATAATTCTTTGTATTTAACATAAAACAGGTACATCCAAATGGATGAAAATATGAAATGTTGGGCTTTCTGTTCTTCCACAATTCATATGGAGTCTTTTCCAGAATAGGTCTTATTGAGATTCTATTCTGAATGTAGCACGCTGTGTTTATTGCCTCTGCCCAGAAGATCTTAGCAACATTTGTCTCATTGATCATGGTTCTGGCCATTTCTTGCAATGTTCTGTTCTTTCGTTCTACAACTCCATTTTGTTGGGGAGTTCTAGGACAAGAGAAATCATGCAGAATGCCTCTGTCATTAAAGAATGACTCAAAATCTTTGTTTTCAAATTCTCCACCATGATCACTTCTGACTTTAACGATTCTAAGATCCTTTTCATTCTGAACTTGGTTACAGAAGGTAACAAACACAGAGTGTGACTCGTCCTTGTGTCTTAAGAACTTTACCCATGTCCATCTGCTATAGTCATCTACGATTACTAACCCATACTTCTTGCCACTGACTGAAGCAGTTTTAACTGGTCCAAATAAGTCAATGTGCAGAAGTTCTAATGGCTTACAGGTAGAAACAACATTTTTAGATTTAAAAGACGGTTTTGCAAACTTGCCTTTCTGACATGCTTCACACAGAGCATCTGAATTGAACTTCAAATTAGGAAGTCCTCTGACCAGATTGAGTTTGTTAATCTGAGATATTCTTCTCATACTAACATGCCCCAATCTTCTGTGCCAGATCCAGTGCTCGTTGTTGACAGACAGAAGGCACTTTACATTCTGACTTTTTAGTTCAGAAAGTTTGATTTTGTAAATGTTGTTTTTCCTCTTACCATTAAACAGGATAGTCCCATCTTTCTGACTAACAGCTTTACATGATTTTTGATTAAAGATTATATCATAACCGTTATCACTTAATTGACTTATGGATAACAGATTATGCATTAATCCATCTACTAGCAGAACATTATTAATAGAGGGAAGATTTCCATTACCTACAGTTCCAGAGCCAATTATCTTTCCCCTCTGATTGCCTCCAAAGCCAACGTGGCCTCCAGGCTTAAGTTCCAGGCTTTGGAACATATGCCTTCTTCCCGTCATGTGTCGCGAGCAGCCAGAGTCTAGGTACCATGACTGGTGTTTCTGACTTACTGCTAAAGATATCTGCAACATGTATTATTTTATCCTTAGGTACCCAGATTTTCTTGGGTCCTGATTTGTTAGTTTTACCAAAACTCTGGTTGAATTTTAGTTTCACAGAGTACTTACTGCTAGTGTATTTAATATCATGTGTGTGACCATACACAAAATGTGAATTCAGAGGAGTGTGTTTAATGGTTAAGTCCATGACATTCTTTGGTGTAGGAACCTTACCTTGGTATCCTATTCCTTTCCTGCCGTTTCTGCTAACTCCATAGATCATTGAAGCCATTTTGCTTCTATCTATGCTTTTAGCAAGGAACTTCTGGAAACTGTGATCATACTCCTTGATGATCTCATCAGCGTTGCTGGGAGTTTCAGAAATTGGTTCCTTCTGAGAGTTTTGTAAAGTGTTCTCTAATTTTGAAATCTTATTTCTCATCTCAGAATTCTCCAATTTAAGACTCTCAGTCTTATTAGAGTCAGATTCAAGATTCCTTTTCAGGTCTCTGAATTTAACTCTAATTTGCTGATACCTTTCCAGAATTTCATTAAGGCTTTCAGCAAGTTCAGCCTTGGTAAAATTAACAGCAAAGTTAGGAAATACCTCTTCAGTGTCTGATTCAGAGTCTGATTCAGAAGCTTCAATATCTTCTGAAATGTTAGCCATGAGATCTATGTTTGCCCTCTCATCATCTGATTCTGAGTCAGCTTCAGACGAGTCAGAGTCATCCCATGTATCCATGAGACTTTTCTTCTTTTCTCTTCCAAACTTCTTTTTGGGCTTTTCCCTCTGAAGCTTTGGGCAGTCACTCTTGTAGTGTTCTTGCTCATTGCACTCATAGAAGATGATGTCCTTGGTGTTTGGCTTTTTGCTACTCGAGGAGCCTTCAGATCTTCTGTATCCAGAGGAAGAATCTATCCTTCTATATCTGGAAGAGGACTCGTTCTGATCAGATCTTCTGGGATTCCTGAACTTCCTTTGCCTCTGCTTCCACAGTTGATTTACTCTTCTGGAGAGGAGGGAGAGTTCGTCTTCTTCTGATGAGGATCCATCATATGTTTCTTCAACTGCCTGCAAAACTTTAGACTCAGATTTTTTGTTAGATTTTAATGCTAAAGGCTTACCTTGCTTCTGAGGCTCGTCAGCTTCTAGCTCTATCTCATGACTTCTGAGGGAGCTTATAAGTTCCTCTAGAGTAATTTTGTTGAGATCTTTTGCTAGCTTCAGAGCTGTAACCATTGGTCTCCACTGCTTGGGTAAACTTCTGATGATTTTCTTGACATGGTCAGCAGTAGAGTATCCTTTGTCCAGAACCTTGAGACCAACTACCAGAATCTGGAATATTGAGAACATTGTTTCAATGGATTCAGATTCTTCCATTTTGAACGCCTCATACTTCTGAATGAGCGCCAGAGCTTTAGTTTCTTTGACCTGAACGTTGCCCTCATGCGTCATTCTGAGTGAGTCAAAAATGTTCTTTGTTGTGTCTCTGTTGGAGATCTTTTCATATTCAGTATAGGAGATGGCGCTGAGAAGGATGGTTCTGGCCTTGTGGTGATTCTTGAAGTCACGCTTTTGTTGGTCAGACATTGTTTTTCTATCAATCTTCTGACCGCTTGCATTCACAGGGTGCGTGTATCCATCTGTCACCATATCCCACAGATCAGCATCATGTGCCAGAAAGAAGCTTTCAATTCTGTCTTTCCAGTAATCAAAGTTTTCTCCATCAAAGACTGGAGGTTTGCCGCTGAATCTGTCTCTGTCCTCATGGTTGTCATTGCTGGTGTGAGAATAAGTTCCTGCCATTGTGTTTTTCTGACGCTGGATCTTGTACTGACACAGTTAAGTGTTTTAGCTCAGAACCAGGAGCTCTGATGCCAATTGAAGAAGTGAAAAACACAAGAAGGGGGGGGGGGGGTTGAATTGTAAAACTGAAAATCAATGCAATGAACAAGATATTTTTATCCTGGTTCGTTTGATCTCAAACTACTCCAGTCCACCCGTCAAGGTGATTTCGCCTCTCTCCAACGAGGTCTTAATCCATTATATTCAACTGAATATTACAAACTGCTTTAACAACTGCTAAAGCCTTCTTGATGCAAACCACAATCCGGTTTGTCAAGGAAACACTTTCTTACAAAGAAGATAAATCTAGGTGTGTGAATGTTTTCTACAAAACTGTATCACAACTGTGATGTATACACAACTTAAGCTTATGAAACTAGATTACTAAACAATGATTGAGTAAGGAGATATGTAGCGTTTAGCAAACTGAGAGAAGGAAGATTATGATTAGCTTTTAGGCGTGTAAAATGTTGGAGAGCATTAGCCAATTCAATCTTCATAGTCTTGTTTATATAGCACTGAGATTGTTGAATGTTGGAGAAATATTCTTGATTCAATGCTAATAACAAACTTTCCTTATCAAGCAGATCTTGTCTGGAATGAGGCCGTTGCTAATAATTTGCTTTCAATGCACAATACCGTTGCTTACTTAATGCATGTTCTGGCTTGGCTCATTCTGACTCTGCTTAACTGCTGATGAACTGTTGTTTTCTTTATCAGAGTGTTGAGCGCAGTTCTGTTCATCAAGCTTCAGCATACACGTGAGTTAATCTTCTGATTCTGGTATTCTGATGTAGCAACTTCTGATGTTGATGTCAAGAACCAATATTCTGATGCTGATTAAGTGTGCTCTTGCTGATACCTATCAGAGTTTCTGCAAAGCAGAACGTAATATTTTTAGGTAGCAAATAGTTCATACATGAATCATATAAATAATATATCTTTTCATTTTGTTATCATCAAAACTTAAACATAGGGTAGTAGATTCAAACTTTGTTCTAACAATTGCCACAACCTTGCACCTGAAACCGTTTGACATTGCATCTAAAGGTCTCCTTGCAAAATTTTTGATGGAGAAAGCTTAGTTGTTTCTAGATGTCATGAGTTTTCATGTTTTCGAACATGTTTTGGATTTACTAATCTATGGTTTGGTACTATTCCCCAATCTGGACCAACTTATAGATGTAAATGCCATCAAGATATTCCCCACTCATAATCCTGTGCCTACTTTGCTCGAAGATATTTTGCATTCTCTTCACACTCGTACCGTGAGGAAGTGAGGAACTCTCATGTGTTGTATACCATTTCTATCCAGGTGGTTTATTTCGCACCTTCCCCGCTCGATAATAAAGAATGAACAAGGATTAAGCTGGTCTCAAAGGATAATATCACTCTCTCATTCAGACATTTATTGGTGTTCCCGATCCCAGGAAGACATCATTATTATTGAGCATTGTAGAGAGTTCCCTAATGTGCCACTCCTGGGCATTAGGGGGGGGGGGGGGGTGGGGGGGGGGGGTGGGGGGGGGGGGATTACTTACAACCCTTCTCTAGATTTATGTCAGTTTGGTTATGCTCGAAGAGACGGTCCTCATAATATGCTTATCTGAGGTGTTGTATTCGACTATGACAATGATCTTCAAGGTTACCGACAAAGATTTATCTGTGCTTGGGGTATGGTCAATAAGATTGATAGCAGGATTATGGGGAATAAGAACTACATCCCTCTGGAGCCCTATCTCAAATGGGTACGACCTTGTGCTCAAAATCTTATGATTCCATATCATGTTGTCCTACCAGTAATCATGGAGCCTATTGTCGAAGGAGATGTTTCTCACACCATCCTTCATCCAAACATGCCTATTGACCTTGAAGAATTGCAGAAGTCCTGGATTCAACTCAAGGAAGAACGGGACACCTTTGAGACTCAATTCTATGCAAGTGAGAAGAAAGTGTTAGAGCTGACGAAGCAACTTCGCGAGGAGCAGAGTCTTAACGCATATGTCAACACAAAGAAGAGGCGTCCATGAGAAACTTAAATCTTTAGGAGTTTTTCATTTATTCCTTTATAATCTTTTGTATTCACATGAACTTACTAATAAAAATCTTGTTTCTGTTTCCTTTTGGTTAACAAATTTAAATCTCATAAGGTCCTTGAAAACACTGCATTTACATATCATGCATGTCATACATAATAGGTTTTCCTCATGGACAAGTTTTCTCATCTTCTTACTGTTTATTTCAGTAAAAGATGGTTCTCGAACAAACTGTGAAAGAATTTCAAGCTCAGAACGCTCAATTTCAGCAAATGTTCTTAAATCTAGCCAAGGGGCAGGAAGAGCTGAAGGCCCTCATCACTTAAGAGAGGAAGGAGAAAATCAAGAAACCAGCTGGCATCCTCAACATGGGTAGGAGGCTCAAAGGTCCATTCAAGCGAGCTTTAGATTTTGAGGACGAAAATGATGACCAAGAAGAAGATGATAAAAGTATAAAGGCTGAGAATAATAACAACCAGGGTTCTGATGAAGAAGAAGCATACTATTCAGATAAGCAATATCCTCCTGCTGAAGACAAATACAAACAGCTGGAAGACCGTCTCAATGCTATAGAGATCTAGAGAGTTCCTGGGTTGGATTATGAAGAGCTGGGTCTTATCTCGGGAATTTTTATCCCTCACAAGTTCAAGGTCCCTGTCTTTGCCAAATATGATGGTGTGTCTTGTCCTAAGCTTCATCTGAGGTCCTATGTTCGGAAGATCCAACCCCATACTCCTGAGAGAAAGTTATGGGTTCACTTCTTTCAGGAAAGTTTGTCTAGTACACAACTCGAGTGGTTCTATCAGCTGGAGGGAACCAACATCCATACTTGGGAATACTTGGTTGTTGTCTTCTACAAATAATACCAATACAACGCTGACCTTGCACCAGCTCGTGTGCAATTGCAGAGTATGACTATATGCTCAAACGAAGGCTTTAAGGAGTATGCCCAGAAGTGGAGAGATTTGGCTGGAAGAGTGAAACCTCCTTTGTCTGATAGGGAGTTGGTTGATATGTTCATGGGAACTCTAACAGGGCCTTTCTTTAATCATCTAATTGAAAGCTCTTCAGTAGGATTCACCAAGCTGATATTAACTGGAGAACGAGTTAAAAGTGGAATCAAAAGTGGGAAAATTTAGGTGGTCGCATCTTCAAATGTTGTGAAGAATCCTTTCAACAGGAAGCAAGAGGCTAATGATGTGTACGTCCAGGAGACAAAACTAAGATTAATATGCCTTTGTCTCAAGCATTTCCGCATTGAGACAAAGGCATGACACACCCATGAGACAATTTACTAAGATTAATATGCCTTTGTCTCAAGTATTGCAACATCTGTTGAAGGCGGAACTGATTACACCAAGGGATCCTCCTCGGATTCCCAACACTTCCTCTCCCAAGTAAAATCCCAATGCTAAATGTGCTTATCATTCCAACAGTTCCGGGTATGACATGAACAATTGTTGGACCTTGAAGAACAAAATCCAAGATATGATTAACACGAAAGAGATTGAATTTGATCCTCTTGAGACCCCTAATGTGATCACTGCACCTATGTCCAGTCATAGTAAAGGTTTTAATGCTATTGACAATGTTTCTTATGTCTCCACCATAAGTGACTTGACCACTCCCGTGATAATTGTAACACCCATTAATTTAATTAATTATTTAATTAAATTATTTTTGGATTATTTGTTGAAGTTGTGAGATGTTGAGAATTGTTGGTATAAGTTGTTAGATTATTATTAATTAATTAATTAGTTGATTAATAATAATAATAATAATGTTGGATTTAATGGAATAATGGTGTTGGGCTTATGTTATTGGTTGGAAGTAGTAAAGTGGGTGTATGTAAGTTAGGCCCAATAGAATTGATGATATAAGGTTAAGCTGACACAAGGATTTGGTTTTTGGAGAATAAGGTGTTCTGTGCATTGACCGTGGGAAGATGCGCGAAGAGAGGAGCAAGTTTGCACGATTGTCGAGCAAAGTTGCACGGTTGTCGAGCAGACCAAAGCAAGGCTGTCGGCTGGAATTTTGGTAGAGCGACCTTCAATCCAGGTAAGGGTGGGGTTCTGACTGTATAATGGGATTTATGATGTATATTATGTGGGAATTTGTCGTTTGTATGAGTGTGTGCATTGATGTTTCTAGATTTTTTATTGAGGTTACCCGTTTATCTATGTTGTGGTTGTTAGAGAGTCACCGTATGACTGTATCGCATGATTAGTGAACCTGTTGTTGAAGTCGGCCGCTATCTGTGTTGTGGACATTTTAGGTTGTCTGTATGATTGTCCGGTATAATAGATGGATAGGTTAGGGTAGTTTATCACTCATTTTTATGGTCGTTATAAAGTTATGGTGTTCCAAGAGGTTGGTAGGAATTTATTAAATTGTTGTTGTGGTCGTTTTAGGAAGGTTTCTGCGTGACTGTCTTGTATAATTAATGAATTTGTTGATAGGAAATATAGTTGCCTGTTGCTGTGTTGTTTCGATTATTTGGTCGGAAATTATGGATTGTATTGATGTGGTCGTTAAGACTTTGTATTCTTCCATACTGTTGGCCAGAACTAGCGGTCGAGGAGGATGCTGATAGTGTTAGGTGTCGAGCGGCATTTAGGCTGCAAGGCGTATCGAGGAGCACATTATTGTTTTCGAGCTGCACGAAGTTGTAGGTTGTGTTGAGGAGTGCAAATTAGTTGTATTTCTGTCTTGGTTGATGTGCATGTCGAGGGCCACATAGTCTCCCTATCCCTATTTCCCATGCATGCTGTTTTGGTCGATACTAGTGCTGTGTAAGTTGTTCTGAGTTGAGAAATTGCAGGTTGATGATTTATGTTGAGATGCCTTTAATTATGGGCAGATATTAAGTTATAGGCTTATGGTCAATGTTGATTTATGTTGAATTGTTGTTGATTTTGTAGGCTTATGGCCAACGTTGATTTATGTTGAGTTGTTATTTATTGTTGTTGTTTCTACGTTCATGTTGTGTCACATACATCACATATCAAGTTGGAGCTGATGCTCGTTAAGTTGGCCTGGATTGGCAAAATATTAAGTTGAAGGCTTATGCCTTGTTGATGCCTCTATTTATTGGTAGATTATTAAGTTGGGAGTTCTGCTCCATTTCTAAGTTGGGAGTTTTGCTCCGCTGGTACCACATGCATATGCATAGTAACATGTTGCATTTCACGTTGCATCTTGAGTTGTCATGTTGATGAATAAATTATCATGTTCCATTGATGTTTTATTGTGATTGATGTTGTTTAAAGTTGTGAAGTGGTGATTTTGCATAGACTAATTCTAATATAATGTTTATCATACGTTCAATTATATTATTAGATATCTCACCCCTTTTGTTTGAATGTTACCCCGATGTTGGTAACATGAAGGTAATCTAGAGTGAATGCGGTTTACCTTCAGTAGTTCGAGTTGGTGTCATTGCTCTGATACATAATACTCAGGGGGATGAACGCATATTGATTTATCTGAGTTTTAAGTTGATTTTTATTAAGTACTTGTCGTTTTAAAGTTGTTTCCATTTGGACAAGATGTTATGTCCTTTAAGTTGGATATTATGATTTTCCACTGCGTAGTTATGAAAGTTGTTGTTTTCAAAAGATTAAATTATGTTTCCGTTGGTTCATCCAAGCTTAATGTGTTATGTGTCTATAATGAATGTCATTGTTTTAAGTTGAAATTGTAGCATCCTAATTTAGTTGTTGAACTTTTATAACTCTGATTTTTATAAGTTTAAATTATAACTCGTTTGCCTCTGTTACTAAGAATGTGGTTGCCCAGTTCATTAAGCATAATCTTATATGTCAGTATGGAAAACCCGAAAGGATTATCATAGATAATGGTACTAATCTCAACAACACTATGATCACGAAACTCTACACGCAGTCAAGATCAAGCACCATAATTCTTCTCCGTATCGACCGAAGATGAATAGTGCAGTGGAAGCTGCTAATAAGAACATTAAGAAGATTATACAGAAGATGACAGTGACATATAAAGATTGGCACGAGATGTTACCATTTGCTCTTCACGGTTATCTCACTTCAGCTCGGACATCAACTGGGGCAACTTCGTTCTCTCTGGTTTACGGTATGGAAGCTGTCCTGCTTGTCGAAGTTCAGATTCCTTCCCTGAGGATCATGAAAGAGGCAGATTTAGACAAAGACGAATGAATACAGACTAGGCTGGACCAATTGAATTTGATTGACGAGAAGAGGCTTACGACTGTTTGTCACAGTCAGATGTATCAGAAGCGTATGATTAAAGCCTTCAATAAGAAAGTCAAACATCAGGTTTATAAGGTTAGTGACTTGGTAATAAAGCTTATCATTCTTCCACAAGGTGATCCAAGGGGAAAGTTGACTCCCACATACGAAGGGTCATTCGTAATTAAAAGGATATTTTCTGGTGGTGCAATGATACTTACCACCATGGACGGTGAAGATTTTTCGCACCCTGTGAATGCGAACATAGTAAAAAAATACTAAGCATGAAAGTGACCCTCTAGGTTGATTGACCTAGGAAAAAATAAGGGCATACCTACGAACCAAAAGGGTTCGGGCAGAAGTTAGGGATATATATGTAACGATTGTACACCCGATAAGTCGAAACCCTGAAAAGACAGCTTGGGCAAAAAAGGGTATTCCGACGGAATGAAAACCCAAAAGGACGGTCCGGGAAAAAGTTGAGGATTAAGGCATATGACTATGTCCCGTTGGATCATCCACCTACATCAAACTTTGTTACCAACGTCAAGTTCGAACGGTACAAATCAATTTAGTCAACTTCTTCCGACAACGAGGGATGAGATGCTCGAAGACATAGGGGCAATAGCAGAGTTGAAACTTGATGGGACTATTTCCACATAACTGTTTTTTGGTTGTTTTACTTTGTACTCTTTTCAATTTTCGATGATTTCCTCTTACCAAGATTTCCATCTCTTTGTAAAAAACTGTCTGTTTATAGGCAAACTTTCAATATAAATATAATTCAAAATTCAAATTTATTTTTACTTTCTCTGTTTTGTTTGCAAAAATGTCCAAAGACTAAACTGAATAAACATATGCATATGAATATGATTACCATTAACAAATATATGCATAAAAACAGGAATAAGCATTTACTAAAGACTCTAGGAGTTGGGGCAAGGTTCAAGTCATCCATAAATCCCCACAAAGCTACCTTCACAAGCTCATCATTAATAGAGATATACCACCAACAAGCCTAAATATGTAAGTCAGACTGAAACTGGGACAACTTCCAACAATTCACTTCCATATCCCTGATGGACAGCTTGACAGGACCATCTTCCTCAAGAGGTTCCCCGGAAAATAGGAAGATCCAATCATTTCCCCTAGTATGCGGTGAAAACTTCCTTAACACAACCTATGAAATACTAATCCCCGGTAGAAATTATTTCCTTAACACAGTTTATAGGAATGTCATTCCCCAGTGGAGTTTATTTCTCGAACACCATGGAATCCTCTCCTTCCCTCCAGCAGGGTCTGACCAAAGTTGCTATCCCCAGAGAAATTGCTATAATGCCTAAAACTTGGTCCGATAGCATCCATCTCTCTTTTCCCTAGCCAGGATATGCGAAAATCAATTCCTTTAACGGCCAACGAGCAACCAACTCTCCTTGATTATTTCTATACTCAAGCAGAAGTCGAAGATCCCCAGTGAAGTATCCTTAAACATAAGATGGGAATATCCAGTAAAATTATTCCCAGCAGAAACTGAAGAATTACTTTCTTCATCTCTAGCGACAGTCAAGGATTCATTGTCCCCAGCAAGAACGTCCTTATAAGAAGCTACCGATACGCTCCAATGACATGTCACATCCATACATCATTTACAATATCATAACATATGCATACCAAGCGCATGTAACATTCTCATTTATTTTGAGAACATCATTATGTAATGCATACATCATGACATTGCATAAAGCTAACTTTTTCTTTTCAGGTTAAGTTCGCAAATAGACGAATATTATCAGCAATTTACAGACAAGTTGTAGATTAATTCCAGAAACTGGAAGGGGTGACTATCTACATAACCACCATTTTCATAGAAACAGGCATATATTCCTTCTAATATTCTTTTGGACAAAGTCGGGCGTAGACTCATTCCAAACGTATCTTCTAGACAAAGTCAAACGTAGACTCATTATGGTATATTATTCAGATAAAATCAGGCGTAGATTTCCTTCTGATACTCTTTTGGGAAAAAAGTCGGGCGTAGACTCATTCCAAATGTATCTTCTAGACAAAGTTGTGTGTAGACTCATTCTAGTATATCATTCAAATAAAATCAGGCGTAGATTTCCTTCTGATACTCTTTTGGGAAAAAGTCAGGCGTAGACTCCTTCCAATATATCTTCTAGACAAAGTCGGGCGTAGACTCATTCTAGTATATCATTCAAATAAAAGCAGACATAGATTTCCTTCTGATACTCTTTTAGGAAAAAATTTAGGCGTAGACTCCTTCCAATACCTCTTCTAGATGAAGTTAGGCGTAGACATCTTCTAGTGCATCATTTAGACGAGGTCATGCATAGATTTCCTTCTGATACTCTTTTGGAAAAAATTCAGGCGTAGACCTTCCAATACCTCTTCTAGATGAAGTCAGACGTAGACGTCTTCTAGTATATCATTCAGATAAAATCAAGCGTAGATTACTTCTGAAACTCTTTTGGACAAAGTTGGGCGTAGACTCATTCCAAATACATCTTCTAGACAAATTTAGACATAGACCCATTCTTGTACATCATTCAGACAAAGTCAAGCGTATACTCATTCTGATATTCCTATCAATAGTTACCCTAGATGGAATCTATAAGCCCATATCTGAAGACATCCTGTCACTCTCCATATGGCATCTTTAAGCCCATTCCCGGTACAATCAACCAACCGTTTTACTTCGTGCACATGCGAGTGCAAATTTCTGGGCACTAAAGTGTTCAATCCTCTTCCACCTTCAGACCACGAATGACGAGCATGCCAATCTAACCCTTCTGGTTTAAGAAGATTGAACAGGGGCAGCTGTTGTACCCAAAAATTTGCCCTCTAATTTTCAAATCAAATTATTTCAAGAGGTCTCCTCATCTTCATAGGGTTCTTAATTGCTCAAGATTACTCAACGAATTGACCAGACAATTCTTCTCCTAGGCAATCAGCCTACAACTAGGGTTTTGGTTTTCTCAAAGGAAATTGGACTTCTAATGCCTCAAATGGTTTTCATTACTCCTCATATGCTTCAAAGAATCCTCATGTCAAGTTTCAAGCCTTGCATCACAAGTTTGCTCAGTCAATTGCTCAAATGATTGAAAATCAACTATATTAGGAAAAAAATCAATTGTGGTCAATATACAGTCAAACCTCAAGATTTTTGGTCAACATCAAGATTTTAAATTCACATTTATCATTTAATCAAGGTTTGATCATGATTCATCAAGATATTTCTCAAAAGTAAAAAAGTTGCTAAATTAGGGTTTTGATCATTCCTCTAGGAGAAGTCAACTGAACTTTGACCAAGCATGACTTTCACATGCTTCATCAGATTTTCGTCAACCAATTCTCATTTTGAAGGGAATTCAATTCTCTACAACTTTGTCTCTCTAAGCTCAAGTCCAAAAAGTGCATCATTTGAGAGATATAAGCCAATACATTATAGGTCATCTCAAAAGTCAACCAAAAGACACTTTTTGTCAAGTCAACTTTCATCAAGATAAATTATTCAAAAGCAAAAATGATTAACATAGAGGTTGTAGAGGACATCTTGAGCTTTCTAAAAAGTCAGAGATCACTTTCAAAATATGAAAAATGACTGAGATATGATTGGTGCAAGTTAAGAAATTTTTGAAGAATGCATGAAACTTCAATTGGACAAATTTGAATTTTTTGAGCTAGTAAGCCTAATGTTTGAGGTCCAAACATGCTTATAACATGTTAGAGGACTTCTAAGACAATTGATACAAGTCTATGATTTTTATTTTATTTATTTAAATTTTTATTTTATTTTTGCAAAAGAATTAAAATAAAATCTTGAGTAAATAAACTAATGTAGGGATGAATCATGTTTGGATCAATTGGAGGCCCACTTACCACTAAACAAAACCATGTAAGGCTATTAGAGGAAAGAATCTTGAGATTTTGGAGTTTTCAAACTTATGGAAAGAAATCATCACCCTTGATCACACTTAATTGCATGGATTCTTTCCATCTTTCGTTTGACCTAATTTGGTCTTCTATATATACACAAGCGTATGAGACCTCAAGGATACGAGTGGCTGCCCACAACAACCCCTAAAAAGTTTTCTCAAAATTCTCAAGAAAAGTGCAAATTCGTAACACACGATCCAGCCACTCTCAAGCCAAACTAAGTGTCCCATTATCACCCTGAAGGTCCCAGGGACTGTTTCCAAATGTTCATCAAGCGAAAGACGTCTCAGAATCGTGCCACCAAGCATCGCGGTATTGGTGGTTTTCTCAAATTTCAAACTTCTGATTCATGCGTTATTGATTGATTTAGTGCCTCATACATGTTTATATTGATATTTAGAATAATTTTGACGCATAGTATATGAGTTTCAACGCAGGAATAAGGCCACTCCATTACTAGGGCATAAGGAGTTGTTTGCTTCGTATCTTTGAATACAGGAACATTCGGGCCAAATGTCCACCACCACTGAATTCACAGACTCTGATTTAGGGGGGTAGGTTTAATTTTTGGTCTTGAATCATGTTATTTCACAGTATAAGGTTTTGAAATGATCAAAGAAGAAGGAGGTCAACCATCATGTGTGGTGGTTTGACCCTCCTTGGGCTAACGTGTCAAAATCCACGCATCTGATTCGTCCATTCAAACAACCATGGACCACTAACGTGCACATTTTTATTTTGTTTGATTTCTGATCAAATTTTATTATTTATTTATTGATGGTGGTGATACTAACGCGTAGAAACAATGGCACAATTGGTAAAGGCACTATTTTGTATGTCCGTGAGTGTGGGTTCGATCCCTACGATTTGATATTATTTTGTTATTTTTCAGATTAACGCAGGTTTACAATATGACTTGATTCACTCCCATTCTCAAGCACCAAAGCAGTGATGGCATAATGGATATGAGGCAGACCTATTATCAAGGGGGCGTGGGTTCAACACCCACCCCCATGCATTCTTTTTTTCTGCTTTATTTGCTAACCCTAATTTTTTTCTTATTTCCTTAATTATTTTCTAATTAAATTCTAACAAACTTTAATTTTTTTTAAAAACCATAAAATTAGGATTAGAGTTTTTCTAGTTAGTAATTAAATTTTTGACATACTTTTATTCATTAATTAATTAAGTAATTAACATTTTTCTTAATATTAACATTAATTAGAAATAATTAAGTTTGATTATTATTGTCATTCAAATTATTTTTTAAAAAAAAATCACAAAATACATTTCAATATCTTCTTTCCTATTTTCGTTTTTCTCTTTATTTTTTATTTAATTTTTCCTAGATCAAATGTATAGGATGCATTTCCTTGTAAAAGTCGTAAATTATTTTCTCGCATTTTGCTTAATTATGTAATTGTTTATGGGATGTAATAGCTTAGGTTTAAATTCCGCATTTTTCATTCCATACTTTTTCTTATGTAATTTCCCCAAGGCCCTGTAATAGCGTAGGACTTTATTTTTCCACACTTATAATTATTTGACTGTATGTATATAATTGTATAGTAACTAGGCATGTACGACAAGATTTAAAACCAACTGTTAGATAATCCTAAATAAACAAGATAAATAACTGAACTGAATCATTTGCACACGTATACCTCTAGGGTAACCTCCCTTGTTGCTTTCGAAAAAAACAATGGTCACGTCCCTCGAACGTAGGGATACCATTAGCAAAGACCCTTGGTTAAAGTCATCATAAAGATCATAGTCGCGCGATGTACCTCAAAGTTGCCTACGATAAATGATCTTGTCCCTCGGTGTTGCCTACAAATATATGATGACAATTTCTTCAAATTGCTAAGGTATCCTTGCGAGTTGCCTTCAATGACTATAATGATAGTCCTACACATGTCCCTTAACATCCAATGGATAGGGCTACCTACCAACTAATGGTACGGATAGCACTATACATAACGGAGAAGGAAAAAGAATAATGAAAGACCTTTCAGTGGGTAAGGAAACCCTTAATTGCTTGCTCACAAACTAAAATAATTTTCACACCTCACACTTTCAAAACAACTACTTTCAAACACTTTATAAACACTCTTGAGGACTGATACAAGGGTTATTATAAAGCAGACCTCCTTATGTAATACGGTGGGAGAATTGACTTCGTTGTTTTGCATTTGATCATAATTGTTGCAGATAGCAAGAGTCGCCACTGACTTTTCTTTTATCCAATAAGGAAAGGGTAAAAAGAACAGGAAAGACCTTTGAGATTATTTTCTTAAGTTCGGGGGGTAGATTATAAAAAGGGAAGGTATTAGTACCCTTTTTATCCATAGTTATCTATGGGCTCTTAGTTGCTTGCTAGATCAACTAGCTTTTGTCTGAAAATGTGCTTGCGGTGTGGGTTTGAAAATATTTTGAAAACATCTTTGTAATGATCCTCGTCTCTATAAGAATGCGTACAAAGTGTTTGTTTTGAAAATAGTTTAAAGAGATGTTTGTTGTGTAAGATGTTTTTGAAAGTGATTTTTAAAAGTGCCTTTGTAATGATTCTCGTCTCTATAAGAATGCGTACAAAGAGCTTTGACTTTTGAAAATGTTTCAATTGAAGGTGTTGGTGTGAAAATGGTTTTTTAGTTGTAAGCAAGCAAGCAACTACGAACATCCTACCTACTCAAAAAGTCTAATGTTGTTTTCCTCCTCCTTTAGATGTTGCTATCTTACCATTGATTTGGTAAGAAGCCCCATCGTTGTATGTGAAGGGACGGGTGTGGATTGTTTGTATAGTCATTGAAGGCAACCTATGAGACGTTTTAGAAATTCCGTTAGGGACTAGATCATTTACCGAAGGCAACATAGAGGGACATAGAGGGACTACGATCTTTTATCGAGGGTCTTTGCTAAAACGCCCATATTCGAGGGACATGACTATTTTCAGAGGAAACAAGGGAGATTACCCTAGAGGTGCATGTGTGTGAATGGTGTGTTTGTCTGCATGCATTTAGTCTTTGATTAGGGTGGTCTACTTGTTGGTTTTATCTTTCCATACACCCTAATTACTAATATTTATGAAAGCAATAAAATGCGAAAAATAGAGATCCTACGCTATTACATGTTTTTTGAGGGATGGGGTATACAAATGTACAAGTGGGGGTTGCAAAAAATGAAAGTAATACTTATTACAACCATATTGAATGTAAATATATAGAAAATATAAAGACAAAAACAAAAATAGTGTAAAAAGAGAGAAAGAAAAAGGCATCATGGATCGAAGGAAGTGCCTTTCGATTTCACACATTTCTCCATCTTTCGATTGGGGTTGGAAGTCAGTGTTAGCATGCACTCTTTGATTCACCCTTCTTGCTCCTTCTTTTGATTAGGCCTGGAAGTCAACGTGAGTGTGAGCAAGCACCATTCGATTCACCCTTCTTGCCCTTTGTTTGGATCTGCAACCAGTGTTGCATCCTTCGATTCATATTCCTTTCTTTGTTCTGTTTGCCATTGTGAAGCAGTAAGGGGCGAAGCCTAAGGCTTCGATTCACAGGAAACTCTTTCTTTCATTTGAGTATGTATAGGTTAGTCCTAACATATACTTGGACAAGAAAAGCATACAATCAAAAGGATAAAAATAAAAAGTGAACAAATATTATTTACATGCTTGAAATGAAAGGGTTAAGGTCAGGGTGACTTACCTTGCTTGAACCTGGAATGTATATGTTGGACCTTGAGTTGCTCCCCTGGATACTCTTAGATTTGAAGGAAAGAAACAATTGTTATGTTTGTAACATTAGGCTCGAAAGAAGGAACCAAGCGTTGGGTTGCTTCTGGATTCGAAAGAGAAAAAGAAACAAGTGTTGTGTTTCTAGTGTTGGATTCGAAAGCAAGATCGAAACGTTGGGTTGGTGTTTCCATGGGTTCTGGATTAAAAGGGAAGAAACATGTGTGGTGTTTCTTTAGATTATGGGTTTGAGAGTGTGTTTAGTGTTTGAGAATTTTGAGAGTTTAAGAGTTTTTGAGAGTTTGAGAGTTTGAGAGTTTTTGAAGATTCTTTTCACCACCCAAAAGTCCCTTTCAGCTTGCAAATAGTTTCTCTATTTATAGAGAAAAGGTTAGAGATGTTGGAGTAACCAGGTTTGTAGGATAACAAACCATGGTTTGGTTGAAAACGAAAACAAGTTTGATCCCTTTTCATTGTTCCCAAGTTTCAGGTACAAGTAGGGGCCTGATATCTATTGGGGCAGAAGATTGGACTTATACTTTTGGCACTGCTTGCGTTCAGACAAAAATCAGATTGGGAGCTAACTTTGTGATTAAAGTACTCTTTATGAAAAAATGGTACGTAGCTTTTTTCCATTTTATCCAAGAATGGTATTATTCAGTGGATAAAGCTTCGAATCTTTGTGTAATGTATCACAAATTTGTGTAAGCCTCTGATTATGTAAAGATTTGGAAGCAACATAGCCTGACAAGTGATATTTGGAGGATAAGGCTATGATATTTGATCAATGTTCTTCAACCAAGCTTGCTCGAAGGGTTCATATTGGATTCGAAGTGTGTTGCTTCGAAGCGGACCGATACTCTAATCAAAGCTTTGTGTGAAGGTGGCCCTTGCCCAATCAAAGCTTGTGTGCAGGAAGCCTTTTCCCAAATGAAAGCTTGCATGAAAAGCCACTGTCCAATCGAAACTTTCCTGCAAGAGGTCACATGGGCAAACGAAGGATGTATACCAATTTTGCACAAAGAAACAAAATGTCCAAATGAAGCAGGAATCAAGCTTGCCCAAAATAAGTCCAATGCCCAATCGAAGCAGGAATCAAGCTTGCCTAAAAGAAGTCCAATGCCCAATTAAAGTAGGAATCAAACTTGCTCAAAATAAGTCTAATTCCCAATCGAAGCTTGCATGCAGGTAGTTATCAAGACAAACCTGCAGAAGGCCCTTGCTAAATCGAAGCTTGCATGCAGATAACCATTGCATTGTGAATCAAGCAAACATGTAAGGCCAATGGTGCAATCGAAGCTTGCATGCAGGAGGTCCCTCCTTTGAATCAAAGGAAGCCTTCAGAAGGCTAATGCCTTCTAAATTGAAGGAAGCTTTCAGAAGGTCATTGTCTTCTTAATCGAAGGAAGCCAGTATGAAGCCACTACCTTCTGAATCGAAGGAATCTAGTATGAAGCCACTACCTTTTGAATCGAAGGAAGCTTGTATGACGACACTACCTTCTGAATCAAAGGAAGCTTGTATGAATCCACTACCTTCTGAATTGAAGAAAACTTTCAAAAGTTCATTTCTTTCTGAATCGAAGGAAACTGTTTCAAAGGGAAACCAAACCCAGTCGAAGCTAGCAAGATGATAAGTGTTGCCCTTATGAATGGAAAGCAAGTTGTTTCAAAGGGAGATTTTTCCCAATCAGAGCTAGCATGAAGATAACCAATGCCATGTGGTTGCTAATATGAATACTAGCCATAGGGAAGCTTTTGTCTTGTGTACGCTAGCATGGTGGGAGCCCCTTAATTTGTGAATCGAAGCACACAGGAAATAGGTAATTGCTCAATCGAAGGCTGCATGCAGATAGCCATTGCTTTATGAATCAAAGCAAGCATGTAATGGCCAATTCTCAATCAAAGGAGTTAAGCCAAGCTTTCATCGAAAGAGGCCAAAAGCCCAATCGAAGGATGTGAAATCGAAGCAAGCATGATCTTCTTCGATTTGATGCTTGAAAGCCCAATTGTACTTTGTGAAAATTTGAGCTTTTGAAAATCCTTGTGAGGAAATGTCTTGACAAATTAGAGGGAAAATTTTGGGGTACAACAGTTGCCCCTGTTCAATCTTCTTAAACATGAAGAGTTATATTGGTGAGTCTTCCATTCGTGACTTGAAGGTGGAAGATGATTGAACACTAGAGTGCCCATAATTTTGCACTCGATGATGTGGTGGTGGATTATGAAGGGAATGGGTTTAAAGATGCCACTTGGAGAGATGATGGAGAGTTGTTGGAGATGGGCTTACAGATGCCATCTAAAGGTGATTATTGAGAAAAATTAGACTAAATCTAAGCTTGACTGTATCTTGAAGAAGTATCAGGATAAATCTTTGGTTGATTTAAATATGAAGGATGTGCTGGAACAGACCCGTGTTAAGCCGTGTCTGGAAATGTATTAGAAGGAATTTGTGTAAGATTAATTTATGACGAGCCTGTGTAGGGTTGCTTCAGGAGATATATGAGAAGGGGCCTGGGTAGGGCTGCTTCATGATGAATCCATGTGAAACTTCATCTGGAATTTTAAGAGAAGGAACCTGGGTAGGGTTGCTTTATGATGAGTCTGTATGAAACTTCATCTGGAATTGTATGAGAAGGAACCTGGGTAGGGTTGCTTCAGGATGAGTTCGTGAAAAACTTCATTTGGAAATGTATGAGAAGGAACTTGGGTAGGGTTTCTTCAGGATGAGTTCGTGTGAAACTTCATCTGGAAATGTATGAGAAGGAACCTGGGTAGGGTTGCTTCAGTTGGTCATGTAGATAGTTTCCCTGGCTTGTTTCAAGAATTAATCTACAATCAGCTGTCCTCAGATAGTTGTCTTGTCTTGTTTCAGGTATTAATCTGGAACTTGTTTTTGTTGGTCATTGAGATAGTTGTCCTGTCTAGTTTCAGGTATTAATCTCTGACCTAAGCGGAAGAAAAATACTTTTCCCGTCTAGTTCCGGGTATTAATCTTTATTCTTCTCATGTAGATAGTTGTCCTGTCTGGTTTCAGGTATTAATATACAATCAGTTGTTCGCAGATAGTTTTCCTATCTTGTTTCAAGAATTAATCTACAATCAGTTGTCCTTAGATAGTTGTCCTATCTTGTTTCAGGTATTAAATGGAACTTGTTTTTGTTAGTCGTTAAGATAGTTGTCTTGTCTGGTTTCAGGTATTAATCTGTGACCTTAGAAAGAAAGATAGTTTTCCTGGCTTATTACAGGTATTAATCTTCAATCTGCTCATGTAGATAGCTTTCCTGGCTTGTTACAAGTATTAATCTACAACCAGTCTTTCATAGATAGTTGTCCTGGATTGTCACAGGTATTAATCTGGAACTTGTTTTTGTTGGTCGTTGAGATAGTTGTCCTGTCTGGTTTCAAGTATTAATCTCTGGCCTTAGAAAGAAAGATAGTTTTCCTGGCTTGTTACAGGTATTAATCTTCAATCTACTAATGTAGATAGCTTTCCTGGCTTGTTACAGGTATTAATCTACAATCAGTCATCCACAAATAGTTTTCCTGTCTTGTTTCAGGTATTAATTTGGAACTTTCTTTTTGTTGGTCGTAGAGATAGTTGCCCTGGCTTGTTTCAGGAATTAATCTCTGACCTGTTTGAAAGAAATATATTTTCTCCGACTTGTTTCAAGAGTTAATCTTCAATCAGTTCATGTAGATAATTGTTTTTCTGGTTTCAGGTATTAATCTATAATCGATCGTCCACAGATAGTTGTCCTGGCTTGTTACAGGTATTAATCTGGAACTTGTTTTTTTGTTGGTCACATGGATAATTTTCCCATCTGGTTTCAAGAGTTAATCTTCAATCAGTTCATGTAGATAATTGTCCTGTCTGGTTTTAGGTATTAATCTGGAACTGTTGAAAATTGTTGACGATAGTTATCTCTTGATTGATCTTTCCTAAAAAGGTAAAGAATTAGATGCATGCAATTTCACGATGCATGAAATGAATGGCGTAATGATGTTCTCAAAATAAATGAGATTGTGGTGTATGCATTTATCATGTATGTAATATGATGCGTGAATGTGAAGTATTTGTTGAAATGTAATTTTGTCTTGGAAAATAAATCCTTGACAGATGTTGGGGAGCTTTGTGAAGTTGATTTTCAGACTGCTGTTGGAAATCAAGAGTATGTGTATCTTCGAACTTTGTTTAGAATGTTTCTGCTGGGGATTCCCGTTTTGCTGTTTGAGGAGAACTCCGTTGGGGACTATTGATTTTGTTTGAGGGAAAACTATGTGGAGAGTGTTGATTCCTGCTTAGGAAAAAGAGTTTAGGAGTTTTTAGTCGTCTGTTGCTCTACTGGGGAGTTATCTCTTGATGGAAGAGAAAGGAAGTTAACAACTTGTTGGGGATAAAGAAGTTAACTGTTATCTAGTTGTCTCCCAGGCTTTACGTCAATTCACTAGGGATTGTAGAAAATTCTACTGAGGAAGAGGGGTTGTGGTCCCCTTGACTTATGATAGTCTGAGAGGAAAATTCAAGCTAGGGAATCTTGCCGTTTGTTGGGGAAATAAACCGTGTTGCCAATATGTTGGAGAGGTGTTTTCTTTTGGAAGAACTCCTCAAGGATTCTTGAGATCAACTCAGTTGGGGAGAGGTTTTCCGGAGATTTGAAACTCTGGTTGGGGATTGCATGGATCCAATTTTATGGGGATATCCATGAATTTGGTCTCGTGGGTTTTGAACCCTTATCCGAGAAGATTATTCTGTGGGGATAAACTTATAGAGATGAATCTGTGGGGACTTAACTGGGGATCACCATATGAAAAGGAATTTATGGGAGATTTGTCACTGCCCCTAGTAGTAAGTGTTGTAGCACCGCCAGAAAAAGTTTGTTTGGCCGTACGTAACGCTTTGCAGGAATTCATGTTCAATGCCCTAAGTGATTCAGATGCAGATCTGCCCCTGATATATTCAGCATTTCTTGAGATATTTCTTGAAATCTCGACTTGATTGCCCCCTAGACGATTTGGACAGTGACATGTCATGCCCCCTTACTTATAGGAGATTTGTCATTGGAAGTGTCATCCCATTTGAAGTGATTTTGTTTCTTGAGAGAAATTTCGTTCATGGATGTTCGTCGTGTGAATTTCTCCGTTGTTAAACAATTAGCCATATGCAAACAATGATATTCAAATAATGCAAAGTTTATGTTTATCTTGAAGTTTTGAAAATGTGTTTTTAGCAAATAAAAGAATTTTGTAAATATATGAATTCAATTCAGGATTTACAGTAAAGCCTTACAGGAGTCAGGATACCTTTGGTAACAATATGCTTTCGAACTAACCCATGATTCAATTAGGACTTTTGAAGGGTTGTAGCATGGTATGGATCACGGTTTTAAGAAACAAAGGATAAGGCTCAAAGTGTATTTGTACCTGTCTGTTCTTCATGATGTTCTCCAGTCCTAAACTCATTTAATTATGCGTTTGAACTCCAATTGAGTCTAGAATGACGTTTTGGTGATGGTTCAGACACTTGGAAGTTTATTTGCGAAGGAATTCTGTTGTACCCCAAAATTTGACCTCTCATTTTATCAACATTTCTCATCACAAGGCTCTTGGAACTCAAGATCAAGCTAGGGTTTGCTGTGCTCAAGATATCTCCTTGCACTAATGACCTAAACTAGGGTTTGAGTTTGCACAAGGATTTTTGGATCTTCAATGCTCAAATTGACTTTCATACTTCATATTGGACTCATAAGTTTGTCCATACCAAATTTCAGGCCTTGAATCAAATTTTTGCCCAGTCAATTGGACAGTTGACCTAGAAATCAACTGTATTGGGGAAAAAGTCAACTGTGGCCAATTTACAGTCAAACCTCATGAATTTTGATCCACATCAACATTATGAACTCATATGAACCATTTGATCAAGTTTGGACCACAACTCCCCAAGAAATTTGATCAGATCACCAAAAGGGCAAAATGGTCATTTTTAGGGTTTTGACTGTATATAGGCAATTTTGACTGTTTGACCTAGCCAATGGCAAATTAGGTTCAACCATGGACCCAAGGGCTCAATGACATCATCTTGACCTATTCAACAAGTTCAAAAGATCTCAAATGCATGGGATTGACAGATAAATTTTCCAGTCAACTGATCAAAATTTGACTGTACACTAAAAAGTCAAACTTTGACTTTTTGGTCAAAATCAAATGCCAAGGGTCATTTTTCATCAAGATATGTCAAATTATGAAACTTGTTCATCAAGAAACCCAAAATTGCAAATTAGGGTTTGAAATTGAAAATTTTCATAACTTAGAAATTTTCTAAGTTATGAAATTTTCTTAATTTTTCCTAACTTTGTCCCACATTTTCACCATGATGCAAATGGATTCAAACAAAACTTACAACATGAACGTTGTATTCCTCCACAAAGTCTACAACTTTGATTCACAAAGTTTTCTCAAAATAAGCTTGGATCTCAAGTTATGATTTTTGGAACAAGGGTACCTAAAACTTTTAACTTAGTGAAATTTTGCCCTAGTTTAGGCAGGATTTTAACCCATCTTCTTGGCCATTTTTCACATAGTTTCACTTGGAATCTAAAGTTGCATTTCAAAGATGGATTATAAAGCATGTTGCAAGATTTCCAAATTTTCCAAGAACTCCTCAAACACATTTGTGGTTAGGGAGAATCAAATGCTTGAAGTTGGCAAAAACTCACCTTGTATCCATGGCAAATTCATGTTCACTCAAGTGGCATTTTCAAACCAGCATGCTTTGTACTAGTTTGCAGGCCTCTAAACCAATTCACACTCCTTAATTAAATGCAAATCCATCAGTCTAAGCATTTGTTTTGGCCATTTGGGCATTGTAAACAAAACTAAGCCTTAAGTAGAAAAAGGCAAATTCCCATTTTTGAAAAGGTATGCTTTATGTCAAACCATGATCTTTGAAGCATAGGGCCAAGATCTCAGAAACCAAATCAAATCCATAAATTTCAGGTACCAAGAGGATTGTATGCAACATATTTGAGGGTTGGTACATGCCTGTAATCACAACTTCCCATTCCTTGCTTCACAAAGAAGAAACTTGTCCAAATCCTCACAACTTGAAAACCAGTCCATGCTAGCTTACACAAACATTTCAAACATATTTCACACAACCATTTGAGAAAGAAACACGAGTACTTGAGCCTCAAAACCTCCCATAGCCATAAATCACACTTCTTGGGCAAAACAGGGCAGGTGCTGCAACTTGAGTGCCATAGCTCATTTGGCTCGTGCGTTTTGCCCCATTTCACTTCAAACACCTTCCATTCCACTCACTCAAGCTATCCCAAACCTCCATTGCCAACTGTAACTCCATTTACAGTGTTCACCATTTTCATTTCAAGCTTATGCAGGTTGAGTTCTAGAGGCTGATTCAGGGACTTTCAAGACAAGCTAGCTATTGGAAAAGATCAAGTGAAGTTCAGGCAAGCTACCAGACACCTCAAAACTTATTGAGAAGCACTGCATTGCTCTAAACGATTCCAACTGAAACAGGTTTTTCCTCACTTTCTATCTCTCTATTTAGGAAAATTTAGCCTTAGGTTTGTGAATAAAAAATGTAGTGTTCATTGCTAGGAAGCCATACATATGCTCAACTTTCATTTATATTAAGTGTGCTAGGAGAATTTCATCCATGAACATGCTGAAAAAACTAGGTCAGATTTTAGGGCCCGAGAAATTCTCTCTGGTCTTTGAGAGTTAGGATTAATGCTTTATATGGTTAGAATCGTATTGAAATTCTCTACAAGTTTGATGTTGTGAGTTTTGGCAAAAGATCACGTATACAGGATCTAGCATTTGAACCAAGGCACATGCGCGTTTCAGTCTGGAGGAAGAAGATGAAGTTGGCTTAGGCTGGGCCTGGCCTGGCTTGCTTCTAACACCTCCCATTTTCAGTTTCACACCCCCTGGCCCAATTTCTTGTATTTTCATATTTTTGCATTTCTATTTTCATTTCTGATTTTCTTTATTTATTTCCAAATATAAAAAATGCTCCAAAAATATTTTCATAATTTTTTACATTTATTTGGCATTTTATTTTATTTTTTCTAATATAGAAAACATATTAAATACTTTTTTTATATTATTAAGACTTAAAAATAATATGTAAATTATACTTTTATTTTTGTTTATTATTTTTATTCATACTGAAAATATTATTTAAAATATAATTTATTTTTGTACATATTTTATTTTATATTATACATTTATTTTATTAAATACTTAGAATAAAAATACAAAAATATTACATTTTTATTTTTATTATTATTTATACTAAAAAATACCCTTTTTAAAGTATATTTCATTTCTACACATATTAATATATTTTTTGTACATAAAAAATATATAGTATTTGTTTTCTTAAAGAAATTAGGGTTTATCCTTAAAACAAATAAAATTAATCCCTTTTTTATTTTTTTACATAAAAATACTTTTGCATACATAAACAAACAAAAATTCTTTTTGCATAATACATATTATTTAATATTTATTTATCTTGTCTATTTAAATATTGTACATTTAAATATTGATGCATTTGAGATTCAATTTGGATGTAATAGTAATCTAGGGTTTATATTTCTTGTCAAATACCCCCCATTCAAAATTGTACCCCCATCCCCATAATCATGTTGTAATAGCTTAGAACTTTAAATTCTCGCATTTTACGCTTTCAATTATGCCATGATTAGAGAACTAGGGTTTGGATGCAAAAATCTAAATTAACAAATAGTTTGACCTAATCAAAGACAAAAATGCATGAAAATCAAACATAATACACACTTGCACCCCTAGGGTTACAATCCACTTGTTGCCTTCAAAAATGGGCCATGGTATGCATGTTGGGTACTTTGGCAAAACAAAACAAAACAAAAGATCATAGTCCCTCGATGACGCTATCTTGGTTGCCTAAACAAAAATGATCAAGTCCCTCAAGAAAATTCCCAAAGATACTTGACATAATTGCTATCATGGGCTATACAATGACCCGCGCCTGTCCCTTTTAACATCCTAACACAAGGTTGTTCACCAAATGCAATGGTGAAACAACACTGTCAAAAGGGTTAAAAACATAAGAAAAATATTTGAGTAAAATAGGGTAGATAGCTCTTAGTTACTTGATCAAAAAGCTTGCAAAAACATCCTTGCTATTTTCAAACACACTTCACAACACAATTTCAAAACAAACTTTCAAAACATTGAAATCTTTTCAAAAGACAAAAACACCTTTGTATACATTCAAACAAGAATCATTACAAAGGTTGCCACAACGATGGCCTCTTTTCAAAACATCTTTCAAAACCACACACAAATCACCATTTCAAACAATTGAAAAAGCAAAGCAAGTGATCTAAACAAGTAACTAAGAGCCCATGGATAACCATGGATGAAAAGGGTGCTTGCACCTTCCCTTTTCATAATCTACTCCCCGAACCCAAGAAAACATCTCAAAGGTCTTTCCTGTGCTTTTTGACCTTTCCTTAGGATAAAATAAAAAGTCGGTGGCGACTCTTGCTAAACCGAAACATTTGCGAACACAAAACGCAAAACCTCAAGTCAGTTCTCCCACCGTATCACAGAACTGGCGACTCTGCTGGGGATATACTTTAAAAGTGGAGTAACCTTAGGGTTTAGATCACCTTTGCATGCTTATCTTGTTTGTTTTGATTGCTTTACATTTGGTTCTATTGTTTGGGTTTTGAATCCTCCACCCGGATTTTGGGGAAACATTCATAGGTAAATAGCAATAGATTGTGGAAACTGTGCGGGGTATACCGACATGGTTGAAGCAATAACTATATTAGTGCGACATATTTGTGAGTACCGGTAGCCTTTGAGTTAATCAAAGAGAATACAGGGCCGCTGAGTGATGTCATGAAGCACTAATGAACTCTTAGAACCTTACTTAACCATCTTGGCCTTTTTTAGGGGTAGTGAGATAACCGGCTTTGGTGCAGTCCGAAGTTGGTAGATACTCGATACTACTCTCATTGAGGGTTGTTTTCTTGGAATATTTTGGTCGCCAGTTAAGTGGTTAAACCAAAACAATGAACACAGAAAATAATCCAGTGATATTGAGCTCTTTAGAACCCGATTACTATTTATAGGACAGGTTGAGCCAACTAACTTCAAGAGGGTACTTACCTATGAAACCTCATGCAATCCTGAAACTAGGATCTTGTGTGACTTGCTTGTACATATGTTTGTGCATACATCATGAACATCATAAAGCATCATATGCATCCACTAACCATTTCAAGGGTTTGGATCTTCATCTTTGTTCTTGTTTTATAGGTCATGGAATCTCTTCGCAGGAAAACAATTCAAGTCAATCTTGTGAGAATCCCTCTTCAACTCAAAGAAATTGCTTCCAAGATTCTAGAGAATTCTCTCTTCAGTGAAAGACATGGTATACTTCTTAGCTTGGTCAACTCCAATATTGAAGAAGACATGGTGAAAGTTCTCTTCCAGTTCTTTGACCCCCCACACCACTGTTTCACATTCCCTGATTACCAACTAGTACCTACTTTGGAGGAATTTTCTCAACTTCTGAGGATTCCTATTCTCCATCAAATACCCTACAACGGTACGGAAAGAGAGCCAAAGCCTAAAGATGTTGCTCAAGCCTTACACTTGCAACCATCTGATATCAAAGGTCATTGGGAAACCAGAAGTGGTGTCAAGGGTTTCTTGGCAAAGTTTCTGTTTGAGAAGGCACAAGACTGCTGGAATTCTGTAGATCTACAAGCTTTTGAAGAGATTGTGGCACTCCTCATCTATGGGCTGGTCTTGTTCCCAAACCCTGATCAGCTTATAGATGTGAACGCTGTCAAGATTTTCATATCTCGGAATCATGTGCCTACATTGCTTGGGGACATCCTACACTCATTTCACACACGAACAATGAGGAAAAGAGGTGTTCTCATGTGCTGTACTCCTCTCTTAGCAAGGTGATTTATTTCTCACCTTCCCCAAACAGTTTTGAAGAATGAGCAGGGTTTAAGGTGGTCACAACGGTTGATGACCCTCACACATTCTGATGTTCATTGGTGTTCTCGGTCCATAGAAAATGTCATCATCATTGATTGTTGTAGAGAGTTCCCTAATGTCCCACTACTTGGCATTAGGGGAGACATTACCTACAACCCCTGTTTATCTCTAAGGCAGTTTGGATATGCCCGAAGGGATGGTCCTCATGATATGTTGATTCCTGACCTGGTTTTTGACTTCGACAATGATGCACAAGGACTTCGACAAAGGTTTATCCGAGCTTGGAGGATGCCCAACAAAGTGGATAGTAAGACACTGGGACACAAGAATTCCATCCCCCTTGAGCCTTATCTCAAGTGAGTACGAACCCGTGCCCAGAGTCTTATTATGCCTTACCCTCATATTCTCCCTGTGATCAAAGAGCCTGTTATGGAAGGAGAGGTTCCATACACCCTCCTACATCCTGACATGGCAACATCATTGGAAGAATTTCAAAAGAGTTGGATCCAACTCAAAGAAGAATGGAATACTTTTGAAGCCAGCTTTTATGCCAGTGAGAAGAAGGTTTTGGAGCTTACCTGCCGACTTCATGAGGAGGAAACTCTCAACACTTACATCGTACCAAAGAGGATGCGCAATGTCTTTTTACATTAAGAATTTTGTAATATTTTTCCCATGGGGCATTTATGTACTAACAAATTTCTTCTTATTAATATGACGTGTGTTTCTTTTTGTTTGCAACAAATTTGAATTTCTGAATCCTTGAATGTATTACATGAATAACATATCATTCATCATATGCATAAACAGGTCTTCGCACCAAGTTTCCTTATCTTTCTGCTGTTTATTTCAGCAAGATGGACTTGGAGCAGACAATTAAGGATCTGCAAGCACATAATTCGCAATTCCAGCAACTCCTCATGGCCTTAGCAAAGGGTCAAGAGGACTTAAAAGCACTGTTAGAGAAAGAGAAGGAACCAGAAAGGAAGAAAAAGAAAAGAGTTGGGGTAGCCACTATGGGAAGGAGATTTGAGCACCAGGCTAGGAGAGTTCTGGAATTTCCCTCGACGTCTGACGAAGGGGTTGGTAAAGGAAAAGGCGCTGCAATGCCTTCTGAATCTGAAGCTGAAGAAGAAGAAGAGGAAGAGGACGAAGATTACTCAGAGCAGCAATATCCCCCGGAGGATGATAAGTATAAAAATCTTGAGGATCGGTTGGCGGCCATGGAGTTGCAAAGGGTTCCTGGGTTAGATTTCGAAAAACTATGGTTGGTTGCTGGGATCGTCATTCCTCCCAAGTTCAAAGTATCAACATTTGCTAAGTATGACGATTTGTCCTGTCCAAAGATGCATCTGAGATCCTACGTCAGAAAGATCCAACCCCACTCATCTGATAAGGATCTTTGGGTCCATTTTTTCCAAGATAGTTTATCCGGTACGCAATTGGACTAGTTCTATCAACTTGAGAGGTCGGATGTTCATAACTGGGAAGATTTGGCTGCTGCGTTCTACTGACAATACCAATATAACACATATTTAGCACCTACTCGTACTCAACTACAGAGTATGGGTATGGCCTTTAATGAGGGATTTAAGGAATATGCTCAGAAGTGGCGGGATTTGGCTGCAAGGGTGCAGCCACCATTGTCGGATAGAGAGCTGGTTGACATTTTTTAGGGACTCTTTCTGGTCCATTCTTCAATCACTTGATCGGGAGTTCATCTTCAGGATTCACCAAATTAATTCTGACCAGTGAAAGGGTCGAGGCTGGTATTAAAAATGGTAAAATTCAGAAGGATGCCTCCGCTTCCACTGCTATTAAGAAGGCCTTCCCAGCTAAGAATGAAGTTTCTGCTATTCATACCCAGAGAAATCAAGGAAGAACAGAGCGCCGACCAACGGTGGGGGCTGTGATGATCCAAAACTCTTCAACCGACCAACCTCGAAACAATCAACCAAGAACTAATCAGCAAAGGGTAGAAAGGCCACAACGACAATTCACCCGAATCAACATGACACCGGCTCAAGTCCTCCCTCATCTGTTAAAGCTGAATCTTACCAACTTGAAGGAAGCGCCGAAAAACCCTAATACCTCCTCTCCTTATTATCACTCCAATGCGAAATGTGCATACCACTCTGACAGTGTAGGGCATGATACCAACAACTGTTGGGCTCTTAAAAACAAAATACAAGACTTGTTAGACGCCAAGGAGGTAGAATTCGATGCACCCAAAAAGCCGAATGTGATTTCTGCCCCAATGCCCAAGCACGGTCATAATGTCCATGCCATTATGGAAGATCTTCATGTTACCAGTGTTGATGAACTTTTGACTCTGTTACTGATGATTAAAGTGAATTTGATGAAAGCCGGGATATTCCCAGGCTGTGGAAAAGACTGTTACTTTTGTTCAAACTTGCAAGCTGACTGCCCACTGTTGAAATCAGGCATCCAATGCATGATGGATACCCAAGAGATCCTCTTTCAAAAGACTCCTGTTGATACTATCACTCATGTTACTCCTGTTACCTTTGATACTCCTACCAATGACATTGCCATAATAACCATCTCCAACGATCTTTCCAAGACCTGCAAAAGGCCTGTTAAGATTACGCCTGATCCTAAGTTTGTGCTGTTGAAAATCACCATGCCGGGGCCTGTCCCGTATAAATCTAACAAGACGATACCATGGAACTACGGAGGAGAAATCTTCTACCATGGTATCAAGCAGATTGAATCAGTCCAAGAGAATTCCAATAATGAAACCCCTGATATAGCGAATATTGCAGGAACGAGCAAGATAACTCGCAGCTTCTGGATCTTCTCTCTGGAGATTTCTCCTCCACGGGCAGTCTTTGGAACCTCGAGAGTTTCTGTGCCTGTCAAGCCATCTGTGCAAAGCCCGGTAATTGAAGAACTTGATGCTTCTGAAGTTGGACCCTCTGATGTTGCTACCAAAGGTAAAGGGATACTAGAAGCGCCTGTCAGGACGAAGGCTCAGACTGTGGTAATCCCCGAGACCACCCCAAAAGAAATGGAAGAAATCTTAAAGATAATCAAAAAGAGAGACTACGATGTTGTGGAGCAGCTAGGGCAGACCCCTTCCAAAATCTCCATGTTGGCTCTCATACTCTTCTCCGAGGCTCATGCTAAGGCCTTGATCAAATTTTTAAAGACAGCCCACGTGCCTCAAGAAACTTCCGCAAACCAGTTTCAAGAGTGTGTGGCTAGCCTTACTGCCGATAATGGTCTTGGTTTTTCCGATGCTGATTTGACCCCTAAGGGAAGGAAGCACAACGATGCACTGCACGTCTCGGTGGAGTGCAGGGGAACCACACTTGCCCATGTCCTGGTGGACACTGGTTCATCTTTAAATGTGCTACTAAAGAAGGTGTTGGAAAAATTGGACTGTGAAGGATTGACCCTAAAACCCAGTAACATTGTTGTTAGAGCCTTCGACGGTTCCAAGAGGATGGTTCACGGAGAAGTGGACATTCCAATCAAAGTGGGCACATAAATTTTCAACTCTACCTTTTATGTGATGGACATCCGTCCTTCATATTCATGCTTGTTGGGAAGGCCGTGGATCCACAATGCTGGGGCAGTCACTTCCTCTCTGCACCAAATGCTAAAGTATCTAGTTCAGGGAAAGATCATAACGGTGCACGGTGAGGAAGAGTACATGATAAGTCACCTCAACTCCTTCCGCTATGTGGAGTTGGATGGCGAATTCATAGAGACGCCTTTCCAACATTTTGAAGAGGTTTCTCCCGAAGTCGCAGTTGCGAAGACAATGACTGATAAGACTATCATTTCCAAGCCTGTGTCTCGGATGGCATGCCTCAAGGATGCGGAGGCTGTAATCAAAGAAGGAAGGAGTACAGTGTGGGGGCAACTGCCTGATTTTCCTCACAAGATGGATAAGTTCGGACTAGGTTTTACTACTGCTGGCCAGAAAGCGGTGTGTCGCTCCCGAGCTGGAGGACCACCCTTAAAAATCACTCACCATGGAATTAATGCCTTAGAAGATGATGATGAAGAAGACAACTTTGAAGATTGGATCTTTCCAACCGTCAAAGGAGGATTAAGCAACTGGGAAGCGAAAGACTTCGTTCCCATCACTTTCATCAACCAGTAATTTATCTTTGAACAATTTCCTATTTTGGTCTGTAATAATTAAACAATTCGTACACTATTTTCACCTTATGCCTTACCCGGGGCATATAGGTCCATTTGTAAGGGTTTGATTTCTTCATTATCATATACCATTTTTAAGTGAATCATTGGACGTTTTCATCTATAAACTGTTGTGTTAATTTTCTTTCCTTTTGCATTTTGTTTTGTTTAAGGATGGCTATCCTTTACACACACCCACACTCACAAAATGCAGGTACCCATCCACTCCGGATTCCATGGGTGACTATTCTGCTTTGGCCTTCAGTGACTCTGAAGATTTGGTCAATCATGCCGAGTACGAAGGTGATAAAGACTGTGAAGTGCCTGGAGAGTTAGCCAGACTTTTGCAACAAGAAGAGAGGGCTATTCTGCCCCATGAAGAGTTTCTAGAAACCATCAATCTGGGAACAGAGGAAGATAAGAAAGAAGTTAAGGTGGGTGCCAACCTGGAGCCAAGTGTCAAAGAGCGTCTAGTTCAGCTACTGAATGAATATGTTGAGATCTTTGCCTGGTCCTATGAAGACATGCCGGGACTAGATACGAATATTGTGGTTCACCGTCTCCCTATAAGAGATTACTGTCCACCGATCAAACAAAAAGTCCGCCGAATGAGGCCCGACATGTCTGAAAAGATCAAAGCTGGGGTAATGAAGCAATTCAATGCTGGCTTTCTGGCTGTTACTTCCTATCCATAATGGGTTGCTAACATTGTGCCCGTGCCTAAGAAGGACGGAAAAGTCAGAATGTGTGTGGACTATCGGGACTTAAACAGGGCTAGCCCTAAAGATGATTTTCCACTACCACACATTGACATCTTGGTTGACAACACAGCTCAACACAAGGTATTTCCTTCATGGATGGATTCTCGGGATACAACCAAATCAAAATGGCCCCCGAAGACATGGAGAAGACTACTTTTGTTATGCAGTGGGGTACCTTCTGCTACAAAGTGATGCCATTCGGACTGAAGAATTCCAGGGCAACCTATCAGCGAGCCATGGTATCTTTGTTTCATGATATGATACATCATGAGATCGAAGTCTATGTAGACGACATGATAGCCCGTTCATAGACAGAAGAAGGACACCTCGACCATCTGCAAAAGCTGTTTGTCAGATTGAAGGTGTATAAGCTCAGACTGAACCCTAGCAAGTGCACTTTTGGAGTCAGGTCTGGTAAACTTTTGGGATTTATCGTCAGTAACAAAGGCATTGAGGTTGATCCTGCTAAAGTCAAAGCTATACAAGAAATGCCTGCCCCCCGCACTGAAAAGGAGGTTAGAGGTTTCTTGGGACGCTTAAACTATATTGCAAGGTTCATCTCTCACCTAACATCTACCTGTGAACCGATCTTCAATCTATTGAAGAAAGATCAGGTAGTTGAATGGAACAATGATTGTCAAGTTACTTTTGATAAGATCAAGGAGTATTTGGTGGAACATCCTATCTTGATGTCTCCCGTTGAAGGAAGGCCGTTAATCATGTATCTGACTGTTTTGGATAATTCAATGGGGTGCGTACTGGGACAACATGACGAGTCTGGCCGAAAAGAGCATGCCATTTATTACCTTAGAAAATATTTTACCGACTGTGAGACTCACTACTCACTACTCGAGAAAACTTGTTGCGCTTTGGTATGGGCTGCTCGCCGGCTAAGGCAGTATATGTTGACACATACCACTTTGCTGATTTCCAAGATGGATCCGATTAAGTATATCTTCGAGAAGCCTGCTTTATCTGGAAGAATCGCTAGATGGAAAATGATCCTGATTGAGTATGATATCCAATACACAACCCAAAAATCTATAAAAGGGAGTGTACTAGATGACCATCTAGCTCATCAAGCCGTCGAAGATTACCAATCTATGAGATTCGACTTCCCTGACGAGGACATTATGACATTGGACAACATTAAAGGTAACAGATCGTATGACAGACCTGAACAAGGATCCCGATGGACCTTGTACTTTGACGGTGCTTCAAATGCACTTGGCAACGGTATCGGTGCGGTACTTATCTCTCTGGAGGGTTGCCACACACCTTTCACGGCTAGACTCTGTTTCAGCTGCACCAACAACATGGCCGAGTATGAAGCTTGCATCTTTGGTCTCAAGGCTGCAATTGACATAGGAATTAAATCTTTGGTCGTATTTGGGGACTCAACTTTGGTTATCAGTCAAATCAAAGGAGAGTGGGACACTAGACATCCTAATCTTATCCCATACAAAGAACATGTCCTGACATTGTTGCCTCATTTAGAGCAGATTACCTTTGAGCACTTCCCGCGAGAAGAAAATCAGCTAGCCGATGCTCTGGGTACAATGTCTTCCATGTTTAAACTCAACTGGGATAATGAGGCTCCCCAAATCACCATCGAGCGAATGGACGAACCTGCGCACTGTCATGAGATTAATACCGAAGAAGTAGTGGAACAACCCTAGTTTCATGAAATCAAAAGGTATCTCCAGACTCGAGAATACCCTGAAGGAGCTTCCGTCAATGACAAAAAGTTATTAAGGAAATTTACTGCCAAGTTCTTCATGAGCAATGGTATCCTATATAAGCGCAGCCATGATTGTGTTCTACTTCGTTGTGTGGACAAGGTTGAAGCAGAGTTGATCATGACCGAAATACATAGCGGCACATTTGGCACCCACTTAAGCGGACATACGATGGCTAAGAAGATTCTAAGGGCAGGCTACTACTGGTCTACCATGGAAGCTGATTGTCATTAACATTCACGTACTTGTCACAAGTGTCAAGTCTATGCTGACAAGGTACATATTCCCCCAGTTCCTCTCAACGTTCTAACAGCTCCTTGGCCATTCGCGATGTGGGGAATTGACATGATTGGAGAGATCAAGCCCACGACATCCAATGGACATCGCTTCATCTTGGTGGTTATTGATTACTTTACCAAGTGGGTCGAAGCAGCTTCCTTCGCCTCCGTTACAAAGAACATGGTTGCCCGCTTCATCAAGCAGAATCTCATATGCCGGTATGGTATCTCTGATAGGATCATCATGAACAACGGTAGAAATTTGAACAACACTGTGATCACCGCTCTGTGCGAGCAGTTCAAGATTCAACATCACAATTCATCTCCCTATCAGCCAAAGATGAACAGTGCTGTTGAAGCCGTGAATAAAAATATCAAGAAGATCATTCAAAAGATGACAGTCACCTACAAGGACTGGCATGAGATGTTACCATTTGCTCTGCATGGATATCGTACCACGGTGCATACTTCAACTGGGGCAACCCCCTTTTCTTTGGTATATGGCATGGAGGCTGTTTTACCTATGGAAGTTCATATTCCTTCCTTGAGGATCATGAAGGATACTGGTTTGAGTGAAGATGATTGGATTCAGACCCGGATTGATCAACTTAATTTGATCGACGAGAATCGACTTACTGCTGTTTCTCATGGTCAGACGTATCAAAAACGGATGATCAAGGCTTTCAACAATAAAGTCAAGCGTTAGGTAAATCAAGTCGGAGATCTTGTAATCAAGCGGATCATCTTTCTGCAAAGTGATCCCAGGGGCAAATGGACTCCTACTTATGAAGGACCATTTGTGATCAAGAACATCTTTTCTGGTGGGGCAATGATTATGACCACCATGGACGGCGACGACTTGCCGCACCCTGCGAACGCAGACATATTCAAAAGATACTACACATAAAACGACCCGACAAGTTGAAAACCCGAAAGGGCGACTTGGGCAAAAATAGGCATCCCGGTGAATCGAAAACCCGAAAGGGCGGTTCAGGAAAAAATTAGGGATAAACAAAAAAATCTGTACACCCGGCAAGTTGAAAACCCAAAAGGGCGACTGGGGTAAAAAGGGTTTCCCGGTGGACTGAAAACCCGAAAGGGCGGTCCAGGCAAAAGTTAGGGAATTAAAGCGTATGACTATGTCTCGTCGGATCACTTTAAGGACAATCTTTTCACCAACAAGCTCCAAGCTTCATGATCAATCCAATCACCTTCGGACGAAGCAACAAATGGACAAGATACTCAAAGTTGTGAAGGCTATGGCAGAATGGAAACCCCATGGAATTGTTACACATGTCCATCTTTCTTTTGTATAAATTTTTTTTTCAATTTTACGACAACATTCTCTTACTAGGATGTCTGTCTCCTCTGTACAAAAATACTTACAAAAGTTAATACAAAGATACTTCAAAGTGCAGAAATTTGCTTGCCTTTCTTTTCTTTTTTACACTTATGTTTTATTTGAAAGCGTCCAATGGTTTGTTAAATAGGCATATGCATTTGAATATAATCACTGCTTACAAATAAAATGAAATGAGAAAGGATAATTACTGGTAGGTCGAAAGGGTAGGAAAACGTCTTTAGGCTATTCCAGAAGAAATCCCCTACAGTATGTCATTCAGATCCTCAACAAAGCTAAAACCTTGAGGTGCATATCCCCAGCGGAGTTAAGTTTCGAAATTCCCATTAGAGTTAAGTCTCTAAACTCCCGATCCCCAGTGGAGTCCAAAAACTTTGAACTACAGACCCTCAGCAAAGATGAAACCTTCTTCCCCAGCAGATTCAAATTTCCAACTATCAATCCCCAGCGGGAACCATTCAGTGTTCCCCAATTTCCCCAGCAAGTTGTCTTAAAATATGAGAATCAACCAGATGACAGTTAACTTTTTTGTCTTATCCCCAACTAAGACAATTCCCTAGTAGATTGGCATACAACCAAGCTCCTGATTTCCCCGGCAGAATAAACACTCTCCCCACAGAGTTATTTCTCGACAAAATGAAGATTCTAATTCCTATCTTTCCATTTGAAGCCTCCCAGGTTTTAATTCCCCAATAGAGGTCGTCGGATTTCTCCTTACTTCCCCAGGAAAGTCATGAAGGATTATCGTTCCCCGCAGAAGGTGTCAAAGCTCTTGTTAATCCCCACAGGTCACCAAGGATTTTCAGTCCCCAGCAGTGGTCCCAGGATTTCTCATCTTCAACAATCAAATATTTTTGGAATCCCCAACATCGGCCAAGGATTTACTTCCCCCGGCCGCAGTCAAAAATTTCATTATCTCTAACTATCAAGGATTTATTTTCCTCAGCAAGACAACTAATCAACTTACATGCACATACATTACATCCCTTACATTCATTAATGGAACACATTTTATTGCATCATACATATCATGCAACATAACTTTGTGTTTTAAGTTAACATTCTACCCTTTTCAGGATAAGATTAAAAAGCTACCTTTGACAAATATTCAAAGATTTCAGATACAGTGCGGATACACTCTAAGACATGTAAGTCATTCTGCTACTCATTCAGGTCTCTTATTCAGATACAATATGGATACACCCCCAAACACGGCGGTCATTCTATTACTCATTTAGAATTTCAAGTCAAGATACAGTATGGATACACCCCACACACGGCGATCGTTCTACTACTCATTCAGACTTCAGCAATCCGATATAGACTAGATACGCTCCAGACACGAAAGCCATTCTATTTCCCATTCAGATTCAACTATCAACTTCAAGTTCAGATACACTCCAAACATGGAAGTCATTCTGCTACTTGTCCGGATCCCAGTTACAGAACGGATACACTCCAAACACGGAAATCATTCTGCTACTCATACAAATATCAACTTCAGATACAGTCCAGATACGCTCCAGACACGGTTTCCATTTTGTCACTCATTCAGAATTTATCTACAGCACATGGATGCTCCATACACAAATGTTTCTTTGTCACCCATTCAGAATAAAGATACAATCCAGACACGGCAATCATTCTGATATTCATTCAAGAATCAAATACAGTTACAGCTCGGATATGCTCTAAGACACATACGCCATTCGTTTGCTCATACAAACCCAGTCTCTAGATACAACTCAGATACGTTCCAAATACAGATACCATTCTGACGTTCATTCTCCTGATTTCCAACAAACAGTCTTGGATGGCATCTTTAATCCCATCTCCAGCAAGATTCTACCATCTCCAAATGGAATTTTTAAGCCCATTCCCTCATTTACATTTTGACGAGTGCAAATTTACGGGCACTCTAGTGTCCAATCCTCTTTTACCTTCGAGTCACGAAAGGCAAACTTGCCAATCTAACTCTTCAGGTTCAAGAAGATTGAACAAGGGCAACTGTTGTACCCCAAAATTTTCCCTCTCATTTTATCAACATTTCTCATCACAAGTGTTGTACCCCAAAATTTTCCCTCCCATTTTTCAACATTTTCTCATCACAAATCCCTTGGAGCTCAAGATCCAGTTAGGGTTTCATCTGCTCAAGGCTCCTCCTTGCACTGTTGACCCAGATTAGGGTTTGTGTTTGCACAAGGATGTTTTGACCTAAAATGCCTAAGATGACTTTCATGCTTCATATTGGACTCCCAAGTTTATCCACATCAAGTTTCAAGCCTTGATTCCAAGTTTTGCCCAGTCAATTGGACAGTTGACCTAAAAATCAGCTGTATTGGGGAAAAAGTCAACTGTGGCCAATTGACAGTCAAATCTCGTGAAAATTGAGCAACATCAACATTATGAACTCACATGGATCATTTGATCAAGTTTGGATCACAATTCCACAAGAAATTTGATCAGATCACCAAAAGGGCAAAATGGTCATTTTTAGGGTTTTGACTGCACAAAGGCAATTTTTGACTGTTTGACCTAGCCAATGGCAAACCAAGCTCACATATGGACTCAAGGACCCCATGGAATTGTCTTGACATGCTCAACAAGTTCAAAAGATCCCAAGTACACAAGATTGACAGTTGAATTTCCCAGTCAATTGATCAATTTTGATTGTATACTGAAAAGTCAAACTTGGACTTTTTGGTCAAAATCAAGTGTCAAGATTCATTTTTCATCAAAACATGCCAAATCATGAAACTTTTTCATCAAGAAATCAAGAATTGCAAATTAGGGTTTGAAATGAAGATTTTTCATAACTTAGAATTTTTCTAAGTTATGAAAAACCCTAATTTTTTCCTAACTTTGCCCCACTTTCTCACCAAGATTCATTCGGATTCAAGCAAAAGTCAAAACATGAAAGTTGTAGCCTATTGCAAAATCTACAACTTTGATTCACAAAGTTTTCCCAAAAGAAGCTTGTATCTCAAGTTACAATTTTTGAAACAAGGGTACCAAACCATTCTTAACTTAGAGAAAATTTGACCTATTTTAGGAAGGATTTTTGCCTAACTTCAAGACCATTTTTCACATGCTTCCACTTGGAATTTCAATTTGCATTTCAAAGATGGATTGTAGTACACATTCCAATCTTTCCAAAATGTCCAAGAACTCATCAAACAACCTGATGGTTAGAGAGAATCGAATTTTGCAATATGGGAAAAACTCACTTTTGATTTGGTCAATTTACATGTTCATACATTTGTGCCATTTTGAATTCAGCATGCTTTCCTTGATTACAGGCCTCTAAACCATCCAAAACTCAATAATTTAATTCTAACTCATTGTGCCAAGGCCTTGTTTTATGAGTTTAAGCATTACATGTTGAACTAAGCCATTTATAGAAAAAGCAAAATAGCCATTCTTGAAAAGTTGCACTTTATGTCTAAAGCAAATCCAAGCAAGTACAGTTAAGATCTCTTGGGCACAAGTTTATGAGTTAATTACACTGATCAAGACTAAGTGGTGCAGCATAGATTGGGGGCCTCTACCTGTCTAGAACACCAACTTGCCATCTCTTGCTTAAAGTGTAAGAAACATAGCATAACACACAACAACTTTCATCTCAGCTAACCAAGCCTTAAGTAAACTTGTCAAACACTTTCTAAAGATCCATTCTGAGCTAGAACACGACCCTAACATCTCCATTGCCTTCTCATTCACAGAATCACCATTGAACTGCCCAAAACAGGGCATCCCTGCAGTTTGAGTTCCATAGCTCAAACCTTCCATGCATTCTTGCTAAAAACACTTCAAACACATTCCATAACATCCATATAAACTATTCCAAGCCTTGAACTGAGACTGTAACAGCCATAGCACCATTTTCCATTTCCATTTTTCTCTCTTGCAGGTGGACTTCTGCAGCTTGATTTGGCACGATTCAAAACACACCAAGCATTGGAATAACATCACTACACTTTAGGCAAGCTGTACAAATCATCATCTTGCCCTGAAAGCTCCTCCATTGCCAGATACAACTTCAACTGAACAGGTAAGTTCATGAACTCGAATCTCTCTATCCAGGCATTGTTAGCTTTAGGTTTATGAAGAAAACATGTCACACTCATAGCCCTGAACATGCCCATGTAATTAGATTTCATTTATATTATGTATGCTTAGAGAATTTTAAGTCTGAACATTGAACAAAAATTAGGTTAAGAATTGGGGGAGAAGAAATTCTCTCTCATTTCTGAGAGTTAAATCATGTTCTTTATATGTATGAACTCGTGAGAGGATGCTTAACATTTTTGGTGTTGTAAGTTTTTGCTAAAACTCAAGGAATCAGGATGTTTGAACAAGCCTGAGAAGCGCGCGTTTTTGAACAAGAATGGCTGGAGGTTGAAGAAGCTCCACGTGGGCTGGGCCTGATTTGTTATTTCTTTTCACACCATGCTTTTACTTCTACACCCCCTGAGCCCATTTTGCTTATTTTAATGATTTTTTGACTTTTTCTTTTTTGTTCTGACTTATTTATTTTTTCTTATAATATTAAAAATATAAAAAATATTTTTTACACCATTTTCATATTTATTAGGTATTTATTTGTTTAGATTAGTTTTTGTACATAAATAAATAAATAGATATACTTTTATTCAAAAATGCTAAAAATAATGCAAACACATTTATTTTCTAATTTTTATTTTATTTTATCTTCTGAAAATATTTTACATAAAACATACTTTTTTTTGTAAATATTAAATATTATTATTTTTGCACATATTTAATATATATTTGATAAATTATATAAATACATACAAATACATACATATATTTAGTAAATAATACAAAATATATACATTTTTTTATTTTATTAATATTTGACATTAAAAATACCTTTTTTATAAATATACTTCATTTTTATTTTATTTTTGTATGTAATAAATAAACATTATACATATTAAATAAATAATACCTTTTACCTAATAAAATTAGGGTTTTATCCTAAGCATAAAAATACCCAAAAATTAATACTTTTTATTTTATTTACTTGACATATAAAAATACTCTTTTTCATACACATAAAAACATTTTTTTTTGCATCTTGCATATTTATGTTATTTCCATTTAATTTGTGCAATTAATTACTTTGTATAATTCCAAATTGATGTAATAGTTAGATTTAAATTTCTTGTCAAAATACCCCCCATTTGAACATTTGTACCCCCCTTCCCATATATTGTGTTGTAATAGTTTAGGACTTTAAATTTCGCACTTTATTACTTTCTAAATATACCATGTTAGAATTAGGGTTTGTATGCGAATTAAAAACAACAAAGTAGTTTGACCTAATTTCAAGATAATCAAGCATGAAAATGGACAACACTAATCACACTTGCACCCCTAGGGTATTCCACTTGTTGCCTTCAATAAATGGGCCATATTGCATGTTAGGCCTCTTTGGGTAAAACAAACACAATTCAAATGATCATAGTCCCTCGATGACGCTTTCGAAAAGTTGCCTAAAAATGATCAAGTCCCTTAAAGGAAAATTGCCCAAAGATACTTGGCACCATTGCAATTATGGTCTAAACGATGACCCGCGCCCGTCCCTTTCACATCCTAACACAAGATTGTCCACCAAATGCAATGGTGGAACAAAATTGTTAAAAGGGTTAAAACATAGCAAAAAATCTTTGAGAACTTTAGGGTAGATAGCTCTTAAGTACTTGTCAACTTGCAAAACAAAAACACTTGCCTATTTTTCAAACCACACTTTCAAAACAAACTTTCAAAAACCTTGAAACATCTTTTCAAAATGACAAACACCTTTTGTAAAACATTCGAGTAAAGAATTGTTACAAGGGTAGCCTAGACAAAGCATCTTTTTCAAAACATTTTCAAAACACACACAAAGCACCATTTCAAACAATTGAAAAACCAAGGCAAGTTGATCTAAGCAAGTACCTAAGAGCCCATGGATAACCATGGATAGAAAGGGTGCTAATACCTTCCCTTTCTATAATCTACTCCCCGAACCCAAGAAAATATCTCAAAGGTTTTTGCTGTGCTTTTTAAACCTTTCCTTAGGATAAAATAAAAAGTCGATGGCGACTCTTGCTCAACCGAAACATTTGCGAAAACAAACGCAAAACCACAGTCAGTTCTCCCACCGTATCACAGAATTGGCGACTCTGCTGGGGATTTAACTTAAAAGTGGAGTAACCTTAGGGCTTAGATCACCCTCTTGCATGACTAATTGTTTGATTTGATTGCTTTATATCTTGGCTCTCTTGTTTGGGTTTGCAATCTTACACCCGGATTTGGGGAAACATTCATAGATAGCAATACGTTGTGGAAACTGTGCGGGGTATACCGACACGGTCGAAGCAATAGCTATATTAGTGCGACATATTTGTGAGTACCGGTAACCCTTGAGTTCAATCAAGGAGAGTACGGGGCCGCTGAGTGATGTCACTAAGCACTAACGACCTAGAACCTTACTTGACCATCTTGGCCTTTTATTAGGGGTAGTGAGATGACCGGCTTTGGTGCAGTCCGAAGTTTGTAGATACTCGATACTACACTCATTGAGGGTTGTTTTCTTGGAATATTTTGGTCGCTAGTTAAGTGGCTAAACCAAAACAATGAACGATGAAAACAATCCAATGATATTGAGCTCCCTAGAACCCGATTACTATTTATAGGACAGGTTTTTAAGCCAACTACACTCAAGAGGGTACTTACCTATGAAACCTCATGCAAGCCTGAAACTAGGGTTTGGTGTGAATTGCTTGTACATATGTTTTGTGCATACATCATAAACATCATAAAGCATCATATGCACTCACTAACCATTTCAAGGGTTTGGATCTTCATCTTTGTTCTTGTTTTGTAGGTCATGGAAATTCCTCGCAGAAAATCCATCCAAGTCAACCTTGTGAGAATCACTCCTCAACTCAAGGAGCTCACCTCAAGAATTCCGGAAAGCTCATCCTTCAGTGAAAGACATGGTAGACTGCTCAGCTTAGTCAGCACCAACATTGAAGAAGACATGATGAAAGTGCTATTCCAGTTCTTTGACCCTCTTCACCACTGTTTCACTTTCCCTGACTATCAGTTGGTGCCCACTTTGGAGGAGTTTTCTCAACTCCTAAGAAATCCTATCCTTAATCAAATACCTTTCAACGGTACGGAAAAGGAACCAAAGCCGGAAGATGTTGCTCGAGCATTACATCTACAACCATCCGACATCAAGGGGCATTGGGAAACTAGAAGCGGTGTCAAAGGCATCTTAGCAAAATTCTTGTTTGAGAAGGCACAAGAGTGTTGGAATTCATTGGACCTACAAGCCTTTGAAGAGATTGTGGCACTCCTTATCTATGGGTTGGTCTTGTTCCCAAATTCTGACCAATTGGTGGATGTCAACGCCGTCAAAATTTTCTTGTCCAGAAATCCAATACCAACATTGCTTGGGGACATCCTTCACTCATTTTACACATGAACAATGAGAAAGAGGGGTGTTCTCATGTGCTGTACTCCTCTCCTTGCAAGGTGGTTTATTTCGCACCTTCCACAATCTGTCTTGAAGAATGACCAAGGCTCAAGGTGGTCCCAACGGTTGATGACTCTTACTCACTCTGATGTACATTGGTGTTCTTGGTCCAGAGAAAATGTCATCATCGTCGATCGTTGCGGAGAGTTTCCTAATGTTCCTTTACTTGGAATCAGAGGAGGTATCACCTACAACCCTTGCCTAGCTTTGAGGCAATTTGGATATGCACGGAGGGATGGCCCTCACAACATGTTGATTCCTGACCTAGTTTTTGACTTCGACAACGATGCGCAAGGACTTCGCCAAAGATTCATCAGAGCTTGGGGAAGGCCCAACAAGGTTGATAGCAAGACACTGGGACACAAGAACTCCATCCCTCTTGAGCCTTATCTCAAGTGGGTACGAGCCCGAGCCCAGAGTCTAATGATGCCTTATCCTCATGTTCTCCCTGTAATTAAAGAGCCCGTCAAGGAAGGAGAGGTTCCCTACACCATCCTATATCCTGACATGCCTACATCGTGGGAGGAAATGCAGAAGAGTTGGATTCAGCTCAAGGAGGAACATAACACTTTTGAAGCCAGCTTCTACGCCAGTGAGAAGAAGGTTTTAGAGCTCACCCTCCGACTCTATGAGCAAGAGGCCCTCAACACCTACATCGCACCAAAGAGGATGCGCAACGTCTTTTTACCTTGAGAAGTTGTTTTTGTAATATTTGGCCCATGGGGCATTTATGTACTAACAAATTTCTTCTTATTAATATGACGTGCGTTCTTTTTGTCTGCAACAATTTTGAATATTCTAAATCCTTGAATGCATTGCATACATAACATACCATTCATCATGTGCATAAGCAGGTCTTACGCCAGGTTTCCTTATCTGTCTGCTGTTTATTTCAGTAGGATGGATCTCGAGCAAACAATCAAAGACCTACAGGCTCAAAATGCACAGTTTCAGCAACTCCTGACGACCTTGGCTAAGGGTCAGGAGGATCTAAAGACCTTGCTGGGGAATAAAGACCCAGTGAAAAAGAAGAAAAAAAGACTCGGGGTGGCTACTTTAGGGAGAAGATTTGAAGGAGAGGCCAGGAGAGTGCTTGAATTTCCTCCTACTTCTGATGAAGGAACCAGTAAAGGAGGTGGGGCTGCGGTACCTTCCGAGTCCGATGTGGAAGAAGAGGAGGTTGAAGAGGATGAAGACTACTCTGATCAACAATACCCTCCGGCTGATGATAAGTACAAAGGTTTAGAAGACAGGTTGGCCGCCATGGAGCTACAGAGAGTACGGGCTTGGATTTTGAAGACTTGGGTTTAGTTGCCGGGATTGTGATTCCCCCAAAGTTCAAAGTGCCAGTTTTTGTGAGGTATGACGGGCTGTCCTGTCCAAAAATGCATCTCAGGTCCTACGTAAGGAAGATTCAACCTTATACGGAAGATAAGAACCTTTGGATCCATTTCTTTCAAGACAACCTTTCTGGGGCTCAACTGGAGTGGTTTTATCAGCTAGAGGGAACCAGCGTCCGAAATTGGGAAGACTTGGCCACCGCCTTCTACAAACAATATCAGTACAATTCTGACCTTGCTCCTACTCGTACCCAACTTCAGGGTATGTCACTGGGAACAGGCGAAGGATTCAAAGAATATGCACAAAAATGGAGGGATTTGGCTGGCAGGGTGCAGCCTCCTTTAACCGACCGTGAACTTGTTGATATGTTTCTAGGGACCCTATCTGGGCCATTTTTCAATCATCTGATTGGTAACTCTTCCGCGGGGTTTACCGATTTGATCCTAACGGGCGAAAGAATAGAAGCTGGCATCAAGTCAGGAAAGATTCAGAAGGGTGTTGCTGCAAGTGTTGAGAAGAAGCCTTTTAAGAAGGAAACAACTGTGGTATATTCTCAGAGAAGGGCAGGGAAGACTGAACGTCGGCCAACTGTGGGGGCCGTAATGATCCAAAACCCTTCAAGTGAGCAGCCTCGCTATAACCAGTCCAGACCAAATCAAAAACGGGTGGAACGGCCACAACGGCAGTTCACCCGCATTAATATGACGCCAGCGCAAGTGCTTCCCCATCTGTTGAAATTGAATCTCGCCACTATCAAAGAGGCACCAAAAAATGTGAATACGTCCTCTCCGTATTACCATCCTAATGCTAAATGCGCCTTCCATTCTGACAGTGTCGGGCACGACACCAACGATTGTTGGGCACTCAAGCATAAAATCCAAGACCTGATAGAGGCGAAGGAGGTGGAGTTCGACGCTCCGGAGAAGCCTAATGTGATATCTGCTCCAATGTCGAAGCACGGCCGAAATGTCAATGCCATTGAAGAAGATTTGTATGTTGCTGATGTCAATGATCTGATAACTCCGTTGCTAACCATCAAGTTGAATCTGTTAAGGGCCGGGATCTTCCCGGGATGTAAAGAAGACTGCTATTGTTGTTACTCTCTGCCGTTTGATTGTCCGTTACTGAAGAAAGGCATCCAAGGCCTAATGGACAGTCGACAAATTTTGTTTGAAAAATTTTCTGCTATTCCAACCCATACTGAAGATGTCTCAATTATAACCATTCACGCCAATCTTTCCAAGGCCGTCAGAAAGCCTGTTAAGATTACACCAGCTACGAAATCTGTTCCTTTGAAGATAACAATGCCAGGGCCTGTCCCCTATGTTTCGGAGAGGTCAATACCATGGAACTATGGCGGTGACGTCTACTACCATGGTATTAAACAAATCGAAATAACTGAAGATGGTTCAGATGATGAAGAAGCCAACATTGGAAACATTGCAGGCACGAGCAAAATCACCCAGAGCGGGAGAATTTTTTCTCCAGAGATTGCCCCTCCAAGAGCAATCTTTGGACCCTCATCTACTGACAAGGTCATCCCTGCACCAATAAAACTCTCCGCTAGAACCCCATTGATTGAAGATGTTGTTGTTCCTAGTATTGTCCCTCCTACCGCTGTTGATAAAGGTAAGGGAATCCAAGATGAGCTCGTCAGGACGAGGGCTCAACCCTTGGTCATCCCGGAGACCTCCAAGAAAGAAATGGATGAGATCTTGAAGATAATCAAAAGGAGTGATTACGATGTGGTAGAACAGCTGGGGAAAACCCCCTCAAAGATCTCCATGCTGGCACTACTACTTTGCTCGGAAGCGCACGCTAAAGCTCTGATAAAATTCCTAAAGGCAGCCCATGTGCCCCAGGAAACCTCTACAGATTAATTTCAAAATTGTGTGGCTAGCCTTACTGCGGACAATGGATTAGGTTTCTCTGATGCCGACCTAACTCCTAAAGGTAGAAACCACAATGATGCTTTGCACATTTCAGTCGAGTGCCGAGGAACTACTCTCGCACATGTCTTGGTCGACACTGGTTCGTCGCTGAATGTACTGCCTAAGAAGGCCTTGGACCGACTAGATTGTGAAGGGTTGGAGTTGAAACCGAGTGATATTGTTGTCAGAGCTTTCGATGGGTCGAAGAGAATGGTCCATGGGGAGGTTGATATTCCCATCAAGGTGGGCACCGAGGTGTTTAAATCTACTTTCTATGTGATGGACATCCGTCCGTCATACTCTTGCTTGTTGGGTAGGCCTTGGATACACCATACCGGGGCAGTCACCTCCTCCTTACATCAGATGTTGAAGTATCCTGTCAAGGGAAAGATTATAACCGTCCATGGCGAAGAGGAGTACATGATCAACCACTTAAACTCCTTCCGGTATGTGGAGGTAGATGGGGAGTTCATTGAGACGCCTTTCCAACATTTCGAAGAAGTCCTTCCTGAAATAACAGTAGCAAAGTTGGCATCTGAGACACCGAGGCAGATGGCCAGGATGGCATCTCTGGAGGACGCAAGGGCCGCAATAAAAGAGGGGAAGAATTCAGCATGAGGGCAGTTGCTTGATATTCCGCATAAAACAGACAAATTTGGATTAGGGTTCACAGCCGCGGGCCAGAAAGCTATGCGCCGTTCGAAGATTGAAAGAGCGCCAATCAAAATTTCTCCCTACGGAATCAACGCTTTGGAGGATGAAGACAAAGAGAGCAACATCGAAGAGTGGATTTACCCAACTGTCAAAGGAGGATTGTGCAACTGGGAGGCAAAAGACTTTGTCCCCGTCACTTTTATTCATCAGTAATTTATCGGTCAAACATTTCCTATTTGGTCTGTAATATTTATTTTCGAACAATCCGTACACTATCTTTTTACCTCATGCCTTACCCGGGGCATGTAAGTCCATTTGTAAGGGTTTTGATTACTTTAATATCCATATGCCATGTTTAATGATTCATTGGACCTCTTTCATTTGATAAACTGCTTGTGTTCATTTTCTTTCCTTTTGCATTTTTTGTTTAAGGATGGCTATCCCTTACACACACCCACACTCACAAATGCAGGTACCCATCCACTCCGGATTCCATGGGTGACGATTCTGCTATATCCTTCAATAACTCTGAAGATCTTGTCAATCAAGCCGAGTATGAAGATGACGAAGGTTGTGAAGTACCAGGGGAACTAGCCAGACTCCTACAGCAAGAGGAAAGGGCCATCTTACCTCACGAAGAGTCATTGGAAACTATCAACTTAGGGACCGAGGAAGACCGAAAAGAGGTGCAAGTGGGTGCCAATCTGGAACCAAATGTCAAGGAACGCCTGATACAGTTGTTGAATGAGTATGTTGAAATCTTCGCTTGGTCTTATGAAGACATGCCGGGTTTAGACACAGACATCGTGGTTCACCGTCTCCCCACAAGAGAGGATTGTCCATCGATCAAGCAAAGAGTCCGCCGAATGAGGCCTGACATGTCTGAAAAGATCAAAGCAGAAGTGATGAAGCAATTCGACGCTAGCTTTCTGGCTGTTACGTCCTATCCTCAATGGGTCGCTAACATTGTGCCAGTACCCAAGAAAGATGGAAAAGTCAGGATGTGTGTGGACTACCGGGATTTGAATAGGGCCAGCCCCAAAGATGATTTTCCACTTCCACACATTGACATTTTTATCGACAACACAGCTCAGCACAAAGTGTTTTCCTTCATGGATGGAATCTCGGGCTACAATCAAATCAAAATGGCCCCCGAGGATATGTAGAAAACAACTTTTGTCACACAATGGGGCACTTTCTGTTACAAGGTGATGTCGTTCGGGCTGAAGAACGCAGGGGCAACTTATCAACGCGCCATGGTAGCTTTGTTTCATGATATGATACATCATGAGATTGAAGTTTACATAGACGATATGATAGCTCGGTCACAAACAGAGAAGGAGCACCTTGAACATCTAGAAAAGCTGTTTGCCAGATTGAAAGAATACAAACTCAGGCTGAATCCAAGTAAGTGCACTTTTGGAGTAAGGTCTGGTAAACTTCTAGGATTCATTGTAAGCAACAAAGGCATTGAAGTCGATCCAGCAAAAGTGAAAGCAATACAAGAGATGCCTGCTCCCCGTACTGAAAAGGAGGTTAGAGGGTTCTTGGGGCGCTTGAACTATATTGCCAGATTCATCTCTCATCTGACTTCTACCTGTGAGCCAATTTTCAAACTCTTAAAGAAAGATCAGGTAGTCGAATGGAACGACGATTGCCAAGCTGCTTTTGATAAGATCAAGGAGTATTTGCTAGAACCTCCTATTCTGATGCCACCCGTCGAAGGAAGACCATTGATCATGTATCTAACCGTCTTGGATAACTCAATGGGGTGTGTTTTGGGCCAGCATGACGAGTCTGGTCGAAAAGAGCATGCTATTTATTACCTTAGCAAAAAGTTTACCGACTGTGAGACTCGCTACTCACTGCTCGAGAAAACTTGCTGCGCTTTGGTATGGGCTGCTCACCGACTAAGGCAGTATATGTTGACTCATACTACCTTGTTGATTTCCAAAATGGATCCTATCAAGTATATCTTCGAAAAGCCTGCTTTATCTGGAAGGATAGCTAGATGGAAAATGATCCTAACTGAGTATGACATCCAGTACACCACCCAAAAAGCTATAAAAGGGAGTGTACTAGCTGACCATCTGGCTCATCAAGCTATCGAAGATTACCAACCCATGAGATTTGACTTCCCAGACGAGGACATCATGAATTTGGACAACATTGAAGGTAACAGATCGTATGACGGACCCGAAAAGGGATCCCGATGGACCCTGTACTTTGATGGTGCTTCAAATGCACTTGGAAACGGTATCGGCGCAGTACTCATTTCTCTGGAAGGTTGTCACACACCTTTCACGGCTCGACTTTGCTTCAGCTGCACAAACAACATGGCTGAGTATGAAGCTTGCATCTTTGGTCTCAAGGCTGCTATAGACTTGGGGATCAAATCTTTGATCGTATTTGGGGATTCGGCTTTGGTTATCAGTCAAATCAAAGGAGAGTGGGATACCAAGCATCCCAACCTTATCCCATACAAAGAACATGTCTTGACATTGTTGCCTCATTTCGAGCAAATTACCTTCGAGCATTTCCCGCGAGAAGAGAATCAGCTAGCAGATGCTCTAGCTACAATGTCCTCCATGTTTAAACTCAACTGGGATAACGAAGCTCCCCAAATCACCATCGAGCGAATGGATGAACCTGCACATTGTCACGAGATTAATACCAAAGAAGTAGTGGAACAACCCTGGTTCCATGAAATCAAAAGGTATCTCCAGACTAGAGATTATCCCGAAGGAGCTTCCGTAAATGACAAGAAGTTCTTAAGGAAATTTGCTGCCAAATTCTTCCTGAGCAACGACATCCTTTACAAACGAAGCCATGATTGTGTATTACTCCGATGCGTAGACAAAGCTGAAGCAGAGTTGATCATGACTGAGATACACAGCGGCACATTTGGCACTCACTTGAGCGGGCATACAATGGCTAAGAAGATCCTAAGGGCAGGCTATTACTGGTCTACCATGGAAGCTGACTGCCATCAACATTCCCGTACTTGCCATAAATGTCAAGTCTATGCTGACAAGGTTCACATCCCTCCGGTTCCTCTCAATGTTCTGACTGCTCCTTGGCCATTTGCAATGTGGGGCATTGACATGATTGGAGAGATCAAGCCCACGGCTTCCAACGGACATCGCTTCATCCTAGTTGCCATTGACTATTTCACCAAGTGGGTCGAAGCAGCTTCCTTCGCCTCTGTTACTAAAAATGTGGTTGCCCAATTCATCAAGCAAAATCTCATATGCCGGTATGGTGTTCCAGACAGGATCATCACAGACAACGGTACGAATCTGAATAACACGATGATCACCGCATTGTGCGAACAGTTCAAGATTTATCATCACAATTCATCTCCCTATCGGCCGAAGATGAACGGTGCTGTTGAAGCTGCGAACAAAAACATTAAGAAGATCATTCCGAAAATGACAGTCACTTACAAAGACTGGCATGAGATGTTACCGTTTGCTCTACATGGATACCGTACGATGACACGTACTTCAACCGGGGCAACCCCATTTTCTTTGGTATATGGCATGGAAGCTGTCCTGCCTATGGAGGTTCAGATTCCTTCTCTAAGGATTATGAAGGACACAGGTTTGAATGAAGATGATTGGATGCAGACCTGACTTGATCAACTCAATTTGATCGACGAGAAGCGACTCGCTGCTATATGCCATGGTCAGATGTATCAAAAACGGATGATCAAGGCCTTCAATAAAAAGTCAGACGTCAAGTGTATCAAGTCGGAGATCTCGTAATCAAGCGGATTATCTTACCGCAAAGTGATCCCAGGGGCAAATGGACTCCTACATATGAAGGACCATTTGTGATCAAGAGCATATTTTCTAGTGGTGCAATGATTCTGACCACCATGGACGGTGACGATTTGCCGCACCCCGCGAACGCAGACATAGTCAAAAGATACTACGCATAAAATAACTCGACAAGTCGAAAATCCGAAAGGGCGGCTTGGGCAAAAATGGGCATCCCGGTGAACCGAAAACCCGAAAGGGCGGTTCAGGCAAAAATTAGGGATAAAAACAAAAAAAAAGTTGTACACCCGGCAAGTCGAAAACCCGAAAGGGCGGCTTGGGCAAAAAGGGGTTTCCCGGTGGATCGAAAACCCGAAAGGGCGATTCAGGCAAAAGTTAGGGAATTGAAGCGTATGACTATGTCTCGTCGGATCACTTCAAAGACAATCTCTTCATCAACCAGTTCCAGGCTTCTGATCAATCCAGTCATCGGCAGACGAAGCATTGAATGGACAGATATTCAGAGTGGTGAAGGCTATAGCGGAATGGAATCCCATGGAATTATTTCACATAGCCATCTTTATTTTGTATAAATATTTCAATATTTACGACAAAATCCTCTTACTAGGATGATTGTCTCCCTTGTACAAATATACTCAGAGAAAGTTAATACAAATACTCTTCCCAGAAATCTGTGTCATTTCCTTTTTCTTTTTCTCTTGCACTAATTGTTTTATTTTGAGAAACGTCCAATGTTTTGTTAAATAGGCATATGCATTTGAACATAATCATTTCCTTATGAATCAAGAAAAAGGATTACTGATAGGTTGAAGGTGCAGTTGGATATCTTGATACCCTTTCAAAGGAAACCCCCAGGAGATTTGGAATCCATATCCCCAGCAGGTCTTGTAGCTTATCCCCAGTAGATTTTGGAAGCTTATCCCCTGCAGAGTACGGACGTCTCTCCCGAGCTTTATTCAAAGTTATTCCTCACAAGGGCTTATAACTGGGTTATCCTCAGCTAATTGCCACGGAAGATCGCACTCGGCAAAATTCTTCCTATCCCCAGCGGAGTTCATCAAAGTTCCCCAGCTTAACTTATCAATACGATCCCCAGAGGAGTTTATCTTTGTTATCCCCAGCCAGAGAATCCTCCAGAACTCAATTCCCCTCAGAGTTTAAGTTTCATTATCCCCAGCAGAGCTAAAACTTCAAACTATCAATCCCCAGCAGAGCCAGACTAGTGAACCTTTTCCCCACAGAAATGCTTCTCACTAGACTAGAGATTCTCAGTCTTATCTCCCCAGCTTAAGTCTGCCAGGTTCTAAAATCCCCAGTAGACATCATCAGAAATTCTCTTACCCTGCAAGTCACCAAGGAAATTCCAAGTCCCCGCAAGTGGTTCTAAGGCCCCTCGACGATTGAAGGTCTGGTACTCCCCAAGCAAATTTGAAGACTTTCCGTTTTCAGTTCCTCATTGTATATTTGAAAATTCTCCAGTGAAGATCTCCTTAAGACAGGGATTCCCCAGAAGATTGGTATACAACCCAAGCTCCTTATTCCCCAACAACAGCCAAGGAATTATTCTTCCCGGCAGCAGTCAAGATACTTTTATCTTCAGCCATCTCGGATTCATCTATCCTTTGCAAGACAGCTCTCCAGCTTACATGCGCATCCATTCACATTCATATCATATAACATACATTGTATCATGCATCATGACATTGCATATAACTAACTCTTTGCCTTTGCAGGTAAGATCAGTCGACAGACAAAAATCACTATCTTCCGAGATTCTTTCCAGGAATAGTTCAGATGTGACCCAGACATGGCAACATTCTGATGCTTATTCCAGATTCATCCAGATGCAGTTTTACACGAGCTCATCATCAGGAAACCCTACACCGGTTCCTCCTCAAACTTCAAGATTTCTGAAAACAGTTCACGGGTTCTCCAAGTAACGGATGTTGACCTATCACTTGTTCAGATTCTTCTCAAGACTTCTGAAAACAGTTTACGGATTCTTCCCAACAACGGATGTTAATCTATCGCTTGTTCAGATGCAACTTCTGAAAACAGTTTACAGACGCTTCCCAACAACGGATGCTGCTCTATTGCTTATTCAACTTCAAGATTTCTGAAAACAGTTCACGGGTTCTCCAAGTAACGGATGTTAACCTATCGCTTGTTCAGATTCTTCTCAAGACTTCTGAAAATAGTTTATGGATTCTTCCCAACAACGGATGTTAATCTATCGCTTGTTCAGATGCAACTTCTGAAAACAGTTTACGGACGCTTCCCAACAACGGATGCTGCTCTATTGCTTATTCAACTCCAAGATTTCTGAAAACAGTTCACGGGTTCTCCAAGTAACGGATGTTGACCTATCGCTTGTTCAGACTCTTCTCAAACTTCTAAAAACAGTTTACGGATGCCTCCAGATACGGATATCAATCTATTGCTTGTTCAGACCCCCAGTTCAAAGATGGTCCTAAACATGGACACCTTTCTGATACTCATTCCAGATGGAATCTTTAAGCCCATCCCCGACAAGTTTCTGTCACTCTTCCAGATGGCATCGTTAAGCCCATCTCCAAATGGCATCTCTAAGCCCATTCCCGCGTCCATTGCTTTGACGAGTGCAAATTTCCGGGCACTCTAGTGTCCAATCTCCTTTTACCCTCGAGTCACGAAAGGCAAACTTGCCAATCTAACTCTTCAGGTTCAAGAAGATTGAACAGGGGCAACTGTTGTACCCCAAAATTTTCCCTCCCATTTCTCAACATTTTCTCATCACAAAGCCCTTGGAGCTCAAGATCCAGTTAGGGTTTCATCTGCTCAAGGCTCCTCCTTGCACTGTTGACCCAGATTAGGGTTTGTGTTTGCACAAGGATGTTTTGACCTAAAATGCCTAAGATGACTTTCATGCTTCATATTGGACTCCCAAGTTTATCCACATCAAGTTTCAAGCCTTGATTCCAAGTTTTGCCCAGTCAATTGGACAGTTGACCTAGAAATCAGCTGTATTGGAGAAAAAGTCAACTGTGGCCAATTGACAGTCAAATCTCGTGAAAAATGAGACACATCAACATTATGAACTCACATGGATCATTTGATCAATTTTGGATCACAATTCCACAAGAAATTTGATCAGATCACCAAAAGGGCAAAATGGTCATTTTTAGGGTTTTGACTGCACAAAGGCAATTTTTGACTGTTTGACCTAGCCAATGGCAAACCAAGCTCACATATGGACTCAAGGACCCCATGGAATTGTCTTGACATGCTCAACAAGTTCAAAAGATCCCAAGTACACAAGATTGACAGTTGAATTTCCCAGTCAATTGATCAATTTTGACTGTATACTGAAAAGTCAAACTTGGACTTTTTGGTCAAAATCAAGTGTCAAGATTCATTTTTCATCAAAACATGCCAAATCATGAAACTTGTTCATCAAGAAATCAAGAATTGCAAATTAGGGTTTGAAATGAAGATTTTTCATAACTTAGAATTTTTCTAAGTTATGAAAAACCCTAATTTTTTCCTAACTTTGCCCCACTTTCTCACCAAGATTCATTTGGATTCAAGGAAAAGTCAAAACATGAAAGTTGTAGACTATTGCAAAATCTACAACTTTTATTCACAAAGTTTTCCCAAAAGAAGCTTGTATCTCAAGTTACAATTTTTGAAACAAGGGTACCAAACCATTCTTAACTTAGAGAAAATTTGACCTATTTTAGGCAGGATTTTTGCCTAACTTCAAGACCATTTTTCACATGCTTCCATTTGGAATTTCAATTTTCATTTCAAAGATGGATTGTAGTACACATTCCAAGCTTTCCAAAATGTCCAAGAACTCATCAAACAACCTCATTGTTAGAGAGAATCAAATTTTGCAATATGGGAAAAACTCACTTTTGATTTGGTCAATTTACATGTTCATACATTTGTGCCATTTTGAATTCAGTATGCTTTCCTTCATTACAGGCTTCTAAACCATCCAACACTCAATAATTTAATGCTAACTCATTGTGCCAAGGCCTTGTTTTATGAGTTTAAGCATTACATGTTGAACTAAGCCATTTATAGAAAAAGCAAAATAGCCATTCTTGAAAAGTTGCACTTTATGTCTAAAGAAAATCCAAGCAAGTACAGTTAAGATCTCTTGGGCATAAGTTTATGAGTTAATTACACTGATCAATACTAAGTGGTGCAGCATAGATTGGGGGCCTCTACCTGTCTAGAACACCAACTTGCCATCTCTTGCTTAAAGTGTAAGAAACATAACATAACACACAACAACTTTCATCTCAGCTAACCAAGCCTTAAGTAAACTTGCCAAACACTTTCTAAAGATCAATTATGAGATAGAACACGACCCTAACATCTCCATTGCCTTCTCATTCACAGAATCACCATTGAACTGTCCAAAACAGGGCATCCCTGCAGTTTGAGTTCCATAGCTCAAACCTTCCATGCATTCTTGCTAAAAACACTTCAAACACATTCCATAACATCCATATAAACTATTCCAAACCTTGAAATGAGACTGTAACAGCCATAGCACCATTTTCCATTTCCATTTTTCTCTCTTGCAGGTGGACTTCTGCAGCTTGATTTGGCACGATTCAAAACACACCAAGCATTGGAATAGCATCACTACACTTCAGGCAAGCTGTACAAATCATCATCTTGCCCCGAAAGCTCCTCCATTGCCAGATACAACTTCAACTGAACAGGTAAGTTCATGAACTCGAATCTCTCTATCCAGGCATTGTTAGCTTTAGGTTTGTGAAAAAAACATGTCACACTCATAGCCCTGAACATGCCCATGTAATTAGATTTCATTTATATTATGTATGCTTAGAGAATTTTAAGTCTGAACATTGAACAAAAATTAGGTTAAGAATTGGGGGAGAAGAAATTCTCTCTCATTTCTGAGAGTTAAATCATGTTCTTTATATGTATGAACTCGTGAGAGGATGCTTAACATTTTTGGTGTTGTAAGTTTTTGCTAAAACTCAAGGAATCAGGATGTTTGAACAAGCCTGAGAAGCGCGCATTTTTGAACAAGAATGGCTGGAGGTTGAAGAAGCTCCACGTGGGCTGGGCCTGATTTGTTATTTCTTTTCACACCATGCTTTTACTTCTACACCCCCTGAGCCCATTTTGCTTATTTTAATGATTTTTTGACATTTTCTTTTTTGTTCTGACTTATTTATTTATTAGGTATTTATTTGTTTAGATTAGTTTTTGTACATAAATAAATAAATAGATATACTTTTATTCAAAAATGCTAAAAATAATGCAAACACATTTATTTTCTAATTTTTATTTTATTTTATCTTCTGAAAATATTTTACATAAAACATACTTTTTTTTGTAAATATTAAATATTATTATTTTTGCACATATTTAATATATATTTGATAAATTATATAAATACATACAAATACATACATATATTTAGTAAATAATACAAAATATATACATTTTTTTATTTTATTAATATTTGACATTAAAAATACCTTTTTTATAAATATACTTCATTTTTATTTTATTTTTGTATGTAATAAATAAACATTGTACATATTAAATAAATAATACCTTTTACCTAATAAAATTAGGGTTTTACCCTAAGCATAAAAATACCCAAAAATTAATACTTTTTATTTTGTTTACTTGACATATAAAAATACTCTTTTTCATACACATAAAAACATTTTTTTTGCATCTTGCATATTTATGTTATTTCCATTTAATTTGTGCAATTAATTACTTTGTATAATTCCAAATTGATGTAATAGTTAGATTTAAATTTCTTGTCAAAATACCCCCCATTTGAACATTTGTACCCCCCTTCCCATATATTGTGTTGTAATAGTTTAGGACTTTAAATTTCGCACTTTATTACTTTCTAAATATACCATGTTAGAATTAGGGTTTGTATGCGAATTAAAAACAACAAAATAGTTTGACCTAATTTCAAGATAATCAAGCATGAAAATGGACAACACTAATCACACTTGCACCCCTAGGGTATTCCACTTGTTGCCTTCAATAAATGGGCCATATTGCATGTTAGGCCTCTTTGGGTAAAACAAACACAATTCAAATGATCATAGTCCCTCGATGACGCTTTCAAAAAGTTGCCTAAAAATGATCAAGTCCCTTAAAGGTAAATTGCCCAAAGATACTTGGCACCATTGCAATTATGGTCTAAACGATGACCCGCACCCGTCCCTTTCACATCCTAACACAAGATTGTCCACCAAATGCAATGGTGGAACAAAATTGTTAAAAGGGTTAAAACATAGCAAAAAATCTTTGAGAACTTTAGGGTAGATAGCTCTTAAGTACTTGTCAACTTGCAAAACAAAAACACTTGCCTATTTTTCAAACCACACTTTCAAAACAAACTTTCAAAAACCTTGAAACATCTTTTCAAAAAGACAAACACCTTTTGTAAAACATTCGAGTAAAGAATTGTTACAAGGGTAGCCTAGACAAAGCATCTTTTTCAAAACATTTTCAAAACACACACAAAGCACCATTTCAAACAATTGAAAAACCAAGGCAAGTTGATCTAAGCAAGTACCTAAGAGCCCATGGATAACCATGGATAGAAAGGGTGCTAATACCTTCCCTTTCTATAATCTACTCCCCGAACCCAAGAAAATATCTCAAAGGTTTTTGCTGTGCTTTTTAAACCTTTCCTTAGGATAAAATAAAAAGTCGGTGGCGACTCTTGCTCAAACGAAACATTTGCAAAAACAAACGCAAAACCACAGTCAGTTCTCCCACCATATCACAACAAGGCTCTTGGAACTCAAGATCAAGCTAGGGTTTGCTCTGCTCAAGACATCTCCTTGCACTAATGACCTAAACTAGGGTTTGAGTTTGCACAAGGATTTTTGGATCTTCAATGCTCAAATTGACTTTCATACTTCATATTGGACTCATGAGTTTGTCCATACCAAGTTTCAGGCCTTGAATCAAATTTTTGCCCAGTTAATTGGACAGTTGACCTAGAAATCAACTGTATTGGGGAAAAAGTCAACTGTGGCCAATTTACAGTCAAACCTCATGAATTTTGATCCACATCAACATTATGAACTCATATGAACCATTTGATCAAGTTTGGACCACAACTCCCCAAGAAATTTGATCAGATCACCAAAAGGGCAAAATGGTCATTTTTAGGGTTTTGACTGTATATAGGCAATTTTTGACTGTTTGACCTAGCCAATGGCAAATTAGGTTTAACCATGGACCCAAGGGCTCAATGACAGCGTCTTGACCTATTCAACAAGTTCAAAAGATCTCAAATGCATGGGATTGACAGATAAATTTTTCAGTCAACTGATCAAAATTTGACTGTACACTGAAAAGTCAAACTTTGACTTTTTGGTCAAAATCAAATTCCAAGGGTCATTTTTCATCAAGATATGTCAAATTATGAAACTTGTTCATCAAGAAACCCAAAATTGCAAATTAGGGTTTGAAATTGAAAAATTTCATAACTTAGAAATTTCTAAGTTATGAAATTTTCTTAATTTTTCCTAACTTTGTCCCACATTTTCACCATGATGCAAATGGATTCAAACAAAACTTACAACATGAACGTTGTAGTCCTCCAAAAAGTATACAACTTTGATTCACAAAGTTTTCTCAAAAGAAGCTTGGATCTCAAGTTATGATTTTTGGAACAAGGGTCCCTAAAACTTTTAACTTAGTGAAATTTTGCCCTAGTTTAGGCAGGATTTTAACCCATCTTCTTGGCCATTTTTCACATAGTTACACTTGGAATCTCAAGTTTCATTTCAAAGATGGATTATAGAGAATGTTTCAAGATTTCCAAATTGTCCAATAACTCCTCAAACACATTTGTGGTTAGGGAGAATCAAATGCTTGAAGTTGGCAAAAACTCACTTTGTATCCATGGCAAATTCATGTTCACTCAAGTGGCATTTTCAAACCAGCATGCTTTGTACTAGTTTGCAGGCCTCTAAACCAATTCAAACTCCTCAATTAAATGCAAATCCATCAATCTAAGCATTTGTTTTGGCCATTTGGGCATTGTACACAAAACTAAGCCTTAAGTAGAAAAAGGCAAATTCCCATTTTTGAAAAGGTATGCTTTATGTCAGACCATGATCTTTGAAGCATAGGGCCAAGATCTCAGAAACCAAATCAAATCCATAAATTTCAGGTACCAAGAGGATTGTATGCAACATATTTGAGGGTTGGTACATGCCTGTAATCACAACTTCCCATTCCTTGCTTCACAAAGAAGAAACTTGTCCAAATCCTCACAACTTGAAAACCAGTCCATGCTAGCTTACACAAACATTTCAAACATATTTCACACAACCATTTGAGAAAGAAACACGAGTACTTGAGCCTCAAAACCTCCCATAGCCATAAATCACACTTCTTGGGCAAAACAGGGCAGGTGCTGCAACTTGAGTGCCATAGCTCATTTGGCTCGTGCGTTTTGCCCCATTTCACTTCAAACACCTTCCATTCCACTCACTCAAGCTATCCCAAACCTCCATTGCCAACTGTAACTCCATTTACAGTGTTCACCATTTTCATTTCAAGTTTATGCAGGTTGAGTTCTAGAGGCTGATTCAGGGACTTTCAAGACAAGCTAGCTATTGGAAAAGATCAAGTGAAGTTCAGGCAAGCTACCAGACACCTCAAAACTTATTGAGAAGCACTGCATTGCTCTAAACGATTCCAACTGAAACAGGTTTTTCCTCACTTTCTATCTCTCTATTTAGGAAAATTTAGCCTTAGGTTTGTGAATAAAAAATGTAGTGTTCATTGCTAGGAAGCCATACATATGCTCAACTTTCATTTATATTAAGTGTGCTAGGAGAATTTCATCCATGAACATGCTGAAAAAACTAGGTCAGATTTTAGGGCCCGAGAAATTCTCTCTGGTCTTTGAGAGTTAGGATTAATGCTTTATATGGTTAGAATCGTATTGAAATTCTCTACAAGTTTGATGTTGTGAGTTTTGGCAAAAGATCACGTATACAGGATCTAGCATTTGAACCAAGGCACATGCGCGTTTCAGTCTGGAGGAAGAAGATGAAGTTGGCTTAGGCTGGGCCTGGCCTGGCTTGCTTCTAACACCTCCCATTTTCAGTTTCACACCCCCTGGCCCAATTTCTTGTATTTTCATATTTTTGCATTTCTATTTTCATTTCTGATTTTCTTTATTTATTTCCAAATATAAAAAATGCTCCAAAAATATTTTCATAATTTTTTACATTTATTTGGCATTTTATTTTATTTTTTCTAATATAGAAAACATATTAAATACTTTTTTTATATTATTAAGACTTAAAAATAATATGTAAATTATACTTTTATTTTTGTTTATTATTTTTATTCATACTGAAAATATTATTTAAAATATAATTTATTTTTGTACATATTTTATTTTATATTATACATATTTAGTATATTTAATACATATATACTTTTATTTTATTTTATTTTATATACTTTTATTTTATTAAATACTTAGAATAAAAATACAAACATATTACATTTTTATTTTTATTATTATTTATACTAAAAAATACTCTTTTTAAGTATATTTCATTTCTACACATATTAATATATTTTTTGTACATAAAAAATATATAGTATTTGTTTTCTTAAAGAAATTAGGGTTTACCCTTAAAACAAATAAAATTAATCCCTTTTTTATTTTTTTACATAAAAATACTTTTGCATACATAAACAAACAAAAATTCTTTTTGCATAATACATATTATTTAATATTTATTTATCTTGTCTATTTAAATATTGTACATTTAAATATTGATGCATTTGAGATTCAATTTGGATGTAATAGTAATCTAGGGTTTATATTTCTTGTCAAATACCCCCCATTCAAAATTGTACCCCCATCCCCATAATCATGTTGTAATAGCTTAGAACTTTAAATTCTCGCATTTTACGCTTTCAATTATGCCATGATTAGAGAATTAGGGTTTGTATGCAAAAATCCAAATTAACAAATAGTTTGACCTAATCAAAGACAAAAATGCATGAAAATCAAGCACAATACACACTTGAACCCCTAGGGTTACAATCCACTTGTTGCCTTCAAAAATGGGCCATGGTATGCATGTTGGGTACTTTGGCAAAACAAAACAAAACAAAAGATCATAGTCCCTCGATGACGCTATCTTGGTTGCCTAAACAAAAATGATCAAGTCCCTCAAGAAAATTGCCAAAGATACTTGATACAGTTGCTATCATGGGCTATAAGATGACCCGCGCCAGTCCCGTTTAACATCCTAACACAAGGTTGTTCACCAAATGCAATGGTGAAACAACACTGTCAAAAGGGTTAAAAACATAAGAAAAATCTTTGAGTAAAAATAGGGTAGATAACTCTTAGTTACTTGATTAAAAAGCTTGCAAAAACATCCTAGCTATTTTCAAACACACTTCACAACACAATTTCAAAACAAACTTTCAAAACATTGAAATATTTTCAAAAGACAAAAACACCTTTGTATACATTCAAACAAGAATCATTACAAAGGTTGCCACAACGATGGCCTCTTTTCAAAACATCTTTTAAAACCACACACAAAGCACCATTTCAAACAATTGAAAAAGCAAAGCAAGTGATCTAAACAAGTAACTAAGAGCCCATGGATAACCATGGATGAAAAGGATGCTTGCACCTTCCCTTTTCATAATCTACTCCCCGAACCCAAGAAAACATCTCAAAGGTCTTTCCTGTGCTTTTTGACCTTTCCTTAGGATAAAACAAAAAGTCGGTAGCGACTCTTGCTAAACCGAAACATTTGCGAACACAAAACGCAAAACCTCAAGTCAGTTCTCCCACCGTATCACAGAACTGGTGACTCTGCTGGGGATATACTTTAAAAGTGGATTAACCTTAGGGTTTAGATCACCTTTGCATGCTTATCTTGTTTGCTTTGATTGCTTTAGATTTGGTTCTATTGTTTGGGTTTTGAATCCTTCACCCAGATTTTTGGGAAACATTCATAGGTAAATAGCAATACATTATGGAAACTGTGCGGGGTATACCGACATGGTTAGAGCAATAACTATATTAGTGTGACATATTTGTGAGTATCGGTAGCCTTTGAGTCAATCAAAGAGAATACAGGGCCGCTGAGTGATGTCATGAAGCACTAATGAACTCTTAGAACCTTACTTAACCATCTTGGCCTTTTTTAGGGGTAGTGAGATGACCGACTTTGGTGCAGTCCGAAGTTGGTAGATACTCGATACTACTCTCATTGAGGGTTGTTTTCTTGGAATATTTTGGTCGCCAGTTAAGTGGTTAAACCAAAACAATGAACACAGAAAATAATCCAGTGATATTGAGCTCCTTAGAACCTGGTTACTATTTATAGGATAGGTTGAGCCAACTAACTTCAAGAGGGTACTTACCTATGAAACCTCATGCAATCCTGAAACTAGGATCTTGTGTGACTTGCTTGTACATATGTTTGTGCATACATCATGAACATCATAAAGCATCATATGCATCCACTAACCATTTCAAGGGTTTGGATCTTCATCTTTGTTCTTGTTTTGTAGGTCATGGAATCTCTTCGTAGGAAAACAATTCAAGTCAATCTTGTGAGAATCCCTCTTCAACTCAAAGAACTTGCTTCCAATATTCCAGAGAATTCTCTCTTCAGTGAAAGACATGGTAGACTTCTCAGCTTGGTCAACTCTAACATTGAAGAAGACATGGTGAAAGTTCTCTTCCAGTTCTTTGACCCTCCACACCACTGTTTCACATTCCCTGATTACCAACTAGTACCTACTTTGGAGGAATTTTCTCAACTCTTGAGGATTCCTATTCTCCATCAACTACCCTACAACGGTACGGAAAGAGAGCTAAAGCCTGAAGATGTTGCTCAAGCCTTACACTTGCAACCATCTGATATCAAAGGTCATTGGGAAACCAGAAGTGGTGTCAAGGGTTTCTTGGAAAAGTTTCTGTTTGAGAAGGCACAAGACTTCTGGAATTCTCTAGATCTATAAGCTTTTGAAGAGATTTTGGCACTCCTCATCTATGGGTTGGTCTTGTTCCCAAACCCTGATCAGCTTATAGATGTGAACGCTGTCAAGATTTTCATATCTCAGAATCCTGTGCCTATATTGCTTGGGGACATCCTACACTCATTTCACACACGAACAATGAGGAAAATAGGTGTTCTCATGTGTTGTACTCCTCTCTTAGAAAGGTGGTTTATTTCTCACCTTCCCCAAACAGTTTTGAAGAATGAGCAGGGTTTAAGGTGGTCACAACGGTTGATGACCCTCACACATTCTGATGTTCATTGGTGTTCTCGGTCCAGAGAAAATGTCATCATTATTGATCGTTATAGAGAGTTCTCTAATGTCCCACTACTTGGCATTAGGGGAGGCATTACCTACAACCCCTGTTTATCCAACTGGAAAGGAAAAAAGCATAGAAAAATTCCTTTTTCGAGATTTTGAGTACGGGGGGTAGATTATAGAAAGGGAAGGTGTTAGCACTCTTTTTATCCATGGTTTTCCATGGGCTCTTAGGTAATTGCTCATCTTTAAAATTGCTTGTGTGTGTTTGTTTTGAAAAGTTTTGTTTTACTTCGTTTTAACCCTTGCTTCTGTCTTCAAGAGTGTTACGGAGTGTTTTTGAAAACTTTGTTTGAAAAGTGTGAGTGAAAAAAGTTTGATTTGAGCAAGTACCTACTAGCATCTACCTACTCGAAAAAAGATTGTTTCTGTTCTTGTTTCCTTTAGACAATGCTATCCTACTATTGAGAAATAGGAAGCACCGTCGTTGGAGTTTGTAAGAGTCAATTCATAAGGGGCGTACGATCACTAAAGCAATGTTAGGACGTCTTAGTAATAACCCTAATGTATTAAGATCATATTCGAGGCAACATTTCCGAGGCAACATTTCTGAGGTAACATTTCCGAACGTGACACTTGATCTTTGTTTAGACAGGTGGGCGACCATTAAAACACCCTATATTTAATGATCGTTTACCGAAGGCAACCAAAGTGAGAGTATACCCTAATAGTGCACATGTGCGAGTGATTTGATTTCAGTTATTATCTTTGCACATTAGGGTTTTCTAGCGGTTTTAAATTATCATGCAATCTTGTCATATAATCCTATTAACATACATCTAACAGTTAATATTTGCGAGAATTAAAATGCGAGAAATAAAACCTACGCTATTACAAGGCTTCGGGGGAGGGATTAATTACATAGCCAAAAAACTCGTAAAACGATAAATAAAAGAAAATCCTAATTAAACTATTACATACCGTGAGCATTTACATTAATATTGTAAAAATAATAAACGCGCGCGATGAGTCAAGAACGAGAGATTTAGGAATTTGACCCCGACTAAGCCTAATTAAAAGAAAAATCATTGTTTTTGTTGTTTTTGATTATTTTGAGAAAACAAAGTTTAATTGAATGAATAAAACCTAATTACTAATTAATTTAAAAATTTAAGAACAATAACTAAATTAACCTATTTTTGTATTTTTTATTTTGAGAAAGAAAATAAAAATTAAGTCAAAAGCAAACCCTAATTTTTTTCTAATTGATTTTAATTATATACAAAGAAGAAGTTAGAATTATCCTAATTAAATTTAACTAATATTAAATTAAATTTGATAAAATAAAAAAACCTAATTCTAAATTTGTGAAATTTGATTTTATGATTTTTCGTGAAAAAAGAATTTATTTGTGTTAGAAAATAATTAAACTAATTGAATAAATAAATGAAAGAAATAGAAAAGAAAAAAAAAGAATGGGCCTGGTTTCTTAGCAAGAAGGGGGGTGCTGATCTGACTTCTAGGCCCAACAATTCCTTGGCCCTTTTGACTTTGCTAGATTCTATGTGTGCATTTGACTCCAGCGCATGATGGACCCTCATGGGAAGGCCTTGGATCTGGCAGCCTTGATGATCTGATGGTTAGATATTGATGATGCATGGTAGACTTGTTGGATACATGGGCACCTGATTATGCAAGAAAAAATAATAGGAAACAAAGTTGGGACCTGGGGATCGAACCCAGGCCCTTAGGCATTCTCACACTACATGCTGACCAACTGAACTGGCTTAGTTATTTGTACAAATAATGACAAGTAATTGTTATATGATAAAAAAAAAGTGAATTCTTAAAACGCTCGCAATTTGAATGGGCCATTCACCGCCTGCCACGCCATCATCGTCCTCATGGCTTCTGTCATTTTAGATCAAATACCTTTACCTACGGACACTGGGCGTAGGTACAACCCTTGTCCACTCCAAAATTCTGTGCAAGCATGATAAATCACAACCAATGGTACCAATCTACTCGTTGCAACCTCACGAGCATCATGGTACCATTATTAATGGCCAATTGTCCTTGTACAAGAAAACCCTAAACACAAAGAGAAAACCCTATCCGTGGCACTTTGCTGTACAGTTAATGAAAACGCAATTAAACATGACCATTAGCTTACAAACATCATAAGGTTTAAGAATATATCAATGAATCATGCTAAATGTTCCATAATTGAGATATTCGAATTCAAGAAAAGGGATGAACCATCTGAAACTTACAGTGTGATTCTGGACGTGGGGACGCTTGTTAATGGTTGCAATATGGTCCAGAGATATCTAGCAAGCGATTGATATGGTTAGAAAGGCTTGAGATGGCCTGAAACCTGGAAATTGATTTACAACTTTTCTTGAATTTTTGCAACTTTGCTTTCTGTTTTGCACGCCTCCATCCTCCTCGTTTTTGGTCTGCAAATGTTCCTTATGTACCCTAGAATGAATTACGGTTGCAAAATTGTATCAAATCTCCCTCAATTATGATTATTGATTCATGGTTTGATCCTTTGTGAAAATCTTTCCAAATCAAGAAAAATGCAATCTTTTTGTATCCATATGAGCCTTGGACGATTTGATCTCACTTCCAGCTGTATAATAGACCTAAACATGCACAAAATCTCAAGATTTGATTAGCTTTTGATATTTTTACTATTTTATTTTGATTTTATTTGATTTAATTGAAATAAAATCAAAATAAATAACAAAAATAAAATAATGACAATTGGAAGGGCTCATGGGTCGTGGGTCACATTACAAACTCAATGCAAGCATAAAAAGTTGGGCCCATTTAGCAAAAAATGCAATTTTGGACATGTTTGACTTTTGACAATTTTGCAAAAAGGGTCAACTATGCCAATGCATAACTCTCTCAATTTTGACCCCAGAGAGGTGTTCTTGGACTTTTTAGAAATATTATGATGTACTCTAAGCAACCCTTTTGGTCTCATCTCAATTGAGTCTTCCATATTCATGTATGAAGCTTTGACCCAAAAGGTATTTTTATTGACTTTCCAAAATGACCTATAATGTCCAAATTCATATCTTCTTGTGAGTGCATATTTTGAACTTGGGAGCTGAAGATGTATTGTAGGGAATTTCATCCTCTTCAAAATGAGCTTTGGATGGGTCATTTTTGATAAAGTATGAGAAAGTTATGCTTGGTCAAAGTTGAGTTTACTTTTCTTGCAAAACCCTAATTTAGCAACTTTTGGGTTTTGATGAATTGTAAGCAATCCTTGAGGAATCATGATAAACCCTTGATCAAATGATGAATAATACTTCAAAATGAGAATGTTGACCAAAAATCTTGAAGTTTGACTATATGTGGGCCACAATTGACTTTTGCCCTAGCATAGTCGATTTTCAGGCCTTTGAGCAATTGACTGAGCAAACTTCCTATGCAAGGCTTGAAAATTGACATGGATGATCTTGAGAAAATATTATGACAATGGTAAGCATTTGGGATCCTTTGGACTCAAACATATTGATGCAAACTGAAACCCTAATTTGGGGTAGACTGCCTTAGGAGAGGGTTTGTCTGGTCAACCCTTGGACTTCCTTGAGCAATTTGAAGACCTCACTTGACATGTATTGAGAAATATGGGAGGGAAATTTTTTGGGTACAACTGCTTCCCCTGTTCAATCTTCTTAAACCTGAGGATGTAGATTGGCTTGTCTGCCTTTCGTGATCTGAAGATGGAAGATGATTGAACACTAGAGTGCCCAGAAATTTGCACTCGCATGAAGTGATACCGGTCTTGCAATGTCGGTAATGGGCTTATAGATTCCATTTGGAGGTTGATGTCAAAATATGGGCTTAAAGATGCCATCAGAAGAAGTGTCGATCTCATAAGAGATTCCTTTGTGAGAGCCCGTATACCTGTTGTTGAGGAGGACTTTGCTGGGGAATGTTGTTCTCTGTCTTGAGAGAAATAGAGTTTTAGGAACTTCAGTTGTCCGTTACTCTATTGGGGAATCATCTCTTAGTTAAAGAGGATAAAATGAACAACTATTTGGTCGTACTCCAGGCTTCACAGTGATTTATTGAGGAAAATAAGACCGACTGCTATCTGGTCGTTCTCCAGGCTTTACAGTGACTTACTGGGGAGATGAGATTAAACTTGCTATCTGGTCATTCTCCAGGATTTGCAATTTCTCAATTCTTATCTGGTCGTGCTCCAGGCTTCATAATGAATCAAGTGGTTATTCGATCGCATCCGAGCTTCAACTTGAATTTAAGGCATACTAATATCCGGTCAATTTCCGGGCTTCATAGTAATTGGCCGAGTAAACTGCTATTTGGTCGAATTCCAAGCTTCACAGTACCTTATACTGTTATCTGGTCGTGTCCCAGGCTTCAGTGTCCATTGCTGCTATCTGGTTGTGATCCAGTCTTCACAGCGTCCGATACCATTATCTGGTCGATTCCAGGCTTCATGGTATCTGGTATTGCTATCTGGTCGATTTCCAGGCTTCACAATAACTTGCTGAGGGTTAAGCTGTTTTCCAGTCGTTTTCCGGGCTTCATAGCTTGTATTTAAGATATACCACTATCTGGTCGATTCCAGGCTTCATAGTATTTGGAGAAATTAAGATATTATCCGGTCGATCTCCGGGCTTCATAGCTTGAACTGGAATATAAATCTTAGTATCGATTTGACTGAACCAGAGAAAACTTGTGAGAATTTGATTGTATCTTTCCCTGAAAGGTAAAGAGTTAGTCGTATGTAATGTAATGATGTATGAAATGTATTGAGTAATAATGTTCTCAAAGTAAATGAGATCATGCTGTATGATGTATATGTGTATGCCATGATGTATAGATATGCAATGTTCTTATGACATTCTCTAGCTGGGGAAAATAAATCCCGGACTATTGCTGGAGAGTATGAGGAGTTGAGTTATTCGTTCTTGTTGGGGATAGTGACCGAAGATGATTAGCTGGAGACTTGCGTCTGTTCTGCTCGAGAATATTCTACCGGGAGAGACTCTGTTTGAGAATAATCCTGTGGGAGAATGACTCTATGGGGAAGAGAGATACTCTGTTGGACGATCTGTTGACTTGGAGAAACAACTCCGCTGGGGATGAATTACTGTTGCTGGTGATAAACTCTGCTTGGGGAGAATTTTTCCGACTCATTCGTGATTATACACCTCAGCTGGGGAGAGCTAACACCACTGTCTTCAGATACTTCCTACTCTGCGGGGAGTGCATGTACCCTTAGTTATATTCTCGAGCTGGCTCTATCCCTGTACCTGGTGGGTAGAGCAACTGTAAGGTTTGGACACTTCTTGTTTTCCCCTGTTCCTGGAATTACGAGTAATTGTTTTTTGTTTCTTATGTAAATATTTATGAGCAACAATTATTTTCAAATGCATGTATAAAAAATGAATCATTGGACGTTCTTGCAAAACAAAACAGAAAAAGAAAAAAACAAGTTTAAATTTCTTGTGAAAATGTATTGTATTGATTTTTGAAGTTGGCCTATAATAGGCATTTTGTACAAGAGGCTGACGTCCTAGTAAGAGAACACCGCCGAAGGGAGTTATACAATTTGTGAAAAATAAAGAAAACAACTATATGAAACAATCCCACTGGGTTCCAACTCTGCTATTGCCCTTATATCTTCGAGCGTCTCATCACTTTGCTACTTGGTCGAAGGTAGATCATATTGATTGGCGCCGTCCGAGCTTGATAGTCGATACCGAAGTCTGGTCGCAAGATGATCCAATGAGACATAGTGTTACACTTGGATCCCTAATTTTTTCCTGGACCGCCCTTTCGGGTTTTTAGTCCACAGGGATACCCTTTTTTTCCCAAGTCGCCTTTTCAGGTTTTCGACTTGCCGAGTGTACATTTTTTTTCATTTTCATCCCTTACTTTTTCCCAAACCCTTTTGGTTCACCGGGAAGCCCTTATTTTTTCCTAGGCCAGTCAACCTAGCAGGTCTTTGATTACGCGTAATATCTTTTCACTATGTCTGCATTGACAGGGTGAGGAAGGTCGTCACCATCCGTGGTGGTTAGAATAATAGCTCCTCCCGAGAAAATGTTCTTAACCACAAATGGCCCTTCGTATGTGGGGGTCCATTTTCCCCTGGGATCACCTTGCAGTAGTATGATGCATTTGATTACTAGATCCCCGACTTGATATTCTTGACGTCTGACTTTCTTGTTAAAAGCCTTGATCATTCGCTTTTGATACATCTGACCATGACAAATAGTAGTGAGTCTCTTTTCATCGATTAAGTTCAGCTGATCAAGCCGGGTCTGGATCCAATCATCTTCGCTCAAACCTGCATCCTTCATAATCCGGAGAGAGGGTATCTGGACTTCGATGGGTAGGACCGCCTCCATGCCATACACCAGAGAGTAGGGTGTTGCCCCTGTCGAAGTCCGTGTTGAGGTGCGGTACCCATGAAGAGCGAACGGTAACATCTCGTGCCAGTCTTTGTATGTCACCGTCATCTTCTGCACAACTTTCTTGATGTTCTTGTTAGCTGCTTCAACAACCCCATTCATCTTTGGCCGGTAGGGAGAAGAGTTGTGATGATGTATCTTAAACTGTTTGCGGAGCTCGGTGATCATCGTATTATTGAGATTTGTACCATTGTCCATAATGATTCTTTCTGGTACACCATATCGACATATCAGATTGTGTCAGATGAACCGCGCCACGACGTTCTTGGTTACTGTAGCAATGGAAGCTGCCTCAACCCACTTCGTGAAATAATCAATTGCTACCAGGATGAAATGATGCCCGTTAGACGCAGTAGGTCTGATCACATCTATCATATCGATGCCCCACATTGCGAAGGGCCAAGGAGCCGTCAAAACATTCAGAGGAACTGGAGGTATATGCACCTTATCAGCATAAACTTGGCACTTATGACAGGTTCAAGAATGCTGATAACAATCGACTTCCATAGTAGACCAATAATATCCAGCCCGTAGGATTTTCTTTGCCATGGTATATCCACTGGAATAAGTTCTAAAGGTACCTTCATGTAGCTCTGCCATGATCCTTTCAGCCTCTCTTTTACCCACACACCATAGTAAGGTTGAATCATGGTTAATCTTATAAAAGATACCATCACTGATGAAGAACTTTGCAGCGAATCTTCTCAGAAACTTATTATCATTAATAGATGCACCCTCGGGGTACTCCTGAGCCTCAAGATACCTCTTTACCTCGTGAAACCAGGGTTTATCTGTTGCCTCTTCAGTATCAATGCCACAATAATGCGCGGTTTCATCCAACCTCTCAATGGTAATCTGGGGAGCTTCGTTATCCCACCTGACTTTGAACATAGAGGACATGGTAGCTAGCGCGTTCGCTAACTGGTTTTCCTCTCTCGGGAAGTGTTCAAAGGTTATCTCCTCAAAGTGTGGGAGAAATGTCAGCACATACTCTTTGTAAGGAATAAGATTTGGGTGCTTCATATCCCACTCGCCTTTGATCTGACTGATCACTAGAGCAGAATCTCCGAATACACTCAAGAACTTAATCCTCAGGTTGATAGCAGCTCGAAGACCCAGGATACATGCTTCATACTCCGCCATATTGTTGGTGCAGTTAAAACATGATCGGGCAGTGAATGGAGTATGACAACCCTCAGGAGATATAATTACAACGCTAATGCCATTTCCTAATGCGTTTAATGCTCCATTAAAATACATAGACCATCGAGATCCTTCCTCAAGTCCTTCATCCGGTCCAGGTTTTTCACAGTTGGTCACCAACATGATATTCTCACCCGGGAACTCGAAATTCATGGACTGGTAGTCATCCACGGCCTGATGCGCCAAATGATCCGCCAATACACTCCCCTTGATTGCTTTTTGGGTTGTGTATTAGATGTCATACTCAGTTAAGATCATCTTCCATCTTGCTATTCTTCCGGACAAGGCAGGCTTTTCGAAGATATACTTGATTGAATCCATCTTTGATATCAATAAGGTAGTGTGAGTCAGCATATACTGTCTCAGCCGGTGAGCAGCCCATGCCAAAGCGCATCAAGTTTTCTCGAGCAGTGAATATCGGGTCTCACAGTCGGTAAACTTTTTTCTAAGGTAGTAAATAGCGTGCTCTTTTCGGCCAGACTCGTCATGCTGCCCCATCACGCACCCCATTGAATTGTCCAGTATTGTCAAGTATAAGATCAAAGGTCTTCCTTCAACTGGAGGCATCAGAATTGGTGGCTCTTGGAGGTATTCCTTGATTCTTTCGAAAGCGGTCTGGCATTCATCATTCCATTCTACCACTTGATCTTTCTTCAGCAGCTTGAAGATTGGCTCACAAGTAGCGGTCAGGTGTGAAATGAATCGGGCGATGTAGTTCAGACGTCCCAAAAAGCCTCTAACTTCCTTTTCTGTGCGGGGAGCCGACATTTCCTGTATGGCTTTTACCTTGGCAGGGTCCACCTGAATACCTTTATCACTAACGACGAAACCCAATAACTTACCAGACCTTACCCCGAAGGTGCACTTGTTCGGGTTTAACCTCATCTTGTACATCTTCAACCTGCCAAATAGTTTCTGGAGATGGTCAAAGTGTTCTTCCTCAGTCTGGGACCTTGCGATCATGTCATCAACGTAAACCTCAATCTCATGGTGAATCATGTCGTGGAACAAAGCGACCATGGCGCGCTGATAAGTTGCCCCAGCATTCTTCAACCCAAAAGGCATTACCTTGTAACAGAAGGTGCCCTACTGTGTAACGAAGGTTGTCTTCTCCATGTCCTCGTGAGCCATCTTGATCTGATTGTAACCAGAAAAACCATCCATAAAGGAGAAGATCTTATGCTGCGCGGTGTTGTCGAACAAAACATCGATGTGAGGAAGTGGGAAATCATCCTTGGGGCTTGCCCTGTTCAGATCTCTATAGTCCACACACATCCTCACCTTACCATCTTTCTTAGGCACCAGAACAACGTTGGCAACCCACTGCGGGTAAGAACTAACAACTAGAAATCCTGTGTCAAACTGTTTCATGACCTCAACTTTGATTTTCTCAGACATCTCAGGGCGCATACGATGAACCTTCTGCTTTACCAGAGGACAGTCTTCTTTGGTTGGCAGGCGATGTACCACAATGTTAGTGTCTAAACCCGGTATATCTTCATAAGACCAAGCGAAGATCTCAACATAGTCGCGTAACATCTGTATCAACCATTGTTTGATGTTAGACTCCAGATTCACACATATCTTGACCTCTTTCCTGTCTTCCTCTATACCCAAATTCACTGATTCAACTAGCTCCTCATGAGGCTGTATGGCCCTTTCTTCCTATAGTAACAGTCTAGAAAGTTCTCCAGGAACCTCACAATCATGCTCACCTTCGTCCTCAGCTTGGTTGATCGAATTTTCAAAGTCATAACTGGCAGTAGTAGAGTTGTTATCAATGGGATCCAGAGTGGATATGGATCTGCATTATGATACATGAGTGTGTGTAAGACAATAACTGTTTTTGATAAAACGAGAGACAGAAAAAGAAAATCAAGGAGCGCAAAATTTGTAATACAAGAAACATCCAATGTTTTATTGATGATATATGAAATGACAGATAATAAGCCCTCACAAGCAAAGCCAAGGTGCCTCGGGCAAGGCACCGGGATGTAAAGTTTCAAACTGTTTATTACAACTCTTAAAACAAAAGTCAATTACTGTGGAATAAAAGAAACAGGTATGAAGTCCTTCGCCGTCCAGTTGCTCAATCCACCATTGGTTGTTGGGTAGATCCAGCTGTCGATATTCGGGTTCTCATCATCAGCATCTTCTGTGGCAGAGACAACCTCAATAGCATTGATTCCCGAGTCATGCTTGGGCATGGGAGCAGTTATGACGTTGGGCTTCTCCGGAACGTCAAACTAAATCTCTTTGGCTTCGATCAAGTCTTGCACTTTGTTTTGAAAGGCCCAACAATTGTTTGTATCATGACCTGGACATTCGGAGTGATAGGCGCAACGAGCATTTGGGTTATAGTGAGGAGATGTGGTGTTGGGGTTCTTCGGGGCCTCCCTCAGAGTTACCAGATTGGTCTTCACTAATTATGGTAGAATTTGAGACAAGGTCATATTGAGCCGAGTGTACTGCCTCTGTGGTCTTTCCACCCTTTGTTGGTTGTTGCGTTGTGGAACAACTGTGGGTCTTGATACCACTACTGTTGTACCCCAAAATTTTCCCTCCCATATTCTTCAAGATGTGCCAAGATCAATCTCCAAATGGTTCAAAATCTCTCAAGGGTTGCACAGTCCAATTGCCTCCTAACACAGTCAAAATTAGGGTTTTTGTTCTGGCAAAGAAATTGAGGTTTCCAAGGGTCCAATCAAGCCCCATATGCCTACATACATTGTCAAGCATTCATATGTCAAGTTTCAGGACTCACAGCATCAAGTTGCTCAGTCAAAAACCTAAATGCTTCACAGTCAATTGTAGGGGTAAAATGGTCATTTGACAGTCAAAAGTCAAAAATTTTGGTCAACATCTTATTTTGAAGCCACAATCATCATTTGATCAATTCTTGATCATGATTCCACAAGCATGGTTCAAAAAGTCTCAAGATGCAAAAGTTTCTATTTTTGGACAGTTGAAAAGTCAACTGCAAATTGACCAAGGCATAACATCTTTATGGTTCATCAGAAAAATCCCATCCAATTCTCATTTTGAATGTGATGACATTTCCTACAACTCATCTTCACACTCCAAGTCCAAGAAATGCTCTCACAAAAAGTTATCAATTTCAACATTATAGGTCATTTTCAAAAGTCAACAAAAAGGCACTTTAAGTCAAAGACCATAACTTGAGATTGGTAAATCAAACTGACATGGGACCAAAGACATTGGTTAGAGGACTTCAAGACCTTCCCAAAATGTCCAAGAACATGTTCATAGCTTCAAAATTGAGCAAGATATGCATTGGATAAGTTGGGAAATTTTTGGGAACTTTCAAAAGTCAACTTTGCCTAAAACACTTCAATTTTGCTAATGGGCCTCAAATTCTTTCTTGAATCATTACCCAAAGCCTATGCACGACCCATTGAGCTCAAAATAATTTATTTTCTTATTTTTAATTAATTAATTGAATTTATATTTATATTAATTCATTTAATTGGTTTTAATTATAGGAAAATTAAAAAAAGATATGTTTTGGATCTTTTGGTGGAGCAAATCTGATCAGGGCAAGCTGGAAAAGTCGTTTCTCAATCAAACAAGGAAAATCATCCATAATTGGCAAGGTTTTCATGGAAAAAGATTGAAAATTACATGATTGAAAATCAAGGATTTGAAACATTAATTCATGGACTTTTGGGCCAAGGTTTTGACCTAATTTGCATCACATACATATGCTGAGTGAAACCCTACTCAAAGACACACGAAAAAGCTGCTAAAAATGCCATAGCCAATTTGCAAAAACTCAAGAAAATTGTGAAACTGATTTCATACTTGCAGCGCGTTTCAAAGCCTAAAAAGGATTCTAATCCCTTGCTGAGAGTCTCCTGAACGTATTGCAAACACTTTCCGACCTCATAGCTCAAGGAAACGGTAAAACAAAGTCAGGGTTTGATCAAATATTTTCTTAATCGAAATCTAATTTACATGCATCATTAACATGTTTTGTTTGTTGATTCGATTACTGACACCTTCCTGAAGCGTTTGAGATAGCTTAATTGTGCTAAGGCTGCCTGAATCGAAATCCACCATGGACAAAATTTAGGGTTTAGAAGCTTGAAAATTAGGGCTTTCTTACTGAGCAAAAATCAGACCTTGAGACCTATACAGTTAAATTCAGAAGCTCAGTACGAACAAGATGGACCTATCGCGCCTTTTTTATATGGTCTCCTCTTCTATTCGCTATTTTTCACTATTATGGTTAGTGGGGGTTTAAAACCCCCTCTATCTTATTCATGTTGCAGGTGAAAACAAGGAAGAAGATGGACGTGGGATTACGCTACTGGAGCATTCAAATCTTAGCGCGTTTTTTAATGTCCCAGCATAATTGTCCTTTTTTCATATATTATATTTTTTGTCTATTAGTTTAACAAACGCGCTTGGTAGCTCAGATGGTGGATGACACGCTTGGTAAACACTGGGACCTGGGTTCGATTGCCAGGTCCTCCCACATAATTCTTAATTTTTGTTCTAACATGTTCCAGTGCGGCTTTCGTTCAATGGCCCATCATGCGCCCTCACGTCTAAGCCTGCCAAGTGGCTTCAAGGTCCAATCCAGTGGCTACAGAGTGAAGAGCATGGTACACCCTAGTCAACCAGCGTGCATACAACCATGGAAAGTCAAACGAGGCTTGTCCAACGGGCCTGAATTCCACATAAACCTCCACTTTGGGCCTGACACCCCCCTTGGTTTGCATATTTGTTTTCTTTTCTTTTCTTTTTAATTTCTTTCAATTGATTTTTTATAATTATTATTAGTTCACCCTAAAATAATTTTTCATAATAAAAACAGAAAATGAAAATACAAAATATATTTAATTATTTATTAATTTCACCACTAACATATTTTTGTAAATAAATTCTAATAACTAATCTAGGTTAATTTAGGTTTAAAATTCAATCTTTTTCTTAATAAATAAAATTCTATAGAATTAGGTTTTGATTCTTTTTTTTATCATTATTATTATCATTATTTATTATTAATCATCATTATTAATTATTATTATTTTGTACATAAACATGTAAATTAATTAATTAGTCCAAATTAGGTCAACTTTGACGTTTTATTAATAATTAAAATAATTTAGAACTAGGGTTTCACTAACTTTAATTTTAATTCCTTTTTTCTTTATTTCCATAATAAATACAAAAACATAAAAACACTTTCTTTCCTTTAAATAATTAATTAGGTTTTAATTTCATTTAATTTCAAGCAAAGGGTCCAAAGCCCTCGGACGTCCAGTTTAATTTATTCGCGCGCTATTTTCTTTTGATTATTATGTAACTGTTCAAGGATGTAATAGTAATTAGGTTTATTGCTTTTTTACTTTCCGCATTTTTATCAAAAACGGGTCTTTGTATTTTGGCGATGTATAGACCCGCGCCTTGTAATAGCGTAGCTTTTATCTTTTCGTCTTTTAATTTTCCGCACTCCTAAATTCTAAACTTGCATGAAAGAATGTATGGTAATTAAAAACAACGCGTAGCTCACAATGCCATGATCAAAGATAATTGTTAACATGAAAACAACACACAATACACACACCACTTCTAGGGTACGCCTCACTCGTTGCCTTCGAAACGTGGTCGTCAAGTATAGGATGTTTTAGCGGTCGCTCTTATGTCCAAGATCCAGTTGCCTCAAAACAGTTGCCTCGAAACGGTTGCCTTAGATTAAAAAAGGATCTAGGATGTAAGGTTAACTTCTAAGGTGTCCTACTATTGCTTCGGTGACCACACTGTCCCTAAAATCGAATTGACCCGAACACCTCAAACGGTGGTGCTACCTACCTCTCAATGGTGGGATGGCGCTACCTTAAGGACTTTTACACAGCCTAATTCCTTAGGGTAGGTAGATGACTCATGGATACTTGCTCTCTTCAAAAACAAATCAAAAATCTTTTCACACTGACACTTTCAAAAGCTTTCAAAACAAATTTTTCAAACACTCTTGAGGACAGATACAAGAGTTATTCAGAAATATTTCAAAGAAACTTTTTCAAACCCACTCACATTTGAAAAGCAAACATCATTTTGAAAACATAAGAGCAAGTATCTAAGAGCCCATGGATAACCATGGATAGAAAGGGTGCTAACACCTTCCCTTTCTATAAATCTACCTCCCGAACCGAGAAACAATCTCATAAGGAATTTTGCTGTGCTTTTGTCCTATCCATGTTGGAGAAAATAAAAGACGGTGGCGACTCTTGCTTCCGCGACATTTCGCGAACCAGCTAAAAACAGTCAGTTCTATTTCCACCGATCACAGAACTGGCGACTCTGCTGGGGATACTTAAAGTGAGGTGTACCTTAGGATAGATCATACTTATGTTTTCAATTGCCTGATTTGTGTGCTTTAATATTGTGGGCTTGTTTTGGGAGTTCTATAGATCCTAACCCGGATCTGGGGGATACCTCTTAGAAAGTAGCAACAAGACTGTGAGGGAACTGTGCGGGGTATACCGACACGGTTGAAGCAGTCTGCTACGTTGATGTGGCACTTTGGTGACTACCGGTAACCCTTGAGTCAAGTCAAGGAGAGTACGGGGCCGCCGCGTGGTGTCGTGAAGCATCAACTGACCTTAGGAACCTTACTTGACCATCCTGGCCTCTTTAGGGTAGTGAGATAACTGACTTTGGTGCAGTCCGAAGTTGGTTGATACTCGATACTACACTCATTGAGGGTTGTTTTCTTGGAATATTTTGATCGCCAGTTCAGTGGCTAAATCGAAACAATGAACACAGAAAACAATCCAATGATATTGAGATCCTTAGAACCCGGTTACTTTTGATAGGACAGGTTTTGAGCCCACCAACCTCAAGAGGGTAATACCTAGACCCCATGCTGGCCTAAAATCTAAGGGCTCTTTTGTGTGACTTGTGTGCCTTCATACTTGAACTACTTGCATGCTTGTTATCTAACAACACGAGTTCCTTGTAGGTGTTGTTTACAGTCCTTAATTGGGACTCATTACAGGGCCCACTTACATCACTCCATGCATAGCATAACATCATACCATTGCATGCATCCTACATAAGGACTAATCCATTTCAAGGATCTCAAGGGTTTGTGATGCAGGTCATGATGAACCAGAAAAATGTCTAGCAAGGGGAAAAGAGGACTTATTTTCCTCTAGCCAAGGTTGTCAGGGGCTATGACCCACTTGATATGGTGAGCTTTAACTCTTGAAGGAGGACTCTCTACAATATGCAGTTCCTTCAATCAAGCTACCGGATTCCAACTCTAACAATTTTTCCTGTTTACCCCGCGAGGTCCTTGAAAACATTGCATGCATATCATACATATCATTGCAGTACAGGTACCCTCTTGACAGGTCACTTACCTTCTTCGCTGTTTATTTCAGCAATGGCTTCCCGACAAGATAATCAGGGTCTTCATGCTCAAGAGACTCAGTTCAGGGAGATCTTCCTAAGCCTATCCAAGGGGCAAGAAGAGTTGAGGACACTCCTCATGGGAAATTTGGCCAAGAAAAGTCCCGAAGATGACAAGGACGAACGGTTGAAACGTCTGCAAGCTGAGGTAGATACAATGAGAACCCAGATGCTGGGGCAAATGGCCCTCATCCAAGGCTTAGCTCGGGAGCAAGAGGAGTTGAGGACCATGATCAGTCAGCTCCACCAAGAGAGATACAACATGAAGCAACCAGTCCAAGTCAGGGACCAGGTCATTGATCAGCTTCCAAGAGGACAAGAGTCTGGTATGGTTAAGAATAGAATTCTTCAAATTGCTACCACTTCACAGGTCCAACCACTACCTCGCCCAGAGCAACAGGTTGATCAGAATAAGCCGAACAAGCCTAGGAGGCAATTCACCTAGCTCAACGTGTCGCTGTTTCAAGCTTTACAACACCTATTGAGTTTGAATCTGATTACACTAAGGGCTCCTCCCCGGAACCCCAACATCTCTGCTCCTAACTATCATCCCAATAGAAGATGTGCATACCACTCTGATAGTCCTGGACATGACACTGCCGACTGTTGGGCTCTGAAGAACAAAGTCCAGGACCTGATTAATGAAGGAGTAGTGGATTTCACCCAAGAGGGTCAAGCTGAGTTCTTCTACCATCCCTACAGGATTCACCATTTGAAGTGACAAGTCCTGAGACGAGAAGACTTTTTGTCCATTAGAATTTTCAAGCTGTAGTTTTCTTTTGATTGTTCAAACAATTATTGTCATGGAAAACGTTATTACTTTATCAATGCATCGCATATGTCTGTTTTGAAGTAATTATTTCGTATTCACTATATGCAATCTGTTTTCATATTTTTTTGTGATGATCAACTCTTGATTGAAAAATTCTAAGCCTCTTGAGGGAGGATGACGAAAACGATACCACAATCTACAATATGCTTTTGAACAGACCCCGCTGATGAGGTACAGGCATTGTTTCAATTCCTAAACACTGGAGTTATAAGGAAGATAATCCCTCGTCAACCCCTTCGAGCCAAAGAAGTAGGAGTTTTGCTTTTCACAAAAATAAAAACCCTTAATCATAACCTGGGGCAGGGTAGTTTTCTCAGTTGATCCAGGTGCACAATGAATGGCATCAAAGGAGTCCTTCCAAAGCAAAAGACAGTGATGGTTCCGAATAATTATAAAGACAGGCAGTCATTATCTCGCAAAAATAAAAGCCCAATAAGTCAAAACCTATGAAGGAGACTTACACAAAAAAAAACTGGGGCATCCCGCTGACTGTAATCACAAAAGAAACAGTTCAGGCAAAAAACAGGGATAACGAAATCAAAAAAGAAAGAGGTCCTACAAACCCTCAACCAAAAAAGAAATGTCTGCCTATTCAAAATAAACTGTCAATATCCGAACCATCATTGGAATATCAGAGCAAAGACTCAAACAAAGTCTAACGTACGATTAGCTGAGTTTAGGATAGAAGAACATCGAGAAGAACGGGTGGGTACAAATAAAATTTTAGCCTTTATCCTTTGTTTCTTAAACCGTGAACCAGGCCACGTTATAACCCTTAAAAGTCCTAGCTGAAGCATGGGTTAGTTCGAAAGCATACTGTTACAAAAGGTATCCTGACTCCTTAAGGCTTGCTGTAAATCCTGAGTTGACATCACATTTTACAAAATTTTCCTATCTTACTGAAAAAATGCATTTTTAAAAAAACTTCAAGACAGACATAAGCTTTGCATTCTTAAAATAACTTTGTTTGCATATGACTATTTGTTCAAACAGCAGAGAAATTCGCACGACGAATATCTAGTGAACAGACGCCTTCTCAATAAAAAGAGTCACCTCAAGTGGAAGAAACACTTCCAACCAAGGGGCAAGCATGAGCATTATCCATCATCTGGGGCAGTTAAGTCAAGATTCAGAGAATCTCTCAAAATGCCAAACAGCCTGGGGAAAATCTCCACTTGAGTCACTCGGGGCATTGGGCATGAATTCCAGCAACGAATCTTGCATGATCAGACATCTTCTGGTAGCATGGCAACACTGCATTACTGACAGTGACAACTCCCTATATCCTGAGAGCACAGACATAGTCGAAAAAATACTACGCATAATCAAAGACCCGCTAGGTCGACTGGCCTAGGCAAAAATAAGGGCTTCCCGGCGAACCAAAAGGGTTCGGGCAAAAATAAGGGATGAAATGAAAAAATCTGTACACCCGGCAAGTCGAAAACCAGAAAAGGCGGCTTGGGCAAAAAAGGGTATCCCGATGGACTGAAAACCCGAAAGGGCGGTCCAGGCAAAAGTTAGGGATCAAAGCGTACGGCTGTGTCCCGTCATCTCATCACTTGCCTACCAGAAGAAGGTTTGTCAAATCAGCAGTTATCAAGACCTCCACAGGTACCTTCTCCTATAGAAGCTGGGGTAATAAGAGTTGTCCACACTGTACAGCTGCTTTGCTCACCAGGTACAAAGGTAGATTCAGCTGAAGAATTTGACCAAGACACCTTCACTCCCTGTAGAGTAAGACAAGATTCAGCAATACTCTCCCAAGTAGAGTTGGTCTCCCATCAGCCCCGAAAAGGCACAGTATCTCCAGCAAGTCAGCAACACTCTCCCCAAGCAGAGTTAGTCTACTATCAACCTTAAGGAAGTTGGGTTTTCCCCGGAAGATCTCAATATTCCCCAACGGAGTACACAAACATTCCTAACAAGCATCCCCGGAAGTCTTGATCTAAGATTGTTCCCCGGTGGAATACCGGACAACCAATGGAGCCATTCCCCAGTCCAATCTGAAAAGTCTCCCCAGGAGAGTTGAATCATTCTCCCCAATAGATTCAGGAAGCTTATCCCCAGTAGATTCTGGAAGCTTATCCCCTGCAGAGTACGAACGCCTCTCCCCGGCTTTATTCAAAGGTTGTTTCCCCACCAGGATATAACTGGGTTATCCTCAGCCAATTGCCACGGAAAGATCGTCCCCGACGAAATTCTTTCTATCCCCCAGCGGAGTTCATCAAATATTCCAACAAAGCTCATCAATGGTATCCCCAGCGGAGTTATCATCAAAACCTCAGCGAAGTACCTCTTCCCACAGAGTAAATCCCCGCAGAGTAATATCTCCAACAAAGTTTATTCCTCAACGGAGTCGTCTTCTCCTACGGGTTTATTCTCGCAACCATCATCCCCGGCGGAAACGAAGAACTCTCCTCCTCAAACATCAGCCCAGGATTTGACTTCCCGGCATTCGTCAAGGATTTATTTTCCTAGACAAAAATACATTCATAAACATCACATCTTCATACATTATAGCATGCACATACGCATCATGAACATACAATCTCATTTATTTTGAGAACATCACGCATGATATACATCATGACATTGCATACAACTAACGTTTGTCTTTTCAGGACCAAGATCAATATAAAGATGATTACTATCAACTGTCGCAATCTAGATTCGATACCTGTATCTAGCCAGGGCATATCTGTGAGCGACTATTTCCAGACTCGATTCTTGTATCCTGCCAGGGCACGTCTGAAGAGTTTGAAGATCCGATTCCTGTATCCTGCTAGGGTGTATCTGTTGACGACTATTTTCCGGACTCGATTCCTGTATCCTGCCAGGGCACGTCTGAAGAGTTTGAAGATCCGATTCCTGTATCCTGCCAGGGTGTATCTGTTGACGACTATTTTCCGGACTCGATTCCTGTATCTCGCCAGGGCACGTCTGAAGAGTTTGAAGATCCGATTCATGTATCCTGCCAGGGTGTATCTATTGACGACTATTTTCCGGACTCGATTCCTGTATCTTGCCAGGGCACGTCTGAAGAGTTTGAAGATCCGATTCCTGTATCCTGCCAGGGTGTATCTGTTGACGACTATTTTCCGGACTAGATTTCTGTATCCTGCCAGGGCACGTCTGAAGAGTTTGAAGATCCGATTCCTGTATCCTGCCAGGGTGTATCTGTTGACGACTATTTTCCGGACTCGATTCCTGTATCCTGCCAGGGCACGTCTAAAGAGTTTGAAAATCCGATTCCTGTATCCTGCCAGGGTGTATCTGTTGACGACTATTTTCCGGACTCGATTCCTGTATCCTGCCAGGGCACGTCTGAAGAGTTTGAAGATCTGATTCCTGTATCCTACCAGGGTGTATCTGTTGACGATTATTTTTCGGACTCGATTCCTGTATCCTGCCAGGGCACGTCTGAAGAGTTTGAAGATCCGATTCCTGTATCCTGCCAGGGTGTATCTGTTGACGACTATTTTCCGGACTCGATTCCTGTATCTTGCCAGGGCACGTCTGAAGAGTTTGAAGATCCGATTCCTGTATCCTGCCAGGGTGTATCTGTTGATGACTATTTTCTGGACTCGATTCCTGTATCCTGCCAGGGCATGTCTGAAGAGTTTGAAGATCCGATTCCTGTATCCTGCCAGGGTGTATCTGTTGACGACTATTTTCTAGACCAGATTCCTGTATCCTGCCAGGGCACGTCTGAAGAGTTTGAAGATCCGATTCCTGTATCCAGCCAGGGCGTATCTGTTGACGACTATTTTCCGGACTCGATTCCTGTATCCTGCCAGGGCATGTCTGAAGAGTTTGAAGATCCGATTCCTGTATCCTGCCAGGGTGTATCTATTGACGACTATTTTCCAGACTCGATTCCTGTATCCTGCCAGGGCACGTCTGAAGAGATTGAAGATTCGATACCTGTATCCAGCCAGGGCACATCCACATAAAGAGTTTGAAGATCAACCCCTGTAACAGGCCAGGTAATTATCTTTCTTTCTCAGGTACGCAAGTTCTCGCTAAGGAATCTCTTACGCGATCGACACCTAGATGGCATCTATAAGCCCATTCCCGACAAGACTCCGTCACAGGTCCAGATGGCATCTATAAGCCCGTCCTCCTATCCATCATCTCTCCAAATGGCATCTATAAGCCCATTCCCGTCACCACACTGTTAATACTCTACTATGTGAGTGCAAATTTCTGGGCACTCTAGTGTTCAATCATCTTCTACCCTCGGATTACGAAAGGCACGCCAGCCAATCTACATCCTCAGGTCTAAGAAGATTTAACAGGGGCAACTGTTGTACCCCAAAATTTTCCCTCCCATATTCTTCAAGATGTGCCAAGATCAATCTCCAAATGGTTCAAAATCTCTCAAGGGTTGCACAGTCCAATTGCCTCCTAACACAATCAAAATTAGGGTTTTTGTTCTGGCAAAGAAATTGAGGTTTCCAAGGGTCCAATCAAGCCCCATATGCCTACATACATTGTCAAGCATTCATATGTCAAGTTTCAGGACTCACAGCATCAAGTTGCTCAGTCAAAAAACCTAAATGCTTCACAGTCAACTGTAGGGGTAAAATGGTCATTTGACAGTCAAAAGTCAAAATTTTTGGTCAACATCTTATTTTGAAGCCACAATCATCATTTGATCAATTCTTGATAATGATTCCACAAGCATGGTTCAAAAAGTCTCAAGATGCAAAAGTTTATATTTTTGGACAGTTGAAAAGTCAACTGCAAATTGACCAAGGCATAACTTCTTCATGGTTCATCAGAAAAATCCCATACAATGCTCATTTTGAAGGGGATGACATTTCCTACAACTCATTTTCACACTCCAAGTCCAAGAAATGCTCTCACAAAAAGTTATCAATTTCAACATTATAGGTCATTTTCAAAAGTCAACAAAAAGGCCCTTTAAATCAAAGACCATAACTTGATATTGGTAAATCAAAATGACATGGGACCAAAGACATTGGTTAGAGGACTTCAAGACCTTTCCAAAATGTCCAAGAACATGTTCATAGCTTCATAATTGAGCAAGATATGCATTGGAGAAGTTGGGAAATTTTTGGGAACTTTCAAAAGTCAACTTTGCCTAAAACACTTCAATTTTGCTAATGGGCCTCAAATTCTTTCTTGAATCATTACCCAAAGCCTATGCACGACCCATTGAGCTCAAAATAATTTATTTTCTTATTTTTAATTAATTAATTGAATTTATATTTATATTAATTCATTTAATTAGTTTTAATTATAGGAAAATTAAAAAAAGATATGTTTTGGATCTTTTGGTGGAGCAAATCTGATCAGGGCAAGCTGGCAAATTCGTTTCTCAATCAAACAAGGAAAATCATCCATAATTGGCAAGGTTTTCATGGAAAAAGATTGAAAATTACATGATTGAAAATCAAGGATTTGAAACATTAATTCATGGACTTTTGGGCCAAGGTTTTGACCTAATTTGCATCACATACATATGCTGAGTGAAACCCTACTCAAAGACACACGAAAAAGCTGCTAAAAACGCCATAGTCAATTTTCAAAAACTCAAGAAAATTGTGAAACTGATTTCATACTTGCAGCGCGTTTCAAAGCCTAAAAAGGATTCTAATCCCTTGCTGAGAGTCTCCTGAACGTATTGCAAACACTTTCCAACCTCATAGCTCAAGGAAACGGTAAAACAAAGTCAGGGTTTGATCAAATATTTTCTTAATCGAAATCTAATTTACATGCATCATTAACATGTTTTGTTTGTTGATTTGTATTACTGACACCTTCCTGAAGCGTTTGAGATAGCTTAATTGTGCTAAGGCTGCCTGAATCGAAATCCACCATGGACAAAATCTAGGGTTTAGAAGCTTGAAAATTAGGGCTTTCTTACTGAGCAAAAATCAGACCTTGAGACCTATACAGTTAAATTCAGAAGCTCAATACGAACAAGATGGACCTATCGCGCCTTTTTTATATGGTCTCCTCTTCTATTCGCTATTTTTCACTATTATGGTTAGTGGGGGTTTAAAACCCCCGCTATCTTATTCATGTTGCAGGTGAGAACGAGGAAGAAGATGGACGTGGCATTACGCTACTGGAGCATTCAAATCTTAGCGCGTTTTTTAATGTCCCAGCATAATTGTCCTTTTTTCATATATTATATTTTTTGTCTATTAGTTTAACAAACGCGCTTGGTAGCTCAGATGGTGGATGACACACTTGGCAAACGCTGGGACCTGGGTTCGATTCCCAGGTCCCCCCACATAATTCATAATTTTTGTTCTAACATGTTCCAGTGCGGCTTTCGTTCAATGGCCCATCATGCGCCCTCACGTCTAAGCCTGCCAAGTGGCTTCAAGGTCCAATCCAGTGGCTACAGAGTGAAGAGCATGGTACACCCTAGTCAACCAGCGTGCATACAGCCATGGAAAGTCAAACGAGGCTTGTCCAATGGGCCTGAATTCTACATAAACCTCCACTTTGGGCCTGACACCCCCCTTGGTTTGCATATTTGTTTTCTTTTCTTTTCTTTTTAATTTCTTTCAATTGATTTTTTATAATTATTATTAGTTCACCATAAAATAATTTTTCATAATAAAAACAGAAAATCAAAATACAAAATATATTTAATTATTTATTAATTTCACCACTAACATATTTTTGTAAATAAATTCTAATAACTAATCTAGGTTAATTTAGGTTTAAAATTCAATCTTTTTCTTAATAAATAAAATTCTATAGAATTAGGTTTTGATTCTTTTTTTTTATCATTATTATTATCATTATTTATTATTAATCATCATTATTAATTATTATTATTTTGTACATAAACATGTAAATTAATTAATTAGTCCAAATTAGGTCAACTTTGACGTTTTATTAATAATTAAAATAATTTAGAACTAGGGTTTCACTAACTTTAATTTTAATTCCTTTTTTCTTTATTTCCATAATAAATACAAAAACATAAAAACACTTTCTTTCCTTTAAATAATTAATTAGGTTTTAATTTCATTTAATTTCAAGCAAAGGGTCCAAAGCCCTCGGACGCCCAGTTTAATTTATTCGCGCGCTATTTTCTTTTGATTATTATGTAACTGTTCAAGGATGTAATAGTAATTAGGTTTATTGCTTTTTTACTTTCCGCATTTTTATCAAAAACGGGTCTTTGTATTTTGGCGATGTATAGACCCGCGCCTTGTAATAGCGTAGCTTTTATCTTTCCGTCTTTTAATTTTCCGCACTCCTAAATGCTAAACTTGCATGAAAGAATGTATGGTAATTAAAAACAACGCGTAGCTCACAATGCCATGATCAAAGATAACTGTTAACATGAAAACAACACACAATACACACACCACTTCTAGGGTACGCCTCACTCGTTGCCTTCGAAACGTGGTCGTCAAGTATAGGATGTTTTAGCGGTCGCTCTTATGTCCAAGATCTAGTTGCCTCAAAATAGTTGCCTCGAAACGGTTGCCTCGGATTAAAAAAGGATCTAGGATGTAAGGGTAACTTCTAAGGTGTCCTGCTATTGCTTCGGTGACCACACTGTCCCTAAAATTGAATTGACCCGAACACCTCCAACGGTGGTGCTACCTACCTCTCAATGGTGGGATGACGCTACCTTAAGGACTTTTACACAGCCTAATTCCTTAGGGTAGGTAGATGACTCATGGATACTTGCTCTCTTCAAAAACAAATCAAAAATCTTTTCACACTGACACTTTCAAAAGCTTTCAAAACAAATTTTTCAAACACTCTTGAGGACAGATACAAGAGTTATTCAGAAATCTTTCAAAGAAACTTTTTCAAACCCACTCACATTTGAAAAGCAAACATCATTTTGAAAACATAAGAGCAAGTATCTAAGAGCCCATGGATAACCATGGATAGAAAGGGTGCTAACACCTTCCCTTTCTATAAATCTACCTCCCGAACCGAGAAACAATCTCATAAGGAATTTTTCTGTGCTTTTGTCTTGTCCATGTTGGAGAAAATAAAAGACGGTGGCGACTCTTGCTTCCGCGACATTTCACGAACCAGCTAAAAACAGTCAGTTCTATTTCCACCGATCACAACTACTGCATTTACTGCTTGACGTTGTTCAGGTCTGCTTTGGCCCCTTGGGCCGTAGATTGCACTAGCTTATTTCTTACCGGTGAAAGGATTCTTTACTGCACTTGATGAAGTATCCTTCTGTATCTTACCACTTCGGAGGCCAGCTTCTACTCTCTCTCCAGTCAAGATCAACTCAGTAAACCCAGATGACAAACTGCCGATCAGATGATTGAAAAATGGACCAGATAGCGTCCCTAGAAACATGTCAACCAACTCCCTATCAGACAAAGGGGGTTGGACTCTTTCAGCCAAATCACTCCAATTTTGAGCATAGTCCTTAAAACCTTCACTAGCACCCATAGACATACCCTGAAGCTGAGTACGAGTGGGAGCAAGGTTGGCGTTATATTGATACTTCCTGTAAAAAGCAGCAACAAGGTCTTCCCAGTTTCAGACATTGGCTCCTTCTAACTTGTGATACGGTGGGAAGAACCGACTGTTTTTGAAGTGCTGGTTCGCATTTTGCGTTTGGGTTTGCAAAATGTCGCGGTAAGCAAGAGTCGCCACCGACTTTTATTTTATCCAACAAGGAAAGGAAAAAAGCACAGAAAAATTCCTTTTTCGAGATATTTCTGAGTACGGGGGGTAGATTATAGAAAGGGAAGGTATTAGCACCCTTTCTATCCGTAGTTATCTATGGGCTCTTAGGTACTTGCTCATCATTTTCAAAATTGTTTTCTTTGTGCTTGTGGGCTTTGAAAAGTTTTTGTTTTAACTTCGATTTAACTCTTGCTTCTGTCTTCAAGAGTGTAATGAAGTGTTTTTGAAAACTTGTTCGTAAAAGTGTAAGTGTGAAAAATTTGTTTGGAATGAGCAAGTATCTAAGAACTAATCTACCTACTCAAAAAAGGAACCGTTCTATGTTTGTTTCCTTTAGAAAACACTATCCTACTATTAGTGAGTAGGTAGCACCGTCGTTGGAGTTTGAGGGTCAATTCGAAAGAGGGACATACTGTCACTAAAGCAATGTTAGGACATCTTAGCGGTAACCCTAATGTCTTAGATCATTTATTCGAGGCAACGATATCCAAGGCAACTATTTTGAGGCAACTATGATCTTTTAGACAAGAGGGCAACCTCTAAAATAACCTATACTTAATGACCGTTTACGAAGGCAACCAAGTGGGGTGTACCCTAGGGGTGTGCATGTGCGAGTGTGTTGATTTCAGTTATTTTTATCTTTGCACGTGTTTAGGGTGATCTAACTGTTTTAAAATTAGGCATTCATTCTTGTCATGCAAACCCTATTATCAAACATCTAGCAGTCGTATATTTGCAGAAATTAAAGGTGCGGAATTTAAACTAAATTATTACAAGGCGTCGGGTATTTACATCACCAAAGACAAACCCTTTGAAATTTAAAAAGCGGAAAAATAAATAAATGTCCTAATTAATTATTACAAACCGGGATACAATACAATAATTGGATAAAATAATAATAAGGTGCGCGATGAGAAATTAAATCGAATGCGAAATTAGGGTTTTTACCCTATTAATTAAAAGAAAATGTTTTTGTTGTTTTTATTATTTTTTAAGAAAAGAAATTAAATCCTAAAATTAAATACTAAATTAATTGGTTATTAAATTAATAAATGGAAAATAATTAAGTGACATATTTTTGGATTTTTGGTTATTTTAGGAAAGAAATAAAATAATTAAACTAATGTTAAAACCTAATTATTCTAATTGATTTTTTATTATTTGCAAAATAAATTAAAGTTACCTAATTAATCAACCTAATTAAATTAATTGATTTATTGATGAAAAATAAATTTCTGAAATTTAATTGGGTAAAAAATATTTTTTTTGGTGATTTTTGATAAAAAAGAAAATTATTTTATTGGTTAGTAAATAAATAAGAATAATTAAATAGAATAAATAAAATAAAGAAAAGATAAGAAATGGGCCTGAGATAAGGGGTGTAGAAAGCAAGAAATCTGGCCCAATTGGAGAAGGTCCATTTGACTTTCTGGATCCTGCGCATGTGCATTGACTGGCCCTTTGGTGCACCCTAAATGGTAGCCACCAGATCTGGCCATCTGGCCATCTGGCACGTTGATGCTGAAGGAGTATGATGGACGTCTTGGCTTGCATGCATACTGGATTTCCTGAAATAATAGTGCAAAATAACAAATGCTGGAGGCAGGGATCGAACCCCTGACCTCCAGCCTTCAACGCCTTGAACACACACCTGTTAACCACTACGCCATTTGCTTTTTATTGTTAATATAATACAAGCTCATAATAATATAAGAAAACATATATTAATGGAAAAAGAAATAAAAAAACGCGCGCTCGCTTAAATAAGCCAATGGTAGGACGACACTTCATCGTCTCCTTCCTTTGTACCGTGGCTAAAACCCAATGACCTATACCCACGGACGTTGTCCGTCACTATAAACCAAGCATTCTTAAAATCTCCTACAGGCTACATAAATGGAATCTAGTACCATGGTTGAGTTCGTCTCACTCTCCTGATCACAACCATACCCATCACGAAGGCTAATTGTTCCTGAAATAAAAAACCCTAAACCAAAGCTTGAAAACCTAACAATGGTGAGTTTCGATTCAGTCCATATAAATGAAATTGAATAATGCCAAAAGCTTGAAAATGTTCTATAGATTAAGAATATGTCATTATTTTACGCTATGGATGCAAGAATAAAGCTTTTCGAATTCAAGAAAAGGGTGATACCGTGAGCGACTTACAGTGCGTGAGAGGGCTCGAAAACATCTGCTTTTGGTTGCTTTCGCTTATGGAGACTGGCAGGAGACGATTGGGACCGATACCAAGCCTTGAGGATGCTTCTAAGTGGGACTTTGATCTCACACTTTTCTTTGATTTTTTCGAATCTGATTCTTGCTCTGAGCCTGATTTCTAACCTGTTTCTAGGTCTGCACGCAGTCCTTATGTATCACACAATGCATCAGGGTTGATTCTTGTGTCCAAATCCCTCTCCATCAATGATTTTGATATTTGATTTGATTCTTCTTTAAAGCTTTCCAAAATTGGTCCAAATCCAATCTCTTTGTACACATATGCCTTGATACGAGTTTGATGATGGCTAGCTGTGATTTAAGACCTGAAATCATCACAAAATCCCTTATTTTCAATGTTTTAGATTTTATTTGATTTAAATTGAACTAGTTCAAATAAAAACCAAATTAAATAATAAAAATAAGATATGGACAAGTGGAAAAGGCTAGAGCACGTGGGCTATGATTCCAACTAAAAACCAGTGAAAAAGAATGGGTCCATTTGGCAAAATTTGAACTTTTGGGGATAGTTGACTTTTGGCAATTTTGCAAAAAATGTCAACTTCAACAATGCACAACTTCCTTAATTTTGACTCTTTGGAGGTTTTCTTGGACTTTTTAGAAATATTTATAAGTCCTATAATCAACCCTTTTGGTCTCATCTCAATTTGATATTCCATGCTCATGTATGAAGCTTTGACAAAAAAGGTGTTTTTGTTGATTTTTCAAAATGACCTATAATGTCCAAATTCATAACTTCTTGTGAGTGCATATTTTGATCTTGGGAGCTAAAGATGGATTGTAGGGAATTGCATCCTCTTCAAAATGAGCTTTGTATGGGTCATTTATGATAAAGTATGAGAAAGTTATGCTTGGTCAAAGTTGAGTTGACTTTTCCTACAAAACCCTAATTTAGCAACTTTTGAGTCTTTATGAATTATGAGCAATCCTTGATGAATCATGATCAGCCCTTGATCAAATGATGAAATATACTTAAAAATGAGGATGTGGACCAAAAATATTGGAGTTTGACTGTGTGTGGGTCACAGTTGACTTTTGCCCTAGCACAGTCGATTTTTGGACCTTTGAGCAATTGACTAAGCAAACTTCCTCTGCAAGGCTTGAAATTTGATTTGGATGATCTTGAGAACATATTAGAAAATGTTGAGAATTTGGGACCACTTGGAATCAAATATCTTGATGCAACATGAAACCCTAATTTGGGGTAGACTGCCTTAGGAGAGAGCTTGTCTGGCCAACCCTTGAACTATCTTGAGCAACTTGAGGATCTTTCTTGCAATGTTTTGAGAAATATGGGAGGGAAAATTTTGGGGTACAACAGCTGCCCCTGTTCAATCTTCTTAAACCTGAGGATATAGATTGGCTTTCGTGCCTTTCGTGATCCGAAGGTGGAAGATGATTGAACACTAGAGTGCCCAGAAATTTGCACTCGCATGAAGTGGTAATTGACTTGTGATGCCGGGAATGGGCTTATAGATGCCATTTGGAGGAGTGTCAATCGCATAAGATATTCCTTAGTGAGAGCTTGTATACCTGTTGTTGAGGCATATTCCGCTGGGGAAGTCTGATCTTTGTTGAGAGAAATAGAATTTTAGGAGCTTTGGTCGTCCGTCATTCTGCTGGTGAGTCGTCCTTGTTGATATTTAGGAACTTAGATCGTCTGTACTCAACTGGGGAATCATCTATGTTGATATTTAGGAGCTTCGATAGTCCGTATTCAACTGAGGAAACATTTTTGCCAAGATTTAGGAACACGTCCGTAATTCAACTGAGGAAACATCTCTGCTGAGATTTAGGAGCTTGTCCATAATTCAACTGAGGAAATAACTTCGTTGAGATTTAGGAACTCGTCCGTAATTCAACTACTTTGCTGAGATTTAAGAGCTCGTCCGTAATTCAACTACTTTGCTGAGATTTAGGAGCTCGTTCGTAATTCAACTACTTTGCTGAGATTTAGGAACATTGTCCGTAATTCAACTGGAGAAACATCTCTGCTGAGATTTAGGAACATCGTCCGTAATTCAACTGAGGTAATATCTTCACTGAGATTTAGGAACATCGCCTGTAATTCAACTGAGAGAACATCTGTCGAGATTTAGGAACTTGTCCGTAATTCGACTGAGGAAACGTCTGTGTCGAGATTTAGGAACTTGTCCGTAATTCGACTGAGGAAACAACTTCGCTGAGATTTAGGAGCTCGTCCGTAATTCAACTGAAGAAACATCTCTATTGAGATTTAGGAACTCGTCCGTAATTCAATTGAGGAAATATTTTCGCTGAAATTTAGGAACTCGTCCATAATTCAAATAAGCAATCATCTCTGCTGAGATTTAGGAACTCATACATAATTCAACCGAGGAACATATCTGTAGAGATTTAGGAACTCATCCGTAATTCAACAACTTTGCTGAGATTTAGGAACTTCGTTCATAATTCAACTGAGGAAACGTCTTTGTCGAAATTTAGGAACTTGTCCGTAATTCGACTGAGGTGAAAACTTCATAGCTTGAACTTTGTGAGAATTTAACCATATCCTTCCTAAAAGGTAAAGGTTAGTTGTATGTAATGCATGATATGTATCAGGCAATGATGTTCTCAAAATAAATGAGATTATGTTGTATAATGCATATGCATGTCATGATGTATGAAAATGTGATGTTTTTATCTGGGGAAAATAACTCCCGAATTACTGTTGGAGAAAAGAATTGAATTCTTCGTTTCCGCCGGAGATAGTGGATGAAGATGACTGTGACAATAAACCTGCAGGAGAGGATAACTCCGCTGGGGAATAAACTAACGAGAGAATGACTCTGTGGGGAGGACATGCTCTGTTGAGGATTCCGTTGATAAATTCAGCTGGGGACGAATTACCGCTGCTGGTGATAATGAAATCTGTTGGAGATTGAATTCCTGTTTGGTGAAAGGAAAGAACTCCGCTGGGGATGACTTTCCAATAGCGACCTTACTGGGGATAGCCCTTTTTAGACTTTACTGAGGATGATCTTCCGGAGTCTACTGGGGACAAATCTTTCAACTCCACTGGGGATATTTTTATACTCCACTGGGGATGATAAGACTTTTCAGTGCTGATGGTAGATAAACTCTGCTTGGGGAGAATATTACCGATTCATTCACAGTTGCGAGTCTCAGCTGGGGAGAGTTAACATCACTGTCTTTCTCTTACTCTGCGGGGAATGAATGTACTTTCAATCATTTCCTCCAGCTAGGTCTATCCCTATACATTGTGGATAGAGCAACTGTACGATTTAGACATTTCTCGTTTGCCCCTGTTTCTAATATTACAAGTAATCATCTTTTGTTTTGCATGTAAATATTTATGAGCAGCAATCAATGTCAAATGCATATATCAAAAATGAACATTGGACGTTCTCGCAAAACAAAACAAAAAAGGAAAACCGTTTGAAATTTCTTTGTAAAAATGACTTGTATTGATGTTGAAGTCAGCCTGTGAATAAGCATTTTTGTACAAGAGGCTGACGTCCTAGTAAGAGAACACCACCGAACAAATGGAATTTATACAATTTGTGAGAACAAAGAAAAACAACTATGTGAATAATCCCACTAGGTTCCAACTCTGCTATTGCCTTTATGTCCTCGAGCATCTAATTACTTTTCCACTTGGTTGAGGGTAAATCAGATTGATTAATGCCGTCTGAGCTTGATAGTCGATACCGAAGTCTGGTTGCAAGGGTGATCCAATGAGACATAGTGTTACGCTTTGATCCCTAATTTTTGCATGGACCGCCCTTTCGGGTTTTCAGTCCACCGGGATACCCTTTTTTGCCCAAGCCACCTTTTCAGGTTTTCGACTTGCCGGGTGTACAGATTTTTTTATTTTCATCCCTTATTTTTGCCCGAACCCTTTTGGTTCGCCGGGAAGCCCTTATTTTTGCCTAGGCCAGTCAACCTAGCGGGTCTTTGATTATGCGTAGTATTTTTTCACTATGTCTGCATTGACGGGGTGAGGAAGGTCGTCACCATCCATGGTGGTTAGAATCATTGCTCCTCGTTAGAAAATGTTCTTAACCACAAATGGCCCTTCGTACGTAGGTGTCCATTTGCCCCTAGGATCACCTTGTGGCAGGATGATGCGCTTGATCACTAGATCCCCAACTTGATACTCTTGTCATCTGACTTTCTTGTTAAATGCCTTGATCATCTGTTTTTGATATGTTTGACCATGACAAATAGCAGTAAGTCTCTTTTTTCTGATTAAGTTCAGCTGATCAAGCCGGGTCTGGATCTAGTCATCTTCGCTCAAACTCGCATCCTTCATAATTGGAAGAGAGGGTATCTGAACTTCAACGGGCAAGACGGCCTCCATGCCATAAACCAAGGAATAGGGTGTTGCCCCTGTTGACGTCCGTGCTGAGGTACGATACTGTTGTAGCCCAAAATTTGCCCTCCCATATTCCTCAAGATATGTCAAGAATCATCTCCAAATGGTTCAAGATTGCTCAAGAGTTAGACAATCAAGCCATCTCCTAAGCAGTAGACATCTGAAATTAGGGTTTTGTTTCTTTCAAGGAATTTGGGGTTTTCAATGGTTCAATCAAGTCTCATAGGCCTACATACATTCTCAAGCACCTACTTGCCAAGTTTCAAGACTCACAGTGCCAGTTTGCACAATCAAAAGCTCCATTTGATCTACAGTCAACTACAAGGGCAAAATGGGCATTTTGCAGTCAAAAGTCAGAATTTTTGGTCAACATCTTATTTTGAGTTCACAATCATCATTTGATCAAGTCTTGATCATGATCCCACAAGAATAGCTCAAGAATCATCAAGGTGCAAAAGTTACTATTTTTGGACAGTAGAAAAGTCAACTGTACTTTGACCAGGGCATAACTCTTTCATGGTTCATCAGAAAAATTCCATCCAAAGCTCATTTTGAAGAGGATGCAATTTCCTACAATCCATCTTCACACTCCAAGATCAGGAAATGCTCTCACACAAAGTTACAAATTTTTACATTATAGGTCAAATTCAAAAGTCAACAAAAGTACACTTTGAGTCAAAGGCCATAACTTGAGATTGGTAAATCCAAATGACATGGGACCAAAAGTATTGGTTATAGGACTTCAAGAGCTTTCCAAAATGTCCAAGAACATGGTCATATGATCAAAATTGAGCAAGTTGTGCATTGGAGAAGTTGGGAAATTTTCATGAATTTGCAAAAGTCAACTTTGCTCAAAACACCTTCTTTTTGCTAATGGGCCTCAAATCTCTTCTTGAAACTTCATCCATGACCTATGCACGACCCACAGAGTTAAATTGGATTTATTTTCTTAAATTTATTGATTAAATGGTTTTTTAATATATATTAATTCATTTAATTAATTTAAATTATAAGAAAATACAAGATTTGATTTTTAAATCAATTTGTGAACCAAATATGATCCAAATATGCTGACTAATTCGTGCACAAGCTAAAATATACAAAAAATCCAATTTTGGCAACTTGTTCAATCATGGAAAATCAAGAATATTTGATTTATCAATCAAGGATTTAATCTTCAATGCACATGGGTTGGATCCAAAATTTTGACCTAATTTGATTGCCTTATACATAAGCAAGCCAACCATACCCTAATACATGATTGAAAGGCTGCAGAAACGACCATACAATTTCAAGAATTTTCAAGAAAACTAAAAACTTGTTCTTGCATTCTAGGCCAATTCAAGGCGTTTTGTCCATCCAAACACATTGCAGGAGGTACCAGGAACGATTTGCAATCAAATTCAAGCATCAAAGCTCAAGGAATCACGACAAACAGTCCTACGGTTTGCACTTCCTATTAAAAAATGTATCTCTTAATTCATGCGCATTTAACATGTTTTTGTGATTGATTTGCATTGCTAGAGATCATACAAAGCTAATGGAATGGTTGAATTGAACCATGGTGCCCTGAATCGAAAGATGCCATGATTGAATTTCTAGGGTTTTCAAGCTTTTAAATAGGGCTTTTCAATCCAGGAAAAATTAGGACCAATGGGATACATGGTTGAATTCGTGAGGCCAAGACGATCAAAACCCATACCTTGCGAAATATTTATGTTTGCCCTATGTCTATTCGCTATTTTTCCTTGCAGGAGGTAGTGGAGGTTAAAAACCCCCGCTATTTGATTCTGTTTATACAGAACAAAGGTTGAAGATGATGATGTGTTGTCATCTGATTGGCATATTTGAATTAGCGCGCGTTTTATTCTTTTTCCAAACATAAGCGTTTATTTGATATATGTTAATTGTTGTATATATTAATAACAAAGATGCAGTGTGGCTTAGTTGGTGGAAGCGTGAGTGGGATGTCCATTGGGACCTGGGTTCGAATCCCAGGTCCCCCCAAATATTTGTTATAATTTTTATCCAGGTGATTGCATGTGATTCAGCAGGCGTAACATATCATGGATCTCCAGATCTCAAGCGCCAGATGGCCATCAGGCCAAATCTGATGGTCACAAGATGATGTCCACTGTGTGTCCAAGTCAACAAGCGTGTGGATGATCCTGGAAAGTCAAACAGGCTGGAAGAATAATGGGCCAAGAATTGCTGACTCTACCTCCTCTTGGGCCCAACACCCCCCTGGGTTTATTTCTTTTTCTTCTTTTATATTTTTTATTTAAATTGTTTTTTTACTATTATTAATTATTATTATTACTTAATTAACCAAATAATTCATTTTCTTAATAAATTCAGAAAACATAAAAAATATAATATTTTTATTTATTAAATTTAATTAGTTATTTTGTAAATAAATATTAACATAATTAATTTAGTTTTAATTAGGTTAATTTTAATACTTTTATAATAAATTAAAATCAATGTAGAATTAGGTTTTTTTAACTTTTAACCATTTTATTTTTTATTTTTATTTTCTTAAACATTCAAAAACCAAAAAAAATATCTCTTTTTATTTAATTAATTAAGTAGTTTAGGTCTAATTTAATTAAATGCAAGAAATAACAAAAAGTCTCTTTCTTTTCTAAAAGGGGTCAAAACCCTAAAAACTCTCAGATTTAATTTTTCCTACGCGTATGGTTATTTGTGATTTATTATTTTTATTCCATATAACTGTATTTGCTCCGAGGATGTAATAGCTTTAACTTAGGACTTTTATCGCTTTTATTTACTTTCCTGCAATTTACTTTTTCAAGGGTTTGTTTTTGGCGATGTAAATACCCGACGCCTTGTAATAGCTTAGTTTTATTTTCCGCAACCATTAACTGCTAGATGTATGCTAAATAGGCTATGCATGACAAGATCTCTCTTAAATTAAAATCAATCATAGCTCACCATAACATGTACAAAGATAACATAACTAAAACCTGACACACTCACACATGCCACTCTTAGGGTACGCCTCACTTGGTTGCCTCGACGTGGTCATTGAGTATAGGGTGTTTTAGAGGTCTCCCTCCTATCTAAAGATCAAAGTTGCCTCGAAACGGTTGCCTCGATAAAAAAATGATCTAAGACATTAGGGTTACCGCTAAGGCGTCCTACCATTGCTTTAGTGACCACATATCCCTAAAATCGAATTGACTCGAAAACTCCAACGACGGTGCTACCTACTTCTCAATAGTGGGATAGTGCTGTCTAAAGGACATTTACACAGCTTAATTACTTTGAGTAGGTAGAGGTTCTCAGGTACTTGCTCTTTCAAAACAAAACAAATCTTTTGCACTTACCCTTTTTCAAACAAACGTTTTCAAACAACACTTCATACACTCTTGAGGACAGATACAAGAGTTAAGTCGAAGTTTTCAAACAAAACTTTTTCAAAACCCACAAACACAAGAAAAGCAAAAACTTTTTGAAAACATAGTGAGCAAGTACCTAAGAGCCCGTGGATAACCACAGATAGAAAGGGTTCTAACACCTTCCCTTTCTATAATCTACCTCCCGAACCCGAGAAACATCTCGAAAAGGAATTTTGCTGTGCTTTTGTCCTTTCCTTGTTGGATAAAATAAAAGACGGTGGCGACTCTTGCTTACCGCGACATTTTGCGAAACACAAACACGAACTAGCATTCTAAAACAGTCAGTTCTATTTCCACCGATCACGGAACTGGCGACTCTGCTGGGGAGTATATAAGTGAGGTGTACCTTAGGATTAGATCACTTGTGTTTTCAATTGTATGCTTTGTATGCTTTAAATTTTGTGGGCTTGTATCAGAGTTTTATAGATCCTAACCCGGATCTGGGGGTACCCTTTTTTAGGTAAGTAGCAATAAACTGTGAGGGATCTGTCTGGCGTAGACCGACACGGATGAAGCAGTAGCTACGTTGGTGTGGCACTTTAGTCTGTACCGATATCCCTTGTGTTGGAACGAGGATAATATGGGTCTTCTAAGGAGTCATTAAGCACCAACTGACCTTAGAACCTTAAATTGACCAACTTGGCCATAGAACAGTAGCAGTATGCTACACTCATTGAGACTAAACTCTCGCGATGGTTCCGGCTGCAAGAAAAGGTTGACAAACTGGAATTATGACCGATCGAGGGTAGTCAATGATATTGAGATCCTCTAGAACCCAATTACTATTTTTAGGACAGGTTTTAACCAACTGAAACTGAAATAGGGTAGTACCTAAACTTCATGCCAGCCTGAACTCTAAGGGCTGTCTTGTGTGACTTGTGTGCCTTTACCATGTTTGCCTTTTGTGAACACTTGTGGTGTGCCTTTACCATGACATCATAACATCATAACATTGCATACATCTTGCATAAGGACTAACCCATTTCAAAGACAAGAAGGTTTCATCTTTGCTCTGTTTTGTAGGACATCATGATGCCCATGCGTAGGAATACTATCCGGCTCAACTTTGTTCAACCACCTACTTTGCTTAAAGAATTGGTTGACAGGATTCCAAACACTACTTCCTTCATCAGGAGGCATGGTTCTCTTCTCGGTTTAGTCACCTCAAAGTGGGACCAACAACTGATGAGTGTCCTGGTCCAGTTTTATGATCCGCTATACCATTGCTTCACCTTTCAAGACTTCCAGCTGGTCCCTACCCTGGAAGAATTCTCTGAGTTGCTTGGTATCCCTGTTTTGGAGCAGACTCCATTTACTGGTTGGGAAAAGACTCTCAGGCCTGAAGAGATTGCTGTAGCCTTTCACTTAACCAAAGAGGAGGTAATGGCTAACTGGGAGACTAGAAGTGGAGTTAAGGGTTTTTTGGCTAAGTTTCTGGTTGGCAAAGCTAATTGTTTCTGGAATGACTTAGACTTCAAAGCGTACGAAGACATTCTGGCTCTCTTAGTCTATGGTCTGGTATTGTTTCCAAATCCTGACACCTTTGTTGATGTTAATGCCATAAGGATCTTCATCTCTCGGAACCCTGTACCCACTCTCTTGGGTGATATCCTTCATCAGCTCTATACTCGTACTACCCGAAAACGGGGAACTTTGATGTGCTGTGCTCCTTTATTGTCGAGGTGGTTTATTTCGCACCTCCCTAAATCTGTACTGAAGAACAAAGAAGGAAAGGGCTGGGCTCATAGGATAATGTCCCTTACTGATAATGACATTATTTAGACTCTCAGAGGCCTATATGAGGTGGCCGTCATTGATCGTTATGGAGAGTATCCTAATGTTCCATTGATCGGAACCCGTGGAGGAATCTCTTATAACCCATGTTTAGCTCTCCGTCAGTTTGGAAGAGCCAGAAGAGAAGGGCCTCATGAGATGTTGATACCTCATATCGTCTTTGATTTTCAGGTAGATAGCGACGAGCTGCGTCGTAGATTCATCAGGGCTTGGGATAGAGTTCACAAATCTGACTCACATGAGTTGGGACCAAAAACTTCTCTGCCTATGGAGTCATATTTCAGATGGGTCCGCATTCGTGCCCAGAAGTTAGGTATGCCATACGAAGCTGTCAGGCCTATTACTCTTGAAGCTGCTGATAAAGATGGGGTTCCTCCAACTATTCTTCATCCTCATACGCCCACTGATGTTGGCACACTGAAGAGGTCATGGGCGCAACTGCAGGAAGAATAGGATTCTTATCGGGAAAGGTTCAATGAACAAGAACAGAAGATCCAGAAGCTAACTAAGCAATTGGAGAACGAACAGATCCTGAATGATTATATTCGCACTGAGAAGAAGAGGCCATGGGAGCATTGATGGACTTTTGATGATTCCTTTTACGGTTTTATTTACTTTTCAGTGTTTCCCTTCTTGTAACGCCTAAGGGCAATTTGTTGAACAATTTAAATTCCGAAGTTAAATCTAATAAAGTGTGTTTCATTTTCTTGTCTACAAATTTGAGTCCCAATTGTCTTTGAAAACATAAATCATACGCATTTCATTTCATCATATGCATAACAGGTACCCCTTTTACAGGTCACTTATCTTCTTCGCTATTTATTTCAGCAATCATCATGTCTACTGAACCTTCCACTGAACAAGCTATCAAGGCCCTCCAGGCCCAGAATGCCCAGTTTCAAGAGTTGGTTATGAGCCTAGCCCAGGGTCAATAGGATTTGAAGACTCTGATTCTGAAAGAGAGGAAGAAGAAGAAGAAGAGGACCGTCCTGTTCAACACTGGACGCAGATTTGGAAATGGACTGCAGAACGAGGTTGTTCTGACCACCTCCTCTGTAGGGAAAGACAGTCCACAAGAGAGAAGGGTTCCTAGCCCCGTAGTCTCCGACAACGAGACGAATTATGATGAAGAACAGTATCGTCCTGCTGAGGATAGGTACAAACAGTTGGAGGACCGCTTGAGCGCTATGGAGATACAGAACGTGCCCGGGCTGGACTTTGGAGACCTAGGTTTATCCTCTGGGGTGGTGATTCCCCATAAGTTTAAGGCACCTGCCTTTGCCAAATATGACGGAGCCTCCTGCCCAAAGCTACACCTCCGGTCATATGTAAGGAAGATCCAGCCTTACACAGCTGATAAGAATTTGTGGATCCATTTCTTCCAGGACAGTCTTCCAGGGACTCAGCTGGAATGGTTTTATCAGCTGGATGGAGCCAGTATCCGTAGCTGGGAAGATTTGGCTACTGCGTTCTATAAGCAGTATCAATATAATTCCGACCTCGCTCCTACGCGTACCCAACTCCAGGGTATGTCAATAGGGACGGGTGAGGGGTTTAAGGAGTATGCTCAGAAATGGAGAGACCTTGCTGGAAGGGTACAACCACCTTTAACTAATCGTGAACTTGTGGATATGTTCTTGGGGACCTTGTCTGGTCCATTCTTTAACCATTTGATTGGAAACTCTTCAGCCGGGTTTACAGACCTTATCTTGACTGGTGAGAGGATCGAAGCTGGTATCAAGGCAGGGAAGATACATAAGGGTGCCTCATCGAGCACCGAGAAGAAGCCGTTCAAGAAAGAATCCTGTGCTGTCTATGGTTCAAGGAGACCAAATAGATCTGAACACCGCCAAGCTGTCAACGCGATGGTCATTTCAAAACCTGCTGGTGCTCCTCGGCATCACAACCAACAAAGGGGTGAGAGACCTAGAAGGCAATTCACTTGTCTCAGCATGACCTTGTCCCAGATATTGCCACAGTTGCTGAATACCAATTTGGTGACTCTAAGGGAAGCCCCAAAGAATCCGAATACTACATCATCAAAGTATAACCCCAACGCCTGCTGCGCTTATCATTCTGAGAGCCCGGGGCATAATACGGATGATTGCTGGACTTTGAAGAATAAGATCCAAGACTTGATTGATGCAAAAGAGATTGAGTTTGAGGCGCCCGAGAGGCCCAATGTTGTGACTGCTCCCATGCCCAAACATGGAGTAAATGCTGTAGAGGAAGACTTGTTTGTAGCCTCTGTGGATGATATTGTCACCCCGCTGTTGACTGTCAAGAGGAAGCTGTTGCTAGCCGGTTTATTTCCGGGATGTAGTGAGGGTTGCCAACTGTGTTCTATTTCACCTACTGGTTGGCCATCTTTGAAGTCAGGCATCCAAAACCTGATGGATAATAAAGAGATCCTGTTCGAGAAGATTGCTGTTCCTGCTACCCATACTGAAGAAGTTTTCATTGTTACCATTCTCAACAATTCTCCCAAGGCTCCCTCGAGGAAGCCTGTCAGAATTACGCCTGTTCAGAAGATTGCACCTATAATCATCACTGTTCCGGGGCCTATTCCCTACACCTCTGACAAAGCTGTCCCTTGGCACTATGGGGCAGATGTTTATGTTCTTGGATTTAAGCAATAGTTTGATACTAATACCGGCGTCAGCAACATCACCGGACCTGCAAAAGTCACCCGCAGTGGTAGACTTTTCTCACCTGACATTGCGCCACCGACTGTCCGAAGACCTATTGTCATCACACTTGCAAGTGTGCCTAATGCCATTCCTGATCAAGTTCTTAGTTCTACCCCTGTCGCCGAGTCATCTGACACTAGGGGCAAAGGGATCGCCACTAATATGCCTGCCCGGACTGAGGCGCCAAAGACCATCAATGTTGAAGCTTCCATGGAAGAGATTCTGAAGATCATCAAGAAGAGTGATTATAATGTAGTTGAGCAGCTGGGGCAAACCCCCTCCAATATTTCTATGTTATCACTGTTGTTGTGTTCAGAGGCCCATGCCAAGGCTTTGATTACCTTCCTGAAGACGGCCCACGTGCCATAAGAGACATCAGCTGATCAGTTTACCGATTGTGTGGCCAATTTAACTGCTGATAATGGTTTGGGTTTCTCCGACGCTGATCTGACTGCTAAAGGGAAGAACCATAACGATGCCCTGCATGTCTCCATTGAATGCAAGGGCACTACTCTGGCACATGTGTTGGTTGACACTGGTTCCTCATTGAACGTCTTGCCCAAGAAAGCCCTAGACAGGTTGGATTGCAAAGGGCTGGAGCTAAAGCCAAGTAACATTGTTGTTCGGGCCTTTGATGGGTCTAAAAGGATGGTGCATGGTGAAGTCGATATTCCAATTAGAGTTGGTTCTCAGGTCTTCGATTCCATATTCTACGTGATGGACATTCGACCGTCCTATTCTTGTTTGCTGGGTCGTCCATGGATCCATAAAGCCGGAGCTGTGACCTCAACACTCCATCAGAAGCTGAAATACCCGGTCAGAGGGAAGATTGTGACAGTACAGGGGGAGGAAGAGTACATGGTCAGCCACCTCAACTCGTTCCGGTACATATAGATGTATGGGGAGTTCATTGAGACCCCATTCCAGCACTTTGAAGAAGTTCCTCAGACACTGGCATCAGCTGAGACTGTGGTTGAAGATTCTCCTTTGAAGATGGCTTCCTTAAAGGATGTCCGGGCTGTTATTGAGAAGGGTGAGTATGCAAACTGGGGCCGACTTCCTGATTTCACTCAGAAGACTGACAAGTTTGGTTTGGGTTTCACTGCAAAAGCTCATAGGACTGTTCGTAGTGCAAGGACTGGAAGACCTCCTGTGTTCATCAGCAACTCAGGAGTAAATGCCATCGAAGATGACGTGGAGGAATCTGAATTCGACAGCTGGATCTACCCTACGACCAACGGTGGACCAAACAACTGGACAGCAAAAGACTTCATCCCTATTACTTTTGTCACTCAGTAATGAACTCTTTTGTTTTTAATTTGTAACAGACAATATTGTGAAACTTTATGGCCCGGTGTCCTACCCGGGGCACCGTGGCTTCATTTGTGAGGGCTTTTGTGTGCCATTTTCATATATCATTAATAAAAGCATTAGATGTTTTTTGCATTTCAAACCTTGCGCTCCTTGTCTTTCTTTATTATATATTGCAAAACAGCTATTTACACACACTCACATATACAGGTTCCAATCCACTCTTGATCTTACTGGTAACAACTCTGCTACTGCCAGTTATGACTTCGAAAATTCGATCAACTTAGCCGAAGACGAAGGTGAAGATGATTGCGAAGTGCCTGGTGAGCTTGCAAGACTGCTACTTCAGGAAGAGAGGACCATTCAGCCACATGAAGAGCTAGTGGAAACAGTAAATCTGGGTACTGAGACAGACAGGAAGGAAGTCAAGATCGGTGAAAATCTGGAGCTTAGTGTGAAACAACGGTTGATTCAGATGTTGCATGACTACGTGGAAATCTTTGCCTGGTCTTACGAAGATATGACTGGGTTGGATACCGACATCGTGGTTCATCACCTGCCTACCAAGGAAGAATGCCCTCCGGTAAAATAGAAAGTCCGCCGTATGCATCCTGAGATGTCCGAGAAAATCAAAGCTGAGGTTATGAAACAATTTGACGCCGGTTTTCTAGCAGTGACTGCTTACCCTCAGTGGGTTGCCAATGTGGTTCTGGTGCCGAAGAAAGATGGTAAGGTCAGAAGGTGTGTTGATTACAGGGATTTGAACAGGGAGAGCCCTAAGGATGACTTCCCTCTGCCTCACATCGACGTTCTGGTTGACAACACTGCTCAGCATAAGGTATTCTCCTTCATGGACGGTTTCTCCGGTTATAATCAAATCAAGATGGCTCCTGAAGACATGGAGAAGACCACTTTTGTCACTCAGTGGGGTACCTTTTGCTACAAGGTCATGCCTTTTGGGTTGAAAAATGCTGGGGCAACGTATCAGCGTGCCATGGTTGCTCTGTTTCATGATATGATCCATCATGAGATTGAAGTATACGTCGATGATATGATTGCAAGGTCCCAAACCGAGGAGGAACACCTTGACCATTTACAGAAGCTGTTTGACCGGTTGAAGTTGTACAAGCTGAGATTAAACCCAAACAAGTGCACCTTCGGGGTGAGATCTGGAAAACTACTAGGTTTCGTTGTAAGCGACAAAGGTATTCAAGTGGACCCTGCCAAAGTGAAAGCCATACAAGAGATGCCAGTTCCCAAGACAGAGAAAGAGGTCAGAGGCTTTCTAGGACGGCTGAACTACATTGCTCGATTCATCTCGCACCTAACTTCTACTTGTGAACCAATCTTCAAGCTACTAAAGAAAGATCAAGTAGTACGTTGGAACGATGAATGTCAGGCCGCTTTCGAAAGAGTCAAAGAGTACCTCCAAGATCCACCCATTCTTATGCCACCAGTGGAAGGGAGACCTCTAATCTTATACTTGACTGTGCTGGACAACTCAATGGGATGTGTGCTAGGTCAGCATGACGAGTCTGGCCGAAAAGAGCACGCTATTTATTACCTTAGCAAAAAGTTTACCGACTGTGAGACCCGATACTCACTGCTCGAGAAAACTTTCTGCGCTTTGGTATGGGTTGCTCGCTGGCTAAGACAATATATGTTGACTCACACTACTCCATTGATTTCAAAAATGGATCCGATCAAGTATATCTTCGAAAAGCCTGCCTTGTCCGGAAGAATAGCAAGATGGAAGATGATCTTGACTGAATATAACATCCAGTACATGACTCAAAAAGCAATCAAGGGAAGTGTGTTGGTAGACCATTTGGCACACCAGGCAGTGGATGATTACCAGTCTATGAACTTTGAATTTCCAGACGAGAATATCATGGTAGTAACTGATTGCGAGATACCTGGACCGGATGAAGGACCTGAGGAAGGATCCTGATGGTCTATGCACTTTGAAAGAGCCTCAAACGCTTTGGGTAACAGTATTGGCGCTGTGATCATATCTTCTAAAGGCTCTCACACTCCGCTCACCGCTCGACTATGTTTCAACTGCACCAACAACATGGCGAAGTATGAAGCATGCATCATGGGTCTTCAAGCTGCAATTGACCTAAGGATCAAGTTTCTGAGTGTCTTCAGAGATTCCGCTCTCGTGATCAGTCAGATCAAAGGCGAGTGGGATACGAAACACCCAAATCTTATTCCTTACAAGGAGTATGTATTGACGTTGCTTCCCCATTTCGAGGAGATAACCTTTGAACATTTCCCAAGAGAGGAGAATCAGTTGGCGGGCGCGTTAGCTATGATGTCCTATATGTTCAAAGTCAAGTGGGACAACGAGGCGCCCCAGATCATTATTTGGAAATTGGATGAACCTGCACATTGTTGTGATCTTGAGACCGAAAAGGTAACATAAAAGCCTTGGTATCATGAAGTAAAGAGGTACCTTGAAGCTCAAGAATACCCCGAGGGTGCATCCGTTAATGACAAGAAGTTTCTGAGAAGGTTCGCAGCAAAGTTCTTCGTCAGCAATGGCATTCTTTACAAACGAAACCATGATTCAACCTTACTGCGTTGTGTGGATAAGATTGGGGCAGAAAGGATCATGGCAGAGCTGCATGAAGGTACCTTCGAAACTCACTCCAGTGGACATACCATGGCAAAGAAAATCCTTCGGGCAGGATATTATTGGTCAACAATGGAAGCCGACTGTTATCAGCATTCTCGGACATGTCACAAGTGCCAGGTCTATGCTGATAAAGTGCACATTCCTCCAGTTCCTTTGAACGTCTTGACGGCACCTTGGCCTTTTGCAATGTGGGGCATTGATATGATTGGCGAGATCAGACCTACGGCATCCAACGGGCATCGTTTCATCCTGGTAGCGATTGATTACTTTACAAAGTGGGTTGAAGCAGCTTCCTTTGCCACCGTAACCAAGAATGTCGTGGCACGGTTCATTCGGCATAACCTGATCTGTCGATACGGTGTACCAAAGAGGATCATTACGGATAATGGTACCAATCTTAACAACAATATGATCACTGAGCTTTGCGAGCAGTTCAAGATACAACATCACAATTCTTCTCCCTACTGGCCGAAGATGAATGGGGCTGTAGAAGCAGCTAATAAGAACATTAAGAAGATTGTGCAGAAGATGACAGTGACCTACAAAGACTGGCACGAGATGTTACCATTTGCTCTTCATGGGTACCGTACCTCAGCACGGACGTCAATAGGGGCAACACCCTACTCCTTGGTATATGGCATGGAGGCAGTCCTGCCCATTGAAGTTCAGATACCCTCTCTCCGGATCATGAAGGATGCGGGTTTAAGCAAAGACGACTGGATCCAGACCCGGCTTGATCAACTAAACCTGATCGACGAAAAGAGACTCACTGCTATTTGTTATGGTCAGACGTACCAAAAGCGGATGATCAAGGCATTTAACAAAAAAGTCACACGACAAGAGTATCAAGTCGGGGACCTGGTAATTAAGCGCATCATTCTACCTCAAAGTGATCCCAGGGGAAAATGGACCCCTACGTACGAAGGGCCATTTGTGGTTAAGAACATCTTCTCAGGAGGAGCGATGATTCTGACCACCATGGATGGTGATGACCTTCCTCACCCCGCCAATGCAGACATAGTAAAAAGATACTACGCATGATTAAAGACCCGCTAGGTCGACTGGCCTAGGCATAAATAAGGGCTTCTCGGCGAACCAAAAGGGTTCGGGCAAAAATAAGGGATGAAAATAAATAAAAAATCTGTACACCCGGCAAGCCGAAAACCTGAAAAGGTGGCTTGGGCAAAAATGGGTATCCCGGTGGACTGAAAATCCGAAAGGGCGGTCCAGGAAAAAGTTAGGGATAAGCGTAACACTATGTCTCATTGGATCACCTCGCATCCGGACTATGGTATCAACTACTAGGCTCAGACGACACTAGTCAATCAGATCCATCTTCAACTAAGCAGCAAAGTGATGAGATGCTTGAAGATATAAGGGCAATAGCAGAGTTGGAACCCAGTGGGATTATTCACACGGCTGTTTTGTTTTCTTTTTACAAATTGTATAAATTCTATTTGTTCGGCGGCGTTCTCTTACTAGGACGTCGGTCTCTTGTTCAAAAACGCCCATTTACAGGCAAACTTCAAAATCAATACAAGTTCATTTTTCAGACAAATTGCAAATTGTTTTTTCTTTATCTATTTTGTTTTGCAAAGAACGTCCAATGTTCATTTTTTATATATGCGTTTGACATTAATTGCTGCTCATAAATATTTACATGCGAAACAAAGGGCTAATTACGGGTGACATCAAAAGTAGGGGCAATAAGAATTGTCTAAGAGGTCTAGTTGCTCTGTCCACCAAGGTACCAAGGTAAGTTCGGCTGAAGAATATGACCAAGATACCTTCACTCCCGGCAGAGTAGGACAGTAATGGTAGCTCTCCCCACTGAGACTTGCAACCATGAACAAATCAACAATACTCTCGCCAAGCAGAGTTAATCTACCATCAGCCCTAAAAAAGTTGGGTATCCCTAGTAGGTCTTAATATTCCCCAGCGGAGTATACAGATATTCCCCAGCAAGCATAAAGAGCATCCCCGACAGTCCTAATATTCCTTGACAGAGTATAAGAATGTTCCCCGGCGGAATACAAGATACCCCCAGTGGAGCCATTTCCCCAGCGCAGTCTAAAAAAGCTTCCCCGCTAGAGTTGAATCATCTTACCCAGTAGATTTTGGAAGCTTGTCCCCGGCATAATACAAGTGCGTCTCCTCAGCCAAATTCAGAGGTTACCCCCACAAGAGTCTAACTGGGTTATCCTCAGCAAGTTGCAACGGAAAGATCATCCCCAGCGAAGTTCTTTCTATCCCCAGCGGAGTTCATCATCAAAATCCCCAATAGAGCTTATCAACGGAATCCCCAACAGAGTTATCGTTAAAATCTCAACAAAGCATCTCTTCCCACAGTGTAATTCCCTGCAGAGTAAACTCTTCACCAGTTTATTCCCCAACGGAGTCATCCTCTCTTGCAAGTTTATCATCTTCGTTCATCATCCCCAGTGGAAGCAAAGAATTCAACATCATTCTCCAGCAGCTATCCGGGATTTATTTTCCCCAGCTAAAACATCATATTTTCATACATCATGATACATGCATATACGCATCATATCATACGATCTCATTTATGTTGAGAACATCGTTGCTCGATCCATATCATGCATTGCATATGACTGACCTTTAACTTTCAGGAAAGATGCGGTTAGATTCTCAAATTATGTCAATGGAGACAAAACCAGTTAAATCGATTCCTAAAGATTTTTCTGAAGCCAGTCAATGGAGACAAAACCAGTTAAATCAATTCCTAAAGATTTTTCTGAAGCCATTCAATGGAGACAAAACCAGTTAAATCGATTCCTAAAGATTTTTTTGAAGCCAAGTCAGTCAATGGAGACAAAATCAGTTAAATCGATTCCTAAAGATTTTTCTGATGCTAATTCAGTCAAAGGAGACAAAACCAGTTAAATCGATTCCTAAAGATTTTTTTAATCCGAACACAGTCAATGGAGACAAAATCAGCTAAGTCGATTCCTAAATATTTTTCCGATGCAAACCCGTCAATGAAGACAACCCGTCAATGAAGACAACCCGTCAATAAAGACAACCCGTCAATAGAGACAACCCGTCAATGAAGACAACCTGTCAATGAAGACAACCCGTCAATGAAGACAACCCGTCAACGAAGACAACACCACCTACCAACAATCTCCAGATGGCATCTATAAGCCCATCCTCCCACCAACAATCTCCAAATGGCATCTGTAAGCCCATTTCCGACATCACAATGCTGATACTACACTATGCGAGTGCAAATTTCTGGGCACTTTAGTGTTCAATCATCTTCCACCTTCGGATCACGAAAGGCACACAAGCCAATCTACATCCTCAGGTTTAAGAAGATTGAACAGGGGAAACTGTTGTAGCCCAAAATTTGCCCTCCCATATTCCTCAAGATATGTCAAGAATCATCTCCAAATGGTTCAAGATTGCTCAAGAGTTAGACAATCAAGCCATCTCCTAAGCAGTAGACAACTGAAATTAGGGTTTTGTTTCTTTCAAGGAATTTGGGGTTTTCAATGGTTCAATCAAGTCTCATAGGCCTATATACATTCTCAAGCACCTACATGCCAAGTTTCAAGACTCACAGTGCCAGTTTGCACAATCAAAAGCTCCATTTGATCTACAGTCAACGGCAAGGGCAAAATGGTCATTTTGCAGTCAAAAGTCGGAATTTTTGGTCAACATCTTATTTTGAGTTCACAATCATCATTTGATCAAGTCTTGATCATGATCCCACAAGAATAGCTCAAGAATCATCAAGGTGCAAAAGTTACTATTTTTGGACAATAGAAAAGTCAACTGTACTTTGACCAGGCAATAACTCTTTCATGGTTCATCAGAAAAATTCCATCCAAAGCTCATTTTGAAGACTATGCAATTTCCTACAATCCATCTTCACACTCCAAGATCAGGAAATGCTCTCACACAAAGTTACAAATTTTTACATTACAGGTCAAATTCAAAAGTCAACAAAAGTACACTTTGAGTCAAAGGCCATAACTTGAGATTGGTAAATCCAAAGGACATGGGACCAAAAGCATTGGTTAGAGGACTTCAAGAGCTTTCCAAAATGTCAAAGAACATGGTCATATGATCAAAATTGAGCAAGTTGTGCATTGGAGAAGTTGGGAAATTTTCATGAATTTGCAAAAGTCAACTTTGCTCAAAACACCTTCTTTTTGCTAATGGGCCTCAAATCTCTTCTTGAAACTTCATCCATGACCTATGCACGACCCACCAATTTAAATTGGATTTATTTTCTTAAATTTATTGATTAAATGGATTTTTAATATATATATATTAATTCATTTAATTAATTTAAATTATAAGAAAATACAAGATTTGATTTTTAAATCAATTTGTGAACCAAATATGATCCAAATATGCTGACTAATTCGTGCACAAGATAAAAGATACAAAAAATCCAATTTTGGCAACTTGTTCAATCATGGAAAATCAAGAATATTTGATTTATCAATCAAGGATTTAATCTTCAATGAACATGGGTTGGATCCAAAATTTTGACCTAATTTGATTGCCTTATACATAAGCAAGCCAACCATACCCTAATACATGATTGAAAGGCTGCAGAAACGACCATACAATTTCAAGAATTTTCAAGAAAACTAAAAACTTGTTCTTGCATTCTAGGCCAATTCAAGGCGTTTTGTCCATCCAAACACATTGCAGGAGGTACCAGGAACGATTTGCAATCAAATTCAAGCATCAAAGCTCAAGGAATCACGACATACAGTCCTACGGTTTGCACTTCCTATTCAAAATTGTATCTCTTAATTCATGCGCATTTAACATGTTTTTGTGATTGATTTGCATTGCTAGAGATCATACAAAGCTAATGGAATGGTTGAATTGAACCATGGTGCCCTGAATCAAAAGATGCCATGATTGAATTTCTAGGGTTTTCAAGCTTTTAAATAGGGCTTTTCAATCCAGGAAAAATTAGGACCAATGGGATACATGGTTGAATTCATGAGGCCAAGACGATCAAAACCCATACCTTGCGAAATATTTATGTTTGCCCTATGTCTATTCGCTATTTTTCCTTGCAGGAGGTAGTGGAGGTTAAAAACCCCCGCTATTTGATTCTGTTTATACAGAATAAAGGTTGAAGATGATGATGTGTTTTCATCTGATTGGCATATTTGAATTAGCGTGCGTTTTATTCTTTTTCCAAACATAAGCGTTTCTTTGATATATGTTAATTGTTGTATATATTAATAACAAAGATGCAGCGTGGCTCAGTTGGTGGAAGCGTGAGTGGGATGTCCATTGGGACCTGGGTTCGAATCCCAGGTCCCCCCAAATATTTGTTATAATTTTTATCCAGGTGATTGCATGTGATTCAGCAGGCGTAGCATATCATGGATCTCCAGATCTCAAGCGCCAGATGGCCATTAGGCCAAATCTGATGGTCACAAGATGATGTCCACTGTGTGTCCAAGTCAACAAGCGCATGGATGATCCTGGAAAGTCAAACAGGCTGGAAGCATAATGGGCCAAGAATTACTGACTCTACCTCCTCTTGGGCCCAACACCCCCCTGGGTTTATTTCTTTTTCTTCTTTTATATTTTTTATTTAAATTGTTTTTTTACTATTATTAATTATTATTATTATTACTTAATTAACCAAATAATTCATTTTCTTAATAAATTCAGAAAACATAAAAAATATAATATTTTTATTTATTAAATTTAATTAGTTATTTTGTAAATAAATATTAACATAATTAATTTAGTTTTAATTAGGTTAATTTTAATACTTTTATAATAAATTAAAATCAATGTATAATTAGGTTTTTTTAACTTTTAACCATTTTATTTTTTATTTTTATTTTCTTAAACATTCAAAAACCAAAAAAAATATCTCTTTTTATTTAATTAATTAAGTAGTTTAGGTCTAATTTAATTAAATGCAAGAAATAACAAAAAGTCTCTTTCTTTTCTAAAAGGGGTCAAAACCCTAAAAACTCTCCGATTTAATTTTTCCTACGCGTATGGTTATTTGTGATTTATTATTTTTATTCCATATAATTGTATTTTCTCCGAGGATGTAATAGCTTTAACTTAGGACTTTTTATCGCTTTTATTTACTTTCCTGCAATTTACTTTTTCAAGGGTTTGTTTTTGGCGATGTAAATACCCGACGCCTTGTAATAGCTTAGTTTTATTTTCCGCAACCATTAACTGCTAGATGTATGCTAAATAGGCTATGCATGACAAGATCTCTCTTAAATTAAAATCAATCATAGCTCACCATAACATGTACAAAGATAACATAACTGAAACCTGACACACTCGCACATGCCACTCTTAGGGTACGCCTCACTTGGTTGCCTCGACGTGGTCATTGAGTATAGGGTGTTTTAGAGGTCGCCCTCCTGTCTAAAGATCAAAGTTGCCTCGAAACGGTTGCCTCGATAAAAAATGATCTAAGACATTAGGGTTACCGCTAAGGCATCCTACCATTTCTTTAGTGACCACATATCCCTAAAATCGAATTGACCCGAAAACTCCAACGACGGTGCTACCTAATTCTCAATAGTGGGATAGTGTTGTCTAAAGGACATTTACACAGCTTAATTCCTTTGAGTAGGTAGAGGTTCTCAGGTACTTGCTCTTTCAAAACAAAACAAATCTTTTGCACTTACCCTTTTTCAAACAAAATTTTCAAACAACACTTCATACACGCTTGAGGACAGATACAAGAGTTAAATCGAAGTTTTCAAACAAAATTTTTTCAAAACCCACAAACACAAGAAAAGCAAAAACTTTTTGAAAACATAGTGAGCAAGTACCTAAGAGTCCGTGGATAACCACGGATAGAAAGGGTGCTAACACCTTCCCTTTCTATAATCTACCTCCCGAACCCGAGAAACATCTCGAAAAGGAATTTTGCTGTGCTTTTGTCCTTTCCTTGTTGGATAAAATAAAAGACGGTGGCGACTCTTGCTTACCGCGACATTTTGCGAAATGCAAACGCGAACCAGCATTCCAAAACAGTCAGTTCTATTTCCACCGATCACAGATACCCATGAAGAGAAAATGGTAACATGTCGTGCCAGTCTTTGTACGTTACTATCATCTTCTGCACAATCTTCTTAATGTTCTTATTAGCCGCTTCAACAACCCCATTCATCTTCGGCCGGTAAGGAGATGAGTTGTGATGCTGTATCTTGAACTGCTTGCAGAGCTCGGTGATCATCTTATTATTGAGATTTGTACCATTGTCCATAATGATCCTCTCTGGTACACCATATCGACAAATCAGATTGTGCCGAATGAACCGTGCCACGACGTTCTTGGTTACAGTAGCAAAGGAAGCTGCTTCAACCCACTTTGTAAATTAATCAATAGCTACCAGGATGAAATGATGCCTGTTGGACGCAGTAGGTCTGATCTCACCGATCATGTCGATGCCCCACATTGCAAAAGGCCAAGGAGCTGTCAAGATGTTCAGAGGTACTGGAGGTATGTGCACCTTATCAGAATAGACTTGGAACTTGTGACAGGTCCAAGAATGCCGATAACAGTCAGATTCCATTGTAGACCAATAATATCCTGCCTGAAGGATATTCTTTGCCATGGTGTGTCCACTGGAATGAGTTCCGAAAATACCTTCATGTAACTCTACCATAATCCTTTCTGCTTCATTCTTATCCACACAACGCAGCAAGGTTGAGTCATGGTTACGCTTGTAAAGAATGCCATTGCTGATGAAGAACTTTGCCACGAACCTCCTCAGAAACTTCTTATCATTAACAGATGCACCCTCAGGGTACTCCTGAGCCTCAAGATACTTCTTTACCTCGTGAAACCAAGGTTTATCTGTTACCTCTTCAGTCTCAATGTCACAGCAATATGCGGGTTCATCCAACCTCTCAATGGTAATTTGGGGAGCTTCATTGTCCCATCTGACCTTGAACATAGAAGACATCGAAGCTAGCGCGTCCGCCAACTGATTCTCCTCTCTAGGGAAGTGTTCAAAGGTTATCTCCTCGAAGTGCGGAAGCAAAGTCAACACATACTCCTTGTAAGGAATAAGATTTGGGTGTTTCTTATCCTACTCGCCTTTGATCTGACTGATCACGAGAGCGGAATCTCCGAATACACTTAAGAACTTAATCCTTAGGTCAATAGCTGCTCGAAGACCCATAATGCACGCTTCATACTCCGCCATGTTGTTGGTGAAGTTGAAACATAGTCAGGCAATGAACGGAGTATGAGAGCCTTCAGGAGATATGATCACGACGCCAATTCCATTACCCAAAGCGTTTGAAGCTCCATCAAAGTACATAGACCATCGAGATCCTTCCTCAGGTCCTTCATCCGGTCCAGGTGTCTCACAGTCAGTTACCAACATGATGTTCTCATCCGGGAATTCAAAGTTCATAGACTGATAATCATCCACTTCCTGATGTGCCAGATGATCTGATAACACACTTCCCTTGATTGGCTTTTGGGTCGTGTATTGGATGTCATATTCAGTCAAGATCATCTGCCATCTTGCTATTCTTCCGGACAAGGCATGCTTCTCGAAGATATACTTGATTGGATCCATCTTTGATATCAATAGAGTAGTGTGAGTCAGCATATACTGTCTCAGCCGACGAGCAGCCCATGCCAAAGCGCAACAAGTTTTCTCAAGCAACGAGTATCGGGTCTCGCAGTCGGTAAACTTTTTGCTAAGGTGATAAATAGCATGCTCTTTTCGGCCAGACTCGTCATGCTGCCCCAGCACACACCCCATTGAATTATCGAGTACTGTCAAGTATAAGATTAAAGGTCTCCCTTCAACTGGAGGCATCAAAATAGGTGGCTCTTGGAGATATTCTTTGATCCCTTTGAAAGCGGCCTGGCATTCATCGTTCCATCTTACCACTTGATCTTTCTTCAGTAACTTGAAGATCGGCTCACAAGTAGCAGTTATGTGCGAGATGAATCAGGCAATGTAGTTCAAACGTCCCAAAAAGCCTCTGACTTCTTTTTCTGTTTGGGGAGATGGCATTTCATGTATAGCCTTCACCTTTGCAGGGTCCACTTGAATACCTTTATCACTTACGACGAAACCCAACAGCTTAACAAATCTCACCACGAAGGTGCATTTGTTCGGGTTTAACCTAAGTCTGTACAACTTCAACCTGTCAAATAGCATCTGAAGATGGTCAAGATGTTCTTCCTCAGTCTGGGATCTTGCAATCATGTCATCAACGTATACCTCAATCTCATGATGAATCATGTCGTGGAACAAAGCGACCATGGCGCGCTGATACGTTACTACAACATTCTTTAATCCGAAAGGCATGACTTTGTAGCAAAAGGTACCCCATTGAGTAACAAAGGTTGTCTTCTCCATGTCTTCGGGAGTCATCTTAATTTGATTATAACCGGAGAAACCATCCATAAAGGAGAAGACCTTATGATGTGCGGTGTTGTCAACCAGAACGTCGATGTGAGGCAGAGGGAAGTCATCCTTGGGGCTTGCCCTATTCAGATCCCTATAGTCAACACACATTCAAACTTTACTGTCCTTCTTCGGTACTGGAACCACGTTGGCAACCCACTGTGGGTAAGAAGTAATTGCTAGAACACCGACATCAAACTGTTTCATAACTTCAGCCTTGATTTTCTCAGACATCTCTGGGCGCATTCGGCGAACTTTCTGTTTCACCGGAGGACAGTCTTCCTTAGTAGGCAGGCGGTGAACCATGATATCAGTATCCAACCCAGGCATATCTTCATAAGACCAGGCAAAGATCTCAACATAGTCACGCAGCATCTGAATCAACCATTATTTAACACTAGATTCCAAATTTGCACCGATCTTGAACTCTTTCTTGTCTTCCTCTGTACCCTGATTTACCGTTTCCACTGGCTCTTCATGAGGCTGTATGGCCCTCTCTTCCTGAAGTAACAATCTAGCAAGTTCACCAGGCACTTCGCAATCATCCTCACCTTCGTCCTCGGCTAGGTTGATCGGACTTTCGAAGTCATAACTGGCAGTAGCAGAATCGTTATCAGTGGGATTCATAGTGGATGTTGACCTGTATATGTGAGTGTGTTTAAAATATCTGTTTTGCAAGATAAAAAAAAAAGAAAAACAAGCAACACAAAATTCGTAATGCAAGAAAACGTCCAATGCTTTTATTAATGATATATGGAGATGACACATAATAAGCCCTCAAACAAAGCCATGGTGTCTCGGGTAAGGCACCGGGCCGTAAAGTTTAAAATTGTCTGTTACAAACTCAAAACTAAAGTCTATTACTATGTAATAAAATAAATCGGCACGAAGTCCTTTGCCGTCCAGTTGCTCAATCCGCCGTCGGTAGTCGGGTAAATCCAGCTATCAAACTCAGACTCTTCATCATCGTCATCCCCAATAGCATTTACTCCCGCATCATATTTTGGCATAGGATCCATTATGACATTAGGCTTCTCAGGCGCTTCAAACTCGATCTCCTTAGCATCAATCAGATCCTGCACTTTACTCTTCAAGGCCCAACAATTATTGGTATCATGCCCTGGGCTATCAGAGTGATAAGCACAACGGGCATTTGGATTATATAACCGTGATGTGGTGTTGGGATTCTTCGGAGCTTCCCTCGGAATCACCAAATTGGTCTTCAACAACTGCGGCAGAATTTGAGATAAAGTCATGCTGAGCCGAGTGAACTGTCTTTGAGTCCTCTCTGCTCTTTGCTGAGTGTTGTGTTGTGGAGCAACAACTGGTCTTGAAATAACTACCGCATTAACTGCTTGGTGGCACTCGGGTTGACTTTGGTTCCTATAGCTGTAAACTGCACTAGACTCCTTCTTGAAAGGCTTCTTCTCGGTACTTGACGAAGCACCCTTATGTATTTTGCCGCTCTTGATACCAACTTCAACCCTCTCCCCAGTCATAATCAGCTCAGTGAAACCAGACGATGAACTTCCGATCTAATGGTTGAAATATGGACTATACAAGGTCCCTAGAAACATATCCACCAACTCCCTATCAGCCAGAGGGGGTTGGACTCTACCTGCAAGATCTCTCCATTTTTGAGCATAATCTTTAAAACCTTCGCTCGCACCCATAGACATATCCTGAAGTTGGGTACGCGTGGGAGCAAGGTCGGCATTATATTGGTACTGCTTGTAAAAAGCAGTAGCAAGGTCCTCCCAGTTATGGACATTGGCTCCTTCTAGCTGATAGAACCACTCAAGTTGAGTCCCTGAAAGACTATCTTGAAAGAAGTGAATCCAGAGGTTCTTGTCAGCAGTATACAGCTGGCTTTCCTGACATACGATCGAAGGTGTAGCTTTGGGCAGGAGACCCTGTCGTACTTAGCAAATGCAGGAGCTTTAAACTTGTGGGGGATCACCACCCCATATGCCAGACCCAAATCACCAAAGTCCAATCCAGGTATCTTCTAGATCTCCATCGCACTTAACCGGTCCTCCAGTTGTTTATCCCTATCCTCAGCAGGAGGATACTGGTCTTCGTCAAAGTCAGTCTCATTGTCAGAAACAATAGAGTTATGAGCCCTTCTTTCTTCTTGGTTCTCCCCTTCCAGATGAGTGGAACATGTCAACTTCCTCTCGTAACCTGTTTCTAAACCTGTGGTCCATGTTCAGGAGGACTGTCTTCTTCTTCTTCTTCTTCTTCTTCTTCTTCTTCTTATCCTTTAAGATAAGAGTCTTCAGATCTTTCTGCCCCTTGGCCAGGTTCATGAACATTTCCTGGAACTAAGCATTTTGAGCTTGAAGTGCCTTAATAGCTTGATCAATGGATGTTTCAGCAGACATGATACTGAAATAAACAGAGAAGAAGATAAGAAACCTATAAGGGTACCTGTGATGAGGTGCATGGGAATGGAATGCATATGATATGATTTCATAGACTTTAGGGAATCAAATTCGTAAACCAAAATGAAACACACTTTTATTAGATTAACAACTTGAAACAATGTTTGACAAATGCCTTTAAGGCGTTACAAAGAGAAAAACTGAAAAGTAAATCAAAACTAGAAATAGCAAAAGACATCAGCGCTCCCATGGTCGTTTTCTATTGGTGCTGACATAATCGTTGAGGACCTTCTCATTCTCCAGCTGCCTTGTAAGCTTCAGGATCTTTCGCTCCTGCTCATGATACTTCTCTCTGTAAGTATCCCGCTCTTCTCTCAACTGGATCCACGATCTCTTTAATGCCTCAATGTCAGTAGGCATGTATGGATGGAGGACAGTATGAGGAACCCCTTCTTCATCAGTGGTTTCAACAATTACCGGTAAGACAACTTCGTATGGAATTCCTAGCTTTTGGGCACGGGCCCGAACCCACCAGAGATACGGTTCCATCGGAAGAGAAGTCTTCAACCCTAGCTCATGTGGGTCAGACCTGTTAACCCTATTCCAAGCTCGTATGAACCTGCGACGATGTCCCTCCCTACCCCCTTGGAAGTCAAAGACAATATTCGGAATCATCAACTCATGAGGACCGTCCTTCCTAGCTCGCCCAAACTGTCGTAAGGCCAGACAATGATTATAGGTGATCCCTCCCCTAATTCCAAGCAGAGGAACATTGGGGTATTCTCTGCACCGGTCAATAACAACCACTTTTTCCATGTCTTTGGTGCTCCATATGATGTCCGTGTGAGCAAGGGACATAATTCTGTAGGCCCAACCCATACCTTCCTTGTTCTTCAAAACAGATTTGGGGAGGTGAGAAATAAACCACCTCACCAGCAATGGTGCACAGCACATAAGGGTTCCTCATTTCCGAGCAGTACGGGCATAAATAGAATGCAGAATGTCACTTAAGAGAGTAGGAAATGGATTACGGGACATGAAGATCTTCACTGCGTTCACGTCGACAAAAGAATCTGAATTAGGGAACAAAACCAAGCCATAGATGAGAAGTGCCAGGATATCTTCGAATGCTTGAAAGTCCAAACTGTCCCAAAACTGTTGAGCCTGATCAATCAAGAACTTAGCCAGGAAGCCTTTCACCCCGCTCCGAGTCTCCCAGTTAGACATTACTTCAGCCTTTGTCAGATGTAGGGCTGTAGCAACATCCTCTGGCCTAAGAGCTACCTCCTAACCTGTAAATGGCGTCTGCTCTAGAATAGAAATACCAAGTAAATCAGAGAACTCTTCCAAAGTAGGGACCAACTGATAGTCCGGGAAGGTGAAGAAGTGGTGTAGCGGGTCAAAGAACTGGAACAAGACGCTCATCATTTGCTCATCCATATTAGAAGTGACCAAACCAAGGAGGTGACCATGTCTTATGACAAAGGAAGAAGTATCTGGAACTTTAGAAACCAACTCTCTAAGTTGAGCAGGGATTTGTACGAAGCTGATGCGAATAGTATTTCTGCGCATAGATGCCATGATCTGCAAAACAGAACAAAGATGAATCCCCTAGGTCTTTGAAATGGGTTAGTCTGATGAAATATGCATGCAATGCCATGATGCATGATGTTATGATAAAAACACACGACAAGTATTCACAGATAGCAAACATGGTAAGGGAAAACAAGTCACACAGTAGCCCTTAGATTTCAGGCTGACATATAGTTTAGGTATTACCCTCTTTCAGTTTAGTTTGTTCAACCTGTCCTAGTAATAGTAACCGAGTTCTAGAGGATCTCAATATCACTGACCACCCGCGATCGGTCATAATTCCAGTTTAGCAACCTTTTCTTGTGGACGGAATCATCGCGAGAGTTTGGTCTCAATGAGTGTAGCATACTGCTACTTTTCTAAGGCCAAGTTGGTCAATTATAGGTTCTAAGGTCAGTTGGTGCTTAATTACCCCTTAGCAGCCTCATATTCTCCTTGTTCCACCACAAGGGATATCGGTACAAACTAAAGTGCCACACCAACGTAGCTACTACTTCAACCGTATCGGTCTACGCCGTACAGTTCCCTCACAGTCTATTGCTACTTACCTAAAAGGTATCTCCAGATCCGGGTTAGGATCTATAGTAACTCCGATGCAAACCCACAAAGGTAAATCATACAAATCAAGCAATTGAAAACATTATGATGAACTATTCCTAAGGTACACCCCACTTATTAATTCCCCAGCAGAGTCGCCAGTTCTGTGATACGGTGGGAAGAACCGACTGTTTTTGAAATGCTGGTTCGCGTTTTGCGTTTGTGTTCGCAAAATGTCGCGGTAAGCAAGAGTCGCCACCAACTTTTATTTTATTCAACAAGGAAAGGAAAAAAGCACAGAAAAATTCCTTTTTCGAGATATTTCTGAGTACGGGGGGTAGATTATAGAAAGAGAAGGTATTAGCACCCTTTCTATCCGTAGTTATCTACGGGCTCTTAGGTACTTGCTCATCATTTTCAAAATTGTTTTCTTTGTGCTTGTGGGCTTTGAAAAGTTTTTGTTTCAACTTCGATTTAACTCTTGCTTCTGTCTTCAAGAGTGTAATGAAGTGTTTTTGAAAACTTGTTCGTAAAAGTGTAAGTGTGAAAAATTTGTTTGGAATGAGCAAGTATCTAAGAACTAATCTACCTACTCGAAAAATGAATCGTTATATGTTTGTTTCCTTTAGACAACGCTATCATACTATTAGTGAGTAGGTAGCACCGTCGTTGGAGTTTGAGGGTCAATTCGGAAGAGGGACATACGGTCACTAAAGGAATGTTAGGACATCTTAGCAGTAACCCTAATGTCTTAGATCATTTATTCGAGGAAACGATATCCGAGGCAACCATTTCGAGGCAACTATGATCTTTTAGACAAGAGGGTGACCTCTAAAACAACCTATACTTAATGACCGTTTACAAAGGCAACCAAGTGGGGTGTACCCTAGGAGCGCACATGTGCGAGTGTGTTGATTTCAATTATTTTTATCTTTGCACATGTTTAGGGTGATCTAACTGTTTTAAAATTAGGCATTCATTCTTGTCATGCAAACCCTATTATCAAACATCTAGCAGTCGTATATTTGCAGAAATTAAAGGCGCAAAATTTAAACTAAATTATTACAAGGCGTCAGGTATTTACATCGCCAAAGACAAATGATCGGAAAATAGCAAGTGTACTATTTTGTCGATGTAGTTTTAGTGATTTTTAATTCACGAATATCGATCTCAAGGATTGCAATGCAAATACGAAATATCAGTTTTACCAAGTAGACAAAAACTAGAAGTTTGTTGTTTGAAACAAAATCTCTACACAAGACAATGTAAAATAATTAACTTTCTTTTAATTAAACAAGCTAGGGGAATGGTTCGGTCAATTTGGCCTATAAAGGTTATTATTCCCAATTTCTTTTAGAAAAATCTATGTTACTTCAATTATCAACCTCTATAGTGTTTTTCCTAAGTCCTTAGAGAAAAACCCTTGAACATGCAAATTAATCCCTATACCCAAGAAGAATAATAATGCATTCAAGTAAATCAATATCAAGGTCATATATGATAATCATAGGGTATCCCTAGTCCTAGGAGATATCTACTATAACCAAATTATACACAAACCCTAACAAATATAGTCCTATATTCATCAGTCATAAGTCAATCTCAATTGTTCCGAAAGAGAATGCATAAAATCATTGTATAATTAAATTGAAGAAACATAATATCTGAATCGAAAAACTAAGGATTCATAATCATTACAAGATCCAAATTAGAACCAACCCCTAGCAAGTGGGGAATTTAGTTATTCATAGAATTCAAGATTAATAAATTAAAAGGAATTGACATTACAAGAACTTAGACTTTGATATTCAATGGTGACACCTTGAAGTTCTCCGTCAGTCGTAACCTTGCTTCTCCAATCCTTCTCTCCTATAATCTCTATTTTTTCCAAATCAAAAACATTCTTTCTTTCTTGCCCTAAAGATGTTTTAATAGTGTCCTCTGGCTCTGCCCCCAGCCAAGTGTCAAAAATACCCTTAAATTTGAATCAGTACGCGCTCCGCAACACGGGCCGTGTTCCTGCACACGGGCGCCCGTGTTGCCCTTCAGTGCAACACGCTTCAGCTCGCTTGATCATACGGTCCGTGTTCCTGCGCACGGGTGACCGTGTGCAGGCTCTGTTTCTGGCACAAAATCCACTTTCCAGGCACTTTTCAACACGGGCCGTGTTGCTACACACGGGGGCCCGTGTTGACCTCTTAAACTTGCTTTTTCCGGCTCCATTTCATCCGCCTGTGCGCGCCAAAAGTTCCTATTCTCCCATGTATCAACCTGAACATCAACACTACCAAGCACAACATAAAATGGTATTTTTTTCAACACTTAAAGGACAATAAGACACAAAGACATCACACAAAAAGAAATACGAAAACTTACTCTAAACACACGTGCAACTACCGTTTAGTGTTACCAAACTATGAATTCTTGTCGGAAAAAGGTGCGAAAACTTACTAGAAATGGTGACCGATCAACAAACCCTTTGAAATTTAAAAAGCGGAAAAATAAATAAATGTCCTAATTAATTATTACAAACCGGGAGCAGATACAATAATTGGATAAAATAATAACAAGGTGCGCGATGCGAAATTAAATCGAATGCGAAATTAGGGTTTTGACCCTCTTAATTAAAAGAAATTGTTTTTGTTGTTTTTATTATTTTTTAAGAAAAGAAATTAAATCCTAAATTAAATACTAAATTAATTGGTTATTAAATTAATAAATGAAAAATAATTAAGTGACATATTTTTGGATTTTTTGTTATTTTAGGAAAGAAATAAAATAATTAAACTAATGTTAAAACCTAATTATTCTAATTGATTTTTTATTATTTACAAAATAAATTAAAGTTACCTAATTAATCAACCTAATTAAATTAATTGATTTATTGATGAAAAATAAATTTCTGAAATTTAATTGGGTAAAAAATATTTTTTGGTGATTTTTGATAAAAAAGAAAATTATTTTATTGGTTAGTAAATAAATAAGAATAATTAAATAGAATAAATAAAATAAAGAAAAGATGAGAAATGGGCCTGAGATAAGGGGTGTAGAAAGCAAGAAATCTGGCCCAATTGGAGAAGGTCCATTTGACTTTCTGGATCCTGCGCATGTGTATTGACTGGCCCTTTGGTGCACCGTCAGTGGTAGCCACGAGATCTGGCCATCTGGCACTTTGATGTTGAAGGAGTATGATGGACGTCCTGGCTTGCATGCATACTGGATTTCCTGAAATAACAATGCAAAATAACAAATGCTGGAGGCAAGGATCGAACCCCTGACCTCCAGCCTTCAACGCCTTGAACACACACCTGTTAACCACTACGCCCTTTGCTTTTTATTGTTAATATAATACAAGCTCATAATAATATAAGAAAACAAACATTAATGGAAACAAAAATAAAAATACACGCGCTCATTTAAACAAGCCAATGGTGGGACGACACTTCATCGTCTCCTTCCTCTGTACCATGGCTAAAAACCTAATGACCTATACCCACGGACGCTGTCCGTCAATATAAACCTAGCATTCTTAAAATCTCCTACAGGCCATATAAATGGAATCTAGTACCATGGTTGAGTTCGTCTCACTCTCCTGATCACAACCATACCCATCATGAAGGCTAATTGTTCCTGAAATAAAAAACCCTAAACCAAAGCTTGAAAACCTAACAATGGTGAGTTTCGATTCAGTCCATATAAATGAAATTGAATAATGCCAAAAGCTTGCAAATGTTCTGTAGATTAAGAATATGCCATTATTTCACGATATGGATGCAAGAATAAAGCTTTTCGAATTCAAGAAAAGGGTGATACTGTGAGCGACTTACAGTGCGTGAGAGGGATCGAAAACGTCTGCTTTTGATTGCTATCGCTTATGGAGACTGCCAAGAGACGATTGGGACTGATACCAAGCCTTGAGGATGCTTCTAAGTGGGACTTTGATCTCACACTTTTCTTTGATTTTTTTCGAATCTGGTTCTTGCTCTGAGCCTGATTTCTAACCTGTTTCTAGGTCTACATGCAGTCCTTATGTATCACACAATGCATTAGGGTTGATTCTTGTGTCCAAATCCATCTCCATCAATAATTTTGATATTTGATTTGATTCTTCTTTAAAGCTTTCCAAAATTGGTCCAAATCCAATCTCTTTGTACACATATGCCTTGATACGAGTTTGATGATGGCTAGCTATGATTTAAGACCTGAAATCATCACAAAATCCCTTGTTATCAATGTTTTGGATTTTTATTTGATTTAATTTGATTTAAATTGAATTAATTCAAATAAAAACCAAATTAAATAATAAAAATAAGATATGGACAAGTGGCAAAGGCTAGAGCACGTGGGATATGATGCCAACTCAAAACAAGTGAAAAAGAATGGGTCCATTTGGCAAAATTTGAATTTTGGGGATAGTTGACTTTTGGCAATTTTGCAAAAAAGGTAAACTTCAACAATGCATAACTTCCTCAATTTTGACTATTTGGAGGTGTTCTTGGACTTGTTAGAAATCTTGAGAAGTCCTCTAATCAACCCTTTTGGTCTCATCTCAATTTGATATTCCATGCTCATGTATGAAGCTTTGACAAAAAAGGTGTTTTTGTTGACTTTTCAAAATGACCTATAATGTCCAAATTCATAACTTCTTGTGAGTGCATATGTTGATCTTGGGAGATGAATATGGATTGTATGGAATTTCATCCTCTTAAAAATGAGCTTTGGAAGGGTCATTTCTCATAAAGTATGAGAAAGTTATGCTTGGTTAAAGTTGAGTTGACTTTTCCTACAAAACCCTAATTTAGCAACTTTTGAGTCTTGATGAATTATGAGCAATCCTTGATGAATCATGATCAACCCTTGATCAAATGAGGAAATATACTTCAAAATGAGTATGTGGACCAAAAATCTTGGAGTTTTACTGTATGTGGGTCACAGTTGACTTTTGCCCTAGCACAATCGATTTTTGGACATTTGAGAATTGACTGAGCAAACTTCCTCTGCAAGGCTTGAAATTTGACATGGATGATCTTGAGAACATATTAGGACAATGTTGAGCATTTTGGACCACTTGGACTCAAATATCTTGATGCAACATGAAACCCTAATTTTGGGTAGACTGCCTTAGGAGAGAGCTTGTCTGGCCAACCCTTGGACTATCTTGAGCAACTTGAGGATCTTTCTTACAATGTTTTGAGAAATATGGGAGGGAAAATTTTGGGGTACAACACAATTGATAAAACCATTCAAGTTGAGTCCCTGATAGACTATCTTAAAATAAATGCACCCACAAATTTCTATCAGCAGTGTGAGGTTGGATTTTCCTGACATACGAGCGGAGATGGAGTTTTGGACAGGATACTCCATCGTATTTGGAAAAAATCGGAGCTTTGAACTTATGAGGGATCACCACTCCTAATACCAGTCCCAGTTCTCTAAAATCAAAACTAGGGATCTTCTAAATCTCCATAGCACTCAAACTGTCTTTAAGTTGCTTGTATCTGTCCTCAGCAGGAGGATATTGCTCATCATCAAAATCAGTATCATCATCAGAGATTGTAGGACTGGGGCCCTTTTCTTCTTCTTGGTTATCCCCTTCCTTGGATGAAGAGGTCAGACCAGCTTGCTGTTTCAACCTATCCCCAAACCTTTTGCCCATATTCAGAAGAACGACCTTCTTCTTCTTCTTCTTCTTCTTCTCTTTCTCTTTTAGAATGAGAGTTTTTAGATCCTCTTGCCCTTTAGCCAAGCTTAAGAACATCTGTTGGAATTTGGCGTTTTGTGCCTGAAGGTCTTTGATGGCTTGATCGGAAGACATTTCTACTGAAATAAACAGCGAAGAAGATGAGAAACCTGTAATGGTGCCTATAATGGTGTGCATTATAATGGGATGTGTATGTAATGATTTCAAAGACATTGGGAGATTTAAATTTGCAAACCAAAAAAAGAAACAAACTTTATTAGATTAATTTGTAAAAGGGTTCAACAATTCCTTTGAGGCGTTATAAAGAAGTAAATGAAAAACAAATTTAAAACTAGAAAAGCAAAATCAAAAGTCCCGTGGACGCTTCCTCTTGGTGCTGACGTAGTCATTGATCACTCTTTCTTCCTCGAGCTGCCTGGTGAGCTTCAAGATCTTCCTTTCTTGCTCATGGTACTTCTCCCAGTAAGTATACCTTTCCTATTTCAGCTGAATCCAAGACCTTTGTAATGCCCTAGGATCCGTGGGCATGTAAGGATAAAGAACTGTGTAAGGAATGCCTTATTCATTAGTAGGTTCCATAATTACTGGCAATACTGCTTCATAAGGCATTCCAAGCTTCTGGGCACGAGCTCGGACCCATTGGAGATAAGGCTACATAGGAAGGCAAGTCCTTGGTCCTAGCTCTTGGGGGTCAGACCTGTTCACCATGCCCCAAGCTCGTATAAACCTCCGACGATGCTCGTCAATGTCTTCCTTGTAGTCAAATGCAATATCCGTAAGAAGTAGCTCATGGGGACCGTGTCTCCGAGCATGACCAAATTGTTGCAATGCTAGACAAGGATTGTAGGTTATTCCCCCTATGATTCCAAGCAAAGGGACATTAGGATATCCCCCACAACAATCAATGACTGCAGTGTCTTCCATAGCCCTGGAGCTCCAAAGAATATCTGTATGGGCAAGTGACATTATTCTGTAAGACCAACCCAAACCTTCTTCATTCTTTAACACGAACTTGGCGAGGTGCGAAATAAACCACCTCGACAGCAACGACATGCAACACATGAGAGTTCCTCTTCTTTGCACAATATGAGTGTAGAGGGCATGCAAGATATCACCCAGTAGAGTAGGCACTGGATTGCGAGAAAGGAAGATCTTGACAACATTTACATCTACAAAGGAATCTGGATTCCGGAAGAGAACCAAACCGTAGATAAGGAGAGCCAAGATATCTTCGAAAGTCTGAAAATCCAAACTATCCCAGAATACCTGAGCCTGATCTATCAGAAACTTGGCTAAAAAACCTTTGACCCTGCTTCGTGTCTCCCAATTGGATACTACATCAGCCCGTTTCAGATGCAGAGCTGAGGTAATGTCTTCTGGTCTAGGAGTCTCTTCCATACTTGTGAAGGGCATCTGCTCAAGGATGGATATGCCCAATAAGTGAGAGAACTCTTCCAAAGTGGGAATAATCTGGGAAGGTGAAGCAATGATGCACATGATCAAAGAACTGGAAAAGCACACTCATCATCTACTCATCAAACTTTGAGGTGACCAGGCTAAGAAGCTGACCATGTCTCTTAATGAACATAGAAGTCTCGGAAACTCTCGAGGCTAACTCTTTAAGTTGAGCAGGTATTTGCACAAAGTTAACTCGGATGGTATGTCTGCGCACGGAAGCCATAATCTGCAAAACAGAACAAAGATAAATCCCCTTGGTCTTTAAAATGGTTAGTATGATTAAGTATGCATGATATGTTATGATGCATGATGTCATGATAAAAAACAACAGGTATAGCAGATAACAGGCATGGCAAAGGAAAACAAGTCATACAAAAGCCCTTAAGTTTAAGGCTTGCATGGGGTCTAAGGTATTACCCTCTTGAAGTTCAGTTGGTTTCAACCTGTACTAGCAAAAGTAATCGGGTTCTAGAGGTTCTCAATATCACTGACCATCCTCCATTGGTCATGGTTTCAGCTTACGCAATCTTTTCTTGCAGCCAGAACTATCTCGAGAGTATGGTCTCAATGAGTGTAGCATCGAGTATCAACCAGTTCTCAGCTTTACACTGAGGCCGGCTATCTCACTACTTTCTAATGGCCAAGTTGGTCGATTAAGGGTTCTAAGGTCAGTTGATGCTTAACGACACACATAGCGGCCCTGTATTCTCCTCGTTTCTCCACAAGGGATACCGGTACCAACCAATGTGCCACATCAACGTAGCTACTACATCAATCGTATCGGTCTACGCCGTACAGTTCCCTCACAGTTTATTGCTACTTACCTAAAAGGTGTCCCCAGATCCGGGTTAGGATCTATAGTAACTCCCAAAAACCCTTAAAAGTAAAGCAACCAAAACAAACAAGAGAAGCAATCATGATGAACTAGATCCTAAGTTATACCCCACTTATTAGTCCCCAGCAGAGTCGCCAGTTCTGTGATACGGTGGCAGAACCGACTGTTTTGAAAAATGCTAGTTTGCGTTTGTGTTTGCAAAATGTCGCGGTAAGCAAGAGTCACCACCGACTTTTACTTTATCCAACTGGAAAGGAAAAAAGCACAAAAAAATTCCTTTTTCGAGATTTTGAGTACGGGGGGTAGATTATAGAAAGGGAAGGTGTTAGCACCCTTTCTATCCATGGTTTTCCATGGGCTCTTAGGCACTTGCTCATCTTTAAAATTGCTTGTGTGTGTTTGTTTTGAAAAGTTTTGTTTTACTTCGTTTTAACCCTTGCTTCTGTCTTTAAGAGTGTTACGAAGTGTTTTTGAAAACTTTGTTTGAAAAGTGTGAGTGAAAAAAGTTTGATTTGAGCAAGTACCTACTAGCATCTACCTACTCGAGAAAAGATTATTTTTGTTCTTGTTTCCTTTAGACAATGCTATCCTACTATTGAGAAATAAGAAGCACCATCGTTGGAGTTTGTAAGGGTCAATTCGTAAGGGACGTACGATCACTAAAGCAATGTTAGGACGTCTTAGTAATAACCCTAATGTCTTAAGATCATATTCGAGGCAACATTTCCGAGGCAACATTTCCGAGGCAACATTTCCGAACGGGAAACTTGATCTTTGTTTAGACAGGAGGGCGACCACTAAAACACCCTATACTTAATGATCGTTTACCGAAGGCAACTGAAGTGAGAGTATACCCTAAGAGTGCACATGTGCGAGTGATTTGATTTCAATTATTATCTTTGCACATTAAGGTTTTCTAGCCGTTTTAAATTATCATGTAGTCTTGTCATACAATCCTATTAACATACATCTAATAGTTAATATTTGCGAGAATTAAGATGCGAGAAATAAAACCTACGTTATTACAAGGCTTCAGGGGTTGGATTAATTACATAGCCAAAAAACCCGTAAAACGATAAATAAAAGAAAATCCTAATTAAACTATTACATACCGTGAGCAGTTACATTAATATTGTAAAAATAATAAACGTGCACGATGAATCGAGAACGAGAGATTTAGGGTTTTGACCCCGACTAAGCCTAATTAAAAGAAAAATCATTATTTTTGTTGTTTTTGATTATTTTGAGAAAACAAAGTTTAATTGAATGAATAAAACCTAATTACTAATTAATTTAAAAATTTAAGAACAATAATTAAATTAACCTATTTTTGGATTTTTTATTTTGAGAAAGAAAATAAAAATTAAGTCAAAAGCAAACCCTAATTTTTTTCTAATTGATTTTAATTATATACAAAGAAGAAGTTAGAATTATCCTAATTAAATTTAACTAATATTAAATTAAATTTGATAAAATAAAAAAACATAATTCTAAATTTGTGAATTTTGATTTTATGATTTTTTGTGAAAAAAGAATTTATTTGTGATAGAAAATAATTAAACTAATTGAATAAATAAATGAAAGAAATAGAAAAAAAAAGAATGGGCTTGGTTTCTTAGTAAGAAGGGGGGTGCTGATCTAACTTCTAGGCCCAACAATTCCTTGGCCCCTTTGACTTTGCCAGATTCTATGTGTGCATTTGACTCTAGCGTATGGTGGACCCTCATGGGAAGGCCTTGGATCTGGCAGCCTTGATGATCTGATGGTTAGATATTGATGATGCATGGTAGACTTGTTGGATACATGGGCACCTGATTATGCAAGAAAAAATAATAGGAAACAAAGTTGGGACCTGGGGATCGAACCCAGGCCCTTAGGCTTTCTCACACTACATGATGACCAATTGAGCTGGCTTGGTTATTTGTACAAATAATGACAAGCAATTATTATATGATAAAAACAAAAAGTGAATTCTTAAAACACGCGCAATTTGAATGGGCCATTCACCACCTGCCACGCCATCATCATCCTCATGGCTTCTGTCGTTTTAGATCAAATACCTTTACCTACGGACACTGGGCGTAGGTACAACCCTTGTCCACTCCAAAATTCTGTGCAAGCATGATAAATCACAACCAGTGGTACCAATCTACTCGTTGCAACCTCACGAGCATCATGGTATCATTATTAATGGCCAATTGTCCCTGTACAAGAAAACCCTAAACACAAAGAGAAAACCCTAGCCATGGCACTTTGCTGTATAGTTAATGAAAATGCAATTAAACATGACCATTAGCTTACAAACATCATAAGGTTTAAGAATATATCAATGAATCATGCTAAATGTTCCAGAATTGAGATATTCAAATTCAAGAAAAGGGATGAACCGTCTGAAACTTACAGTGTGATTCTGGACGTGGGGATGCTTGTTAATGGTTGCAATGTGGTCCAGAGATATCCAGCAAGCGGTTGATATGGTTAGAAAGGCTTGAGATGGCCTGAAACCTGGAAATTGATTTACAACTTTTCTTAAATTTTTTCAACTTTGCTTTCTGTTTTGCACGCCTCCAGCCTCCTTGTTTTTGGTCTACAAATGTTCCTTATGTACCCTAGAATGAATTAGGGTTGCAAACTTGTATCAAATCTCCCTCAATTATGATTATTGATTCATGATTTGATCCTTTGTGAAAATCATTCCAAATCAAGAAAAATGCAATCTTTTTGTATCCATATGAGCCTTGCACGATTTGATCTCACTTCCAGCTGTATAATAGACCTAAACATGCACAAAATCTCAAGATTTGATTAGCTTTTGATATTTTTACTATTTTATTTTGAATTTACTTGATTTAATTGAAATAAAATCAAAATAAATAACAAAAATAAAATAATAACAAGTGGAAGGCCTCATGGGTCGTGGGTCACATTACAAACTCAATGCAAGCATAAAAAGTTGGGCCCATTTAGCAAAAAATGCAATTTTGGACATATTTGACTTTTGGCAATTTTGCAAAAAGGGTCAACTTTTCCAATGCATAACTCTCTCAATTTTTACCCTAGAGAGGTGTTCTTGGACTTTTTAGAAAGCTTAAGATGTCCTCTAAGCAACCATTTTGGTATCATCTCAATTGAGTCTTCCATGTTCATGTATGAATCTTTGACCCAAAAGGTGTTTTTGTTGACTTTCCAAAATGACCTATAATGTCCAAATTCATATCTTCTTGTGAGTGCATATTTTGAACTTGGGAGATGAATATGGATTGTAGTGAATTTAATCCTCTTAAAAATGAGCTTTGGATGGGTCATGTTTGATAAAGTATGAGAAAGTTATGCTTGGTCAAAGTTGAGTTGACGTTTCTTGCAAAACCCTAATTTAGCAACTTTTGGGTTTTGATGAATTGTGAGCAATCCTTGAGGAAATAATGATCAACCCTTGATCAAATGATGAATAATACTTCAATATGAGAATTTTGACCAAAAATCTTGAAGTTTGACTATATGTGGGCCACAATTGACTTTTTCCCTAGCACAGTCGATTTTCGGGCCTTTGAGCAATTGATTGAGCAAACTTCCTATGCAAGGCTTGAAACTTGACATGGATGATCTTTAGAACATATTAGGACAATGGTGAGAATTTTGGATCCTTTGGACTCAAACATCTTGATGCAAACTGAAACCCTAATTTGGGGTAGACTGCCTTAGGAGAGGGTTTGTCTGGTCAACCATTGGACTTCCTTGAGCAATTTGAAGATCTCACTTGACATGTATTAAGAAATATGGGAGGGCAAATTTTTGGGTACAACAACATTGTTTTCATCGTCATCCTCCCTCTAAAGGTTTGCAACTTTTTAAAACTAGAGTTGAATATCATAAAGGGAGTAAAAATAATAGTGAAAATGAATGGATTAATTCAATACAAATATATGCAATGGATTAAATAAAGTAACCAAAGTCTGACATACAGATAAGTGTTTAAGGAAGCAAAGAAATTACAACTGAAAATTTGAATAAATAGAAAATTCCCCCGCCTAGATCATCACTTCATATGGATGCCCTTGAGGGGTGATAGAAGAGCTCCCGTTGACCGTCTTGTGTAAACTCCAACACTCCTTTGTTGATTAGGTCTTCGATCTTATTTTTCAATGTCCAAAAATGGTTAATGTCGTGTCCAAGATTGTTGGAGTGGTACGCACACCTTTCTCCATGATTGTAACGGGAAGAAGCAGTATTAGGATTCCAAGGAGGATCCTTCAATGTGACCAAATTCATCTTCAATATGTGTTGCAATACTTGAGACATCGGCATGTCGAGTTTGGTGTACTGCCTATTGGATGCATCCCGCTTATGCCGATTACCCTGTTCCTGTTGGCGAGGTTGTTGTTGGGTTCGTGACATAGCAGCAATTTGGAAAGGTCTACTCTCCATCAAACCGGCTTCTTGTCTCATGGGAGACTGATTAAAGACATGATCCCCAGTCTCGATTGTTTGTTTCATACGGTTGGATTTGTCTTGATGAAGCTTGTTGGTGAGGGCTCTCATCTCTTCTTGTCCCTGAGCCAATTTTTTGATAAGAGCCATCTGACCCACCATCTGGCCCATCATATGGATCTTCATTGTGGCTATCTCAGTTTGTAGCTGTTCCAACTGGTCATCCTTGTTGTCCTCGGGATTCTTCATGGTCATGCCCCTAGTGAGGAGTGGTTTCACTTTGTCTTGCCCCTTGGATAGGTTCAAGAACATTTCTTGAAGTTGAGCATTTTGAGTCTGAATGTCCTTGATAGTCTGTTCCAGAGCCATCTCTACTGAAATAAACAGTAAGCAGATGAGAGACTTGTGTGGGGAAAAACCTGTCATGATATGATGCATGATATGTGGATGCATGTTTTCAAGGATCTCGCAGGGTAAACACACGAATATGTTAGAAGTTGAATTTTGATCAACAACTTTGATTAGAGAACTTCGTATTAGTGGATGTCCTTCCACGAGAATCAAGCTCACCATGTCAAGTGGGTCATAGCCCTTGACTCAAGTTATCGTACTTTGGTATTTGACGAAGTTTGGTTAGAGGAGAATAAATCCTCTTTCCCCTTGATAGACGTCTGGTTCAACATGACCCTGCATCATAGGCCCTTGAGATCCTTGAAATGGTTATTGAAAAATGTTATGTTAATGATGTCATGATGTTATGTACAAGTATGCAAATCAAACAAGTCGTTATGTACAAATAACCATATACACACGAAGCATACAAGTCCTTAGGTTTAGGCTTGCATGAAGTTTGTAGGTAAGTACCCTCTTGAAGTTTAGTTGGCTCAACCTGTCCTAGTAATAGTAACCTGGTTCTAGGGGATCTCATATCACTGACATTTCCTTTAGGCATTGTTCTAGCTCAAGCACCAAAGTATTGCGGCCAGAATATCCCAAAAGTCTAATATCAATAAGTGTAGCATCGAGTATCAACCAATCTTCAGTTGGAACCAAAGCCGGCCATCTCACTACTTTCGAATGGCTTAGGATGAGTCAATTAAAGGCTCTAAAGGTCAGTTAGCGCTTAATGGAACTATAAGTAATCCTAATGTTATCCTTGACTGACTCAAGGAACATTAGTACAAGCCAAAGTATCATGCTAACGTAGCTATCACTTTGTCCATATCGGTATACGCCGTACTGCTCCCATGATTTATTGCTACTTACCTAAAAAGGTTCCCCAGATCCGGGTGTAGGATCTTTTAGTAACAACCCAAACAAAACCCATAAATGTAAAGCAAACAAAACAAACAAGGAAAGCAATTAAATTTGATCTATCTCTAAGGTAACCCCACTTTTAAGTTTGAGTCCCCAGCAGAGTCGTTAGTTCTGTAATACGTTAGGAGAACTGACTTGGTTGTTTTGCGTTTGATCTCAATTGTTGCGGATAGCAATAGTCGCCACTGACTTTTGTTTTATCCAATAAGGAAAGGGTGAAAAGAACAGGAAAGACCTTTGAGATTATTTTCTTGAGTTCGGGAGGTAGATTATAAAAAGGGAAGGTATTAGCACCCTTTTTATCCATAGTTATCTACAGGCTCTTAGTTGCTTGCTAGATCAACTTGCTTTTGTTTGAAAATATGCTTGTGATGTGGGTTTGAAAATATTTTGAAAACGTCTTAGTAATGATCCTCGTCTCTATAAGAATGCGTACAAAGTGCTGGTTTTGAAAATATTTCAAAGAGATGTTTGTTGTGGAAGATGTTTTTGAAAGTGATTTTGAAAAGTGCCTTTGTAATGATTCTTGTCTCTCTAAGAATGCGTACAAAGAGCTTTAACTTTTGAAAATGTTTCAATTGAAGGTGTTGGTGTGAAAATGGTTTTTTAGTTGTGAGCAAGCAAGAACCTACGATCATCCTACCTACTCAAAAAGTATAATGTTGTTTTCCTCCTCCTTTAGATGTTGCTATCTTACCATTGATTTGGTAAGAAGCCCCATCATTGGATGTGAAAGGACGGGCGTGGGTCGTTTGTATAGTCATAGAAGGCAACCTATGAGACATTTTAGCAATTTCGTTAGGGACTAGATCGTTTACCGAAGGCAACACAAAGGGACATCGAGGGACTTTGACCTTTTATCGAGTGTATTTGCTAAAACGCCCATATTTGAGGGACATGACTATTTTACGAGGAAACAAGGGAGATTACCCTAGAGGTGCATGTGTGTGAATGGTGTGTTTGACTGCATGCATTTAGTCTTTGATTAGGGTGCTCTACTTGTTGGTTTTATCTTGCCATACACCCTAATTACTAACATTTATGAAAGCAATAAAATGCGAAAAATATAGGTCCTACGCTATTACATGTTTTTTGAGGGATGGGGTATACAAATGTACAAGTGGGGGTTGCAAAAAATTAAAATACTAATTATTACAACCATATTGAATGTAAATATATAGAAAATATAAAGACAAAAACAAAAATAGTGTAAAAAGAGATAAAGAAAAAGGCATCCTGGATCGAAGGAAGTGCCTTTCGATTTCACACATTTCTCCATCTTTTGATTGGGGCTGGAAGTCAGTGTTAGCATGCACTCTTCGATTCACCCTTCTTGCTACTTCTTTTGATTAGGCCTGGAAGTCAACGTGAGTGTGATCAAGCACCCTTTGATTCACCCTTCTTGCCCTTTGTTTGGATCTGCAACCAGTGTTGCATCCTTCGATTCATATTACTTTCTTTGCAACCAGTGAAGCAGTAAGGGGAGAAGCCTAAGGCTTTGATTCATAGGAAACCCTTTCTTACATTTGAGTCTGTACAGGTTAGTCCTAACATATACTTGGACAAGAAAAACATACAATCGAAAGGACATAAATAAAAAGTGAACAAATGTTATTTACATGCTTGAAACGAAAGGGTTAAGGTCAGGGTGACTTACCTTGCTTGAAGCTGGAATATGTTTGTTGGACCTTGAGTTGCTCCCCTGGATACTTTTAGATTCGAAGGAAAGAAACAAGTGTTATGTTTCTAACGCTGGGCGCGAAAGAAGGAATCAAGCATTGGGTTGCTTCTGGATTCGAAAGAGAAAAAGAAACAATTGTTGTGTTTCTAGTGCTGGATTCGAAAGCAAGAGCAAAACGTTGGGTTGGTGTTTCCCTGGGTTCTGGATTTGAAGGGAAGAAATAAGTGTAGTGTTTCTTTAGATTCTGGGTTTGAGAGTGTGTTTAGTGTTTGAGAATTTTGAGAATTTTGAGAGTTTAAGAGTTTTTGAGAGTTTGAGAGTTTTTAAAGATTATTTCCACCACCCAAAAGTCCCTTTCAACTTGCAAATGATTTCTCTATTTATAGAGAAAAGGTTAGAGATGTTGGAGTAACCAGGTTTGTAGGATAACAAACCATGGCTTGGTTGAAAACGAAAACAAGTTTGATCCCTTTTCGTTGTTCCCAAGTTTCAGGTACAAGTAGGGGCCTGATGTTTGTCGGGGGCAGGAGATTGGACTTATTCTTTTGGCACTGCTTGCATTCAGACAAAAATCAGATTGGGAGCTAACTTTGTGATTGAAGTACTCTTTATGAAAAAAGGGTACGTAGCTTTTTGCCATTTTATCCAAGAATGGTATTATTCAATGGATAAAGCTTCAAATCTTTGTGTAATGCATCATAAATTTGTGTAAGCCTCTGATTATGTAAATATTTGGAAGCAACAATAGCCTGACAAGTGAGATTTGAAGGATAAGGCTATGAGATTTGATCAATGTTCTTTAACCAAGCTTGCTCGAATGGTTCAGATTGGATTCGAAGTGTGTTGCTTCGAAGGGGACCGATACTCCAATCGAAGCTTTGTGTGAAGGTGGCCCTTGCCCAATCAAAGCTTGTGTGCAGGTAGACTTTTCCCAAAAAAAAGCTTACATGAAGAGCCACTGTCCAATAGAAACTTGCGTGCAAGAGGTCACATGGCCAAACGAAGGATGTATACCAATTTTGCACAAAGAAACTAAATGTACAAACGAACCAGGAATCAAGCTTGCCCAAAAGAAGTCAATTGTCCAATCGAAGCAGGAATCAAGCTTGCCCAAAAGAAGTCCAATGCCCAATCAAATCAGGAATCAAACTTGCTCAAAAGAAGTCTAATGCTCAATAGAAGCTTGCATGCAAGTAGTTATCAATACAAACCTACAGGAGGTCCTTGCTCAATCGAAGCTTGCATGCAGGTAACCATTGCATTGTGAATCAAGCAAACATGTAAGGCCAATGGTGCAATCGAAGCTTGCATGCAGGAGGTCCCTGCTTTGAATCAAAGGAAGCCTTCAGAAGGCCAATGCCTTCTGAATCGAAGGAAGTTTTCAGTAGGTCATTGCCTTCTTAATCTAAGGAAGCCAGTATGAAGCCACTACCTTCTGAATCGAAGGAAGCTAGTATGAAGCCACTACCTTTTGAATCGAAGGAAGCTTGTATAAAGCCACTACCTTCTGAGTCGAAGGAAGCTTGTATGAAGCCACTACCTTCTGAATCGAAGAAAACTTTCAAAAGGTCATTTCTTTCTGAATCAAAGGAAACTCTTTCAAAGGGAAACCAAACCCAATCGAAGCTAGCAAGAGGATAAGCGTTTCCCTTGTGAATCGAAAGCAAGTTGTTTCAAAGGGATATTTTTCCCAGTCAGAGCTAGCATGAAGATAGCCAATTCCCTGTGGGTGCTAATATGAATACTAGCCATAGGGAAGCTTTTTCCTTGTGTACGCTAGCATGGCGGGAGCCCCTTGCTTTGTGAATCGAAGCATGCAGGAAAGTGGTAATTGCTCAATCGAAGGCTGCATGCAGATAGTCATTGCTTTATGAATCAAAGCAAACATGTCAGGGGCCAACGCTTAATTGAAGTATGTAAGCCAAGCTTGCATTGATAGAGGACAAAAGCCCAATCGAAGGATGTGAAGTCGAAGCAGGCATGCTCTTCTTCGATTTTATGCTTGAAAGTCCGATTGTACTTTGTGAAAATTTGAACATTTGAAAATCCTTGTGAGGAAATGTCTTGAGAAATGAGAGGGCAAATTTTGGGGTACAACACCTTACATTGTTTTTTTTTTCAAAATATTTTCAAACAAATCACACGCACAAAGCAAGATTTTCAAAAGTGAGCTAAGAAATTAAGAGCTCGTAGATAACTACGGATGAAAAGGGTGCTAACACCTTCCATTTTCATAACTTACCCCCCAAACTCAAAATCTTAAAAGGTATTTCATGTTCTTTTCACCTTTCCTATGTATTGGATAAAAGAAAAGTCGGCGGCGACTCTTGCTGTCCACAACATTTGTCATAAAACGCAAAAACAAGTCAGTTCTCCTACCGTATTACACCACCCAAAGCCTAAAACTAAGGGTTACTCGCGGGATCCAATAGTTAATCCTAAGACATGTGTTAATAAAATGAAATGGGGCTTGTTCTGTCGATGCAACACCTTACTTTATGAGAAATTTTTTTTCTCTAAATAAGGGAACACGTAAAATATTTCCACAAATATGCTATGAATTAATCAGCTGAAGGTGACTCGTGACCGACTGAAGACTAGGACTTGTCCTAAATGAAGTAAATGTTGAGTGAATTCTCAGTGAATTCCAGTATCGTAATGGAACGAGATTCAATAATGTAAACGACAATAAAAAAGATTGTTCAAAGGTAAATAAGATGCAAGCAAAAGATTTAAAGGGCACAATTGAAAAGAAAGGAGTCTGCGTTGAAATAAATGTGGTGATTCACGTACATTAACACTCTTGAACTCTTGCTTCCTTACGCTTGGAAATATGGAGTTTTACAAGTGATTTTAGTACAAAGTGAACACACTGCATCCTATATTAGACCATCTTATTTATAGTAGTTACATAATAACTGAACATGGAATTCAACGTAATACTAATTTGACACGTATATGGCTTAATAAAACTGCTTCCTCAGATTTAGCCACGTAGTTGGCGCCTTGATCAGGAAACTTCTTGCAACCACTGTCATATTCAAATTTCAAAATCTATCCCGCCTATAAGTTTTCTTTGACATCAAACATTTTCATAGACAAATAACCCAAATTCTCTAAGTATTGGATTTCATTCTTGTCGACGGAACTAAAATCGACTGGCTTGTTATTGTCTTTGTCGACTACTTGCTCTTTTGTTCGTCGATCTCCCTTTAATTCTTTATAAGAACTTTCCAACTATCATTTTCTTGACTCTAATCTTCTTAAAGTCCCTACTTCTGGAAGGCACTTTCCTTTCAGTTCACAGGGTTGCCCTACTAACAATGCAATAAATGCCTTAAAGAAATTTTAAGGGAACAAAATGCCCCCAGAGATGCCATTTTTGAATTAAGCAAATATGAGGTAATGGCATCTATGAAATGTCGACTACCTTCAATAAAACTTACTATTTTTCATTTCTTTCTTAGTTGACGCTACTATTTGCCCTTCCTTATGACGTCATGCCATCATGATAACGTATCTCACATTTTCCTCGAGACGTGCGCCTATCAACTCACCCATTATTTCTTTTAAATGGGAGACGTGGCCCACTATCTTCCACCCTACATCACCACGTGTCCTCAGATGTGGCAAACGAAATTGAGAAGTTGAAAAAAATAAACTCAAACATTCTTTTTTTTCTTTTTTAACTTAGGGTTTCCCTCTCATTCTTCTCTTTTTCTGCAACCAAACCTTCAACGAATCTTCTTCTCAAAAGACGAAACCTTATTTCTTCTTTAAATCTTCATCTTCTCCAACATTTTCTTCCTCTTTAATGGCGAGCTCATCCAAACACGTTCCTCATTCTGCAAAACTACAACATTCACTTATTATTGATGGAAGAGAGTACGTTCTTGAACCTCCATATGCCGAAGAAAAGGCTAAAATTTAGAAATCTCAGGTAGTGATTCCCTTTTCCCTTGCTGATGAACCTTTAGCCTTCCTAGGTCCTCTTCCTGAAGAAGGTGAAATAGTAGACGAACATGTATTTTTTTGTGCAGTAACGCTACTAGACCCTTAGTCTCCCTTGAAAAACCTTTACCACTTCACTATGTTTCTAGAAATTTTAGAACTGCTCCTCCTAGAAAATGCCCTAAGTTTTGTGCTTAGATGGAATGTTTAGAATTAGATAAAGCTAACAAATGGATAGATTTAAGTATCTATACCCTTCTGCAAATCTCTCGTTGTGGTCCTTCTTATTCTTGTGGTATGTTACTTGCTGCATTACAATTTTGGGAAGGATCGACGAATACCTTCCAGACCAAATATGACATGATAACTCCAACACTTTTGGACATTACTGATATCACAGGTTTGAAGCCGACTGGTCGCATTTTCAATTATAAGGATTTAACCCTATGACTTTGATATTTGATATAGTTGAAACCAGAAAATCGATATACAATAATTTTATCGACCATCACGCTAAAAATACCTTGCCCTATTACTCCTGAATAGCGTGTAGCCTTCCTACCTCTGTGGCTATCTCGTTTTGTCTTCTGCTCCAGATCCATGCAGATAGCCAAAAAATACTCATACTTAGCCACCTAGTTACATCATGGCCATGATGTTGCTCTAGGACAATTAATACTAGCTTCACTGAATGAATCTATAATGGAGGTTGTTTCCCAAATAAAGATCTTCGACCCTACTAACTCCAGAAAAAAGAATGTTTTGGTCTATGGCCCTTTTTGGTTCCTACAATTATGGCTTAATGCCACTTTTTCTAAAGATATCAAACCCTATGGGATGAAAAGAGTGGCTTGCCCTCCGACAGAGCGCCACATTGTTTGGAAATGTCTGATCCCAATGACTCCCAGTGACAAAAAACTTCCCAATATTGAGGCATTTCAACACCATTTCAACATCATGTTAACTCGTGTCAAATTTGAGCCTTTCATGGCGTCTTTTTGCATCAGATTGCACGAGCCTGAGTGGTTCACCAGAGCTTTCCCTCATCTTAACAATGAAGACAAGAATAACTCCCTAAGCATCTGAAGGCATTTTTTAGCTCCCCAATTTTTATCTGCCGTTGTTGTTGGTAACTGTGATGCGGTGGGAGAACTGACTTGAGGTTTTGCGTTTGTGTTCGTAAATGTTTCGGTTTAGCAAGAGTCGCCACTGACTTTTATTTTATCCAAAAGGAAAGGTAAAAAAGCACAGAAAAGACCTTTGAGATTGTTTTTGGGTTCGAGGGGTAGATTATGAAAAGGGATGGTGCTAGCACCCTTTTCATCCATGGTTTTCCATGGGCTCTTAGTTACTTGTTTTAGATCACTTGCCTTGCTTTTCCAATTGTTTTAAATGGTGCTTTGTGTGGTTTTGAAAGTATTTTGAAAAGAGGCCATCGTTTTGGCAATCTTTGTAATGATTCTCGTTTGTAAGAATGTATACAAAGATGTTTGTCTTTTGAAAAATGTTTCAATGTTTGAAAGTTTGTTTGGAAAATGTTTTGAAATTGTGTGTGTTTGTTTGAAAATAGCAAGGATTGTTTGAAAGAGATCAAGTAACTAGGAGTTGTCTACCCTACTCAAAAGTATTTCCTACATATTTTTATTCCCTTGACATTGTTGTTTTACCATTGTATTTGCTAAACAACCCTATCTTTGGATGTTAAACGGGACGGGCGTGGGTCATCATATGACCATGATAGCAATGGTGCCAAGTATCTAAGCAAGTTTTAGGGACTAAGATCATTTGTTTTTAGGCAACATTTTGATAGCGTCATCGAGGGACTATGATCTTTTGGTTTTGTTTTGTTTTACCAAGATACTTAACATGCATACCATGGCCATTTTAAGGCAACAAAGTGGATGAAAGCCTAGGGGTGCTTGTGTGCAATGTGGTCTCATTTTTCATGCATTTTTGTCTTGTATTAAGTCATGCTATTTGTTTGATTTTTGGTCTTTTCATTCAAAATCCTAGTTTACTATCATGGTATATGAAAGCAATAAAATGCGTAAAGTAAATCTAGACTATTACAACAATATTATGGGGAGGGGGATACAAGTTTTAAATAGGGAGATATTGCTCAAAATAAAACCCTAAAACAATTACAACCAAACTGAATTTATTGTACAAATAAATAAATAAACAATTATTTAAATATGCAATTAAATGTAAATATGCAAGAAATGTTTTTGAATTAATTTTTATGTATGAGAAAATAAATTTATTTATATCTTAAAAATAAGAAAATAAAATGATTATTTTTGAAAGGGTGAAGAAACCCTAATTTTGTTTAAAAGAAATATATGCTATATTATTCCTTTTATTCCTTTTATTCATTTTTTGTTCAAGAAAAAATAATGATAATATATATAAAATGTTAAAAAATTGAATATTGTATTAAAATATTATTTTAAGTGTATAATATAATAAAATAAAATATGTGATATTTTTATATTATTTACAAGTTTTATTTAAGAAAATAAGTTTTATAAACCTAATAAACTATTTTTATGCCAAAAAAATAATAAAAAAAATAAAATAAAATGCAAAAATTAAGAAAATATTTTTGGGATTTTTCAATGTTTAGAAAAAATAAATAAAGTCAGAAAATATAAATATGCAAGAAAAATATAAAAAATAAAAAGAAATGCAAAAGGGGGGTGCAAAAAGTAAAAGGGTGGTGTGAAAAGCAGAAACAGCAAGCCCAAGCCCAAGTTCACTTCATCCTTGACCTCCAGACCAAAAACGCGCGCGCTGTGTACAAATCCTGTTCTTGCTCATGCTTGCATAAAATAAAAAACTTATAACATGAAAAATGTAGCTCATGATCACACGATTCCAATGATACAAAGAACTTGACCTAACTCTCAAAGATCGAAGAGAATTTTAATGGCCCTAATTTCTGACCTAGTTTTTTTAGCAACTTCAACTATCAAATACTCCTAGCTCAGTTAATATAAATGGAATCTATGCATATGTACAACTCAAGCATCTTAAAGACTACATTTTTGCTTCACAAACCTAAGCCTAAGGATATCTAAATAGAGAGATAGAAACTTGACAAATACCTTATTCAGTTGAGTTTGGTTATGGCAATGTAGCAACTTTGAGTGAGGCCTAAAGTTCTTGTGAGCTTGCTTGAAGTTCCCTCAAGCTATCCCAATGCTCAGCTGGCCTTGAAGTTGCTTAAATCTCCTTGTAGAAGTTAACCTGCAAACTTGTAAAATGGAAATGGTGAAGCTCGAAACAGGGCACACAGTTGCTTGAAAGGGGCCTGGATAGCTTGGATGGGATGTATGTAATGTGTTTGAAGTGGTTCAAGGTAAAACGCACGAGGTAATATTGTTTTGGAAGTGGTTCTGCGGATGATGCCCTGTTTGGGAAGAAAAATGAGATTTATGTGTTTTAGGGTGTTTGAGAGGTTGGGTAATCATGTTTAGGCTTGCAACAATGTTCTGAGGTTGTGTGAAATGATACTTCGTCTTGGTTTTATCAAATACATAAGTTATATGGACTTTTGCAAGTTTGCTTGTTTTTTAAGAAAGGGTGAAGTGACAAAGCCAAAGGCTTGTACAGGCTATCTCAAAGTCTGCATAGGGTTGGTAAAAGTTTCCTTTTGTTTTTGGATGTTGTAGGCAACAAGAGATCAGGTCCATGGCTCAAGATAAACAAAATTGCAAAAAGTATGCTTTATCAAAGTAGCATTGTAACCTTTATGCCATTTTTGGAATAATTCCTTGTACAAAGCTCTAAAGCTCAGAACAAAGGCATTGTACAATGTGTTTGCATTAAATTTTGGAGTGTAGACGGGATTAGAACCTGTAAACCAAGTACAAGCATGCTTAGGACAGATTTGCAACTTGTAACATTGTGAAAAATGCCTTGGACAAAAGTGATAAAATGCCATTTTCATTCCTTAGATTCTCCCTAACCATAAATGATCTTGGAGAGTTCTTGGACATTTTGGAAATATTGTAACATGCTCTATAATCCATATTTGAAATTAATTTTTGAAATTCCTCTTGGAACTATGTGAAAAATTTCCATGAAGTTAGGTAAAAAATCTTCTTAAACTAGGGCAAAATTTCACTAAGTTAAAAAGTTTATGGACCCTTATTCACAAAATCATAACTTGAGATCCAAGCATATTTTGGGAAAACTTTGTGTATCAAAGTTGTATATTTTATGGAGTACTACAACTTTTATGTTGGAAGTTTTGTTTGAATCCAATTGCATCATGGTGAAAAAGTTGGACAAAGTTGGGAAACAATAAGAAATTTTCATAACTTAGAAAAATTCTAAGTTATGAAAATTTTCAAACTTAAACCCTAATTTCCAAATTTAAGTTTCTTGGTGAACAAGTTTCATGTTTTGACACATATTGATGAAATATGACCCTTGGCACTTGATTTTGACCAAAAAGTCAAAGTTTGACTTTTCAGTGTACCATTGATTTTTGATCAGTTGACTGGAAAATTCATCTGTCAATCCAATGCATTTGAGATCTTTTGAACATTGTGATTAGGTCAAGATGATGCCATTGAGTCCTTGAAAGCATGCTTGAACCCAATTTGCCATTTGCTGGGTTAAAAAAAATCAGAAATTGCCTTTTCTTAGTCAAAACCCTAAAAATGACCATTTTGCCCTTTTGATGATCTGATCAAATTTCTTGAGGAGTTGTGGTCCAAACTTGATCAAATGGTTCATATGAGTCCATAATGTGGATAAAAAATTATGAGGTTTGACTGTAAATTGGCCATAATTGACTTTTTCCCCAATATAGCTGATTTTTAGGTCAACTGTCCAATTGACTGGGAAAAAATGTGATTCAAGGCTTGAAACTTGGTATGAGCAATCTTAGAGGTCCAACATGAAGTATGAAGGTCACATGAGGTGTTGAAAGTCCAAAAATCCCTGTGAAAACTCAAACCCTAATTTCAGGTCATCAGTGTAAGGAGATGTCTTGAGTCCAAGAAGTCTTGTGAGGAAAATCTTGATAATATGAGAGGGAAAATTTTGGGGTACAACAACTGCCCCTGTTCAATCTTCTAGAACCTGAAGAGTTAGATTGGCGAGTTTTGCCATTCGTGACTCGAAGGTAAAAGATGATTGGACACTAGAGTGCCCGTAAATTTGCACTCGTCAAAATGTAGTTGAGGAAATGGGCTTAAAGATGCCATTTGGAGATGTGATAGAATCTTGTTGGAGATGGGCTTAAAGATGCCATCCAAGAATGCTTGTTGTAAATCAGGAGAATGAACATCAGAATGGTATCCGTATCTGGAACGTATCTGAGTTGTATCTGGAGATTTAAATCTGAATAAGTGATAGAATGGCTTCCGTGTCTGGAGCGTATCTGGACTGTATCTTGAATAGGTGATAGAATGACTCCCATGTTTGGAGTGTATCTGAGCTGGGGAAAATCAGAATAAGTGACAGAATGGCAACCGTGTATGGAGCATATCTGGACTGTATCTGAATAAGGGATTTGAATGAGAAATAGAATGGCTTCCGTGTATGGAGCGTATCTAATCTGTATCTGATAGTTGAAATCTTGGATAAGTATCAGGATGGCATCCGTGTCTGGAGCGTATATGAACTGTACCATGAGGTTGAGGTCTGAATGAGTAACAAAATGACTTCCGTGTTTGGAGTGTATCCGTACTGTATCTTGACTTTGAATTATGAATGAGTAACATAATGACTTCCGTGTCTGGAGTGTATCCGTACTGTATCTGAATAAGAGACCTGACTGAGTAACATAATGACTTCCGTGTCTAGAGTGTATCCGTACTGTATCTGAAATCTTTGAATTTTTGTTAAAGATAGCTGTTAATCTTATCCTGAAAAGGGTAAAATGTTAGCTGAAACACACAAAGTTATGTTGCATGAAATGTATGATGCAATAAAATGTGTTTTATCAATGTTTATGATATATGAGTGTAATGTATGTGCATGTAAGCTGATTTGCTATCTTGCTGAGGAAAATAAATCCTTGACGGCTAGGGATAATGAAATCTTTGACTGCTGCCAGGGAAAATAAATCCTTGACTGCTACTGGAGATTCAAAATCTTTGATTGCTTCTGTGGGTATATGAGGATCCTTCATGTCCTGAAGTTGGAGTAATGACAAAAATCTGTTGTGAGAGTAATGTCAAACTGTTTGAGAAATTTGCTTGAAGAATCCAGAGAATTTTGATGACTTCTACTGGGGTTTAAACAAAGGAAATCCTTACTCGGCTGGGGAATAGGGAAAACTCTGATGATTTCTGCAGGGAACTAAGAATGAGAATCTTTGATCTGCAGGGGAATAAAATTCTGACAAATTCATGCTGGGGAGTAATGAAGACTTTGGCAACTTCACTGGGGAATTAAGAATGAGAATCTTCATTCTGTTGGGGAGTAAAAACTCTGTGGGGAAGAAGATTATTCCTGTTGGATAGTAAGTTCAGGACTCTGGGGGAAAAAGCTTATTCCTGTTTGGAAAAAGCTCAGGAGTTGGGGTTGTATGCCACTCTACTGGGGAGTTATCCTAGGTTGGGGATAAAAGTTAACTGTTATCTGTTTGTTCTCAGACTTTAAGACAACTTGCGGGGGAATTTGGGGGAAACTGGATGGTTCCCGCTGGGGATTGATAGTTGAAAAATTTGACTCGACTGGGGAAGAAGGTTTCATCTCCATTGAGGGTCTGTAGTTAAAAGTTTTTGTTCTGCTGGGGCTTGGGAGTTTGAAGTTTTAACTCTGATGGGAATTAAGGATTTGAAATTATAACTCCGCTGGGGATATGTATTTCAAGGTTTTAGCTCCGCTGGAGACCTAGATGATGTACTGCAGGGGATTTCTCCTTGAATAGTCTAAAGACGTTTTCCTATACTTTCAACCTGTCAGTAATTATTCTTTCCCATTTTGTTTATTTGTAAACAGTGATTATATTCAAATGCATATGCTCACTAATAAATCATTGGACGTTTTCAAATAAAACACAAGTGTAAAAAAAGAAGAAAAGGTAAATAGTTTTCTGCACTTTGAAGTATCTTTGTATTAACTTTATGTAAGTATTTCATACAAAGGAGACAGACATCCTAGTAAGAGAACGTTGTCATAAAAATGAGAAAATTTATACAAAGAAAGATGGCTATGTGTAAAAATTCCATGGGGTTCCCACTCTGCTATAGCCTTCATAACTCTGAATATCTTGTCCATTCGTTGCTTCGTCCGAAGATGATTGAGTTGATCAGAAGCCCGGAGCTTGTCTGTGAAGAGATTGTCCTTAAAGTGATCCGACGAGACGTAGTCATACGCTTTAATTCCCTAACTTTTGCCTGGACCTCCCTTTCGGGTTTTCGATCCATTGAGAAACCCTTTTTTTGCCCAAGTCGCCCTTTCGGGTTTTTAACTTGCCGGGTGTACATATTTTTTTGTTATCCCTAACTTTTGCATGAACCTCCATTTCGGGTTTTCGATTCACGGGGATGCCCTTTTTTTGCCTAGGTGTGTCAACCTAGCGGGTCATTTATGCGTAGTATCTTTTGACTATGTCTGAGTTCGCAGGGTGCGGAAGGTCGTCGCCGTCCATGGAGGTTAAGATCATTGCCCCACCAGAAAAGATGTTTTTGATCACAAATGGTCCTTCGTAGGTAGGAGTCCATTTACCCCTGGGATCACTTTGTGGCAAGATAATGCGCTTGATTACAAGATCCCCGACTTGATATACCTAGCGCCTGACTTTCTTGTTGAATGCCTTGATCATCCGTTTTTGATATGCCTGACCATGGCAAACAGCAGTAAGTCACTTTTCATCAATCAAGTTATGTTGATCAAGCCGGGTCTGAATCCAATCGTCTTTACTCAAACCAACATCCTTCATGATTCTCAAGGAGGGAATCTGAACCTCGATAGGTAAAACAGCTTCCTTGCCATACACTAAAGAATAGGGTGTTGCCCCAGTTGACGTGCGTGCCGTGGTACGGTACCCGTGGAGAGCAAACGATAACATTTCATGAGAGTCCTTGTAGGTGACTTTAATCTTTTGTATGATCTTCTTGATATTTTTGTTCGCAGCTTCGACAACACTGTTTATCTTTGGCCGATAGGGAGATGAATTATGATGTTCAATCTGGAACTGCTCGCACAAGGCGGTGATCATAGTGTTGTTAAGGTTTGTACCATTGTCAGTGATGATCCTTTCGGGGATACCGTACCGACATATAAGGTTCTACTTGATGAAGCGGGCAACAACATTTTTTGTGACAGATGCGAAGAAGCTGCTTCGACCCACTCTGTAAAGTAATCAATGGCCACCAGGATGAAACAATGTCCATTGGATGCTGTAGGCTTGATCTCTCCAATCATGTCGATTCCCCACATAGCGAATGACCAAGGAGATGTTAAGACATTGAGAGGAACTGGAGGTATATGTACCTTGTCTGCATAGATTTGACATTTGTGACAAGTCCTGGAATGTTGATAGCAGTCAGCTTCCATGGTAGACCAGTAATAGCCTGCCCGTAGAATCTTCTTAGCCATCGTATTCCCGCTAGAGTGAGTGCCAAAAGTACCATTGTGCAGTTCAGCCATGATCTGTTCAGCTTCAATCTTGTCCACACAACGGAGCAGAATGCAATCATGATTGCACTTGTACATGATACCATTACTCAGGAAGAACTTGGCAAAGAATCTCCTCAAGAACTTTTTGTCGTTGACTGAAGCTCCTTCAGGATATTCTTGAGCTTCGAGATACCTTTTGACTTCGTGGAACCAAGGTCGGTCCACTACTTCTTCAGTATTAATCTCGTGACAATGTGCAGGTTCATCCATCCGTTCAATGGTGATTTGGGGAGCCTCATTATCCCAGTTAAGTTTAAACATGGATGAAATTGTAGCTAGAGCATCTGCTAGCTGATTTTCTTCTCGCGGGAAGTGCTCGAAGGTAATCTGCTCGAAATGTGGTAACAATGTCAAGACATGTTCTTTGTAAGGGATGAGGTTTGGATGTTTAGTGTCCCACTCTCCTTTAATCTGACTGATGACCAAAGCTGAGTCCCCAAACACAATCAAGGATTTGATTCCCAAGTCTATTGCAGCCTTGAGGCCAAAGATACAAGCTTCATACTCGTCCATGTTGTTGGTGCAAAGACGGGCATCAAGATAGGAGGTTCTAGCAAATACTCCTTGATTTTATCAAAAGCAACTTGACAGTCATCATTCCATCAAACTACCTGATCTTTCTTCAACAACTTGAAGATTGGTTCACAAGTAGATGTTAGGTGAGAAATGAACCTAGCAATGTAGTTTAGGCGTCCCAAGAAACCTCTAACCTCCTTCTCAATGCGAGGAGCAGGCATTTCCTGTATAGCTTTGACTTTGGCTGGATCAACCTCGATGCCTTTGTTGCTGACGATGAACCCTAAGAGTTTACCGGACCGGACTCCGTATGTGCTCTTGTTAGGATTCAGTCTAAGCTTGTACTCTTTCAACCTGACAAACAACTTTTGCAGATGGTCGAGGTGTTCTTCTTCAGTTTGTGAACGGGCTATAATGTCATCTACGTAGACCTCTATCTCATGATGTATCATATCATGAAACAAAGGTACCATGGCGCATTGATAGGTTGCGTCGACATTCTTCAGTCCGAATGGCATCACTTTGTAGTAAAACGTACCCCACTGTGTAACAAAAGTAGTTTTCTCCATGTCCTCAGGTGCCATTTTGATCTGGTTATAGCCTGAGAATCTGCCCATGAAAGAAAAAAATTTATGCTGAGTTGTATTGTCAACCAAGATGTCAATGTGCGATAGTGGAAAGTCATCTTTAGGGCTGGCCCTACTTAGGTCTCTGTAATCCATGCACATTCTCACTTTGCCGTCCTTCTTAGGCACTGACACAATGTTAGCAACCCATTATGGATAGGAAGTAACAGCAAGAAATCCAGCATTGTACTACTTCATAACTTCTGCTTTGATCTTTTCTGACATGTCGGGCCTCATGTGGCGGACTTTCTGTTTAACTGGTGGACAGTCTTCTCTTGTGGGTATACGGTGTACCTCAATGTCTGTATCGAGTCCCGACATGTCTTCGTATGACCAGGCGAAGATCTTAACATATTCATGCAACAGCTGAATTAAGCGCTCCTTGACACTTGGCTCTAGGTTGGAACCCACCCTAACTTCTTTTTTGTCTTCCTCAGTACCCAAGTTGATTGTCTCTAACAACTCCTCATGGGGCAGAATTGCTCTTTCTTCCTGTTGTAGCAGTCTAGCCAATTCTCCCGGCACCTCACAATCTTCCTCACCTTCGTATTCGGCATGGTAGACCAGATCTTCAGAGTCACTGAAGGCCATAGCAGAATTGTTACCCATGGATCTGGAATGGAAGGGTACCTGCATTTGTGAGTGTGGGTGTGTGTAAGTGATAGCCATCTTTAAAAAATAAAATGTAAAAAGAAAGACAATGAACACAAAAGTTTATATGTGAAAACATCCATGATTCATTAAAATGGCATATGAAGATGAAAAATCAAACCCTTACAAATGGACCTATGTGCCTCGGGTAAGGCACAAGGTTAAAAGTGTACGAATTGTTTGAGAATTATTATAAACCAACATAAATGTTTGAAAGATAAATTACTATGGTATGAAAGTAATCAGAACAAAATCTTTTGCTTCCCAGTTACACAGTCCTCCGTCAACAGTATGGAAAATCCAGTCTTCCAGGTTGCTCTCCTCTTCGCTATCCTCCAAAGCATTGACTCCATGATGGGTGATCTTCACTGATGGCCCTCCAGCACGGGTGCAGCGTACAACCTTTTGAGTAGAAGAAGTGAATCTCAAACCAAATTTATCTAATTTGAAAGGAAAGTCGGGAAGCTGCCCCCAGGTTGTGTTTCCTCGTTCCTCAATCACAACCTTTGCATCTTTGAGAGACGACATCTGAGGCGGAGGTCTGGTAATCATGGGTACAGAAGACACTGTCTTGGTTGCCGCAATCTCCTGAGCTACTTCTTCAAAATGCTGAAAAGGGGTTTCGATGAATTCGCCATCCAATTCTACATAGCGGAAATAATTTAGATGGCTTATCATGTATTCCTCTTCGCCATGAACAGTTATGATTTTCCCCTGGACAGGATACTTGAGCATTTGATGCAGAGTAGAAGTGACAGCTCCAGCATGGTGAATCCAAGGTCTTCCCAACAGGCATGAGTAGGAAGGACGGATGTCCATCACATAGAATATGGAGTTGAAGGTTTCAGTTCACACTTTAATCGGGATGTCCACCTCCCCGTGGACCATCCTTTTAGAACCATCAAAGGCCCTGACAATGATGTTGCTGGGTTTCAGGGTTAAGCCTTCATAATCCAGTATATCCAAGGCTTTCTTTGGCAAGACATTTAGAGACGACCCAGTATCAACCAGAACATGAGCTAGGGTGGTTCCCCTACACTCCACCGAGACATGTAGCACATCATTATGTTTTCTCCCTTTGGAGGTCAAGTCAGCATCGGAGAATCCTAGACCATTGTCAGCTGTTAAGCTAGCTACACATTCCTGGAACTGATCCGCGGAGGTTTCCTGTGGCACGTGGGCCGTCTTCAAGAATCTTAACAAAGCTTTAGCATGAGCTTCTGAACAAAGCAGTAAGGCCAACATAGAGATCTTTGAGGGGGTTTGCCCCAGTTGTTCCACAACATCATAATCGCTTTTCTTGATTATTTTCAAAATCTCTTCCATTTCTTTTTGAGAGGTCTCAGGGATGACCAATGGCTGAGCCCTCGTCCTGACGGGCTCTTCTTGGATCCCTTTCCCTCTATCATCAGCAGTAGCAGAGGGGACAACCAGGGGAGTTACAACTTCTTCAATAATTGGAGTTCTCACATATATGTTTACCGGTGCAGGGGTAACCTTATGAGCAGCTGAGGGTCCAAAGATTTCCTTTGGAGGGGCAATCTCCAGAGAGAAAATTCTTCCACTGCGGGTGATTTTGCTCGTTCCAGCAATGTTTCCAATGTCGGAAGTCTCTTCATCAGAACTCTCTTCAGTTGATTCAATTTGTTTAATACCGTGGTAGTAGATTTCTCCACCATAGTTCCACGGTACTGATTTGTCGGACTTGTACAGGACAGGCCCGGGCATGGTTATCTTCAAAGGCACAGTCTTCAGAGCGGATGTAATCTTAACAGGTCTTTTGGAGACCTTGGAAAGATTGGCGGATATGGTTATTATTGAAACATCATTGACAGGAGTCGGTGTACCAAGAGTCTTTTCAAAAAGGATTTCTTGGTTATCCATTAGGCGTTGGATGCCTAACTTCAACAATGGACAGTCGGTTGGTAAGAATGAACAAATGCAACAATCTTCTTCACAACCTGGGAAAATCCCAGCCTTCAGCAAATTCAACTTGATTATCGGTAGCGGAGTCATCAAATCATCAACAGTAGCAACAAAAAGGTCTTCTTCAACAGCATGGGCATTGTGGCCATGCTTTGGCATTGGAGCAGAGATTACATTCGGCTTTTCAGGGGCGTCGAATTCAACTTCTTTAACTTCTATCAAATCCTGAATCTTATTCTTGAGGGCCCAACAATTGTTGGTGTCGTGCCCTAGGCTGTCTGAATGATAAGCACACTTGGTGTTCGAATGGTAGTACGGAGAAGCAGTATTCAGATTCTTTGGGGCCTCTTTCAAACTTGCAAGGTTTAACTTCAAGAGATGGGGTAGAACCTGAGCAGGAGTCATGTTGATCCGGGTGAATTGCCATACAGGCCTTTCCACCCTTGTTTGGTTGGTTCTAGGTTGATTGTTTCTGGGCTGATCAGCTGCAGACTTCTGAATCATTACGGCCCCCACCACTGGCCGGCGCTCAACTCTTCCTTGACCTCTTTGGGAGTAGACAACTGATACTTCCTTCTTTGCTGGAAAAGTCTTTTTGATGGCACCGAAAGCAGATGCATCTTTTTGAATTTTCTCGCTTTTTATGACGGCTTCAACTCTCTCACCAGTTAGAATCAACTCAGTGAACCCCGCAGACGAACTTCCAATCAGGTGATTGAAAAAGGGGCCTGACAGTGTACCCAAGAACATGTCTACTAGCTTCCTCTCAAATAGAGGTGGTTGTACTTGTCCCGCCAAGTCTCTCCATTTCTGGGCATACTCTTTGAAACCTTCATTTGAGACCATGCCCATACTCTGTAATTGAGTACGGGTTGGTGCTAAGTCCGCATTATATTGATACTGTTTGTATAAGGCGGCCGCCAAATCTTCCCAATTATGTACATCAGACCTCTCTAACTGGTAGAACCAATCCAGCTGCGTTCCCGACAAACCGTCTTGGAAAAAGTGGACCCACAGATCCTTGTCAGAAGAATGTGGTTGAATTTTCCTGACATAAGATCGTAGGTGCATCTTGGGACAAGACAACCCATCGTACATAGCAAAAAGAGGCACCTTAAACTTAGGAGGGATTACAATTCCAGATACCAACCATAACTCTTCAAAATCCAGCCCAGGCACTCTCTGTATCTCCATGACAGCTAGACGTTCTTCCAAGTTCTTGTATTTGTCATCTGCAGGAGGGTACTGCTGTTCAGAATAGTCTTCATCCTCCTCCTCTTCTGCCTCGGAATCAGATGGCACTGCAGTCTCTTTTCCCTTTCTTACCCCTTCATCAGATGTTGAGGGGAAATCCAGGACCCTTCTGCCTTGACCTTCAAATCTTCTGCCCAAGGTAGCCACACCAGCTCTCTTCTTCTTCTTTTTCTCTTTTTCCTTCTCTAGTAGAGTCTTGAGCTCCTCCTTCCCCTTAGCCAAGGTCAAGAGTATCTGTTGGAACTGTGAATTCTGAGCTTGTAAGTCTTTGACCGTTTGTTCAATATCCATCTTGCTGAAATAAACAGCAGAGAGATGAGGAAACTTGGTGTGAGGACCTGCTTATGCATATGATGAATGATATGTATTCATGTAATGCATTCAAGGATTCAGAAATTCAAATTTGTTTTAAACAAAAAAGAAACACACGTCATATTAATAAGATAGAATTTGTTAGTACATCAATGCCCCATGGGAAAAATAATACAAAATTCTAAGGTAAGAATACGTTGCGCATCCTCTTTGGTGCAATGTAGGTGTTGAGAGTCTGCTCTTTGTGAAGTTGACGAGTAAGTTCCAAAACCTTTTTCTCGCTTGCGTAGAATTGGGCTTCGAAAGTATCGCGCTCTCCCTTGAGCTGTATCCAACTCCTTTGTAAATCTTCGAGTGATGTTGGCATGTCAGGATGTAGGAGGGTGTATGGAACCTCTCCTTCCATAACAGGCTCTATAACCACAGTGAGAATGTAGGGGTAAGGCATCATAAGACTTTGGGCGCGGGTTCGTACCCACTTGAGGTAAGGCTCAAGGGGGATGGAATTCTTGTGTCCCAAGGTCCTACTGTCCACCTTGTTGGGCATCCAGTAAGCTCGGATGAACCTTTGTTGAAGTCCTTGATCATTGTTGTCGAAGTCAAAAACCAAGTCTGGAATCAGCATGTCATGTGGGCCATCCCTTCGGTCATAACCAAACTGTCTCAGAGCCAAGCAAGGGTTGTAGGTAATGCCTCCCCTAATTTCAAGTAGAGGGACATTAGGGAATTCCCCACAACGACCAATGATGATAACATTTTCTCTGGATCGAGAACACCAATGAATATCTGAATGTGTAAGGGTCATCAACCATTGTGACCACCTCAAACCTTGCTCATTCTTCAAGACTGATTGGGGAGGATGAGAAATAAACCATATTTCCAGTAGAGGAGTGCAACACATGAGAACACCTCTTTTCCTCATTGTACGAGTGTGAAAAGAGAGGAGGATATCCCCAAGCAATGTAGGCACCGGGTTGCGAGCCATGAAGATTTTGACAGCACTCACGTCTATAAGTTGGTCAGGGTTAGGGAACAAGACCATCCCATAGATGAGAAGAGCTACAATCTCCTCAAAGGCTTGTAAGTCCAATGAATTCCAGCAGCTTTGGGCCTTCTCAAACAAGAACTTTGACAAGAAACCTTTGACACCACTTCTAGTTTCCCAATATGTTGTGACATCAGAGGAGTGCAAGTGTAAGGCTTGAGCAATCTCTTCTGGATTTGGATCTCTTTTCGTACCGTTGAAGGGTAGTTGATGGAGAATAGGAATCCTCAAGAGTTGAGAAAATTCCTCCAAAGTAGGCACAAGTTGGTAGTCAGGAAATGTAAAGCAATGATGCAAAGGGTCAAAGAACTGGAAAAGAACTTTCAGCATATCCTCCTCAGTGTTGGCAGTGACTAAGTTGAGAAGACGACCATGCCTCTTGGTGAATGGAGAATTCTCAGGAATCCTTGATGCAAGCTCCTTGAGTTGAGGAGGAATTCTTACAAGGTTGACTTGGATAGTTTTCCTGCGAAGTGAATCCATTACCTACAAAACAGGAACAAAGATGAAAATCCAAAATCCTTGAAATGGTTAGTGGATGCATATGATGCTTCATGATGTCCATGATGTTATGCACAAGTATATATGTACAAACAAATCACATAAGTTCCTAGTTTAGGCTTGCATGGGGTTTCATAGGTAAGTACCCTCTTGAAGTTTAGTTGGCTCAACCTGTCTTCTGTCTTAGAAATAGTAACCAGGTTCTAAGGAGCTCAATATCAATGGATTATTTTCTGTGTTCATTGTTTCAGTTTAGCCACTTTACTGGCGACCAAAATATTCCAAGAAAACAACCCTCAATGAGTGTAGTATCGAGTATCTACCAACTTCGGACTGCACCAAAGCCGGTCATCTCACTACATCCTAAAAGGCCAAGTTGGTCAAGTAAAGGTTCTAAAAGTCCATTAGTGCTTCATGACATGACTCAGCGGCCCCATATTCTCTTTGATTGACTCAAAGGCTACTGGTACCCACAAATATGTCGCACTAATATAGCTATTGCTTCAACCATGTCGGTATACCCCGCACAGTTTCCACAACGTATTGCTATTTACCTATGAATGTTTCCCAAATTCGGGTAGAGGATTCAAACCCAAACAATAGAACCAAATGTAAAGCAATCAAGTCAAGCAAGATAAGCATGTAAAGGTGATCTAAAACCCTAAGGTAACCCCACTTTTATATTATTCCCCAACAGATTCTCCAGTTCTGTGATGCGTTGGGAGAACTGACTTGAGGTTTTGCGTTTGTGTTCGCAAATGTTTCGGTTTAGCAAGAGTCGCCACCGACTTTTATTTTATCCAAAAGGAAAGGTAAAAAAGCATAGGAAAGACCTTTGAGATTGTTTTTGGGTTCGGGGGGTAGATTATGAAAAGGGAAGGTGCTAGAACCCTTTTCATCCATGGTTTTCCATGGGCTCTTAGTTACTTGTTTTAGATCACTTGCTTTGCTTTTCCAATTGTTTGAAATGGTGCTTTGTGTGGTTTTTAAAGTATTTTGAAAATAGGACATCGTTTTGGCAATCTTTGTAATGATTCTCGTTCGTAAGAATGTATACAAAGATGTTTGTCTTTTGAAAAATGTTTCAATGTTTGAAAGTTTGTTTGGAAAATGTTTTGAAATTGTGTGTGTTTGTTTGAAAATAGCAAGGATTTTTTGAAAGAGATCAAGTAACTAGGAGTTGTCTACCCTATTGAAAAGTCTTTCCTACACCTTTTTATTCCCTTGACATTGTTGTTTTACCATTGTATTTGGTAAACAACCCTATCTTTGGATGTTAAACGGGACGGGCGTGGGTCATCATATGACCATGATAGCAATGGTGCCAAGTATCTTAGCAAGTTTTAGGGACTAAGATCATTTGTTTTTAGGCAACATTTTGATAGCGTCATCGAGGGACTATGATCTTTTTTTTTGTTTTGTTTTGCCAAGATACTTAACATGCATACCATGGCCATTTTAAGGCAACAAAGTGGATGAAACCCTAGGGGTGCTTGTGTGCAATGTGTTGTCATTTTTCATGCATTTTTGTCTTGTATTAAGTCATGCTATTTGTTTGATTTTTGGTCTTTTCATTCAAAACCCTAGTTTACTATCATGGTATATGAAAACAATAAAATGCGTAAAGTAAATCTAGACTATTACAACAATATTATGGGGAGGGGGATACAAGTTTTGAATAGGGGGATATTGCTCAAAATAAAACCCTAAAACTATTACAACCAAATTGAATTTATTTTACAAATAAATAAATAAACAATTATTTAAATATGCAATTAAATGTAAATATGCAAGAAATGTTTTTGAATTAATTTTTATGTATGAGAAAATAAATTTATTTATATCTTAAAAATAAGAAAATAAAATGATTATTTTTGAAAGGGTGAAGAAACCCTAATTTTGTTTAAAAGAAATATATGCTATATTATTCCTTTTATTCATTTTTTGTTCAAGAAAAAATAATGATAATATATACAAAATATTAAAAAATTGAATATTGTATGAAAATATTATTTTAAGTGTATAATATAATAAAATAAAATATGTGATATTTTTATATTATTTACAAGTTTCATTTAAGAAAATAAGTTTTATAAACCTAATAAACTATTTTTTATGCCAAAAAAAATAATAAAATAAAATAAAATAAAATGCAAAAATTAAGAAAATATTTTTGGGATTTTTCAATGTTTAGAAAAAATAAATAAAGTCAGAAAATATAAATATGCAAGAAAAATATAAAAAATAAAAAGAAATGCAAAACGGGGGTGCAAACAGTAAAAGGGTGGTGTGAAAAGCAGAAACAACAAGCCCAAGCCCAAGTTCACTTTATCCCTGACCTCTAGACCAAAAACGCACGCGCTGTGTACAAATCTTGTTCTTGCTCATGCTTGCATAAAATCAAAAACTTATAACATGAAAAATGTAGCTCATGATCACACGATTCCAATGATATAAAGAACTTGACCTAACTATCAAAGATCAGAGAGAATTTTAAAGGCCCTAATTTTTGACCTAGTTTTTTCAGCAACTTCAACTATCAAATACTCCTAGCTCAGTTAATATAAATGGAATCTATGCATATGTACAACTCAAGCAACTTAAAGACTACATTTTTTCTTCACAAACCTAAGCCTAAGGATGTCTAAATAGAGAGATAGAAACTTGAAAAATACCTTGTTCAGTTGAGTTTGGTTATGGAAATTTAGCAACTTTGAGTGAGGCCTGAAGTTCTTGTGAGCTTGCTTGAAGTTCCCTCAAGCTATCCCAATGCTCAGTTGGCCTTGAAGTTGCTTGAATCTCCTTGTAGAAGTCAACCTGCAAACACATAAAATGGAAATGGTGAAGCTCGTAACAGGGCCCACAGTTGCTTGACAGGGGCCTGGATAGCTTGGATGGGATGTATGTAATGTGTTTGAAGTGGTTCAAGGCAAAACGCACGAGGCAATATTATTTTGGAAGTGGTTATGCGGATGATGCCCTGTTTGGGTAGAAAAATGAGATTTCTGTGTTTTAGGGTGTTTGAGAGGTTGGATAATCGTGTTTAGGCTTGTAACAATGTTCTGAGGTTGTGAGAAATGATACTTCGTCTTGGTTTTATCAGATACATAAGTTAGATGGACTTTTGCAAGTTTGCTTGTTTTTTAAGAAAGGGTGAAGTGACAAAGCCAAAGGCCTGTACAGGCTAGCTCAAAGTCTGCATAGGGTTGGTATAAGTTTCCTAATGTTTGTGGATGTTGTTGGCAACAAGAGATCAGGTCCATGGCTCAAGATAAATAAAATTGCAAAAAGTATGCTTTATCAAAGTAGCATTGTAAACTTTATGCCATTTTTGGAATAATTCCTTGTACAAAGCTCTAAAGCTCAGAACAAAGCCATTTTCCAATGTGTTTGCATTCAATTTTGGAGTGTAGAAGGTATTAGAACCTGTAAACCAAGTATAAGCATGCTTAGGACAAATTTGCAACTTGTAACATTGTGAAAAATGCCTTGGACAAAAGTGATAAAATTCCATTTTCATTCCTTCCATTCTCCATAACCATAAATGATCTTGGAGAGTTCTTGGACATTTTGGAAAGCTTGTAACATGCTCTACAATCCATATTTGAAATGAATTTTTATATTCCTCTTGTAACTATGTGAAAAATTGCCATGAAGTTAGGTCAAAAATCTGCCTAAACTAGGGCAAAATTTCACTAAGTTAAAAAGTTTATGGACCCTTATTCACAAAATCATAACTTGAGATCTAAGCATATTTTGGGAAAAATTCGTGAATAAAAGTTATAGATTTTGTGGAGGACTACAACTTTCA